>OU744357.1:19084930-19788233 GCA_916610255.1 Lasioglossum lativentre | reverse complement strand
TAGAATAAAAATAATAATAAAAAATCACACGAGTTATACTATACATGTATTTTTTAATCGAGTAAGTTTCGAAAAACATGCGTTAACCGTGCGTTGTCACGATTCCCGCGTCCTTCTGCTGAGCGAAAACAAAAAATGTTTCGAATAAAACACGTTTAAAAATTCAGCTATCAATATCTCGCAATAACTTATCTATAACTTATCATTTCCTGTCGTTTCCTATATTTTTATCTACAGTGATATGTATACGTAAAACTTTGTACTGTGCGATAATCAATAATAATCAGTCGCACCAAAACTGAACGATCAACTGAATGAATGCGTTGACCGATTTACATCTACTGATCGGTGTTGTAATGGAGGGTTTCTTGATTTTCGTTTTTCAGTGTAGCTGAATGGACACTTTGAGTGGAACGGAAAATAGCGCATGGATTCCTAAAGATTTCTGACAAGAAGGAAACGTGCGGCATGGGTCTGCCGCGTTTCTCTCTGAAGGGATCCTTTTTCTACGTGCTATGCTTGTCCGGTTTGTTGTTGGTCATCCTGAACCTGTTGCAAGACGAAATATGGCATCGTATGCGACCTCATCCTGGACAGACTACATCTGTTCGCGTTTCCGACAACACCAAGGTACAGCACATTGTAATAAAATCACGATTTCGTCACAATACTACATCATCGGATGGACCTAATCTCATATCCTTCCGAGGGCTTTACGCTTAACATAGCAAACGATAGTTGTAGATTTGTACAATTGTCGCGTACAAGTCATATTCATCAAAAACGAAATTAGGGGGCAAGGAGAAAACATTTATGAGCGCTATAAATGTCGAATTTTGATCGCAGATCAAACGAAATTGGCCTTCGAAATTGAAGAAACCGACGATGCAGGTTCTGCAGACTCGGGAAAATGGGAAGAAAAAACTTCTGTTCGAGGTACAGTCATTAGATCGCAGAATCATTAGATGGCTGTAAGACAGTATCTGCGAAACACGGCTGAGACAACCTTGCTCTATCTACCAGAAATTACTATAATCCCCATTTCGAAATATTTCTGTGACTCTTCACATAATTAAAAATATAATTACTACCCTATTAATTAACCCTCGTACGTTCCTCAGAGTAAAAATTCACCCATTTACGTTTCTGCATATTGTAAAACGATTTATTTTGTTCTATCTGTGTTGTGGGATGTATTTCTTTAAAATGCGACGTTATAAACGAAACACGATTTGTTGATTTAAAGTGTGAAACAAGAATGGGTGAACTATTATTATAGGCTTTTTTATGCAACTATTTCCGATCTTTATCTGGATTTTTGCCTGACACAATTTATGGGAATTAATAATGATTCATAATATAATTTGATTGTTCACTGTATACGCATATTGATTCTATCATTTATTATTATTATTATATGAAAAATAGCCGAGGAACTCTTTAAAATCTCGCTTCCTTCATGTTCTTTTGAATACTAAACACAAACCACACCTAAACATTTTGTATTCTTGTTTAATGGAGAAACATTTTTACGATTAATGAGGTCTCGATAAATCCACAATAATGAATAAACATGAGCATTAGATCACAGCACGAACGCTTATGGATCGATAGCTGTTTGTTACAGAGAAGCATAGAAGTGCATGGATTAAATATGAGATTCGTATAATAATGTTATTCGTTTTGTTTAAAGGTTGCCAATTTGACCGGCATTCCAACATTATCGCGAAACACCGTGGACGCGTTAGATCCATCGAGGAGACCTTGGTATATGAAAGAAGGAATCAGAAGACCTTTTCCTGCTTTAAAATCAAATCGGACTGGACGAAGACTGGCCCGACTGTGGCCCGAAGAAGTTGCTTACGATGACCGTGTCACGAATCAGGTAAGAATTTTTATAAATAATTAACACGGTGAAAGCCACGCGACTTTTCTGCGTTTCGCACAAGTTTCGCCCAGTTTGTTCATAGAAGCAATCGGCGTTACTAATAACAATTGTTGGGCACTTGATAACGAAGTCGATGAGTTTCCACAGTCTGTTTCGTTGTTTGTCAGCGAGTCGGTTAATCATTCTACATTCATTTACGGGGGGCGTATGGATATTTATGTCACCATAAAGCCGATACCACAGAGCTACTCAAATTGAACGACACATCATCAGATTGAAACAAAACCCAAATCTAGTTCTTTTATTTTAAGCCTAAACCTTTATCTAGTCTAGTGGAAGCTTACTAAATTATATTACCGAATGTGACTATGTTGTTATACCAGATAACCTTAGGCCTTAGTTAAACGCCAACGCATCACGATAATCATGCATGCCATAGACACGTCAGCCAAAACATTTGAACCATCAGGACCAAACAGACCCTTAGAGTTTGTCTCTTCCACGTGATCCTTTCCACAACAAACCTTTTCTATTCCCTTCCACATTTTCTCTAGTGCAGAAGGTTACGTCGTTGTACCTTAACTCGCCACCGTGTACATACTTAAATAAAACTCTTCTCGATTTTATTTATAAACTGTTGTACTCGATTTCGAAACCCGGAATCCAACAACTAGTTGATTGATAAATAAAATTGTTGTTGCCTTTAATGAAACGTTAAATAATTGCTGAGAATATAAGGACGGATATGTTTCATGAACTACTCTCCTGTTAATTTACCATGTCAAATGAATTACATATGGCGTTACTACGACGTTGTACCTGAGTGCACTAGACTGAAGTAAGAAGGCCGAGTAGCTTTCATTGAAATTCTACGAGCAGACGCGCACGCTACTTTTCACCCCTTTTGTTTACGACACAACGGAATCTATTGTTCGCGTATTTGGGGCAACGTTCTCAAAGAATTATGGAATAGTAAGAAACATTTTTAAGCTGCTGTGATTCTTCCCTCACTTTCCCCATTTCTCGTGACTGTCGTTGCTTCAGCCGCGAATTGTTTTACTCTGGAAATAAATAAATTGTACACATACATATGCATACAATACATATCCAAAAAATATACTATTAGTACTACGTATACATACATATGTATATGTAGATATGTCTTATAATGTTATATTAGCATTGAATGAAAAGGGTAATGAAAAATACAATTCAATACAGTTAAAATACAGTTAAAAATTAGGTAATTAATCTATTTTGGTGTTATTTCAAGCGGCTAGTATGTATAGCATAACGTGCTGTATTTTTGCAGTTAATGTTCGTGCCACATGATTACAATAAAACGCTGTCAGAGCACCTATTAAAGAAAATAATGGTACCACATGGTATGCCTGAAGCTAAAGTGGGTCAGGACATATTTCTTCAGCATCATTGTCCAGTAAATACATGTACAATTACTAGAGAAGATGCGGCCGATGCGGATTTAATCCTTTTTAAGGATTATGTGACGCATGTGGGAAGAAGATCGTCCAAACAAGTATGTAACACGAATATAATTCTGATCGATATATAATTACAGTCTGATCGATAAAATGAAAATATTCTTCATAGCAACGACATATTTGTTTCACGTTATCATTCTTACGGTCTGTTAATTAATATATCGAATAACATAATTCAACAGTTTCTCAACTTTCCAATTATAATTGATGATCTCACCCTCTAAACGGGAAATGCTATATGTATGTTCATAGTGTCATTTAATTAATCATTTTAGAACGTATGTACTATAATGATACGTATTGAATTATTGTAGAATATAAAACGAAAGGTTTTTAATCAATACATATGTATCAGATATCAAATGAAATGTATGATCGCGCTACCGTTTAAAATGTAGCTATTATACATATGTATACGTCGAATGAGACTGATGCGATTTTCAACAGGTGTGGATGCTGTATTTTTTAGAATGTCCTTATCACACACAAAGCGTGAAGAACGCCGTTATCAATTGGACGGCAACTTATCGGCGTGACAGTGACATAGTCGCGCCCTATGAAAGATGGCAGTATTACGATCCTAGCATTACACAAATATCGCAGTCGTTTAATTACGCGGCGAACAAGACTAAAAAGGTAACACTATAAATAGAAATTCTTCGTTTGAATTGGCAAATAAAGAATATTTTATTCTACGTATTTTCCATCGTTCGTTATAACTAGACTGCGGACTCGATGCATTTCTGACAAAAATAAACTGTAACTAAAATTTCAAACAGTGAAAAGAGTGAAAGAATTTCAATGAATACCAATGCATTATTTTTATTTTATTGAAATCGTTCAGGAAAGAATGAAATTTCTATTTGGGCTCTGTCTTTTCCAATTGATGCAGACAATTTTCAGTTTGCATAAATATCCGCCGCGCCGTCTAGCTATAACTTATTCACCCGTTTCACGTAATAAGTGAATTCCGCGATAGAAGAAAATCGATTCGTGTGAAGTAATCCAATTGTCAGACCGCTACAATTGTTGTTGCAATTGTTATATCGTTATCCAATTGTTTTTCATTTTAGGTAGCCTGGTTTGTTTCGAATTGCCATCCGAGAAATCAGCGTATGCTTTACGCGAAAGAACTATCGAAACACATTCAAGTGGACATTTATGGGACCTGCGGTACTCTACGGTGCCCACGTTCGCAAGCTCAAGCGTGTTTCGATATGCTTGACGAAGACTACAAGTTCTACCTTGCCTTCGAGAACTCGAACTGCAAGGACTACATCACGGAAAAATTTTTCGTGAACGGCCTTGGGTATGACATAATTTGTCTAAAAATTTCTATATTGATTAGACATGCTTTAGAATACAGTCTACTTCAATAGAATTATATGTATTGCGATTACAGAAGCATAATTAATATGAATATATCAGAATTATTACCCACGTCAGAATATTCTTTAAAAACTGTAGAAGGTATAATTTTAGAAATTCGAGCGGTTTCGTGTACATCTCTTACCGCCATTTTAACAACTCGTCAGAATCTTGATGGCTCTTGCATCGAATCAATATTTTTAATGAGACTTCTTTTCTGTGAAAAATATTTGACTGCTATATTTAATTATTTCTAAAAGATTTGTTTAAAAATTGCTCGGGTTCTAAGTCGTTTAGAAACGGTGACTTTGGTTAGGTTTTTACAGTAATTATAGAAGTGTGCTTTCCACACAGGTGTTGTCACCCCTGTTTAGTGCACTTTGGTATATGTAGTGGTCCTTAAGATTCCCCCCTGTCCTACTTCGTTCGAGTGCTATCATCACCGAGATTTCGGTACGAGGGCGACTGTTACCAGAAAGCAAAGTATCGTTAAACTTCACTAAAACATGTCCCACTTTCCGTTTCTTATTTCCATAAAAAACTCTTTTCATTTCATTTTAATGAGACACGAAAAGAGAAGAGTACATACTACCTACACATACATATCTTCTCCTGCTCCAAGATTTGAAGAGATATTGGAGATAATAAGTTCAATCATATCATTTTATAAACTTTTTTTTCTTGTTAGCCTCTGTTTTCGACAAAATCGCATTTGAAAATTATGCTCCTAATAGTGCTTCTAATTACAACTGACCGATAGCCCTGTGTGTCTGATTATGACTCGTTATTTCTACTTTTGATGAACAGGGACGTTTCATACCGATTTCATTATTTTTTACTTATAAATCTATTGAAAATAATATCTAACGCAAATGTATTATCGAGCACAGCCACAATAGACGATCGTGTATTGTCATTAACAATAATGATGCTCCTGGCCTGTTACAAATTAGCGACCATTACCTCCACTCTTGGAAACGATACGTATGCAAACTGACACGAGATTTCTTACCATTTAGACATAACGTTCTGCCCATCGTGATGGGCGCACATCCAACAGACTATGCTCGCAGTGCGCCCTACCGGTCCTACATTCATGTGGACGAGTTTGAATCACCAAAGGAGCTTGCAGAATATCTTCACCGTTTGGATCGAGACGACGAGCTGTACAATTCGTATTTCCGTTGGAAAGGCACCGGAGAATTCATCAACACGTATTTCTGGTGTCGAGTGTGCGCAATGTTGCACGACGATCGGCCGCCAAAATCGTACAAGGACGTGAACGAATGGTGGAGAGGCGACGGCGTCTGCACAACGAGCTCGTGGCGCGAGCACGACTTGGCGCGCGCGGGAAATTTGAAAACCACCTGAGAACGTTCCTCGTGAGATCCGTTCGAGTTTTGTGAAACGACGCGACGCGACGCGACGCGACTCGTTTTTATTAATTACGCTTTCGTCGCCCGGACTTCCAAAGGGAGTAAAGACTTTTGTTGTCACGGAGAACACGGGCAAAATGGCCACGCTCGTTTAGGTTATATCGATTCTCGATTCTCGTGTCTCGCATTTAGCGTTTCGCGCTCGCGTCGCAGGAGGAGCGGAGCCTGCGTAGAAAAGACTGCCGACTAAGTATATACGAATTTGATGGAACACAAGATTACGATTTGACGTACACCGAAGAATTTGTACTTTTCGACAAACAACGTGGATTTTTACACATCAAGCTATTTAGCATCTAATTCGAAGGGGAAACCGCTACTGATCTCGGGGTGTGATTTACTGTGAGTTTATTGTGAGTTACGGGTACATTAACTGTTGGTTGTCGAAGAAGGTTACGCACAGAGCAACTTGTTTCAACATGTTGCTCGATACGACTTTTCTATAGTGTTCCTTCAACGATTCTGTAAATTTGGACCAGATTTTACTTCCATTTTTTTTTTGGTGTACTAATTCAAACCAAGACTTTCCGAGATGTGAAACATAATATAATGGTGGCGGTTGAAACAAAATTATTTGTGAGAGTTATTTAATTTTTCTCGAAAATTAATTGGTTACAGCTTATTAGAAAAATTCACACTTACGAGTATAAGGGGATTTTAATGTTGAATGTATCCATTTACGAAATCATATGGTGAGAATATTGTGCGAAATATACGAAATTAAAGTTTCGAGTTCGTTAGTTCATTTATTGTCGATCAAAGAATGAGAAGACCGCATGGAAGTTTTTTTCAGAAATTCTTTTTGCATTATATTATTACATATTGTATGCAATCAATGTTGTTGGTCGGTACGTACACACAGAACAATATTTTTTAATTCTAAAACTAAATAGACAGCGCAGGTATTAAATAAAAGCATCAAATTTGAGCGTATGAATGTTACTGTAGCTTTAAATGTTCCTGGAAAACCAAAGATGTAAGCCTGTAAAGTTTCTGTTTATCCATTATTTAGATACATATTCATTGTATACATTACCAGCATGTTCAACGAATGTTTATAAGTTTTCAGATAAACTGCTCGTGTGGGTTCGAATTCAGAGGGCACTCGCTTTACTATTATTTAATGTCTGTCAGTTACGTAAACTGCATAGACTGTATAGACATGAAATCGTAAACTACACTGTATAGAGAATAGTAATAATTTTTTCTACTCTTTCCATGACTTTTGATAAAAGGAAAAATGCAATATTTACACAAAAAGGAGTGTTCAATATTATATAACATACTTTACCCACCAAAAATGTTCATTTTGAGCTAAAAATACCGACGATACTTAATTTGCTAGTTTTTGTTGTGATAACACCAATTTAGTGTTTTTAATATGTTGGTAATATAAAATTATTTCCTCCAAGACTTTAATGTCATAATCAATTGTTCAATTAGTAATAAATTTTCTTTTAATTTAGTTGTTTTCATATTGTCAAGAATGTTGTAACGAGAAAACTATTGGCATAGCAAACTACTGCTTTATATCGAACACATTTTGTAATTGCAAGAAGAATTGTGTAGATCGTTCAAAAGAATGGATATACTTTAACTGAACAAATTGATGTCTCATATAATAAATTATACGTATATTTACATGATGGTTTCAAGATAAATTGGAGACAGAACTCAGAGAGTTGGAGAATTTAGAAAATCGTGTAATCCTGTGTCCGAGTAGACTAATTAATCTTCAATGCAAACTTAACCCAATTCATTTTCTGTTAAATAATACAAATTATTGTATGAAAAATTTTGCAGAAATTTGCAATATACAAAAACTTAGTTTTGAGGGTTTGCGGTGGTGGGTAATTTGAAAGACATGAATATTTTGGAAATTATTTTTATACAGTTTTATAAACTTGAAAAAGATGCGTTTTCATTTAAATTGTTTTTTAATATCATTCGCGAGAAACGAAATTCCTTTTAGCGAGTAATTTTACCCTGTAAAACTGTCTTATGACACGAACATGAATTAGGTGCGTATAACAAATGAATTTCTCTATTTGCACACAGAATATCATAATTTTCTAAATCACCCTAACTTTCTCTACGAGTCAAGCGTAGACTAGGACTTTGAGAATGTGATGTCTACAATTAATGATATATTAAAGTCGATGTACAATGATAGGGTAATGATTTCTGTGAATATTCTTGAGCTTTAAGTGCAGCTATATATACATATATATATATATACATATATAGTAATTCAAGTTTTAAGATTATTCATGATGAATGGAATTGACAAATGTACAAAGCCTAACGAGATATTCATGCATAAACGAGAATTGTTTATTATTCGTATAGTACTTTAGAATTCATCCCTTTCGGTTTGAACCTACATGCGTGAGTTTCTAGTAGTACGAGTCGGCGTTTGGTGAACACACACCTACCCAAACTTTCTGTAAAATTATTTATTTCAATCTTTAGTTGTTGTCGAACTCTATTATCCATGCATTCAGAAGTCAATATGTATTACGTTCTGAAACGCAAGTGTTGTAAATGAGTAAAAGTTCGGTCGGTTGCCGACCACTGCCACAGACAATGAATTTTCGTATGTTACGTCGCGTCACGTCACGTCACGTCGGTATGTATTCGATACGTTGTAAATGTACAGTTGTTGTTTGTAACATATGTCGTCACGTATGTGAGATTTTTACCGAGTCTAGTCGAGAGTAATTTGTCAAGTTTCTTTCATCGCTACACACAACACACACGCACACACAGCGAGTACCTGTTCAAATGATTCCGAGTACGATTTATTTCCAATTGTAATTCATTATTGCAGGGCAATTTGCCAAACTCAGAAATTCAGAAAACTGTAAAACTTTCGAGATGTGTAGAAGATATTATATAGTAATTATAGAATTTTTGTACTGCTTAAATTCACTATGAGGGGTTCAACACTTATTCCTTGAAAATTTGGCTATGTCGAGATTTTAGTGTGTAACTTTTTCTAATTGTGTAGACAAATCTGAGATAAATCTGATTGAAAGAAGCAACTTAAATATTTCATCATTTGGTAGATTTCATAAACAGAAGCAACCTTTGTCTGAAAATATTTCTTCTATTTGTTATTACAACTTTTTAAATCTCTGGGTTGGGAATCGTCTCTTGTAGATCGATTTACGAAATTATTTAAACAATGGTCTAGGCCGATGTTTACATTAAATTCGCGCAGAATTGTATAAGGGGTTTGCGAATACCTAGCTAATTTAAATTATTATAATAATAAAGAAAGTCATAAATTTGAAAACCCTTTTTACACTTCACGCTTATAATAGCGATCAATTTTTGTTTATTGGCTAGTGTAATTTAGTTTGTTGTGTAAAGAAATGATTGTTTTATATTAGTAATTTTGTATTATTTGTGCACGAGCTGGTAATGTCAGTGAGACACTCGTTTACGTTAACGGTATCGTACAAAAGATAGTATAGCAATTGTGAAAGATATTCTATTTTAAGCAGTAATTTGTATAATAGTGTTTAGCTATTTCATTAGGGTTGTAAAAGTAATCATCCATATCATCTATTACAAATTATTTCTATATTGAATGGAAATGAAAGACAGTATGTGAGAAAGTTTAGAGAATGTATAGTTTTAGTTTGGTACACATGCACTATTAGTTAAACAGATACAACTACAATCTTATATCGTCTTAGATGATGATTAAAGGGGATTAAAGGAAATTCCTTGTTGAAAATATGTGGATTTTATATCGCATTTTGAAAAATACTTTCAATCATTTACTTATTGCTTTTTATTTTTATTCATTCTCAAGAACATATGTACTTATCAATGAATGTAAATTAAATATGCTACAGTATGCATTTAATACCTGTAAAAGCCGAAAAATATTAACCAATCGATAATAGGTTTCAATTGTTTATTTTCTATATGCAAAAAAGTAAATGCTAAATAGCACACATCAGTCGAATAATTCTAAATTGTGCTGAAATTGTATGTGAAATTAAGAATAAAATTAGGGCTGGCTTTCTGGATAGCATAAATCATAAACTGTATACCTTAAACTTAAACCCTCGTCTTACAATATTTTTCACAATTATAATTGGCGAATTTTGTTGTCGTTAAGAGATTGTACAATACGTTCAGGGTTATATTAGAACAGTTTGTTTATAAAATTCGATTTCATTATGTTGATTGTACACTTTCTGTAAGAATGTTCCAACAATGAATTATAAAAATTTAATTAACCAATTTCAAAAAATGGTGTAGTTATGCATACATATTTACATATGTATATTGGTTTGTGCGATACAAGCCTTTAAGAACGCAAAGAAATATTACATAATTAATTTATGTAACTAACATCTAAAATCTAAACAATATTTATAATATAGATCCGAAAACATGTAAAATGTACGGATGGTGCAATAAATATTACTACTTGTTTAAATAATTGTACACTAATTAATAATGTTTAAATACTTGAAATTTATTCCTCGATCCAATTATTCTCTGCAATATTTCATGCCATCCGAGGGTTAAACATGGAAAAACAAAAAAGGATTAGACCATGAAACATTTATGGCTTTGCAGAAATGACTTGGATACTTTAGCAATCAAGGAGAATTCAATTTATCTCATATTAACAAATTTTTGTGAGTAGGTATAATAAATAATTGTAACTGGTATTGTATATTTTTAAGGGGTCGAGTATCGATTTCAACAACTGATTTTTATGTTCACGAACTGTAAATTGAATGTTTTATAAACAGTTTGATTCTGTATCATCACAAGGCGAGGGATTGAGGTTGTTTTTAGGTGTCCTAATTGGTAGGCCAGCAAATAATAAGCAATTAATCCAGACCGGAAGTAGTGTAAAAGTAAAAATCTTGCACACGTGAAATGCACGCATGGAAAACTATAATCGAGTTACTTCATTGTGGATATCTTGCCACAGCTTTCAATTGGTTCCTATTGTAATGTCCATCGTTCTGAATACGCACAAGCAAAGCTAGGTAATTAGATAATTAATTGACTGATTGATTATTTCGATGAAATCAAACGATCAGGCATGCGATCAGGGAATACGCGGCAATCAAAGCGATTTCCCCACATTTTTCCCCGTGTACATACTATTCTATACATGCGGTCAGTCATAAAAATTTCTATACATACGTGCACTTTTAATTTAAACAAATTTTTTAATTCAATCAAATATCTGTAATTTTGCACAATTTAAAATTGACGATGCTTGTTACACTTGTCTGCTCGAAAACAAATAAAGGAAAAACGTGAAATGGTGAAATTCACAAACTTTATTATTATGATTGTTATCATTATTGTAATAATGAATTTTATATATTTTAATACATATCTATGACAATTCTTCATACAGATTTATATGTATATGTTCCTGACTTAGGTTTATCTTTATATTCTTGTAAACGAATGTAAAAACATCGTCATTTGCTGAGAGGCTGTCTAATTTTAAGTAATTAATGAATAAATGGCAATAAAACATGTCAAGCTTTGCATCTTTATTTCAAAATTCGGCAAGTGTATGTATAAACTTTTGTGACTATCTACATGTCTAAAACTATTTTTATTTAAACCAAAGTTTGTTGACGTGTTTTCATGATTTTTGTTAACATATACATAAGTCTAAGCAATATGTTATGGCAAAGAACGGTGTAACCTATAGGCGAAAGTTATATGCGTGAAAGAGTATTGTAGCAGGGCAATTTTGCGAGAAATACCGATGCGTTAAAAATTTCTCTTCGATTGTTTAACACTTTACCTACCGGCAGTTACCTAATAGTCTTTTAGTAAGATAAAAAATTTTATAGTAAATTTTATTTGTAACCTAATAAATTACTTCGAGCAGCACAGTCTACTAACATTTTTTGGGATATTTATTAAAAAAAAAATTATTAAGCTTTTTTTAGATACAGCAGAATTATCAAACAGTATTTAGTAATGAGTTTTTGGTGGTTGAACTGTTAAGGAAAAAATTTTACAAGCAACTATAATCGAATATTTTTTTAACTTTTTTAGCGGTACTATTTATGCTTGTAATTATGTATGTTCAATTCGTGCAAGAGGGCTGTCTTCTGTTTATTCATGGGTGATATCATAATAAAAGAAATGTATTTCGAATCGACTGTTTTATAAATGAATGTTGCGATTGTAATAGTAGAAGTAGTAGCAACGATGTATATATAATTTCGGTATTGTAATACATATGTAATTTCGTTTAGTTCGTTATTGATCGTTGGTGCTGATTGTACAAATTGGTGCTGTTGTACACTGTATAAATCGATTGTCAGGTAAAATTGTTCGTTTCTAGCGGAAAACGTTCATCGATAATTGTATAAAAATAGTGTACGAGCATTAGTGTTCGGAAGAAGAAAAAATACAAAAATTCTGCTTCTTCGATATGATTTCTAGTTCTATTTTCATTCGCAAATAAAAAAATTAGAATATTAGAGACGAAAGTAGTGCTGTAGAAATTCGTACGCTCAAACTACGAGTTCTATCAAATATTTCTGATTGTTTGCATGTTATCCTTATCAGGAATTATCCATACATTCGTCTGAATTTTTAAAAATTGGTTTATTATCACGAGCAAATAATACGCTGTTATTAATTTTTATTATATAATATTACCTTTGGTATTAAAGAACCTTGTAATTTTGATTTTTACAAGTGATTGCTACTAATTTTTATAAAATTATTTTCAACATTAAAGCATTTAAGCAGAGCTAAAAGAAATGAATAATTGCAGCATACGATGAAGAAAATTCCGATTTCTGCAAATAAATTCGCCCCATTTAAAGCTTACAAAAATCGACTTTCAGTTCTACATCAAACGATAAAGAAACATCTTCCAAAGATGACTATCAAACTTGAGATAAATCGAATGGTAATCTTATAAAGTATCGTATCCACCAACTCGGAAAATGTCGTTCCAAGAGGAACGCGTTTAAAATTTCAAGGCCTTCAGCGTTCTGTGTTTTTTGAATTTATTTCGGTGTTACATGTGCAAGACATAAAACAGTAAAAAAATATATCAATTTTTTTTGGCAATTGATGTAGGAATTATTATACTCTAGTACTCTGGACTGATAATTTATGTTGATTTCGTGACGTTTCACCTCGTAGCTTTTTACATCCTGGCACAGTTTTACATATATTCGTAATTTAAATTTCAAATTGCCATAACTTTGTCAATTTTGAGAATTCAGAATTACATTTTCGAAAAATACAGTCAGTTATAAAACGGAATTTTTGCAGAAATGGCTGCCACGTCCTTCTAGTTTAAGATATTCATCTCAATTTTTCAGATAATCTACTTAAACATCATAAAAAGAAACATCATTTTGTATGTAAAAAAAAAATGGTCAAATTCTTCTTATATTTCAACCATCCAGAAGTATGTAAGAAACCTTAAGCAACGCTAGTTCGAAACTTTTAGTTAGTGCTGTAGATGTAAGAATTACTTGAACAGTTCGCCAGGATTAAGGGTAGATTAGCGTCTACAGCTTTACTAGGATCATTCTACTGTTCGTTGACAACAAGTCGAGCTGCGTCGAACAAAACAAAGCTAGCGCGATAATATTAAATTGGAAAGTTCGTGGACGAATGGTTCCGACGTTGGAAATATATTTTGTCCCCATTGAAAGTCCCGACAAGCTCAAGATTCTCCCGTATATCGTTGACTTCTCTTGCTGTGTTTCTATTACTTCTATCCGCTGTATCCATTAGCCCCTTCCTCCCCCACCCCCGGAGGAGAAGAGGTTCTCGGAGCAGATGCGGCACTTCTGGCCTGGGCTGGCTTATTTATTTTATTTTATCGATTCCCGATAGTCACGAAACAACGGCTTTGTAGCAGCCTCTTTATTATTACCTGCAGGGTAATAGATAGTTCCAGTTGCGCGAGTTTCTTCTAGTCCACTCTTTCATTACAATTTCTTTCTGAAAAACAAAAATTATTCGTGACTCAACCTAATATATTTATGCAAAATCGTAGACCTTTAATCGATCGGTAAGCAATAATCGGTGCCAAGGAAAGTCGCGAAACAAAAATCAGCAAATATTTTCGTTCTCCGGGAGAAAGGCACGGATCAAGGGATAATATTTTGAGTAGGTGGAAACGGATGATATTTCGAGTATTTCCACGTTCGCCGACGTTCCTTCAAATTGGAATTGTATGTATAGGAACGACGTCGGCGGTGGCGGTGGCGGCGGCGGCGGCGCAGTTCCCTTTCTCCTTTTTGCTTTTTCTCTTTACACTCAATAAACCTTGACGGGTTTCATCCTGTAGCTCAATCTGCACGGCTGATCGCCTTTCCAACTAGAGTTCACAAAGCATGTGACCTCTTTATTCCTTTGTTTTTCTCTTACTCTCGCACTGTTCCCTCCTCCGCTCTTCCGCCCCTGTCTGTGCATAGACATTCTTCGCGCCCGTTTCTCCTCGTTTTCACGATGTCACACGTACAATACCCGCCGCTGCTCGTTCAACCCTCGAAAACTTTATTTAATGAACCTCTCCCATTGTGCTCGCCGCTCTAAATATTCCAGGTGTAAATGATTAACTTTCCGAAACGTCTGTTTAACGCTTCTGATCCGTCGCATTTACGGAGATCTTGTGCGAATATGTCCTATTGTAGTGGTTTCTGAACGTACAGTGGATGAACTATGATAATTCCGAGTGCTTTGAGAATATTTTTCATAAATATTCAAAGAAGATCGATTCTTTTCTTTTACATTTATTGTCTACTTAGCAAATTGCTTACAGCGAATTTTTCCTTCGTCAGCGGTAATATTCTAGAACGTCAGAAATACAAATCCGCGTTGGTTGCTAGCCGAACAAACGTCACAAATATCATGAACAGGTTGCAGACGTATTCGCATCGCTTGTCGCTGTCATGATCTTCGTTATGTTCGCGAATAATGGGGAATGCAATCCATTTCGGCAAATTTGAGGCGCCGTTAGACCAACGATTTTCTGCAAATTTACTGCAAATATATTATTAATCGTATCTCTTTTATTAATGTCTGTTCTGTTTCACTATTTATTTATCCCTAAAACCATCGAATACAGAAAGCGATTACTTTGTACCATCTTATACAGGGTGTTCGACTACAGTTGGGAGAAAATTTAAGGAATGGTTCTCCATGACAATATAAGTCGAAAATGAAGAATAAAGAAATTGCGATTTCGGCTTCGTTATTTAGTTATTAACCCTTAGCACTCGAGTGGCGACCCTGAGGCGCTTCTAAAAATTGCTGTACCATTATTCAAAATATTGTTTACATAATTAAATATGTTGGTATCTAATCAATTTTATGCATTTATGGCAAAAATAACTACGTGCAATTTAGACCAGTGAAAAAATTAGAACACTTTTAGAGTATTAATATATTATTTTCACTATATTCAAATTATTAGTGAAAAATATAAATTTATATTTAGCTCCTGTGTCTTGCAATTGATGCACAAACTTTTTATTTTGCAACAAATTTAAAAAATCAGAGAAAATGGAAATATTCTACGTCCGAAGAAGTGTTTAACTTTCGCGTTAAACTAGCTCCGAGTGCAAAGGGTTAACATTTAAAAATCCGCCTAAAATGCGACAACCCATAACTAAATAATGAAGCCGAAATCATAATTTTTTTATTCTTCATTTTCGACTTATATTGTCATGGAGAACCACCCCTTAAATTTTCTCCCACCTGTAAAATCGACCACCCTGTATATGTAACAAACTGCATTTGTTCAGATTTTGCGTAATTTTTATCATAATAATTACCCAAGTAAATGAATTTGTTGCATCATTTCAGGCACCGAAACACATATTGGAGAATTCTTTCCGATTTTTAAAAAGTGTGCCAATATTATTTTGATTCGCTGTACCGTGTCAAATATATTTTGGGATGATAAGGATACCCGAGGATAACAAGAAAGGATATTTCCGAGGCAATAAGGTTTTCGGATCCATCGGCTCAGTGGGTTATTTGGTTCTGTCTAGGAGTTCACGGCCCTCCTTTCCATTGTGTCCTGAGTGCGCTTTACCTCGAGAGGGAAGTGCGAGACAGGACCCCATTGTTTGGTGGCAGAGCCGAAAATTGGGTGTCGAATAGACTTTCTCTGCACGCGACCGCTTGACCTGGTCTCTGTGTCGCTTGCCGTGGTGATCGGTTTGCTTAAAGATGTGCCGGTGCAACCGATAGGCCATTTTCCGTACCCTGGAAAAAGGATCCTCTCTTTGTGTCCTCGCAGGACAATATATTCCCGAGCACGAACGTGAACTATCAGGTTCGACCGAAAGAATTTCCAGTTGCATTTTGCAAATTTATACCGATGCAGAATATTTCGTTATAAACTGTACCGGACGTATTGTTCACAATTTCAATGGAAGGATTGATGATGACTTCAATGATCTCCATTGCTAGTCATTATTAGACTGCGGATCTTTATGCATTTACGGCTTTCACATAGTTGAACATTTTCTTATGTACGTTTTTGTAGATTGTAAATACATATTGTTTGTAAACAGTAGAATTTTTTCGTAGATCTGCAACGTTTTATAGGCTTTAAACATTGCATTTAACGTGCACGATGCTTCCTGGCAGCAAACCTTGACGAAATACACCAAGTAAATTATTTATGTTAATGAAAAAATGCAAAAACAGAGTTTTGTGTAGAAGGACGTCGTCGCGCCGCCTCATACATACATGGAACAAGATGGGATGGCACTATTTTGCATGGAAATGTGAATGCATTTTTAATATTATAAATATCTAATCTATTCTTCCGTAGACTCGAGAGGAACAAATGGCCATGGAAAATACATTTGAGCGCCATCGCTGTCTTCGTTTCAAGAACCTTTGCTTCTTTTTTGATGAGGAACAGCTTTCTTTTGTTTCTTCTTGTTCTGCAGTCGAGGTCCGGTTATTTTTTTGCAGGAAACGAAAAAACAGAAAGATAAATAGAGAAAAATTGTCGTTTAGATATGCGTGAAATATATAATTTTTAAGAGCGTGACAATATGTTTATTCAAAAACAACGATTAGCCCCATCGTGTACCCTCTCCCCCATTATTTATATTTACGTGTGTACCGGTTATTTGCTATAATAGGTCCATAATAGGCGTGAAATCATTGACTCTGTTTGGGGAATGCAATCGTTCCGGTAGATTGCCTCAATCAGAACAGTGTACCGACTTGCTAGCGTGAGAATACTTAACCTATATTTCGCATAGCAAAATAATTATAGTTAAACTGAACGTAGTAGAAGATTATGCTTAACGATTTCCAACGTTAGGTATATTACAGAAAAGATATGCTTAATATATATGTATATTATTATCCTACATATACTATCTTATTTAAATATTTTAAACCCAGAATAATTTATGCTAATATGAAGCCGGCACAGCAATCAATACGAAGACCCGACGGAAAACATTTGCAGCATGATTGCTCAAATAGTACGCATATAGTTTTTTAATGATTTACGCAAGCGTTAAAATTCGCCCCCGCGTCGCATGGTCGACATATTTACACAATCGCACGGATTGACAAGCATGTTTGATTATCTATTTTAAACTCCCATTAATTCCGCCATTTTACGTGTCACGGTTGAAAAAATATTTCGCATGCAAGCAAAAACCATGTCTAATTGCAAAGTAAAGCATCGTCGAACAACGGCAATCAGAATCGATTCGATATTTTTTAAAGTACAATAGAACCTCGATTATCCGAACCAGTGAATGAGAGATCTCGAAAAGACAGCCTTCGATGGTTAAAAAAAATAATTGTTAAACATGAGCGTAAATCAAATGCATTTTCGTCATGTGAATGTTGCACGAGTTTCGAAAAGTAACAGTTTTCGTAATAATGAGCAAATTGATCATCGTGAAATATGTGAAAGGGTGATGGAAATTCGAGGAAATTATATATTTACCTATAAAACGTGCATCCTCTTCAGGAACAAGGCGCAGACCAGCGCGACGCGGCGCGGCGCGGCGCGGCGAGATAAAATAGCAAAGACCCGGTTGGCCGCTTAATAAACAGTACAAACGGTTCGAAAAAAAAGATGCTCGAGCCGAGCATAATTGTTAACCGTACAGACAAAAGTTCAAAGTGGACGTGAAGGGAGCCGCAAGGGAAGGTTATTTTAAGAGGCTGAAAGGACAACCGAGCGTGCGGCAAAGTCTCGTTAGCTCCTAGGGTTCGTTTCACAGAAAACGCTGTGAAACCTCCACCGTACATACATACATATATTCCGTGACTGATCCAGAAATAGGGTGTAAGCTGAAGACACCTCCCTCGATCAGGGGGCTGCTGTGCGGCGATCGCTAAGGGAAGCATGGATAAGCTCGACCAAGCGCTAATCGAGAGTACCACGGGCTCTCTTTCATCAGGGGCGTAAGTAATTCGTTTAGTAATTTACCGAGCGAAGCAAATAAAAGATGCGGCGCGTTTCTTCGCATGAATTAACAACTCGGTCCGCCGACAAGACCTGGCGTTAATGTACCCATTAGAGCGTCATCTTTCTCTAATCGATGATGCACCTTGCAGCCGCGGTTTCATTCACCCTGCAACGATCCGTCGTTGTTTGTGCTCGTTTGATCGGGATGTTGGCGCAGTTACTGCGATCAACACGGTTAGGGTGACCTGTCCAGCGAATGAACGCTTAAGCTTCTGCAAGTAAATTATTATTTCGAAATGGATACTTGATTTCCTGAGTATTACAGATTTTTTTTTTGTTTCGATATACATGTAAGACGATGACTCGGGGCGGCTTTCTAAAAAACAGGCAAACGCTTGAAAGGGACGAGAGTTGGCAATGTTATAAAAATATTATTAAACATCATCCACTGACGTACAAATTAAATAGGATTAATTTAACACGAGTGTTAAAATTATATTGTTGTAACTTTTAGCCCCCTATGTACATTTAAAAACCACTGAGGACGTCTTCTTTATATTGTCAGTGTTCAGTTCAGGGAATTGTCACATTTCATTTAATCGCATATGCAATCTTGTATGTAAATTTATTAAGTTCATGTAAGTATGTATTTCTACCATAAAAAGTATAGTCAGAGCAAACTGACCTAAACGACGGACAGGAGCTAAAGTTTGGTGACTCCAATCGTTAAACACTGTGGTGGCGCCATAATTGTATGGGGCTATTTTAGTAATGAACAAGTGGGGAGTTTAACTATTATTTAGAGCATACTAACTGGGACAAAGTATGTTGAAACATTATGGGAACATTTATTATCCTCGATTCAATAATTGATTAACTAGAACCAAACGAGATATACCTCTCAACGTAGAACTTGTGTTTAAAATCATAAAACAATATCTGCGGGAAAACAATATTAATTTATTTTCATTACCACTTCAAAATCCAGATTCAAACTCTGTAAAACATTTATCAGAAGAACTTGTAGAGGCTATAGATTTATCAAAAGAACTATACTAGTTAGTATACATTAGACAATCAGAAATATACGAGGTCTCTACGTATAAAAATTGCATTATTTTACTGCCAATTTCCACCGAAGCATCTCTTTTGTTATGTTTCTTATTCATAAAAAAAAACAATAAAGGTATAAAGTCTAGAATGTAATAGAACATTTTTGAAATCAGACATTCTTGGACGCCAACAATGTTCATTTGAATGAAAATAGGACGGAAACAATAAATATGATATTATCAATTAGTTGTTGCTCTTGCAAGAAAATCAAGCCTGACTTGTGTACAGAGAAATACAGTAACATTTTACATTTTATAAAGCAAAGGGAAAAAACTTTGCAACTTCTGCAACATTCTCCATTTTCTCTGAACTGTTCCTCGTCAGTGTTCACTGCTACAAGGGTGCAGACTACATCCTTTCTCAGGGGTGGTGCACACAGATGCGACGCGAGGATCTCAGGGGAACATGTTGAACGTTGTAGAAGCGATGAACTTTTCAGTTTTGACCCGAAAGGCATTATTGCACTCCGCTGCACTATATCTTTAAATATTGAAGCAGCCGGTATTAAAACATTTATTCAAATGACTCGAGTAGTTTCTGTCGTACCATTATGAATTCGTGTGCCAATGTGTTCCGAGGACTCATCAGCAATTGCTTTTACTTGTTTTTAAATTGCTCTGCAGTGACACAAATTGATATTATACTATCTAGTGAATAATCGCTACTATAATTGTAATTTTTTTTAATAACTTTGTAATTTTAGAAACTAGTTCTTAAAATTAGTATTGCAAATTTTACCTAAATAATTGGTATTAGAAAATTATAGTTTCCAAAAATATTTTTAAGTATTTTTGCATTTCGACATACATATAAAAGCAACATATGTATAACTGTGGTAAAAAATGACATAAGCATGGCATACAAAAATATGTATAAAACAACTGGTTCGCATTTATCAAATTGTAAAACGGAGAAACAAGGAGCGAGGGAGAAATATGCACTGTTACTACTAAATGCCAACATTTGTCTTCTTTCAAAATGAATCACGGATGGAATTATAGGCTCCGAGATTTAAAATGAGTCCCTTTATTATCGTACTGTCTTTTTCAACGAAATGATCATAGTTAAAACATTTACTATTTCTCACATTCAGCTATTTAAATGAGAGTTTGGATATTCACTGTAGAATTGATCTTGACAATTTCAAAAGTTTCAACTGTTTGCAATAAAAATTTATCGAAGCGTGTCTCGCCAGCTAGACCCCGGGATCAAAATTTTCAGCATCGATCATCCCTCGCGTAGCGAGATGGACAAGCATTTACATATATTCCGCGACACCCACACCCACGCTGCGCCGGGCCGCGCGCGCCAACGTAACGTATTACATCAGCATAATACATAACGTATAATAATAACCATTATTCATTATTCATCTGTATCCTTTCGAGCTGGCGATAATTCGATTCGAAATCGCGCTGAATAAATCCGCATGTTTTTAGGCTGCGTTTCCAAGGCAGTTTTTCATTGAATCGTCGCAGGTTACACATATTACATATTCATCGCGTAAATCGTGGTTTGATACAATTTCCACGCAAATCGAGAATTGCTTCGAATACATCACACGAAATATCCGCGAATACAGGGAAACCGTGAAACGATCGCGAACCGAAAATGCTAATAAGTATTTCAATAATGATATTTATATTTAGCCATTATGTGCGCCTGCATCTCGAAATTCTTGCTAATTTTTGCAAATGACATTGTCCTTCGATGAATATTCTCGTGAGAATTTGAAGCATGAATGTATCAAAGGGGTACATGAATTTTTTTTTGATAAATAAATTGTTTATTATGTACAGGGATACGTGATCATTTATATTGTACTAGAATTACCAGATAAAAATTGTTAAAGGTCCTCGTGTGACAATTATTTAATAAAATTATCGACGAACGTGTTATCATAGAAATTGTTCAAAACATATACAAATATATTCTAATTACTTTCATAAAGTTCAGTAAACCATTTATTTTTCATACCACGTCAGATATTAAATTTTTTAATGGAAATGTACGTTTAATAGCGTTCGAGATTCAATATCTAATTAAAGTATAATATTACAATTGATTATATGGATTTGACTAACAATTCTTCTTTTTTTTGTTAGCTTAGTTTTAGTATTCGAGACAGATTTTAAAACAGGTTTAAAAGAGATTCCAATCAGATTATTTGTTATTTATATTAGGTTCGGTAAAAAGATTGACTTGCGTTTAAAGAAATGCATTCAAAATTATTTTGCAGATATATTGGTAAATAAAGGTCCAGCTAGAAAAGTTCGCAAGAGTGATAAATTAGTTTCGAAGCAATAACTGTTGGAGTTGTAAGATTCGATTTCCTGAGAATTGATGTGTCCTCCGACCGGAAAATCCTAAATTGACCAGAAAAGTGACATCAAAGATCGCCAACGGCAGTTCTGAAAATTGAAAATAGTGCAAATATTAAAAAGATTTGAAAATACCAATATACATTATATTTAGTTCATTCAATTTATTAAAAGGAAAAAAGAAGCTTCTGTTTGGCTCTCGTTTCTTGCGATTAATACAGAAAATGTTTATTTTGCATAAACATCCGCAGTCTAATAGTTATCGTAGCTGTGAAAGAAATCGCAGGGCAAGAGACTAATATCTCTTGCCGACTACCGAAGTAGTAAACTTGGCCTATAGAATCGCTCGAAGACCTCGAAGTTAGAATCCTTAAAAATATTTAAACGGACCACCGGCCATTTTTCTCTTTTAAATTTCAACCTTAAAGAACTGGAGAGGGATTTCATAATCGATTCTGGTAATAGGCTGTTTCACCTCATTCAGGCTGCGGCTCATTCAGTTGCCCTCGTAGAGGTCTTTTCAATTCAGGAAACAAATGAAAGTCACTAGGGGCGGGATTGAGCGAGTACGGTGGATAGAGCACTAATTCTCAATTAAACTCATGGATAACATCCACGGCTAAGCGACGGGTGTGTACGGCCTCTCGTTCACCTGGCTCGTCAATGATCTCTATTATAACTTCTCTGACCGCTTATGACTAATTGCAACTACTCGCTTCGATATACTACACTGCCGCGCAAAATTAGAGGACCACTGAATTTTCAATGAAAAAAGACTTAAACTGTAAACAATGATTCTACGACAATAAAGTTTGGACTCGATTTAAAGCTGCAGACCTCTAGTTTTATAATCCATGGTCCGTTTTATTCTAAGATTTTTTTCTCGCAGTCCTTCGTTTTTTTTTCTTTTTTTTTTTTGCCTCGACTAAAACACTTGGCTAAACGCGCGACCAACGGATGGCAGAACGAATGATTATGCGAGCAGTCCGTAAACGTAAACGATGCATCTAAGCACCTATCGATCCCGTGTCCGATTAGCGTGCGATCGGCGTATCGTCGGAAGCCGTTCATACTATAATAATAAACAACGTTTATGGGGTCGCCTTTTAAGTCGTCGGTCGGCCATATTCCACGGGACTAATAATACGTGGACATAAATCACAGAAGACTGGACAATTCTGTTAGCACGGTGGTTGGAGCCCAACGAGGTGCGTTCTTAACAACTTATCGAAGCATACGGTGGATAAGCTCGGCTCACTGATCACTGTGTGTAATCAGGTATAGCGTTACACGATGCTTACACGGGTCCAAGAGCCGGGCTGTCTACTATTTTGTGCGCTAGTAGAGCTGTGAAAATGTCTTTTTACGGGGCAGCCGAGCATATCCGCCATCGTAGCTCAACCATACACTGTCACAGCCCCGTGGTCCGAGTGAGACATTGCACGGGTGAGGTGTTCCACGAACGAGACTCAAAGGATAGTTAACAGCCATGTGCATCCCGCTATCCTACCCGTTTCTGCACGCTGCATGCCCTCGCACCCTTTATCCCCGTTTTCTCGCTTTGTTGTTCCGGTGTATTTTTTCTCTCGCGTGCTGCCCCCCACCCCCTCGTGCCCGCACACGCCGCGCCGCACCGCGCCGGCTTGTTTCACTGTTTCACACTTTGATAGATGTTGCCACAGCGATACCCTTATTTCGTACGTGCGCCGCGATCTGGCCGCGCGATAAGCCCAGGAACGTCTCGATCGGGACGATTAGCCCACTGGATTTGGGTCACACAGAAATATTTTTATGTAGGTACCATGCATCCACCGGTGACGTTTAACTTTATGGTCTTTTTTAGAAAATATAGGCTGACCTGTCCAGTGAATATACACTTCAACTTCCTGAGTGCTATCTCTACAAGAATGCTGCGTCATTTAGTTAACTAACATTGCACAATAAAAAAATTGTTCAAGTATATGCTAAACAGCTTATTGAGAGGTATCGTAATAACAAATTCAATGCTACTTACCATTTAAAAAAATGTTAGGGGCCCCCCTTTTCCTCCCAAAAGTTACGCTGTTATCGATGTTTATTTGTTATCCTTTTTTACGTTCGTTAGGGAAACAAGTTCGCACACGAGATTAGTGACATTTTGGCCCCGAAATGTTCGCACATATCAAAACAATACTGCAACTTCACTGGTTGCTTTTGTGCGTGTTGGAATTTATTTAAGAAACAAATTGACAAAAATAATCTACTATTATTTAATAGGATATTCTATTGCTTTTGTCTTTCGAGAACATTCGAATTATACATTGTATCTATGCTGTCCGCGTCATGGGACCCTCAACTCTCAATTGTTTCTTAGATCGTCGTCCGTTTTTCCAGAACGATCCTCATTCGCGTGCTATTTGTCATAGAGTAAAGACGTGCCTCACAACGTGTTTTTCCAGATATTCTAAACTGAATATATTCTATTTTATACAGGGCCGTCTTAAGATATGTGGCGCCCGTGGGCTAGTAACAATAATGCACCCCTTTTCATAAAAAAATAAGGAAAATGGGTGCGGGGTGACCGGTGAAGATTTACCAAAGATTCAGAACTAGTAGAAGTCGATAAATGTATTACCAATAAACAAATAAAAATACAAAATTGGCGCCCCGAAAGGCTAACGCCCCGGGGCTATAGCCCATTTAGCCCCGTGGTTAGGGCGGTCTTGATTTTATATTTTATATTCAGAGTCTGATTTCTTGTACCTATAGTCCAATAGTGCGAATGTCCAGGCTGGATTTTCTTCGTGGATATTTTCGCACACAATTTTTCCGTTGCGTAAAAGGAGGCTAATGATAACGAATAAGTATTCGCGAATGACAGCGCAACTGGCAGTCAACTCACGGCCGTAGTAGTACGCAAGGGAGCATTGATAAAATGCGGCAATTGTTCCCGCGGTAGAAACTGATACTTGTGAGGTCGACGGCGTGGCAAAAAATAGATGGACCACACAAAAGGATAACGCGGTATCACACGTGTTGGTCAATGTAAGAGAATTTCGTGTCGAGATTGCACTGCCAGTGTGTTCGAGGATCCTCCTCTCTATTTCGTCTAATCTGATTCCGCGTGACTTTGTTCTGCTCCTCAAAGGCAAGGAAGTCATGTGGTCATTATGATGATATCTACCCTATCAAGGAGGAATCGACACAACGGCCGCGGAGCGTAAAAGCTGACGAGCCGCACGATAGCTCCTAACAGCGAAACCGAAGTTGCAGTACCGTGTGTACGTGTGCACCTACGTCGCGTCGACGCGAGAATTATGCGATTGTGTCCGTGTGCGCGTGTGACACAGTGAAATTTGGAAACTAGGACTCGATACATTTATGATTACTGTGGATCTTTACGCATTTGTGACAAGAATGAATAGGTGAAAAACGAATTGAAGCACGTAGGTCTCATAATTGATGGCACACATTTTAAATTAGAAAAACCTTTTTTATTAATGGACCGAATGACTTCACTTTTTCTGCCGAGCTAAATGGATTAGTTCACTTGACGATATTTCTTTTGATATAAGACGACGATGTTCTTTTTGCAACAAGAAAATCTCTATCCCCTCTTCTTCGAACGAGAGGGAATTCGAACTGATTAAAATTGGAATTATCTTTATAATTTTAATAATTTCGAAATAAAAAATCAGAGATCGGTGATTTGACCGGTGTCGATTTCCTGCAACATTGTGGAGGTTCGTTCGTTGGAAATTGAGTGGGAAATCCAGCGTCGAAACGGGGAATAATATTAGAAAACCGGCCACGTGTGGTAGAACGGTCTCGGAAACGGAAATAAATACTGCCGTGCAACCGGTCCAAAACCGTGTTCGGTCTCCTTGTAAATATGCTCTCAGATTTCCACATTGATGCTAAGAAGCATAACTAAACATAGTTCAATCGCGCGTAAACAAATAAGGCCTGTAAAGGCACAAGGATGTGCAATGAAATGCGGCAGCAAAGCCCCGGTTGGACGGTTAGCGAATTTCATAGTTATTTAACAGTGCAACCGACAGACGGAAGAGAATTTCCTGAGCGACCTTTGACGAATTAAATACTGGGATCGGTTCCCGAACAGGGAACGTCTCATAATTGACGGCACACAGTTTAAATCAAATAATCTTTTTTGTAAATTGGACCAAACGACTTCAGCTTCTCTGTTTAGCCAGACGGATTAGTTTAGTGTATACGATATGTAATGAACATTTTGGAAAAATTAAAAGGGAACATATTCAGTTGATACACGCCGATGAAACTACTGTTTTAAATTTTCATTACGAGCCCAAATGAAAAACTTATGAAAAACAACTTGTATTATTTTTTAGTGATTCAGACTAACAATGGGGTCAAAACCACATTTTTTGAGAACAAAAAGTTTGTTAAAAAATTCTTGCGCGACTACATTTCCCATTAAAAAATACACATTAAAAGAAATCAATTTTTTTCGACTTCGTTTCCCAGATATCTCAAAAAATGTGGTTTTGACCCCTGACTTCGAGAGCTGTTTTCACCCCCTCAGAGTGGATGGTTGCCGATAAAAAAGAATACGTGTCAAATATTTTTCGAAGAACTATATCTCACATAAGTTTCATCAAAATCGCCGTGTATCAACTGGATATGTTCCCTTGTTAGTCTAAATCACTAAAAAATAATACAAGTTGTTTTTTATAAGTTTTTCATTTGGGCTCGTAATGAAAATTTAAAAAAGTAGATTCATACAAATTATACATACAATATATGCTGAAAATTACATCGAAATTGGTCAATCGATTGACGAGTTATAAACGATTCAAAATGGTGAGCAATCGAGCCGAATAAATAATAGAACGAAACAGCAAAATTAAGTTGAAAATCGTGAGAATCTGTAATATTCACCATTTTCTTCTGGCACTAATTGTAAGCGGTGTAGAGCGGACAACTTCGAAAGAAGAAGAGGGGACAGAGATTTTCTTGTTGCGAAGAAAACGTCTTATATCGAAAGAAAATTAGTATTCGCGGCAATTCGCGGAAAAAGGTATCGGCCCGCTGAAAATTTGATAGTCGGACCATGGTTCCATTGAAAAATCGAGGTCTTTCGTGCACACGAGCTATAAATATTGTGTGCCCCTGGTGACGACCGAACGAGATACGGATGAAATGAGCTCGCCAGGGGCTAACGAAGGTCGTATCGGGGCTGCTACGTTTAAAATCTCCAAATCGACCAGCGGTTAAATTAAACTTCTTATAAGAGAGACTCGCCGATCGCGTGTATTATGTATCGATTCCGAAAGATTCCTCGTTCTGCCCAGCCGAGGCAAGGGAGAATACATAGGCATAGAATAGTTGTAAATTTTCTTCTCTCTTTTAGGAAACTGCGAACGACGAACAAGTTCTAATCGCTGTGATCGTGAAATTAATCATAGTGCAAGGAGTTAAGGGTGGAAGATGATCTCGCGTAGTGTACATTGTTCGGTTAGAAGATTTATATTTTGCATAAAGATCCCCAGTTTAGCGGTAGCAAACTCGAACGACGAATTAACTCGTCATGCCCGGTTGAAAGGTAAATAGCACGCTCGCCTCGCGACATTTCAATCTCGTTTCTCTCGCAAACAAATGGTTCTTCCCTGAATAATGGAACACCCAGTATTTTACCGTGCGCAGCACGATGAAACAACCGCTACAGAAATCCAAATGAAATGATCAGGACATTTCCGATCTGCGGCGGTGTTTTGATTAAAATAAGTCCGTACAGCGGGATCGATCGCTGTGAATTGTCTACGTCTACGAGAACCGAGGATTGCATAAACATCCACAATCTCATTGTTAACGTATGTACGCTCGGACTATTGGTTTCTCATCCTGGGTCGCCTTCGACAATATTTTTGTTATCGTCTCTCCCCTCACGACATTCTTTACGTACGAAAAGCTGAGAGACACGGAGTAGTATCTTTTCCTGCATTTCTGCACATAAACTTGCTTGTCGGCAAACGGTAAACGCTAGAGGAGAAGAGCCCCGTGCTCGGAGGAAGTAGAAAGGTCTCTCTTATCTCACTGGGGTGAATCCTATTGTGCCTGGGACACCGAAGTTGGTCACTTCGCTTCAATATTTTTCTTTGGAGAAAGATGAACTACGAATAAAAGAATAACTTTAGCAAAATATCACATTCCCCGTAAGGATATTGCGTTAGGTTCGCTTAAAAGTCCTGACCATTCTTTTGAATTGCTACAGTACTCCGTCTCGAATTTGTCAATAACAATTCGGCGGTAGGATATTACGTCAGTAATAAATGGACTGCTGATGTTTATGCAATTTGCAATTTTTCAAGACGAATGCAATTTTCATAAAGACAAATGCAACTTTTTTATCGTTGATGTTTTTCTCATATTCTGCACGGGTTTCTTTAGTCGACTCAATGGAGTTCTTTTATAATTACGAAATCAATACGTCTGTTTATAAGAATTAATTGCGTATTATTCTGAAAGACCTGCTGCTTATTGATAAAACGTCCTTTTACTTATTGAAGCTCTTTAAAGCATTAACTTCTGAAGTACTAATTTACTGAGAAATTGTTTACAGTGATCAAATATTTATTTTAAATTACTAATTATTATTGAATATTTGTTATTCAATGAAATATGTATATATGTTAATGTTTAAGAATTTTTTGATGCGTCTAATTAACATATTCGATTAAAAATTACTAGGTTTCATTCAGCAATCTTTGAAGAACGTCCAGGAATTTTTCCATGAAAAAATAGTAATAATTTTAGTCAAAATTATAGTATCTCTGCGAGTGTATTTTCAAAATGAATGCTTTGCTGTACAAAGTATATATTGTATTTATTGAGTTAAATAGCGAACAAAACGTTATTTACATAAAATTAAGAACTACAAAAGATTTTTAATTTACGTAAGTGTCTCTATGTCTACATACGTATAATCGTAACTAGAGTCGGTAAGAAATATTGAATAATTCCCGCCGACACGATTCCCTGGAGAGAATACGAGGGATAAGAATTAAGAATATAGAGCACAATTTTAGTGGAAGAAGATTACACGATCGTACACCGCGGCTGAATTTTGGATTCAGCGCGGTGCAAGCTCTTTTAGTTTCGCAAAACAAACAGCCATCTCAAAGGGGAACAATTTGAAGGAGTAGCAAACATTCAGGGAAACACGGGATTGCAGCTAAGGACGATATCTTTCGTGAATTTTCGACATTGTTTCATTCCACAGGAACGGTGAATGGAGCTCCGCGTAAACTCGGCCAGGAAACATTTCGGAAGGAGTTAAATAATCAACATAAAGCAGAATTGAGCGTGAACCAGGGATGTACAATAAATGTACATCGCTATAGGTAGGTACATGCGACAATAAATATACGGGAAATATTTATTTCAACGAATATTCTCCTTTGACAGAGTAGAAAATCAGTTTCTTAAAAATATACCTTAGAGCGAAATTTTTTTTTGTTTTGCTGAGAAATATGCAGTTTTTTTTTTTAAATAAAAAGATATAGTTAATTAATTTGGAACACTTTCGGTCCTATTAAAGTCTGATTTCTCTCGCAGATCCTATCTCATCAGTTTGGAGGTAAGATTGCTAGATAAAACGACGTACCAACGAGTCCTTGATAAAACGATTCCAAGTAATTGTACGGAGAAACGTGAGCCAATTAATATCGCGCAATTAATCCTTCAGAGAGCCGGATATCGGGTGGTTGCGTGCCATTTGTATTCTAAACTTTTATCTTAGAGTAACACGCTTGCGGTACTACACCGCGCCGTTTTCATTTGACTCGTTCGGTATACCCCGAGTGGTGGAAACAGCGCATGGTAATAAATAATTTTTTCGTTGTCGTATCTCCAATTTATCAATAACGATCCGACGGTTGGTCGCTACGTTACTACACAGAACAAAAGAGACAAAGGATAAACGAGATACAACAGGGAATAGAGAAAAATAGGGGCTTCTGAAATCGGACATTTCTGTACTCGCGAGATTTGCATTTTTAAATTGCATTTATTATACGATTGAAGTTTGAATAATCTAACGTTCTAAAAAACATGTGTCCGTGTAAGTTTTACAACCACAGGTGAAGGTGAGTTTCATACAATAAGAACAAATATTTCAATTGTTTTATTCAATCCGAACGCAAAAGTCTACATATCTCGAAAGAAAGAATATACATATAACTTAGACCATTTTCGTAATGACCGTAAATAAAAACTGAAGATACAATGTTAAAGATTAGTTTCGTACCTTGAAATGATGTAAAACAAACCTGTAGATTATAACAATATTTCTTGATTAAAACGCTTTACAATATGTGTGCATTTCATATGCAACGACCTAATAATAAAGATAGTATAAGCTATTTACTCGCATCGTCATCCACGAAACCCCACTCCAAAATTCCATAAAACCTCTCCCACTCGACCCGTCCTCCAGCCACCTCCAATCACCACCGATCACAAAGGGGTTAATTAACCCTCTCACCAGTTCCCACGCATTACACCCATCCAACGACCAGAACCACCCCGACTAACCCATCAAACATTTTATAAAAAGCTCAACAGTGTCCCCCTTTAGAAGGGGGTTGAGGAGGTGGAGGAGGAGTAGGAGGAGGAGGAGGTCTCCGATCAGAGAACCGTGCAGAATGCGTTGCGTCCGCGCAACCCGCTAAATCAGGCTGAACGCGGTTGTCCAGTGAGTCGCAAGCTCACAAAGAGTCTCGGAATAGCCAGGGATCCGGGGGAAAGGAATCTTATCGGTCATTGGACATAATCGGTACACAGGCGCAGGTAGCTAAACGGGGTCTACGTATCGCATAGGGATACACGGGGGCCATACACACAGGGGCCGATTACCCCTTAGGAATCGCTCGTGTTACTCTAGCCGGGCTACCCTCGCCGACTAGCAACCCTGTCCTCGTCTTGAGTCCTCGAAGCGTGAACGGAAATAGCCATCGGTGTGCACCGGAAGCTCCATCGCAAAGTCCCTCCCTGTTTCAGAAAAAGGGATGCCATCCCCCTGGATATGTTACACGCAGCCACCAGGGGGATGTGCACAGGGGTTCATCAGGGGGGTGTGCAGGTTCCATGGTGTGTGCGGTGGCGTGACAAGAGTCGCCAACGCCGCGAAAAAGAGCGAGGGAAAAAAAAATAGAAGACACACACTCGCGCACACACACACACACACACACGTTTGCACATCCACATGCTGGGAGATTGTTGGAGCGCGAAGGGATGAGAGGACGAAGAGGGTAGAGAGAAAGGACGGTAGGGGGTGGGTTCGATTCGGTGGCGGCGCGGAGAATAGTGTGGTCGGGATCGCAGGAGAGGGGTGACATTATATTTGCGCAGGGCTGTCCGATAGGGCGCAGTATCGTCGCGACCGCCGTCGCGTGCACGTCGATTTTTCCGTGCGTTTACGTGTTTTCACCGCGAGTGCGTCTGCACCAAGTTTTCCCTCTCCGTCGGACTCGGACTCTCACCTCGTCTCGTATTCCTTCCCCCTTGATTCTCTTTCTTTCTATCTCCATCTATCTCTATCTATATCTATCTATCTATCTATCTATATTCCTCTTTCTCCCAGCTTCGTCCACAGTCCAAAAAAAGCTGTCCCCTAAACGCAGCCTCGTGCGCTCTGCTGTACGACGAACCCGTTCGGACAATAGGAGACCGCGAGTACTCAAGCAGTCGCGAAGTGTTTCTGGCTCTAGAGTGAGTAGCTAAAACAGTGTTGTTTACGGTGGGTGTTTTCTGTTTTTGCACCGGCGCTACCGGGGAGAAAAGGATCTTCGATCTTTTCACTCCCATCGTTTCGCTTCTCTTCTGTCAAGCACAACCCCCCCCCCCCCCCCTCTCCACCCGTTTTGTTGCACGGTTTAGAGTGATTGTTCACGCAACGCGAGTATAACGCGTCTCATCCCGGTCTGGCCCGACAGGGCCCGATTCGATCGCCGATGATCGACACGAGTTGTTCGATGGTCACGGTGCGCGAATAATTGCCGGTAATTGCTGTGGGATTGTCAGGCTTTTCGGACGGATTCTCGGCCTGCGTTCCGGAGCGCGTCTATCTTCCTCTCTCTCTCTCTTTCTCTCTCGCTCTCTTTGCGGAACAACAAGATTGCACGGAATGAATGCACTCGTTTTCGACGGCGGTGAATCTCCCGCCCCTTTCGCAACCCCTCGATAACAGAGGGTGAATCATCCGACTAGCAAATGCTAGGACCTTTGCTGCCGAACGTTTTCTCTTTCTCCCTTGCTCTTTCGTCCGTTCGCGGTACGTGTGTTCGTTGACATTCTCGCGTTGCGTGAAAAGTCACCGGGATAACGGGCGAAATCTGTTTTCGCCAACGGGAATCGTTGCTCCCGAACGGAGCCAGGTAGGTTTCGTTTTTTTTTCTTTTGTTTCTCCGGCACGTTTGAAGGCTCCGTTTTGTTCAGTCGGATACTCTTTCTAATGATGATTTGCTGATCTCCGGGAAAATATTGTGCTCTTTAAGAGGACTGCTTGGAACAAGTGTGAAACTTGTTTCGAATGTTGTTCCTTTTTGCAAATCTGTTTGGCAGTTGGTTCATTGCTCTTATAAAGTGTTAAAATTGCTGTTTCATTTGAATGAATAATCGTAAAACTTTCATCGAACGTTGCTGGAAATTTAAAACTCCTTTTGTAACTTACTTAATGCTCAAAATTGATGTCATTAAAAATTAGGTGTGCCATAAAAATGAAAGATTTGTGGGACGTGTGCATCAAAAATTGTGACTACGGAGAGCCATTGCAGGGTTAAAACCACTTATTGTATTTAAAGATAGGGTGAAACTTGTTTTGACTGTTGCTGGATTTTTGAAACTTGTTTGACAGGTGATTTGTCGCTTAATATTATTGATTACTTTTTATAATGAATACCGATGAATAGTTAGACTGTTGCACTGGGTCTACTGCTCTAAATTCTGGTCCAGTAAAGAATTGCTATAGCGTTGAGGTAATTGATTTATGCGAAGAAATAGTGTAACTTGCTGGGGACGTCGTAATAAATTCAATGAGAACTTGTAAAACTTGCAAAATAAATTAATGCCAAAACTTGAAATTCCCAAAAGAATTATTGTACTGCCGAAGTCGCTTGTTTGTTCGATGAAATTGTAAAACATGTTTAACTTTTAACTGCATAAATTTCTAGCTTCGTTTGCAAGTAATTTAATTGGTGTACAGTGTATACTCTTATAAAAGATTGTAATTTCTAGGTGAGTTATTATAACATTACAATCAGCTGCTGGTTCGAAGGAATCGTAAAACTTGTTTCAGATGTTACCTTTGTTTCGAAACTAGTTTCCTCCTTTGTGCTTGATTTATTGTTCGAAATTGTTGTCAAACGTTTGCGATTGCTGGGTTTTCAAAATAATCATGAGTAATCGTCTTCTGCTTGCTGCCAAATTTCATTTTCATTCAGAGCAGCGATACACAGGGTCGGAGATTTTATTAATTGATATTTTAATCGTTCAGAAAAAAAATAGAATTAGAACAAAATAGAACAATAGTTGTTAGAACTTTTAGGATAATCATTATTAACAATTTTGTCTTGTATCGATGCCAAGTTATAGCTAAAAATTATTTATATCCGGAGCAATGGCTCGCGCGCGCGCGAAATATGTCGGAGCCTTTATTAATTACTATTTTGATTCTAAAGAAGAAAAATGAATAATAATTGTGTTAGCTATCAGAAGAGTGGCTTTGCGAGGATTTCTTCCTCCTTGTTCGCGCGTTTCGTAACCCAATTAAAGTCCAATTAACAAATTATTTTCGTTCAGAGCTGCGACGTATAGTGTTGAAAACTTGAAGAATATTTCGTACGGCTTGTTGTTGGTGTTTCTCGATTGTTATATATTTATAAAGTGCATTGAAATGCGGGTACACCTTTAGGGAACAGTCGCTTCTTGTGTAGAGGAGCCCTTGTCTGTGAGTCAAGAGACGCATTCTCGGAAAATAGAAGCTGCACGTGCTCGACGTTCTCACGGTATTGGGAGTTTTGAAATTAGTACCGTGTATTGGATAAATGTCAAACTGTTATTGAACTGGGGAAACATTTATAAGTATTCTCCGGGAAGAATTGTTTAAAACTCTGTCGAGTTACAATTGAAATCACTTCGGTACACACAGAGAAGCAATTTTATCGTACTCGATTAGTGTCGATCATCGGTATTAATTTTATTTTATTTTTGAACTTTATTTTACTTTCCACATCTGTTATTGATAGGCTTACGAGTCGACCTCAAAAATTTAATAAAAATAAAATGACCCACGTTAAGTATTCATAGTAACGAATTTATTAAGAAATAATTCACATTAAAAATGCAATGAAATATTGCAAAGAAATTTACTAGAAAATGTATTTATGCATATTGTATGCATATGTGTAAAGAAGCACATATTCGAATGTTTCTAAAAATTAAAGAAGTAATTAAAAAATAATTTACATCGACAAGGTAATTGTTAGAGATATGACAGTATTTCTGAAAATTTTCCGTCAACGAGTTAAGGTGGAATAGTCTACGCCTACGACATTGGGCATGTAGCGTATGCGAAAAGGGTGGAAATTCGATTTCCTTGTTGTTGTCGTGCCATTGTGTATCAACTATCTCCTTATCCGAGTTTCAGTTCGTCCCGCCATTGTCCAATTCTATACCAGATAATATTGTGAACCTTAAAACTCAGTCGATGCGCAGATACGTTTCTGCAACAGCGTTCAAATAGAATGCCTCGTTAGCTGAACAGCAATAAAACGCTAATGAACTTTCAAAAAATTGTCTACAGACTGTTCTAACTATCGTTAACACATTACCCATCGACAATTATTCTATAATTTTCAAAAATCCATACCGAAGAGAACTCGTTTACCACTTATTGCACAATTTTCTTCACAATTGCAATCATTAAAACTATTACAAACTTTATATTTAAATATCTAATAGAAATTTTTTTTGGATCTCTTTTACCGAAGTGAACAGCCAGTTCGCCAGTTTTATTAGTGGTAGGGTGAAATTATTTCCCTGACCGTATGCAAACAACAGTTTCGCTACACAATTAAAAGTGTAACTATGCGAGCCGTAGGTGGTGTATTTGTGACATTAGGTTAGTAGCTACCGGCGCGGCGCGGCGTCTCCAATGAAACGTAATTATCGGTGGGGCATTGAAACACTGTACGTATAAAGTTCAATAATTATAATTATGTAGCTACTAGAAATAAATTACGCGTATTATCAGGACATTATTCACAGAAGGTATGTACGGCGGTTATAGAGATTACGTTGTATCGTGCATTTAATCATGAATAATCGTTTGCCCCTGGTAGAAATGATTATTGTTACACTGCCGGACCAGATTTAATTTTTCAATTTAATTCAATATTTGATTATCATTTATATCCGTTAATAGGTGCCAATATATGCATGCGGTTCGGTTCACAATATCGTAAACGTTTCAATAAATTGTTAATAACCAGAAGTTGCAGGTACCTGAAAATATGCTTTATACAGGGTGTCCCAAAAATGTTATACTCCCTTGAAAGGATTCCTACGAATTGAAGTAACATTTCCCTGTGCGAAAATGTTCGTCGTGGCTTCGTTAAGGAGTTATTAAGGAAAACCAAGGACCAATCAGAGCGCGACTACCGGCTCGGCCAATGCCAACGCCACGGTCAGTGGGACCTATTGCCCAGAAGTCCCGAAGTTTTTCACCTATGTATATCGGGACATTACAGTGCTTAGATTTTTGCGGTTGACTGTAGGTGAGGAATACACTGCAGAGGGGTGTAGAATTTTTGGACACCCAGTGTGTGTATAGAGTGTAGAACAGGGCAACTGAGAACGGAAACATTAGCAGCTCAACGTTTTCGAGTAGAATCAAGTTCGACGCGATCGCTGGTATAGATTAACGGTCGTCGAACACGAGACCCACCAGCCTTTATGCAACATTGCAAACATTCTGCCACTATAAATTGTAGAGATAGTACGTGCATATCTATCGTATTTTTTTGTTGCGAAATGTATGTAGCACGTCCGACACGTGCTCGAAATTTGGCATACTTCGCATTACCGATTACATTTGTTTTATGAAATCGATACACGAATTGCTCATTGCCAACTCTCGTCAACTATGCGGCTGACAGTCGATGTATCAAATGTATCGATTTCCTTCTACAAAATTAATATTTGTACGTGTCCGGAGCTACGTTTATGTATACTAGTATTTCATTATTTTCTACAGTGGAAAAATAAATAGAAATAACAAATCAAAAGTGCAAGACATGGAATTGTGAAGATTAATAAATATTCTTGACGGAGCTCTAGCTTAATAAATATTCCATAAATTTTGTAGATAAATGTTTGGTAAATGTTTTTTAAACTTCATAGTTAATAAATTCTTCCTAGATTTATAGACAGTTGTTTCATGAATATTTTGTAGATTCTACAGATAGAAGTTTAATAAATACTTCCTATATTTCATAGACAGATATTCAATAAATATATTATACATTCTACAGACAAATACCAAACAAATATTTCATACATTTAATCGATAAAAGTCTAGTAAGTGTTTTATATGTTCCCGTAGATAAATGTTTAGTAATTCGATAAATCAGATCGACAATTTTAAGTTTCTGTAGTAATTATCAACATTCGATATCAGTCTTAGAAATAAAAATTAAATTCTAGTTATTTCTGAAAATTTTCAAAAATGAAGGACAAAAATTAATTTCATTTTGCGTACCGAATAATTCCATTGGATGAGGCATAACGGATGATTATGTCACACTTTATTGAACTGTTAGGAGGGTTCTTCGAGGATTTGTTCGAGTTATTATTGCATAAACATTCGCGGTCTAATAATAACTTATTTTGGCCGGTCTCTTTGCGTTCACATACTTTCAACGAACAGATGGAGCACGTGTGAATAATGTATAGTCTGACAAAGCGAGTTTGGAACCAGCAGGAGGGTGACAGTGAGAGTGGAGCGGAAAAGAAAGGAGGTCAGGAGGAGTTAGCCTAAGCGAGTAAACGTAATAGAGTAATGTTAAAAACAATACTGTATGTGTTTTACTTAATGTACACATCGTCCATTAAGAATATTTTATGTATTACGGTACATGTACTCGTGAAAAAGAGAAGAAAAAAAGGTAGCATTTCTTCATAAGCATTCAGCCCTTTTAAAATCGCGACTTTCGAGTCGCCGCGCCGCGCGCCGTTGTAACAAATGATCGATATGATTTCGCCCCAGTCCGAATTCTCCAGTTCCAGTGAAAAGAAACTAATTCGTAGAGAAAAGGGGGTTTCGCGGGGTGGCCCGTAAATCGTGATACAAGTGGGGTTGGCCCTGTGGCTCTCGCAATGGCGTAATCGATAAGGACAGTCACTCCGCATGGCAGCTAGTAACCAAAGCGATCGTCACTCGCTCACAGTCGAAAGGCGAGTTAGCTCGGCGCGGCGGTGAATCGCGAGTAATCAAGCCCCGTATAATCGATGCTTCGGACAATATAATCCGCATTTCATGAAGATCCGCTGCCTAATTGTGAGCCTATTTCTTGATGTTTTCAATGATTTTGTTGCTGAAGGAAGTGTTGAAATGGATTCATAGTATATGCATGTACGTATAAACGCTTAGAATCGAACACTGAAGCCTGCGGAAAGTTGCTGGTTTCGATTGCACAGTGCGAGCCAGTTTAGCCCTTAATTAAAAATAAAGCTTTCTTCTGACCTTATTTCCCATAGCATCGTGTCCGTGCACGCATATGAACTAGTTGGTAATTCCGTTAATGACACTTCCCTAAGGAAGAAATTATGGGCAGGTAACACGCAATACTTTTACCAAGAAAGGCGTTTGAAACCTGGGTTTTAGCGAATTAAAACCTTCTCAGGAATCGCTCGTGACCACTGATATTTTAAATCGTTTTCTTGTTTACCTTGTCGTAACAAATCATATTAGTTATATTTTCCTCCCTTATCGACGCGGAGACAAATTGTTATGTACCACCAAATAAATGATAATTAAAAATAATAAATATCTACGTGTATGTATATCGTAAAAATGAAAAATTTCAAATGACGAATGTGTCATAAAAATACAAAATAACGATTTAAAATAATGGATACATCGTAAATGAAGTAGTATTTCTTTGCGAGACTCGCGAGAATCTTTGCGTGAACAAACTTTTCAGTTTATACTTGAAACATAGTATAGTTTAATGAAAAACGAAGCGATCGATAAACATGGAAGGAAAATCCAATAAAAATTGCATGCAACAAAAAATAACGAATAATTCTTTTTTATTATGCAGTTCAAAAAAGCCATTTTTTAAAATAGTAATACAGAAATAAATTGGGAATGATTAATCCCAAATAAATAAATTGTTCTTTTTCATTGTTAAAATATTCATGGAAAATGCCTTTGCAGGTTTCGGTCTTGCCAATCCGATTTGTTTTTCTCTCGCGCGGCTGTCTCTTCGTTTTTCACTTTGGCCGTGTTTCTATCGGGAACAAAAAGGCTTCGTTTGTAATCGGAGAAAGATAAAATATGCAGGAATTGGTTTTGCATCGCATGAATAATCGAAGTTTGATCCAGTGCCCGTTGTTTTGTCGTGCTTATCGATTACCGAAAGCCAATACATTAATTAATAACTGGCAACAGTGCACGGACCATATTATTGTTCCCCTCATTTTTCTGTTTTGATCATCACATTCTTTTTTGATACGTATGCTACTCAATTAACCTGTCAGTATTTTTCATTTTGTTTTCATTATTCGTCGACTTTAATTGTGAAGTGTGCGTACTGCAATTTAAGAGGCTAAGTTTTAATCTATCAGGCTAATAAAAAAAAAATATAGAGCTACAAAAAACAGAAAATTTTATTAATAATCGATTATGAAAACAATTACGCCGTTATATAAAATCAATTTGTACACAACTACAAATTATTCTTGTTTGCAGAAAATTAAAGAATGTTCTGTATATTCAATAAAAATTCTGTTAAAATTTGATAAAATTTCTATTGAACCGTGCACGGTATAAATGGTTTATGGAATGAAATTATTCTTTTCATTTTCGATTTATTTTCGAACGTTATGGTCGCACGATCTAACGTTTACAGTCACTAAACGGGAATGTCAAACGGAAATGCAAAAGTCTCGTTCTTCCTGGTTAAAGTGTGGAATTACAAACTACCTAATATTAATTTTGAAAACAATGAAGTGAAAATTCTCACGTTTCGCGATGCAACGCTGCCGTTCGCAGTGCATTTGCGTCGAGAATCTCCTTCTCCAAAAATATACTGCGTATAAACCAGTTTCGTTTACGAAAACCGAATGAAATGAAAAAATTCGTCGCGGTGAACGTGATTTCAACTGCGACTGGCTAATGTGTCTGGTCTATTGGGGACCTTTTCTACTCGTAATGGCCACAATGACGCGTTGTTACCTTCTCTGTTATTCGACCGTCCCCTACTCATTGGTTTCTGCTTAATTATCGCAGAAAATAAATAACGATAACAGAGTTTCAATTTATAAATATTCAAACGAGTTAAAATATGAAGATACCCAAATGAAAACATAAAAATTGAATTTAGTCTATTATAGAAGGTAGCAATCTAATTAACGTGATATTAATTGGACAAATTAAAAGTAAACTAGTGTATATAAACGGGTTGTTTAAAAACATATTGGGTTGATCAATTTTTTGAATATAATTTTTTCAAAGCCGAATTGTCCCTCCATATACCGCGCTTTTAACTTGTTTTTTTTTCGCAGGGAATATAACTTCCGTTTAATTGTATCAACCGCTATAGCACTCAATTTTTTTGAGAAAAATACGTTAAATAGCGGCGGGTCAAAGGGGTTGCAAAATGTCGGCTGCACGTATTTTCGTTCAACCGGAACGAGACACACTTTTTGATCATGCGGGGTTAGTTTAACTGTGAGTAACTACCCGACTGAGAGAAATAAACCATTTCGAATTTTTTTCACCAGAACCACTGGAATTATGAAATCAGTGCTATGGAACCGCAACTAAAAATCGTATGTACACGTATATAAAAGTTTGTGGTATCGTGGTAAAAGGTTTTCGCGTTTGCGATCCATGGTGGTGTACGTTATGAAATAAATTAGGGATTTCAAGATAAAAAATTATTTTCATTTACCCCTTTTTTTTCATAGTGCAAAATTATTGTCGAAAAACTTGTCTATGGGGATGAAAATAGCAGTTTTACTGTTTAAAACAAGCCAACGTAGATTGTTGTTTCATTCTTTTTCAGAATTACAATACACGGGAAATATAGACAATTCGTTCTCTTATCGTCCAGTCTCTTCCATCTCTTATCGTTTAAGTTATTGAGGTCGATAGCTGGACGAAGGCTAGTTAGCCATTCTTAAATGGCATAATTCCTTATACTTAGCGATCTATTAAGAATCCCACTGCTCTTACTTGTAAATTCGAGCGTGTGTAGATCGCGCAGGCAGGCGCGGAGAAGGAGGATGACGAAGTTGGACGAATTTAATTTTCTAAATATTCATAGAGCCCTGTGTCCCTCCGGCAACGATGGTGGAAGGCTAGGTGAACACCATAAATATTCTATGTCGCGACATCGTAACTTGAAACAAGAGACGAATACGGGATACCTCGGGTGGCGTATACCGGGCTGCGCCACGCCTCGCTATAACCCTAATGAATCCAACGAAATATTAAGTTATGCAATTATCCATGGAAATTAAACTTCACTTTCTGTGTCAGCTATTCCCAGACTGGGCGAACGGACGAGACCCGATCGCGGTTAGGCTTGCTCGATCGTTCAACGATGGAGTAGCTACAAAATCTCTTAACGCTATGACTGTCGATCGACTAATCTGAAAAATTAATTTATTATGGTTTATACCGACATAGGCTTGAGGTTTTTTCTCTCATTTACTTTACTAGATTTTTATGCATTTATGGCATTTTTCAAGTTTGTGAAACAGTAAAATGCATTCACATTAAAACATATTAAAAGTACAATTATTCCGTAAATAATTCTCAATAATTGGCAATAATTCTTCAATTATTCAGTGTCTCTTTTAATCGGCATAATTAATTTTTTTCAACCACTTTTATTAGTAACTTTTCGAGTACATTTCAAGTAACTTTTAGAAAACAGAATTTTGCATACAGATTCACAGTGTGAATTGATAAGTATTGAACAAAATTTTGCAATTTTGGATATTTAGCAAAAGTTGCCATTATCGAATCAATCAAAATCAGATTTCAATGTTACGATCGATTCGCGAGCCTAGCGGTGGTAGTGGCAGCAGGCAGGAATCGAAATTATATCAGCACTTTGCATCACAAATATTCAATTTTGGATTGTTATGCATTCCGATGAATGGGTACTGCGGAGGTGTTATTATTATTCGCATTGTGCGATCGCCTAGGTGGAGCGGAAGATAGCAGAAAGCAGAGTGCAGGAATTATCAGTGGCTTAATAGGGTTTACAATTCAACCGAAATGTTTTCCAATGTTGGCGACAGCGAACTCTATCTCTGATTTTATTGTCGTGATTTGTGTACACTTTCCTATCTGCTAAGAAAATTATTTTATTCTTTTAGTCTTATTAAAACATTGATTTTAAGTAAATAATTTTAGCACGTAATGTTCTTTTCGAATACATAAAATACAATTTCCCTCTAAATAATTTTTGAAGTATTTATCAATAGTTTATATCAGAGGTTTTATCATTTATCATAGTTTTTAAAATAATTTTATGCAGAAAAATTATTTTTTAATATACATATATCTATAAAATAAAAACAATAATAAGATATAAAATATACATACACGTACAACATTTATTTATTACTGGTTATCAACGATTCACATAATACAATTTATACACGTTTTTGTGCAAGTGTATAAAATGAATAAGGAGTAGGTGCTATAATTATAGTGACAAAGAGTAAATCAAACAATCAGTTTGAATATTGTTACAGTTATCGATCGTAATTTGTTTAAATCAGAGGAAAATCTTAATGCTCTCGGCGCAAAGGTTCGATCAATTAAATTGATCGAACCTTTGCGCCGAGAGCATTAAGATTTTAATCAGTTTGAATGTTTAACATATACACTAAATAGTTGGATCGGGTTGTACAGTTCTCACCTGTTTACATTTCACAACGGTGCCAAACACAGTGGTTATTGTTAGGCCAATAATGGTAAACAATGCTAATTAGCATGTCATTCATAATTTACTGTACCTACGTAAATCCGTAAAACTGTTATTAATTCATTACGTCAAAATACTATTTTACTTTAATAAATCGAATCACTATTAATTTAACAGAAAAAAAGTCTGTACTATTAATTTCTGCTAATATGCAAGAACGAAAGAAACATTTATTTATCAATTCTAATGATAAAAATTTCTTCGTTAGTTATTCAAATAAACAGTTTGTTTAATAATTTCGTGACTTTATTCGGTTGTTCATTATTTCTCAGCAGGAACAGAAATTGTAATTGCAAACGATTCGTTTACATTTTACATATTTGCAAATATAATATTTATCGGCGCAATTTTTTACAGTACTTAATTTAATTCAATGTTTATAAGCAGAATTGTATTTCTCTTCGATCGAAAGAACCGAGAAATAATAATAAATACATTGAAATAATTGTTGGAATATTTGTTCGAATGTATACATATTAAACTCAATTAAAAATATTCGCATCGCGTTCGAGAGGTTGAAAGAAGAAGAATAGATGAAACGTGGATTTCATTATGGTTTCAATCCTCGTGCCGGACACAATTTCGCCGAATTTGCAAGTTCGCTGGGAGCCCGAAGAATATTCAAAATAGTGATCTTAAGGAATGCTAATTCATTGTTTTATTCTGACGTCGAGGAAATTTAGCTTAGCTGCCGATGCAGTTATCGATTTCAGATACGCGATTGCATCGCGTTTGTTCTATGTATATGGGAAAGCACGTAACCAGAGAATTCTGGAACTGTTAGTGGAAGTTTAATGAAGGCGTCTATACCTTTAATCCGAATCTCCACTCGTCGCCTAAATCTGTAAGGTGTAATTTTAAATATTTTATGACGAAACCACGCGATAAAACGCGCGGTCTCCGCTTCCCGGAGATTATCACTCCGGATTTAGAAGTTTCAAACAAATATGAATTTTGTGGCACAATGGTATGAAACAATTACACGTTCGCGTTGACACGTTCTGTCAGATTAATTTACAAAGGTATATACAATATTTCGGCTTGCAAAACCGAGTCTGGAACGATTGAGAAACGTTGCGAGAAGTGCGCTGGGATTCTTTAAAATGACATTTGGACGACGGCAGCGTATTCGACTGACGGAAGTCTAGAGTTTAGAAATAGATCGGCCTGATTACAAAATGCGGGCGTGAGTTACGAGTTTTCAAGGTAGCCTCCGCACAGAACGCCATATAATCCATGTGGTTTTCCATGAAACTTTTGTCCAAACATCGAGTTCTTTCGCGTAAATCTTCTATAAACGAACACAAACGAAACGCTCCGTTTCTAGTCTTATTATTAAGTTTTAGCATTTTTTCGATACATTATCTTTCGTTTATTTAATTATTTTCAATTGCATTTATCTTTCTATTGGTCAGTAGTTTCACACATTCGAAAATGTTCAACAACTGTTGAGAAATATAATTTTTCTTCAACCGTTGCTTCGTGCAATGGATGCAGAAAACTTTTAAATTTCATAAAAGAACAGTCTCGGTATACATATGCCGTCCCGTAGGTTTTACAACAATTAAAAACGATAAAACCATCCGGTTTGATAGCTCGACACTTCCACCATTGAATAACGACGTCCGAGCAAACGATGCTTGTATTCCTAGTGGTACCGAACCGATTTTCCGTAACAAGACACGGAAGTATACATAGATATTCGGCATCACAGCCAACCAGTCAGTTCCTATGGCCAACATCTAACAAACAGCGAAGCGATTCGATATATCCGACGTCCTTTGGGGATACTAATCTTCTTCTCCGATTCAATACGTTGAAACACACAGTTTCCGTACGGAAGTCCATTATCCGAAGTGTCTCTAAATTTTTAACCGTACTATACCTATCACCCTAATAACAGAATCATGCAGACACGAGAAATATAAATGGAACCGTAGATTTTATTCGTCGAGAAAGCACTCGCCAATATGTAGAACGCAAATATACGTATAACTGTCTTATCGAAGATATAAAAATTTTAAAAGGATTTCAACTTAATTGTTTTGTTTATTTAAATGGTCAAGTTGTTCGTAACGTTGTAAACTCGTTGCAAATTTTAGTTGAGAGCTCAATTTCGACGGTTTTATAACAATTTGATAGAATAATCGATCCAAACGCGCGCCATTTCGACCATGACGATCTGCCATCTTGTCGATCGTGCCATTATTTCGAGGAACTTTAAACTCTTTAAAAGTTCCCATACTTTTATTAAAACTTTTGGAACTTTCATCGGAACTTTTTTCAGTAGGTTGAATCGTTTAAAACTTTTCCGATCACCTAATACTTTAAGAGATAGATTCCTCTTTGACTGTCATCTTGGTCAACTACTATTCAAAATTATTTATTTGCAGAGCTATGTTTACAGTCTATGTGTATATCTGTGAATTGATGAAAGATTAGAGCGATGATCCTCTCGATTAGAAAGTAAATAGTTTTTAGTTGATTTCGAGCGGCCATTTGAAATGCGCAAAGTGGATAGCACGGTAGGATAAAGAAACGTGTTGATACATATGGCGGTTCATTTGAATTAAGGCGCGATAATTTGAATAAGAGACTGTTAATCTAAGTCCAGCACGTAGGATCGGAGAGAAATTGTGCCGTAGCGCGGGGCTCTGGTAGAGAGATATACGGATTTCTATGAAATCGTTTTCGTGCGGTGGCCACCATGTTGATCTCTGGCACGGCTAAGCTTCGTAGCCAGTGCAGTGTAGGCACACGCTCGCAAACTGACAAGTAAAGACCTCGCGTGTCTGCTATGCACGTAGAGATGCATAAACGGTGACACTTCTCTTTGTTCTTGCGCGGGTCGTACAGGCATTATTCAGATTTAAATTGCAACGCATTCCACTTTTCCGACTTTTTTCCCTACGACCCCACTCAAGTGAAAGCAAGCCCTTTGAGACGGTGCGGCGCGGCGCGAACGAAAACTGTTGTCACGGCTGCCTTTTAATTGTTAGTTTGACTTTCGCTGGCGTCATAGACGGTCTAATACAGTGGGCGTACAAAGTATTCGTACACCTTTTAAAAACGAATAACTTTTTCAAAATTCGACTCAACAGCTTGAGTTTTTTTGAGACGTTAGAAGGATTAGTTTACTAGCTAATATGTAAATAATTTTTTTTTTATTGTTATTGGTCGCAATTGCGAAGGAAAAAGTAAAGGTCATGATTTTTAAATTTTTTATCTGTGCCCGTAATGAAAATTTATATGTAGCATTTGGTAGGTATAAGTAAGTTATATACATGTACAAAGTTTCATCGAAATCGATCAAGGTTGTTATGAAATATAAATGATTGGAAATAACAAAAATTGTAAGAATCCGCGATTCAAATGATTCGCAAACCCTAAATTCAAAGATTTTTACATGTTACAATGCCCAAAGCTTTTTTATGCGTCAACCGATTTCAATGAAACTTTGTACATGTATATAACATACTTAGATTTACAAAATACATGTTTGAAATTTTCATAACAGGCACAGATAAAAAATTTAAAAATCGTGACCCTTACTTTTTCCTTCGCAGTTGCGATCAATAACAATAAAAAAAAATTATTTACACATTAGCTAGTAAACTAATCCTTCTAACGTCACAAAAACACTCGTTGTTTGGTCGAATTTTGAAAAAGTTATTCGTTTTTAAAAGGTTTACGAATGCGTTGTACGCTCACTGTATAAATTTACATATTAACAATTCTAATCCGTATGTCTATACCGGCGATTTTACACATTTATAAAACTGGACTGCTGAAATATAAAATTTATACATATTGTTATGCCAGAAATGTAAACTAATCTGCGATCATCCGGAAGCATAAAAATCCTCCAATACTTTTGCTATTTGTTAACGGAAATATAAAAAAAATATTAAAAAGAAATCACACGCACCAATGAAACGAAACGAAAGAATGCAATTTTTTCATTCGAAGCTTTGTTTTCGAGTATGTAAATCGAGTTTGAAAATTTAGCGAATACGCGTGGAACCGAAAACAAATTTGTTCCGAGCAGTCTCTTATCAAGCTTGATAATCGACGGTCCAAGCGTGTTGTAACTGACGCTGCGCTGTAGGTCAGAGACAGTAGGGAGTGAGGTGTATATGTATGTATTCGCATTCCCGAAGGCAGTCCGCGAGAGACGTGGACAGGAAACGGGAGGTGTACCGTTTTCCGTATTGTCGGATCCCCGTTGGACGGATTTCTTTCTCTCGGAAGAGAAATATGTAGTCGGGTTTAGGAGGTGAACGTACCGACTTCGCAGTTGGTAGGTTGGAGGTTGCTCCGATTCGTCGCGAAAACGAAACGGATAGTACTGGTACTGGTATTGGTATTGGTACTACATATACGTACACTGGCTTCTCACCTGTCAATCGCGTGTCTACTTTATTCAATACTGTCGAGATAAGAATCGTTTATCGATGTAATGATTTTTTAATGGATCATGTAAATTTTTACGAGCGAGTTTTGGGATATTTTTTTTTGTAGAACTTTCGTTTCGACTTTTTTTCCACTATCATTTGTTGCTCTTGAGATATCACGTCGGATAAGTTGAAAGAAATTCTGCCGTGGTTTTTTCTCTCGTTTATCACTCGCGTGGGCGTTAAGAGCATTTTACATTAAAGCATCTCGTATCATCTGCTCGTTATCTTTGCTTCTTTATTGTCCAAGTAATGCGAATTATTCTCTGCTATCTTGTCTAAGAATTTAGCAAATAAAGATATTTAGGACTTGAAACGTTGCAAATTCGTAGAATAAACAGAGAATTGATAAATGACGTATCTACCTCGGTATAACGAAGCACGATTGTAAACATTCTTGTTCGTTTTATCAACGTATAAAATGGCAGTTTATTTCAACAAGAAAACGGGAGATTGAAATGTAAGCATACCGCGCCGTAATAAGAATCGAAGAACTACAGTTTTATTACTTGACGTTCATCAGCGGAGTCTTTTGCAATTATCATTATGCCGCGCATTGTTAAAAGTAAGTGGCTTATTTTGAAGAGAGTTTGTCAGTTTTATTATTTCTTCGGTGGTAGGTATAGGTATGGTTCATAAACCCACACGTGGCATTTATCGATTTTTATAAGTACAACGTAGTTATCGTTATACATACCTGTATAGCTCGACATCCTTGCTTTCGAAATAGAATTATTATACGGAGCGATTCAGAACTTGCGATACAGTCCAGATTACTTTTGGAATAACCGTAAATTATTTTACACAGCGGTTAATAAACATTACCTCTGCTATTTACGGAGAAATATTTTTAAAAAATTCATATACACGCTATTCTTTGCGATGAAAATGTAGTGGATAATAGTTGAAGGAAAAAGGCTGGGTTAATTAGGAGACTGTTGGGATAAATTAAGTGAAACCCCGCCCGAGAAGATACCGAAGATAAACTGTATTTCATAACAACAAACATAATTTACAGTAAACACAAAAAGCCACTTTTTTGAGAGATTCAATAAAAATCCCTTCGTTTATATAAAATTATTGCATGTAGCCATAGTAAACATAATTTACAGTGAACGAGAGATTTAATAATAGCGAGTGGAAGAGAGCTGTATGTACCTGTTACCCACAATAAGCGTGTTCGATTAAAATCAATGGAGTCGCATTCCTGAACGAGCAGACTTGGCGTAGATCAGTGGCAGGAATGGAACGTCGAAATGTGAAAGGGAAACTGAAAGTTTATGAATCTTCGGATATTGATGACAGCTCTGCGAAAATAATGAAATGGCACGTGTCCAAAGGGATGGGCGCGCAACATCCATCGGGGGGAGTAAAGAAGTTCGGGAAGACTGGCTTTCAAAACTGGCTGACAGCCAGTTTCCATTCGGTTGATACGTCTGCCCTCTGTACATTCGAATAATGCTGTTACACGACGAAAATCGAGTTCACTTTCGGCTGTGTAAGGATTAAAGGTCGCGTTAACCGGAGCCGCTTCATTTAGCTATATTTCTCTATCTTCCCTACTATCTCTTATTCATATTTTTAACTCTACTATACATTTACATAATCTGCTTAAACCTTTAACTACTCCCCCTTAATTAACACTAAATTTCTTTAAATTTCTTTTTATTATCCTTCTTATTCTTACCGTTATTTCTAATTTTAAAGTCGAATATACCGAAATAAACTACTTATATCATTTATGTACACTAACAATAAGTCTACAGGTTTCAGATATTTTATTTTACAATTATTGAAATTATTCAGATACTTTTACATGAAACGACACGTACAATTTTACCATATTTATACATATTTATCAATTACACGATAGTCGATGCAACCAAGAATGTATACGTAGTAGATAAAACTGTCTACACTCTCTCTCTCTCTCTCTCTCTCTCTCTCTCTCTCTCTCTCTCTCTCTCTCTCTCTCTCTCTCTCTCTCTCTCTCTCTCTCTCTCTCTCTTGCAAATAGTGAACAGGAAGTATCTCGACTAGATCCATGCGATTGTCGTTAGATAAAATGAATGCATCACAATTTTTCAGGTTACTCTTCACCGTTTCCATAGATAAACAATGTGGATTGTTAATTATGAAAATCGAATGTTGATATTGAGATACCTTGCATGGGAGGGTACATCATTCCTCGTGTACCGAAACGTTCGCTGTAACGATATGGGTACAATAATTAACGAGATAATCGATACTTTCCGACCTTAATTGAATTCTGCTGGGAGCGCATTCTGCAATACTGATGTGTAATTACGTGCTCCTTTACCGAAAAATTAAGTATACAATGGCCTCTTCTCAGAATAATATTCATCGTTATTCCGTAACGATCTGCGCCATTTTCATCGATACCACGGGACGGGCGAGAAAGCATTATGGATTTAAATATTTTCACTGTAAAACTCTTTTTCGGTTCCGATCACGAATAGAATGCGATCCGATAGAATTGAAATCAAAAATTCATATATTTGATACAATTAAAAAAATCGATTTTTTGGCTCGACTACACGAGACTGTCCCTTTAATCCGGAGTATTAAGGACACAAGCTGAAGCTTCAACTAGTCTTCCGCAACAAGACGCCCACCAAAGTCATGTTAGCCCATCAACCAGTTACTTGTCAGTTCTGCTTCGACGGCTAACTTTGTCCCCGCACAGGTTTCGAGAAAATTCAATTGAACTAACAGAGAATTGGGAATTCTGAAAAAGAAAGGACGAGCATGTTACAAGTTTATACAGTTGTATTAATACTGGTAGTCGAATTATATAATAGGTTGGTGTTCACACATTCGCTTATACAGGGTGTCCCACCCGAATTTGACATTTTGATTTTCTCGCTATTGTTACTCGTAGCAAAAAATGTTTCACCGGAGGGTTGAATGGTATTGAGTGGACCATATTCTGATGTTATTAGTTTTTTCATGAGTGGACGCGTAAAGGTCATATCGTATTTTTTAATACATCAATCGATGCAGCTGGACATTCGTTATAAAAAAGCACTAACGTGTATGTATATCAAAAAATTAGTAGTTCAGGGGATATTTCAATTTAAATAATTCTAAAACACCATTACTGTCGACCGAATTAAATTAAATTTTTTAAAACCATTAAAGTCTTAGTACGACAGTAATGGTGTTTTAGAATTATTTAAATTAAAATATCTCCTGAACTACTAACTTTACGACATATATAGGTTAGTACTTTTTTGTAACAAATGTCTATCTGCATCGATTGATGTATTAAAACATACCTCATTCCATTTAAAAAAACCGCGTTGACCTTTGTATGACCTTTACGCGTTCACTCACGAAAAAACTAATAACATCAGAATATGCTCCAACTCAATACCATCAAGCCTCCGGTGAAACATTTTTTGCTACGAGTAACAATAGCGAGAAAATCAAGATGTCAAAATCGGGTGGGACACCCAGTATTATCAGAGTATTAGTCCCTGCCTGGTCATAGTAATCGAGTAGTCATAAGCCTAAGGACCATGTAATCGGCGAAGGCCATTCAAGAACCATCCATGAACACTGTTCCTCCCCCACCAGTGATTCTTAGCTCCTCTCATAATCTTCAAGTTCGCTTGGTAAACCTATACCACTGTGCGCATTTCGAGGCAGCTGAACCAGTTCTTTGGACAGCTTAATGAGCTTCTCAGGTAACTTTACCAGCTTCTGTGGCAGCTTAACCAGTTCCCGAGACTGTTTAACCAATTACTTAGAAAGCTTGTGTATCGACTCAGCAACCCGCAAATACTCTATACTTAATCCGTAACTTTAAATGTCATTGTAATGTATCCATAAACAGGTTCACATGTTCAACCCCTCTGCCTACTCCGGTAACTCGTGGCAGGGATTGTGCATGCACACCGATAGTAATATTCATGACACTGTGGCTGTATTCGTGGTTCAGGCTGCTCGACAATTTCCGCCTTAGATTAATATTTACATAATTGTACCGAGCTGTACCGATTTTACCGACAAACTGTGTGGAATGATTCGTTACATACTGCACAAATAACGAAGTAACTGTTATGAAGTTTATGGGCAAACAGTTTCAGGATGAAACTGGTAAAAACAAACACGTTAAAATTATATTACATTTATTTCGCTTAAAAACGATTAAACCCTCAGGGAATATTGACTTGCATCGTTTTTGCATGAAATTCCCAAAATATAACAAGAAATTGGACGATCCGCAGACATTAAAAATGGCCCTGTTTTATTTGTTTACAGATACCTTGACGTCTGCTCAGACAGATCAGCCCGACAAATTCCACGAGGTACGTAAACTCGCGCTTTCGCCAAGAAACAAGAGACGACTTTCAAGAGCGATAATCCAACTTTTGCAATTTTTCATGCGGGCGAAGTTGAAAATATGTTGCTCCGGCTCCGAGAGAATACAATTATGCAAATAACGTTTTCTCGAAAGGCTGCGTGTCTCAGCAGCGCGGAAACTTTTTTCTGATGTGTGTAATTAAATACGAAGTGAGAAGGACAGAGAAAGACAGAGAGCGGAGGGTAGGAGGGGGGGGGGGGGGAGGCCGGGCCAGAATTAATGGGAAAACGGAAGTTATACGGAACATAAACAGAATAAACAAAAATGCAAAGTTCAGTCGTCTAGTTAATCGATAAAAGCAACCGCCCCGGGAAACCGTAACTGAAATTTTTTTCCCCCGCCAACTGACCAAACAATTTTAATGAAATATTGGGAAATTCGGACAATTTACACACAGGACCGTTCGTTTTCTCCCGACAGAGAATCCTCTCGCGCGCGGTTTTTCCCTTCCGAAACGTGCAAATAGGCCCACCCCCCCCCCTCCCCTCCCCAACCCCGTGTGACTTCTCCACCATTTTCCTTTTAATCCGTATGATTTCGTTTCTTCGGTTTTTCTTTTATTTCCAGCGACTTTATTGTTCGATCGGTTTGTCGGTAAATTTACATCAACTCATTCGTATGCGCTGTCGGAAACTGAATGGCGGTAGAAACAACGCATATTGTCTGTATATCTGTTTCCATTAATTGATTCCTGTGCACGGATCGGTTTAAAATACGTCGCGTCGGGAACAAACCGGGAAGAATGACCAGAGAGATGTAATGATTGAAACGGGAAATCGATTAAAAAGAGAAACAAATTAATGCGATGCCCGAAGCGTCGATGATCAATAGTCTTAATAATACTGACCAGTTTCACTTTGATTGCTTCGAGCATGTAAATGTAATTTTATTAGTTTTCTGATGAAATAATCGTCTAGAGTCTAGACACGGCCAGTTTCGATCTCACAGCTCTGAATTGCCGTCAAATTTGAGCCAACGTCAAATATATTAATTACCACTCCTCGATATTTCCCTCACCGAACGGTTTCACTTTCCATTTTTTTCTCCATTTGTCATTCTATTTCGAGTTAATACCTGTCCCGGCTGTGACGGTGCACTCGATATCCACACACGTGCGTGTTTGAAACGCTTGTCATGTGCAGATCTCGAACGCGAACGTGCACCGCATTTTCCATATCGTGGCGGTCTAGAAAAAGTCCAGCAAGAAGTCTGACGATCCCGTGGAAACCTAGTGTGCAGGTCGGAATCACATCCTTACACCTATATCTGAGCCACCGTGCCGCCCATTTCCTGGTTTATTCCGCACTGTGGCTGGGTATCGGGGCAATGTTGACAGCGGGCTGGTTGCTTCCTCGCCTAATCGAATAAAATTCCGCGAAAATTTCCCGCGGATAATAAAAATATCGATGCGATTCTACCGAAATACACGGCTCGATTCTACGCCTCCGAGTGCTTCCGAGTGCACAACAATATTCTCCACTCTACATGTATACTGTATACTCTGCAACAAAGGATACCGAAGAACATAATTGAACAGTTACGATCACCCATTAATTAATGGGTGCTCGACATACACTAACTAACGTCGAATGACCAGTTTCGCATCTTTTATCTAATAATTATTGAAATTACAAAGATGTTCGTTCGAGAACACATTGTTATAAAAATTGCGAGAGATCTAAATGAATTTAGTCTTGTAATTTTTATAGAAGAACGTGTAGTAGACGAATAGAATGGTAAAAATTTCATGAAAAACAAAAAAACGGAAATTATAAATGTCGCAGTCTTTCGCTTCGCTCGCATTAGCGTGAGTTTCGGTGCTAATCGACCCCTCGCTGGCTCGGTCGTCGGGCGCGTTTACCGCTTGACTGGTTACAAGCGGGATCCCGCAGTGGTGGGGAGACAATTCTGACAGTTACGGTAGAGATCTTTGCGCCAGTTACGGAGATAAATACTGTATTACTTCCAGCAAGTAGAATCGGTAGGTCATGACCAGACGCGTCAGCCGATTGCTATTCAATAGCGCGCGAATTCGCTGAACTTTCAAACACGATTCACTCGAAAACGAACCGTTGAACGAGAAAATGTTATTCGTTTTTTCCCCGACTTGTTCCTGCACGTAGAATCACCATTCGGCGGCAAATTGTGCCTCGACTTCGGAAACACCCTGTATAAAAATCGAAACTTGAGCGACTTTTTAACGGAACGTACACCGCAATCCGCGCACGTTCTCGGTGCAAAGTACTGTGTAGAGGTATTGGCTTTTGCGGAAACGAGAACAAGGAGAATTCGCGTAAGACATTTCGCGATCTTAGACAATGATATAGCGAGGCTCCGAGGACGTTGGCTGTGTGCAAATGTTATCGTAGGTCTGGCTCTGAGAGGAGTATACATATGTATGTACGATATAATGACAATCTTCAAAACCACTCTGACCGAGTCCGCGCGGGATACATTTAGTCTAATTTGTTCTTATGAAAATACACTACCGTTGGCAGAAAGCATTCGATCAAATGGATTACCTTCCCCTAATCGATCATCTTCAGAGATTATTTACATGCACATATTAATTGTAGAGCGAAAGGGTTTTCTCAGCAAGTCGGAACGTATGGCGAAGATATCCTTTATTACTCTAGTACATGTTCATTCGAATGCAAACGCTAACTGCTCTTCAAAAACGTCTTGACTCGAACCGTGTCCTTAGAGCGCGAGTCGTCGTTGGTCAGCCGTCGTCCTGCGACGAAAAAACACGGGGCGACGCGACGATGCGACGCACAGTGCGGACAAACGTGGCATCTCACTACACGTGTATATCACGATGTACGATAAATTCCTATGGGAAAACGTTTTATTAGGTGGTAATTGATATTATTAATCATATAACAATAATTTTGATGCATAAATATTGTTAATTTTTTAAAAAATTTACTATTGCATTTACATTAGTAACCAAATTTAGATTTTTATAAAAAATTTTTCCATGTACCGCACTCTCTAGAGTGGCAAAAATCAAATAATATTACATTAATTGTAGATCAGTGTTGCAATAACAATTCTGTATAATGGAAAGTGCTCACCAAGGTATATGCATTCTTTTTACATTTAATAAAGTAGATTTATTTTTTGTATAAATTTTCAACGATGGTTTTATTTATTACTTGCATATAAAACTTCAAATTAACATATCTTGAGAAGGACAAAAGTATCCTGTGATTTTGACATATTCGGATATATTACTTGTTATAGTTTAAAATTTCATAGTTTCGTCGACAACTAACTGCTACTCTTAATTTTATAAACTTTTTAATGAGTGTCCATCCTTTCCTTCGGGATCTACCGTCGAAAATTTGCTAATTTCTTTTTAAATTTATTAGTTGTATTATTAAATTTCATTCTGCGAATAATTACAAATACATATACATTCGTAAACAAAGGATTTTTGTCCAAAATTTTGCTATTTTTCCGCCACAGTCACAGTGCGGAATTTACTGGAAAAATTCAATATTCGTGTATATCACGATATGAAATACATTTCTGTTGCAAAAACTGCGTATTACAATGGAAATAGTTATTAATAATCATATAATAATAATTTTTATGCATAATACAATTTTGCAGTAATTATATATCAATCATTTTTATGTATTCTTAATTTGTTTTTAATATATTGTTTATTCATATTGGAAAAGTAATAAGAGTGTAAAGATACATCGAGATGGTGTGCAAGAACGTGAATGGGGACCATTGAGGACTGGCGATAGAAATGTGAAAAAAACAAGAGCATTTTATGTTCGGTGAAATTGGTTCTTCCAAAAAAATATTATTTAATTTAGTTTCTAAAAGAAGAATGTTTAATGTTTGAAGAACTCTCGCAATGATTGAATATTTGAAAAAATTCTGAAAAAGAACGATATTTTCAAAGGGACGTTTATTTAATTAAGGAACACTTTATTCGGTTCACTCGGTTACACTCGATCGAATACGAAAAAAACCAGTACGATTTTAATAGCAGAACTGTTGAACGAATCGATACGTGACCCACTTCAAATTTATTTTTTATTTTAATTAGTAAACAGATTATGTTCCCCGGTGTTCAATTCTTTTATTTTCGAGCAGCCAGTCGTTTTACGTAACATTGACGGTTATCGATAGTGCCATATAACCGTGCATGGGGCCATAATGCGACTTCTTTGGCGCTTCGGGACAGGTGACAACATAACGACAAGGGGTCGTTAAAGTCTCTCCTCGCTATAAATCACCTTACGCAATCTTTTCCCTTCCGCCAGGACATTGATTTGGTAACACGGGGGGAAAAAACCGACGGATTATGTTGGGTCAGGGTTTGCATAATATTTCTAAAATGTAACCTCGATCTGATATCTATTCAACGAGGGAATTATGTATGCGCATGTTGTATAAAACGTGATATGGATAGATGCGAAAATACGAGCGGACGAGTCGGACTCTGTTCCCGCGATCTCTGGTATCATCTGTATTGTAAATTGTTCTAAATCCTTCAGCTAACTATTCGAGCACGTCGGGATAGCAGTGAATGTTTAATAATAAAAACAAAATAACACAATATTCAGAAATTTCCAAATATCATACGGTTTCTAGAAATTTTTGAATATTGCGTTATTTTATTTTTATTATTAAACAAACACTGCTATCCTGGCGTGCTCGAATAGTTCGCGGAAGGATTTAGAACAATTTACAATACATATAACGCCAGAGATCCCGGGAAAAGTGTATTAATGCGAGTACTATCAAACAATGAATAATATGTACCCAATTACATTTTATATTACCGAAGAAGCGCCTGAAACCTAATAGAATCATTTATCATTTGTCTTAACGAGAATAATGAATTACTTACTGGTATTAAGCAATATTGAACAGCTTCCAATTGGCCACATGATTTGATTATTATCAAGAAATTAATAACACATACGCAATCACGTTTTTCATGATTAAAGAAAACTGGTAAAAATGAATGCCAGTTTATGCCAGTCGAAATCTCAAACTTTTAAACGAGGCTTTTATTATCATACTATTTTTCGCAACGAAATGATGAACGTTTAAAGGTCGACGATTTTTGCAAGTAGGAAGTTTACTGTTCGAAAACTTTCCGAACCCATTTTGCGAATCTGCGGCCGATTAAACCAGGAATCCCATTCGTTTCGCGTCCGGCAGCTGAAAAACAATTGGACGTGTCTCTCGACGCATTGTTCGCCGCGTCGCGTCGCGTCGCGCTGCGCCGCGCCGCGCCGCGCCGGCCCGATAGCCAAGGACGACTTTAATTGATTCCTTAAATTAGCCTGGTCCGTCGCTCCAGATGAGCGGGGCTCTCCCGCGCTAACTCGAATTTGAATGCTCGTGTCACGCGACAGACAGGGCTCTGTGCTAACACGTTGAAGACAGACGAAGGAACTCGTCGATTTGACAAGCGGGTGGATGAAACGAGGGGGAACTGGTGGACGGGGAAGGAAAAAGGAAAAGCGCGCGCGCGGTCTCGATATGAGAAGGCGGATTGTACGAGGAGGGAAAAACAGAAATGGGTTCGGCAGTTAATATCGAAGCGAATGGAAGAGCAATCGGTATGAAGCGAACCGGAATGACCTTATTGCCCGGTCCGAGTGCAATCTGCAATTGGTTCGGTCTGTTACTGTTACAATTGGCTAGCACCGATTTGTGGACTTGAATTTCGCGCGCGCGACCCTCCTCCACCCTCTTCCACCCTCTCCGTGCACCCTATCCTTGCGCTTCTCGTGTTTTGTGTCAGATTTAACGTGCTGGATGCGCAATAGAACTCGTATACTATACAGGGTATTCGCGGTAAATCGGACCAGTACTTACAATATATTTTACTGGCAACGCGATAACCTGTGCCAACTTCATATATTTAACATTATTCTTCGCGAAACGGAGGTGACCTTCAGGTTTCTAAATGGAATGCTATATGTTTTTTAATGAAAGCGTGGTTCAAGAATTCACTCGTATATAACACAATGACTTCCAATGTCATACAAGGTCAAAAATAAAAGAAATGTTCACAATATGTAGAACAATATAGGTTTAATAATATTACTTATAATTTGGATTTTATTAATTTACGATAAAAATTAATAGGTAGATCAAATACAAATTTCTCTTGAGTAATTGTTGAATAATGTTACGCATTTAAAAATTAGATTGAGACATAAATAACAATATATGATTAATAATTACTTATAATTTAGATTTCATTTACGATAAAAATTAATAGGTAGATCAAATACAAATTTCTCTTGAGTAATTGTTGAATAATGTTACGCATTTAAAAATTAGGTTGAGACATAAATAATTGTTAAAGTTAACTTCAGTTCCATTTGTAAAGTCGATCCTCATTAAACTTAGCGACTGTTATTCTTGAGGGTAATTATAATTTAGTAATCTAACGTCACATACGGTGGAAGTTATTTCCGTATCAACCCAATATTTCATCAGCACGAGCTCCATTTAATTCTTAGATCATCTCTATCTAATTCCGTCTTCTCATTATTTTTAGATTTTTGATGGATGCATTGATTAAATCTATTTTGTCAAGCTCGGAGTAACAAGTCGCTCTGTAATTAGACCTGATATTGCCCTCTACATTTCAGTGATTAATTGGTATACAAACTAATAATGAGATACTTTATTTTGCAGAGTACTGAATATTCTATTATACAATAATGTTACATTCATAATTTAGATTCAAATAATATATTCACAAATATTGTATTGTATATGAATATTACAGTCTCTTTTTAATTTTCATTCGTGAAATCAATATGGACGAATTTTTAAAATACTTGATTTTTTCTCTTTTCTTTTAGATTATCCAAACTTTGAAGTGATATTACCATTTCCATTTCTATTTATGCAGCTGTATATTATATATTTCGTTTAATTTAACTTTGTACATCTGTACGTAGGTTGATTAATTCCCGTTTTGTGGAAATTATATAGAACATGGAATCTATTAATAATAATTCCTATGTAGAAAATTGGTAAAATTTAAAATTAATAACTACGTTTGGCTGTTTGAGAAGCCATTTCAGTTTCAATTTATTTCCTAGAATATGACTCGGTACCGCGGAGTGGGTAACTTTATAGCACAGAACAATCTTAGCCTTCACTGTTCTATAAACTGCTCTTTGCGTCTCATGTAACTTGAATTTCCTACTCGCACGATCTGAATTATTGTTGATAAAGCGCATACCTTCATTGAAGTTCGCCACAACTGTTCGCCTCTTGCTATGGCTGAATCATACCGAATTGACGAGTCAAGAGCTTTCTCGAATTTAACCGCTGCGTTTTACCCGAAAAATCTGTTTGACCTTTATTTAACCCATTTTATAAAAGTGACAGATAAAATTTTAACGCATTTCGACAAATCCTTCCATCAAAATGTAAAAATTGTAGATGTCAGCCATGAATTTTTTTAAAACTCTCAACATCCAAAGTGAAAATACCAAATTAACAGGTTCCTACTTTCTGCATCGTAACAATTACTGTGCGTGTCAAGTTCTATGTAGTCTTCGAGAAATTGACTAATATTAATTTGTCCAACGTACCTCGGCCTTCGTGTATTCCTGATTGGTCTCTGTCCTGTTTATCGGCAACAATTCTCGCAGCTAGACACCCTAATACATAACAACAACAACAACAACACGCATATACGACCATGAGCAATTAGTTGAAATTTACGAGCCCGAAGCCTTCGACTTTTCGACGAGCCTCCGAGTATATTTATCGATGGAATTGCCACGGGTAACACGATTTCTTTGTTGTCCTCTCTCGTCCCGCGTGTAATCAATTTCAACATTGAATCGGCGATATGCAACCGATTAAATGCATCGACAGAGCTGAATTTAATTGCTTTCATAAAATAAGCGGGAACGCCGTGTTCTCGTAATAAATTCTCCTAAAGTCTCAATCGTGCACGTTTCAACATCACTTTTGCGGTGATTTCGTCACGTTATCCGAGGAAGTCACTTTCACTTGTACAATTTCATTTATATATACATATATATTTTTCTTAAAATGTTAGCATTTTTATTATGTTTTATTATCGTGTATATGTATTACAGTATTTTCAAACTGGTAAAATTATTTTGAAAATAGTTAATTCAATTGGATGTCTATGTTAGTGAATATCAACCGAGGATAGAATTAACGTGTCTGACCATTCCTCACGGTTTCTACTACTTATTATATTGGGTCTATAACTTAAAAACCGGAATTTTTTAAGGAAATTTGAGCGTTTATTAAAGAAAATCTTGTACAATTCTGTTATTCAAAGTATTGTCCATCGGAAGTTACAACATTTCCCCATCTTTCTGGCAATTTGTGGATGCCATCCCCAAAAAACTGGTCATCTTTTGAATCAAAGAACGAATAGAGCCAATTTTTGATGCCTTGGACAGAAGTGAAGCGTATTCCGGAAAGTGCATTCTGCATCGACCGAAACAAATGGTAGTCAGAAGGCGTCAAGTCTCGACTATATGGCGGGTGGGGCAGAACTTTCCATCCGCTATTTTCCAAATAGTTTTTAACGGGTTGAGCAACATGTGGCCGAGCATTGTCATGTTGGAAAATCAATGTCTTCGTGTCTGGTCTCCCATTATGGCCGTTTTTCCTTCAATACTCTCTTTAAACGAATCAGTTGTTTTCGGTACAGCTCTCCAGTAATGGTTTCACCCTGTTTTAGAAGCTCGTAATACACAACTCCCTTCTGGTCCCACCAAATACAGAGCAGTTTCCCGCAAATGCTGTTTCTTTCGCCAATTTTCAAAATTTTCCATGATTGAAAAAAATATGATGCACACAAGCAAATCAAACACTGTTGACTGATTTTGCGGGTTATGAATAGAGCTTCAGAATGACGTGTATGTCAATGATTTGCTACAGCGCATACACAAGTGTTGACATCTAGTGTCAAATTCTGGTTTTTAAGTTATAGACCCAATAACTAGATTCATATCATTATAATGCTTATAATTCTATGTAATGATTTTTCATCTGTTTCAGTTCGAGTTGTATGCATCTGTTGCAGAACTACACTTCGTTGGTGTAAGTTACAATACATTTCTCTATACTCTTACAATTAGTTTGACATACATGTATTTACAAACAGTGCTGGTTATAATATTATTCGGTTTAAGCGGTTCAAGGAATATATAAATTCTTTGACGAGTTCTTAATTATTATTAGAAATAGAATTTTTGTTTTAGCGTACTTTTATCGTTGTGCAAACTTCTCAAAAAATTTTTAACAATTTGTAAAAGGCACAATCTTACGTTAGCGCACAGTGAAATAGCTTTGTTACTTTTCCACCGACTCATGAATTTTACATTTAACCCATTTAAATTTAACTCGTCGATTGCGGAGCGACCACCTAGAAAAACCCCATGAAATCAAAGTGATTTAGTTAATGAGACCGAAACTGCACAGTTGAATCGATCACAGTGCTTTTTTCTGTAAACCTTTTAAACCCGACAAATTCCAATTCAATTAGTGTTTCTTTCGGAAATAAATATCACCATGTAATGTTGCTTCTTATTGCTAGATATTAGAATGTGTTTTATTACATTTTCTATTCGTGCTTGCTCGAGCAAAAAGAAATTCTTGCTTCCTTATCTGCCAGTTTTCATATTTTCATTCTTACTCTCCCAGTGTTCAATGATCTTGAATCCCACCTGTCAATTGTACTTCACGATCCATTCAATTGACATTCGTTTTTCATTTCAGTCAATGATCCAGTGGAATAGGAAGTGACGCGAAGTAGTTTTCGTTCATCTCGAGGAGCAGCTTCGCCGATCAATCCGAATGCTTCTTTTCAACGTGATTACTTCTTTTAGCGACCTAAGTCTGCAATTGTACTTTTGGAACGGCCAATTTTTTTCACAATGTAGTCGTAACCCCAACCTTCAATTCGTAAGACGTCAATCGTTGCCTTTTCTCCGTCATAAAGTGATTTTACTCGTGGCATTTCTCTTGTCAACTTTTTTAAGCGAGACAATTGACAGTCCCTACTCTAATCAACTGTGACATTCTTCTGATTAAAACGAGACCAAACACGTCTCAACTTGAATCGTATTTGCTTGTTTAATCCACAATATAATAGAACCTCGACTATCCGAACTAATCGATTCTCGCGACTCCGATTCCGTAAAATGGCATAAACTGCGCAACGGTGTTCGCAATCGCATTACGACAAACAATATATTTTACGAAGGTCCGACTGACATCGCGTTCAACTAATTTGTGCGAACAACGGAACATTTACAACTTCCGGTGATATTAGCTTCCGAGAGAGGTCATGATATGCGCAGAAAGCTCCATTGAAAACACACCGTTAATTGCATTAACCGTGGCGTGGCGTCGGCGGCGGGCCAGGCCGGGCCGAGTCGGGTCGGGCCGGGCGCTGCGCGGCGCGCGAAACTTTCGATTCATAATTATCGTCGCCGTTAATTGCGGCGGCGCGGCATTACGAAACGGTTAGGGAGACCGAAAATTGAAAATTTCATAATGCCCATCGATGGCCGGCAAATTGTGCGAGCAAACTGAACGAGAGAGCATTACTCCGTCGGAGAGCCGACGAGTGGCGGACGATCGATTTTCGAATTTGCGGTTTTTAGCCGAGTTAGACGAATTTCCATCGGAAACGACGCGATCGTCGGCATCGAGATACAAACTCGATCGTGTATCGGATGCCCACGGTATCCGAGGGACCTGGAATTTCAGGGCCCGAGGAATTATTAATGGCCACCGTTGACGCTCGGCACTTCCGGTTTACTAGATCAAGAGTAGCCCGACGCTTGATGAACTCCCGTCCACTTTGATGAACTTTCTGCCCGCCGCGCTGCGCCACGACGATCGCCATTTCTCTTTCTCTTGGGTTTCCATTAAGAATATTGACACACGGTGCATCCATAAACTATTTCAACATTGAATGTAATGAGAAACTTCATAAGCCAATCCAGCAAAATATTAAAACTCAAAAATTTATGAATGTTTATTTTCCGAATTTTGTTCGAGCAATTTACAGTGCGTGTAAAAAGTATTCGTACACCTTTTAAAAACGAATAACTTTTTCAAAATTCGACCCAACAGCTCGAGTTTTTTTGTGACGTTAGAAGGATTAGTTTACTAGCTAATGTGTAAATAATTTTTTTTTATTGTTATTGGTCGCAATTGCGAAGGACAAAGTAAAGGTCACGATTTTTTAATTTTTTATCTGTGCCTGTAGTAAAAATTTCAAACATGTATTTTGTAAATCTAAGTAAGTTATATACATGTACAAAGTTTCATTGAAATCAGTTGACATTTACAAAAAAAATTATTTACACATTAGCTAGTAAACTAATCCTTCTAATGTCACAAAAAAACTCAAGCAGTTGGGTCGAATTTTGAAAAAGTTATTCGTTTTTAAAAGGTGTACGAATACTTTTTACACCCACTGTATATACTTTAAAAAAATTTAACGTCGATATTAGCCAGGTGAAGTTTAATCAGGAATGGGAGTATTTAAATAATTTTGTATCTTGTTTGCTTCGCGAAGAGTTTTAAATAACTATTTTAGAATTTTTAATAGAATATCGAATTCTCATATTCCTGTAGTTTAATTTCACAATCAGTTTAAATATAGTTGCAGAGGGTTATGAATAAACGACAGCACTGCCTCTGGCGGGGAATGTTCAATCGAAATATATAATTTAATGACTGAAAAATTTGCATGTATATTAAAATTTAAGAATAGCATTATTTGTGAATTAAAAAAGAGTAGGATAAATGTCTGCATTTACAGAAAATATTAGAAAACCATCATTTGATGGCGTTTGACCAACTTTTTATCGTTCGCCGGCGGGTTTATTAATTCGTAATAATCATGTACGCGCGATAATCGAAGCCCGACATTGAAAGGGAGCGTGGCGGCTCGTTATCCGAGCCAATGCATCGAGTGTCATGTCCGTTTCAATGCATTTTGGCAATCGTGTTCATTATCTTGACGGAGTTTCAATATATTTGACACAATAACGATAACATTAGTTACGCGGTATCACGGTTACGGATCCGGACAGGATGTTATTCATTCGAACAGTAGCGAGCGACGTTTAATTTGAAAACGTTTCTGGCCAAGCACGGGCATATAGGCAGTCTCGGGATCGATTTAAAGCCATGGAATGAACAATTTACGGGTGTGCACTTTTCACTTGAATTTTGCATAGTTGCATCAGGAAGGATGCGCTATTTATATCCCCAGCTGCCGTTACATGCTCAACACTCGAATATTCGTGGTTCCCGCTGACTGATGTTCCAGTGTTCCTGAAACATTCATTAATTTTACATAAACGTTTATCCTCCCTGGCGCGGCGCGGCGCGGCACGGCGCTTTTGTTGCCAATTTCGTTTCGCAGAGATACCGTAAAAAAATTCTCGGTACAACGGTACCGAGAGAAACCCTTCGATCTTATAAGAGTTTGTTTAATTTAATATTGTTTAACACTACAACTATCGAGCACCAAACGCAACTAATATACACAGTGTTCAAAAAATATTGTACTTCCTTGGAAGGGATTCCTCTGACGTCATTTGAAGTAACGCTATCCTTTGCGAAAATGTTCTCCGCGGCTTTGTTAAGGAGTTATTAACAAAAAAAAACGCGGGCCAATCAGAGTGCAACCACAGTAGACGGATTTCGGCTTGGCCAACGCTACGCTCAGCTGTAGCCAATTACGCTGTGATTGTCTTGTTATTTTGACGAAATAAACTAATATAGTCACTATTAATCCTTCGTAAATCCAGTCTTAAAAAGTAGCTTTTGCATTCACGAAATAATTTTATGACAGGTTAAAGGGGTTGAAAGTGTTACATATTCTGATGACATTGTTGTTCGCGACAATACAGAGTGTAATAGTTTGAGCTCGAGACAATGTTAGGTGCGTAATAGCGGTATGTTAGTCGAGCAGTTTTCCGACTTGTTATCGCGACGCGAAGAAGCAAGTGTAGAAGGAGAAAGGCAATCTGGACTATTCCAGCGGGATTTGCGCCCGTGGCGTGGGGCAGTCATTCTCCGTCAGAGAAAAAGGAGTAAACTACTGCAGCGCGTCGAAGGCTCCCGCGACATCCGATTTCCCTGGTTATTTCTCTTCCTTGTGCTCACGACTTTTCCACCGAGAAAATGATCCTTTCCCGACAAGATTCCGCTGCCGGGTACGTTAATTTTTTTCATGATAATGCGAACAAAAGTTATGAAATTTTCTACGATTTTACCATGGATGTAGGTCAGATAGGAGCTCGCTCTTTACGCTCTGGGTCGTATCGTTTCTAGTGTGCATTGCTATCTCTGTTTCGGACGCTTCTTTTTCAAATAGCTAATTGTAAATATTCTATACAATTATTGGAAATAATATTTAAATATTCTATACAATTATTGGAAATAATATTTAAATATTCTATACGATTATTGGAAATAATATTTAAATATTATTCTCAATAATATATTAAATACTTTGAGACTGTTCAAATAATAATACGCTATAGATGCATAAAGATCCACAGTCTGCTCATGAATATCTCCAACTTTAAGTATAATAGCACACTCTGCGAAGTTAGAAAGAATATTTTAACTACCACGCTGTAAAATAATTTCCCAGAAACAAACCTAGCGTCAAAATTCAAACAGAATTAGAGTGCTGCGGGGTCAGATTAAAAGTAGCTTCTTCCTCGCAATTAACATCATGTAGCTCGGATCGGAATGATGAACGACATTTCTGTCGAAGCTCGCAACGTTTTGCTTCGACTGTCGGACCGAAGAATTCATATTGAAAAAGGAATGCTGCAATAACTGATTACTGCTATCGTAACTGTTCCCTATAAATTGGATAGGTTCTTGAATAAGTTTCTGTTGTTTACCAATAGATGTTACGGGTGGTGGGGATTTTGCACACATTTTGGCAAAGGAAAAGTTACTTCGAATGACCCCGGTAATCACACCTTTCAAGAAAGTATAACATTTTTGAGACACACTGTAGACAAGAACTTTGTGTTATTCAACAAATAAAAATTAACAAATTAATAGGATTTCCTATATTTCTGTCCCCGACTGTACCAGGAATCCGACGAATTACACGGGTCAGCGTTTCCTAACGTAAAACGTAGCATGAAATAGTAATCCTCTTTACCGTCTGCGCGATAACGACAGCGGCAGCAATTTCGGGATCAAACGGATTTCAGGATCGAGCGATCGACGTATTGTGCTCGGTAAATCGCAGTCGATTCCGCGGGTATCCGTAAGTATCGAGGGTAACGTTACAAAGCGGAGGAGGAATCGGTGTCCCTTTTGGCGGACGGTTATGTACCGCAAGGGATGAATGCAATCGTGTACGTCGCGTCGTACGCAATTGCATTCTTCGTAGTACGTTGGATTCGCGCGCGTACACACGTTGCACCGTGCGGGCGCCACCGCATACGTGCATACGCGCGCATGTACAAGATACATATCTTTCGTAGGTGTCGTGTTTTCTGGGTCACCTTCTCCATTATCAAAGAATCCAGGTCTTACCGAGAGCAAGAGAGAACGAAAGAGAGATATGTACAGGATGATTCACCTAACTCGCGCAACTCAAAAACTTTTTATTTAACCCTCCATAGTGTAATTCGGAAACAGTAAATATCCTGTAGATACAATTTATCGGTGAATTCATAGTTTGGAAAAAAATTACGTTCACTCTGATGTGTGAAATAAATATTGATAATATACATGTAGATTCGGATGATTTTTGGACATCTTTGATTCGGATGATTTTCAAATTTCATAGAAATAGCCAAAGCAGGGGTTTCAGAATTTTTGGGCTGAATTTTTGTCATGCTATCGTAACTATTGTATCGAACAATTTTCCATCGACCGTATAATTTAAAAGTTCGAGGTGGGCAAGTTATGTGAATCGTCCTGTACACGTATACGTGCAGAACGTAAACTCGTTTTAAACGGGCCTCGGGAATTTTACTCTCGGCGCTTCGTAAGTAATTAAAAAGAGTTATACATCACTTGTAAATTCAGACTCATCGAGGGACCGGGGGGGTGGCGGGAGGGTACGGCGAAATAGGCAACGATAAATTAGAGAATTTCAGCCGAGCAAACGGAACGCCGGCCAGCCGTGCTATAATTTAAGAAGGGAACGCGGATGCTCGGGTGTAACCGAGTGGATAACGCTTAGATTAACAAGGATGTAATCATCCATATGTGGATGACACTGCAGTCAACGTGTCAATGTCAATAGCAGTCGCATATTATGCATCTCTATGCATTATTCGTTGATCTATACACTTATATAATTTTCTAATCTATTTCTAATCATAGTCTATGCTCGTTTGTGTGTCTCTAATAGATTTGTCCTGCATACTAAATTAATAATAATATAAAACTTGCAGCTAATTTTTTCCGCATCTCTCGCGTTTTCCACATGTAGTTGTCGCTTGGGACCGTGCATTTCAAATTTTCGCGCGCTGTGTTTACGCGTCCACACCATCGAAGGAAAGGTCACGGACAGGGGGGATTGTCAATACAGCTTACTCCCAATCTTCTTGAGACTGATTGCGAAGGGCACACTCTCCATGAGAATAATGCGGTTCAACGTCATGGTGGACAAGGTGAAGAAGAAGGTAACGCAAGGTAGAAAATCTGAAAACGTAACCTCCATAACCCAGCCATACTACACTCATCTCAACAGCCGATGAGCGATGACGGCTAACCTCGATTACCAAACAAAATGGATGCAGTGATCCGTTTACGTATTCGACGCCCGGAGGGATAGTGAAAACAAAACTTTGACGGGCGGGTCCGTTGTTTATTTGTCCATGACATTTTTATTTTTCACGAACTGGATGTAACAATTTCGGATTTTATACGAACTTCGGTCAGCCGAGTCGAGAGTCACGAAGTTCGGAATCGATTTTTGGGGAAATTGGAAGCCCGTGCTGTTTTAATAATGTTTACCCTAGTTCTCCAATATCCCTCGACGTTTTCGAAAAAGAAAAGGTTGAAGAATGTTTTGCTGTTGAGCTGTACTGGCAGTTTGTTGAAGGAATAGTGTCCCACTTATTGGTATCCGCATATACAAATATTTGCGGAATGTGATATTTCAAATTATTCAAGAGTTAAACGTTAAGATTTTATATTATGTACCTTTAATGATTATAATAAATTATCGAAGACAAATGTCACATTCTTTATTACGGAGTACCAATGAACTATAAAATATTTGCAGAATGTGATATTTCAAATTATTCAAGAGTTAAACGTTAAAATTTTATATTATGTATATTGAATGATTATAATAAATTATTGAAGACAAATGTCACATTCTTTATTATAGAGTACCAATGAACTATAAAGGTTAAAACCCACTCAACGCCTCCAACATCCCTAACACATTTTACTGAAAATAATTATTGCACAGTCGGAGTCAATTTTTCCTGAATTTCGAAGCCGTTAAAAATCCTTTGGATTTCATTCGGGCAATAATTCGCGAAGAAGAAGCGCGATAGAATTCCGCGTAACCACTTCAGGAAACGGGTCCCGGGGTGTGGGGTTGCGAGACAGTCCAGATAATTTATCATAAAATAAGGAAATGACGCCGGATTTCAGCGAGCCACTTTGTACACTTTGTACACTTCGTACACTTTGTAACTGCTAAAGAGATGTAGTTGACAGTGCTTTAAAAACAGGCAGCTAGGTTAATGCTGCGGAAATCGATAGCGGGAACACGTGTACCATGAGATTACTCGGCGGTGCGGTGGGGGTAACAAGAGAACGAACCGCAAAATTGCTACGTTACAGCTCATGCAGCGCGTGAAATGCAACAATGAATAAAACGTGAAAGCCGCCCGGTATTTTCGCGGCGCGGCTTCTCGAAAGCCAAACGACGGAAACGTTTCTTAAAGTACAATAGCACATACTTTTTGCTAAATCTGTTACACTTACACGTTTGCACGATATATCCCTACTCTGCTCGTACCATTCGGTGAGTTCGAGTAGTTTTATCTGTTACAAGGAAAAAGAAGGAAACTTTCTTCTCAAATTTTTTGGTCAAGTTCGCCATGGATAAAAAATAAAAACTTTCTCTCGATGTTCAAGTGAGAACATTATCGATGGAAACACTGTCGACTCGTGTCGAGTCGAAGTCGGCACGGTTTCCTGGAGTAACCTGCGACAGGAAAGCGAAACGTACACGGGGGTATGAAAGAAGTTAGGCCAGATATGGACTAGCGTAATCGATAAAGGGTCAGGCTCGCGCAGGGGCTGTGCGGAATTAGTTTGTTCAAAATTCGCGGGTCGAACGAAGGAAAACTCAACTCGATCATTTGCCAACTGTGGACGAAAAGTTGATGCGGTTTTCGAGTGGTAATGAACGTATCTAGACAGATGCTATGTTGTTTAATAACGCGAGGACGGTTTTTAACGAAAATAAGATTACTTGGGAATTTTTAATGAAAATTGAGGTTTGCAGAACGAATTATAGAAAATGTAATCGCTGGACTACGGATTTTGGGCATTTATAACAAACACGAATAGGTCGGAAGTTATTCAAACAATCGTTCCACGTCCCACCAGTATTTGTTTCGATGTCCGTCACCATAGTTACAATATTTTATGAAATGTGCGATATTCCTTTGACGAATTATGGGCAAAATTTAACAAAGAAAGGGGGAATAGATTTCCAGAATATCACGTTGTGCGGTGTAATATTAAATAACAACGTGTATGAAATTAATTTAGCTTTCTTTATGCAAAATACGAGATCGTGGACGTCACATAGCCAACGTAAATACGTGTTAATTAAACTTTAACATCGGAAGCATCGTGCGGTCGAAGCGACTTGTTTTTCATTATTAAATTTACGAGAGCGAATTTATCAATTTTCAATAGACGTTTATTATAGTGCGAGTGAGTGTAAATCAAATTATTTAACAATTTCCTGTGGAAGCGGCTTTGTGCTTTCAATAATTATGAAACAAGGAAACCAAAATTAATCAGTTTGGCACAGTGATAGCTCTAGTGTTAACGGTTCATTATACATACTGGACAAATAGAAGCGAGAGAATATTGTTCTATTGAATATTCTGCTGTTTATAGTATTTTAAAATATTTATTGCATATGAAATATTATAATTTTATTAAATAATCTATATTTCGGATCAATTAATCAATTCTTAATTACTAGCAATTAATGAACTAAGTGATCACAACTCCTAATATTTTTGTCTTCAGATAAAAAAACTTGGATGTTTCTTTTCAGCTAGTACACATAAAGTTTGTATTTGCACAAACATTTGCAATCTAATTAATGACAATGTTCTGTTTTATGAAACAACATCTGCAACATGCACAAAGTGCACATTAACGTGTCCCGCACGATTCCCACTTTTTTCCGCCACAATCGTCGTTAATATTCATTATTTACTTAGGGCAAAGCGTACCATGTTTGCTTAAGCAACTAGTATGTTCTGTACTAGCTCACGTTGCAGTTCAAGTAATGCGTCCTAGATATGCAAGTTCCTGCATATCAGATTGGTTTATTAATTAAAGCCGACATCAAAGTGGTCACGGGCCTTAATTAACGCATAGAATGACGCTAGACAAATTAGCAGTCCGAATTAATGAATTAGTCTCCCATGATTCTCGTCCGTTTTGATTCGAGCACCTCTACATAATTAATTGAGATTTGTAAAACACGTTTGCAATTTTGTCTCTTCATCTCGCTGTTGAACGATACTAACTTGTTATGACTTCCATGAATGTGCAAATTTTCACTCGTACAATACAGGGTGTTCGACTACTGTTGGAAGGAAATTTAAGGAGTGGTTCTCCATGACAATATAAGTCGAAAATGAAGAATAACAAAATTGCGATCTCGGCTTGGTTATTTAGTTATTAACCCTTGGCACTCGAGTGGCGAATCTGAGCCGCCATTAAAAATATTGTTTACATTGTTAAATATGTTGGTATCTAATCAATAGACTTCGGATTTTATGCATTTATGTCAAGAAATAAGTACGTGCAACTTCGAACAGTAAAAAAATTATAAGACTTTAAGAGTATTAATATATTATTTTCACTATATTAAAATTATTAGTGAAAAATATAAATTTATATTTACCTCCTATGTCTTACAATTGATGCACAAACTTTTTATTTTCCATAAAGATTCGGAATCTACTAATCAATTACTAAACATGTAAGTATTCTATGAAGTATTATATCAATTTCATATCCACCAAATTTAAAAAATCAGCGAAAATGGAAATATTCTAAGGTCGGAAGAAATGTTTAACTTTCGAGTTAAAATAGCTCCGAGAGTGCAAAGGGTTAACAATTAAAAATCCGCCTAAAATGTGGCAACCGATAACTAAATAACGAAGCCGAAATCATAATTTTTTTATTCTTCATTTTCGACTTATATTGTCATGGAGAACCACCCTTTAAATTTTCTCCCACCTGTAGTCGAACACCCATATGAAATTCTTAGTTAATAGCTGTTTGCGTATTTTGTGATCTCGATGGTTAATTCGGTGAAAGTGATTTGTTCTCGAAGCACAAAAAAGAATGGTGCTGTCAAGGTACGGAGCAGATTGGATGGTAACATCCGAAATAAACGGCGCGGCGCGGTGAGGCGCGGCGCGGCAACGGGAACAGTCGTATTATTTTCGCGTTAACGTGTACGTCATGGAAAATCAATAAAGATATCGGTTACACGTGATCAGCTATCATCTCTCTTGAAAAATATTTCTGTCTCTGGTTCGACTCTTTTAAAGAAAAATGAAGGGAAAGGCAGGCTGGTAAAAATAAGAATCGCTGGTAGACCTCGCGAACGTGGCGAGGTTTGCATGTCGCCTGACCCGAGTGACGCGAATACATTTCGCCATCAACAATATCGCGTTGACGTTACACCGGCAAAACTTGCATCCACCCGAAGAACCAAACGAACTCGCCCTTCCCGTATGTATTGCATCATCATCCGATGTCCGATATCTGCAAACATGTGGAAACACCACTAAGACGCCTAAGACTGTACAATTTATTTCCATTTGGAGGTGGAGACGAGTAATTGGTGTCGTATACGCGACAATATTGCAGAATGAGCGTCGTGTTTCGTGGTAGACATGTTTCTTAAGCGCATGAAAAGTGGGAAACTTGATAAATACACCGTGCACATTTACCTACAGAGAAATTTACCCGCGTCGCGTCGCGTCCTGTCGCATGTCGCGGGGAAACGATTTCCGTCGGTTGGCATCGCGTCGGTTTGGCACACGAGACAGCTTATTAATTACAACACAGTGACCTGAATTTACCTTTAATTATTACGAAGTTACCGCATATAAAGCGGCACTTTGCTAAAGGCTTTTAGGAAAATTATTGGCGATTGCTTTAATATTCTTGCGAAATGAAAGGAACGTCAAACTAACGCGTAGTTTCGCCGCGTTTGATCAAAGCACACCAGCACCGCCTAATAATCGTACGAAATGCGCGCTTTGCGAAATTCAATTGCAATTAACAAGCAATTCTAAACATTTTCGAATAGCCGAGTAATTGGTCTTCTCGTTCTTCTCTTGTTTAATAATGCTATTTGATTTCGAGCTTTCACAGTTCACGCTGTCACAATTAATATGCCACTAACATTCGGCGAGTATAATCTTGACACATTTATTATAAATACATTGCGGATTTTATATATTTACGACAAAAATGCGTGTACATCAAATATGAAGCAATGAGAACATTTAAAGAATTTAAAGAGTCTGTTCTATTATGGTTTGAATTTATTCAAATTATTAAGGGAAGAAATACATTTCTATTAAATTCGTGTTACAGTTAATTAATTTTTAGCTTTCGATTGGAAATTTCTGATGTCAACAATTTTCTTCAGTCATCGATTCAAAATTTTCGTCTCGTTTTTCATCTAGTTTTAAAATATTAAGAATGTTATTACCTAACTTCTTTTTTAACAAATAAAATTTTGTCCGAGCACGTGAATCAGATGTCCATCCTTCGTTTTTTTACGCGAATAATACGGATGAACGAGAGCGGGCAAATATGAAGCGTGCTTCAATTACGTTATGTTCAACGGTTGTAGAAAAAAAGTATACTTCTCTGACCTGGAAATTTTACATTTGAAAAATGGTGTGCTCAGGTGGTGGGTAAAGTATGGCGAAGAAAGTTAGAAAATGGAGAAAAGTCGTTCGAGAATGTGTCGACGAGTTTTTTGACACTGGGACCACCGACAACTTTTGAATACATACTCCTAGCAAAGGGATCAAAGTGACTTATTTTTGAAAAGCATCAGGCATTCGAGGAAAAGCGGTGGTACTTGCTTTCGTATTCGACAAATACCGAAAATGAAGGGAAATTTTCTGAAATATTCGCAAGAAGGATGTGTGAAATTTTCTCTGCTGTGTGAGGAAATGATAAATCTAGTAAATGAATGATATTTAACAATTCAATGCATGTAATAACAAAAATTTGTTTTCGTTATTTTAGTAGGCACAACTGGATGGATTCTAAAATATATTTAGCTTCGTGGGGAACATAAGCACTGCTTGCAAGTTGTAAAAAATATTTTATTATAATTGAAAGTTGGAACATTGAATCGAAATGTTTTCTCTGTTTCGTGATTATTATAAAAAAATTTATCCAATTTTATATCAACATTTATTCTGACTTTTTAATTACCCTCTTTATATTTTAATGTTATCCGCATTTAGATCAATTTTTCATACTATCGTTCATAAAAGAGGAAAGAAAGATATTTTTTAAAATGTACAGACAATATCTAAAATTTATTGTTTGGTTTCGGCGTACATTTGTGCTTAACCCGGTATACGCGCAAGAAAAAGTACAAAAAAACTACAAGGTTACCAAAATAACATTTTTAATGGCAAATATATGGAGACGTAAGGTGTTGGGAAGATATTGATCCTAAACCATCTTCACAAAAGTGCAGACGCTGGTTAAACATCGAGTGTCATGAACTCGATATTGTTTTAGGGTCAAAAAGAAAGCAAATTTACTCAACTCCACTGTACGTGGATGCTATAAATTATGTTAAATCATGTAATATTTACATCGTCACGTAAATCGGAAACTAACACGCTTATATCATTTGAATTGCATACTACTGTAATTCCTAAAAAGAAGTCTGGCCGTTTGGTCCACATTTTAAAAAATTATTTCTTTTTAAAGGGTATACAAATAAACTGATCCTTTTATGCCATTACTTATATCGCAATCCGTATGCATGATCCCACAATGGGGATCATGGTCAAAATGACAGGTTCTAATATTTGAAATCTACTATCTTAATTATGTTCAAAAGTTATTAGGACTCACTAAACAGTTACAGAGCAAAAAATTATAAACTGTTACAAAACGTCAAATTTATCGTGTTGTCATCTCAATAGTAACCATGAATATTGCTTTCTGAAGTATTTTCAATTTATTTAAATATTTATTTCTAACTTTTTATTGCGTAATTATATGCATTGAATATCACAAATTTATTATCTCGAAGTTCAAATCAGAGGATACAATTATTCGTAAAAGTCACTTACAATTTTTTATAATATAAAGACAATTTGATTAAAAAATAAATATACCATGAAATTCACTAATCGAACGAAAGCTTTTTAAATTAATCTATTTCTTTAATGCAAAATATACTCATGAATGGCTTTCATTGCCAATATATTGATGGATTTCGAATTTCTTGTACTTTTGTCTCCCATTGTACCTCCAGAACATCCTTAAAGAATGGCTAAAACTTTGGATAGTCACATTCTCGGTATTTTAATAAAGTAACGTAAACTAGTCACAAATATGGTGCTCCGTAAATCTGCCGTTAAGAAAAGTTTGACGTTGAATGAATTTCGGCGCAACAATGATCGAAAGTTATGGCTCGGACGGATGTGTGCACGCCGCGCCGCGCTGTGCCGGCTCATTGTGTCCGCTGGTAAAAACTGGAAACAGGGACCCAGTTATTCATCGTAGTGGAGGAATATAACGAAGTCAGATTCCTTTTCTCTCGTTACGGGCATGTGTACATCCCGTTCGGTGGCGCTTTGGAAAGGCGGCACAGAGGAAGAAAGCGCGCCGACAGATACAAGAACTCATCTGAATCTGAATCTGAATCTATATCTATAGGATTGAATCCGTAGGAAGTCACCGGCTGGCGGATCGCCAGCACTGTGACCGAATGTGCATCCACGTTCTTTCTCGACTGGTGGAGGAATCGTATTACCGGCACCAAATTGATTAATAGCCCGTCGGCAGCCGAGCGCCAATACCGACGCGCAGAGGAGAAAATCGGATAGTTAACATCGTGGTCACGTACGTTACTGTTTGCATAGGAAAATAATACTCGACCCGCGCTGCTCCCCCGCCTGCCATGTATCCGGATCGGCAAACTCCGCCTCGATGCCTGTTGCGATTTTTCATTTCTTCTCTCCCACTTCGCCCATCCGTCCGTCACTTTCGTCGTCTTTACCCTCCCCTCTAGAGTGCATACTGCCTTCCTGATTACGCTGGTCAACAAAATTAAAGTTTTTTTTTTCCCCAGTGGGTTTGTAGACTCACTGGTCTTATACGCAGAATCTCGCGTGCCGATTATGAATCTGCGTACCGTTTCTCTTCGACGCACTCTGAGAAAGGGTATAGCCGGATAAGATGGTCAAAAATGCCCTTGAGCCGAATAATATCGGGGATGGGCCATTCGATAGGGCATCAAAAAAAAAACATACTGTGTAAAATTTTAACCCTCTATCTCGATCGGGAGGCTAGTTATGGCGTAAAATTGAAAAATCAGTTTTTGGCCTATTTTCCCTAGTTAACGATGTTTAGAAATTCTGAAAAAAATCTGACACATGTCAAGCACCCGAATATATACTCTGCAATTCGTTTCAGATTTTTAAATTGAAAATCCTGCTTGTAAAAAATCAAAAACCTCAAAAAAATCGAAAAACCACCTCTATATTTTTACAGTATCGATATATTATTATAAATATATGTTAGAAAGACGGATTTTTGCTGATTTAACCGGTCGAGGCGTTGGCATGATTCTGTAGACTCTTCTGAATATAACAGCGTAGACACGTGTAAGCTCTGTTTGAAGAGAGACGCTTTCGTCGCACCAATTTTCTCAGACAATTTTTAATTACTTTTTGAAGAATCTTAATAGCGAAATAAGTGTTGTCGCTACACGATAAACAGGTTACACATTTCCAGGTCTGAAGATTCACTCTAATCAGTATTAAAACTCGAACGGGCAGTTAAGACATTTTCGAATAACGAGTACACGGGCACACGGTGATCTTCCCCGATATCCCTAAAGAACGGGACAAGCTGCTTACGCGAGATGAGAATTTTTTAAAAGCGCTCCAGTTTCCAGCTGATATTTATAGCTATATAAAACGCGGCGAGTTTCGGACGAAATCGAGCTGCAACTTCAGTACCGAACGAACTACTACTTCTTCTTATCCTACTGTAACTTTCAGTCTGACCCGGCTCCGTTCACTTTTTAGATAGCCTAGCCCCTGTTCCATCCCGACGAGAGCGTCGCGTCGCGTCGTCTTCGACAGAAATATCATAGCACCTCGACCCCTACGATTTCGAGGTAATCTCATATAAGCTGTCAGAGAATTTTTGCCCCGCTTCGGTCGCTTCGTATTTACGCTTTTTTTTTCTTCTTTTACCGTCACGAATCTAGCTTGCTCTAACTGTGCTATTTTTGAAGCTTCTGTCTCCTGAAATTGTGTCACTGTTATACGTTCTACTGGTAGATTATTTCAGAAATTTTCGAATAACGATTCTTGTTGCTTCGGAAGATATGTCGCTTTCCATCTGTTCTTGCTTTTATATGGTAACGAAGTTTGCTAATTTCGACTTTGCTATTTCGAATTCTTTTGCTTCTGTGCCGCGAACTGTGTCACTTTTATTCTCTACTAATATGTTCATATTATTGTTAGGTGCTTGCAAAAAAGATGTCAGAAACGAACGAATAGCTAAAAAACGGTACAAATATCTGTCCATACAAATTTTAGTTGTAAAAGAGCATGCATCAAAATATTTGATCTGTTTTTTATGAAATTCTTCGATATCTGAAAAAATAGAAGCATTTCGTATATTTCGTATGGAACAAACTCAACATTTACGTTTATCGAAAGCAGAAATATTTTTCTAGTCCATGTTTTATGTTCTCTTACTGTTTGTAAACGTTCATAAGCTTCTTTTACTTTTTTCCTCTTTGAGGTGTTAATGACTGCGCGATATACATATCACGTAGACGGATTATCCTCGAAACATGTCAGTAGTATATTAATAATTTAATCTTACCCTAGAATCGGCAAAGTTTGTAGCTTTCCCTTTCACGAGCAGAAGTGTATCGTCTTTAATTTCCATCGTAGGGAAGTTATTCGATATGAACGTTTATTAGAGAACTTGACCTCGTAAAAGCATCGTCTGCGTCTCGATTGAGAAGAACCGTTTCAATCATCGTAATCTTTAATGACTCTCGAAAAGGGCAAGATCCTTTATATAGCTGACGGTGTAGATCACAGCGTTTCAGGCCATTAAGTAAACATTTATTAAATAAAATTTTAAGTTTGAAAATGGATTTATAGAATCTCTTTCGTGTTAATAATATTTTTGGAAATATCGAGACTATAGATGCAAGAAATTAGATTCTTTTCCAGCCTAACTCCACGATAGTCGACGATAAAAACTCAAATTTGCATAAACATCCGCAGTCCATTAATCACCGTGCTAAAACGCATAAAACCACATTTTATTTTCTACTTTGTTGCTATTGGGTGTAATCCACTATTTTCGGTAAACGTTTGTTTTCCTTCCGACATAACTCAAACACCCACGCTATCTATATCCGTTATGTGTCTCCACTATCCTACACCATTTTAGTTCGTGCACCGGAGACAGGTTCGGAAGTTTTAATGGTTGATAGCTCGAAAACAAAGTCTCGTAAAAGATATTGGTGTAGAAGTTTTTTTGGCAGGCTAGCTTGATTTAGATTGATCGCGAACCAATGTTCTATCACTTATAAATTTTCTTCTCTCGTCAATTAATATTATTTAGACAAGCGACGGTGATTAAGGCGAGCGTGGGCTTTAATTTGTTGTTTTATCGTGTAAAATAAAAATACGTAAAATATTATCCTAGGCTTTTGTGATGCAACTATTTCTGAGGTACGCACGACGGTTAACAAAGCTATCCAATAAAAATGTTTTCGAAGACGGCAAAGAAAAATGTATCCTTTTCTTTCTGTTCCAGGGCGAAAGAGATTCTCGCTAGAATTGTACAAACCATGGCGAAAAAACACCGTTACTGTCGTCTGCATTAAACCCAAGGGGTGAGTAGATTTCCACGGAAACGATATTGCTCTAAATTTAAAGGCTTTGAAAGCTCCACATAGCACATAACCTATCGTCTACAGGGGCTACCGTACCCGTAGTGGTTTCAACCGCGGTGAAATGTAAAAAGCTCATTCATTCCCGTTATATTCTTAGAAAAAGCTTTTCAAATTTTCCAAAACGTATGCCGGCTTACGACGCGATGCATGAATTAACTTTCTAAATTATCCCTTTCAATCGAAATGAAATAAACGAATAATGGAGGCGATATGCAGAAACGCCGCCTTTAATCCTTCATTTAAACGTGATCCGGCCGCGATCATCGCGCAAATTTTAATTGTTCCAGTAAATGGAAGTAATTAATATCGCGTATCCCTTTTACGGAGAATTTTATTTAATCACGGATAATATAAAAATACGATTAAGTCTTCGTTATTTACGTTATGTAGTGTTTGTTACTCTCGTGCACGCTATAAACGCATCAAATCTTTAGCATACACGAGTTTCTATAGGTATAATATTCCAAGCTTATGCGGAATATTAATTAAGCCGTCCGAACATGACATTCAAATAACAAGAGAGGGAGAGAAAGAGAGAGAGAGAGAGAGAGAGAGAGAGAGAGAGAGAGAGAGAGACGAGAGAGAGAGAGATTGGAAAACATGTAGTTCGTTAGAGATAGAGCTCGTCAGGGTTTAAACTCCCGCTTTTATACGCTCGTATGTCTGACAGGGGGTCAAGGTCTTTTCAAATGACTCGCAAAACAAAAAGAGAAACGCCCCTTTTCAAACTGCACGAACAATTCTTCGAAACTGGGGAATTTTCTGAGTGGCGAAGCTTTTCTGAAAAATGCGAATTAAAATCCTGCATTTGAACGTTCATTGATTTCGTTTTAATTGTTTAAATTTTATAGTGGGGATACATCGATTATTATTAGACTGGGGATATTAGTGTAACGAATATGTATAGTATACGTATGTGCAATAATAGAAATATGTATAATAGATGAATATAAAAAAACAATTTAATATTAAGGTGGCACCATTGCGCAATTTTTAAAAATTACACGAAAGTGTGAAAATGCAGAAAGCACTAATTATGCAGAAACGAATCAAGAACGAATCTGCTCGTTTCAGTTTCTCGCCTCTTTCGAAGATTTTGAAGTTTTACGAGAAAAAGTCTGAAGACGGTCACATTAATTTCAGATGTTTATGCATACGCGCGTGTACTTTATTACGTAGGCTTTATTCAAACGAACCGTGACTTCGTTGGTCTGTACGTTTCACACAGATCCGTATTTCGTGGGAAAATTAGAAACCATAAAAAACCGAGGAAGAGACGGGGCGTAGATCAAGTTGTCTAATACCGGCACGTGAATACGCGGTGGCCGAACAACCACACGCTAGAACCAAGTTTACTACTTGGAAAACATTGTTGTACGAGTGAACATATCGACTGCAGGAATTGCAGCTTTCACACCACGAAATCCAGTCTTTAACGTAATCTTAATTATAGTATCGACTGCGGATTTTATGCATTTGTTATTAAAATTTGATTAACATTTAATAATATTAAAAAGATTTATGGACATCGGTGTATTAGGTTCAGCCGAATAAGATATAAGTAAATGAAGCAAGAAATTTTTATTTGGCTCCTGTGTTTTGCAATCAATGCAAACATTTTTTATTTTGCATAAAGATCCGCAGTCTGGTAATTAGTCAGATTTTTATGCGAAATAAAACTGTTCTGCATTAATTGCAAGATCCAGGAGAATTTGCTCGTCATAAATTGTAACATGTACATGAAAAGGTAAATAATTTTAACGATTTCCTAATTCTAAGTGTGCAGCTATTAGCTCGACATTATCCACTATTTGTAAGATACTAGAAGTTCTCACAAATAGAGGATAATACCGATTGCCCAGGTCTCACCACGAGGAGGTTGCTGCACAAGAGACCCGGAAAGGAAGTCGGAACGAATTCAATATTCCTTCTGGCTCCCTTTCCTAACAACGGCGAACTTATATTAACGCAGTATGTCGACTAATTATTGCGGAGCAAAAGGTGTGAATCGGAGAAGAAGTCTCCGATCTACGGGGGACCAAAGGCGAATCAGAGCAGAAGGCTCTGATTGTTTCACAGAGAGAAATAAGAACGAACCAGAGCAGAGGGCTCTGGTTCGAGGATGACGCGACGCGTACAATGCTTGCAGCCCAACTCCAGCCAGCACCGATACCCGAAGTGTCCTCACCAAGAGCGATGGCCAAGAGACGTGTTCAAACGATATCCCATTTACTCCAGCGACCACCTGCCACCAGGCAACGAACAATCGTTGAGGTGGACTCGGGTGGGATTACAAAAGAGAGGATTTTACACTTAACATTGTTACACGATGAACACTGCCTCTCAACCACCCACTCTCAATGTATCAACGCCGAATACCGGTACCAACTGGTCAGGTACATACAAGCAAGGTCCGACATAGCAGAAGGCTGCGTCGGAGTAAAAAAAATGAGCCGAGCAAAGTGAAGTTACAGCAATAATTACTCGACATAATTACAACGACGATATAAAATCATAATAATTAACGCACGCACGCAAGCCGAGCAATTATTATGGCAAAAAAACTAAAGTGCACAAGAGGGAAGAATCAAAGCAGAAGGCTTTGATTTGGAAAAAGAAACATGAACCAGAGAAAAAGACTCTGGTTCAGGGATGAAGCTAAGAAAATAATTGCTCGGCGAATCGAACTATATTAAAACTACGCGGCGGTCTTCCTCGATGTCCTGGTCCTGGTCCTTGATGTCCTCGTCCTTGGTTGAATCCTGAATGCTGAAACAGACTAAAATAATAATTAGACACAATAAATAAAACAAGTTCCGGCACCTACGAGTGCAAGGCTAATCCACCAGCTCACGAGAGCCAAGATAACCCCGCACACGAGTGCGGGCAACAACAAGCGCTTCGGGACCCCAGGGACGCGACACCCCGTACTCACTCACGGTCTCTCTATCCGTGAGTGAGCCCCTGAGGGACCTCCGACCGGAGGAATACCAATTTAAAACGAGAAATACAGACGACGACGATGATGAAAATGCGATGAGATGCAACTATAAACCCCGTACACGATTACGGCCTACATATCTCGCACACGAGTGCGAATCTAACCAGCTCGCGAGAGCCAAACTAACCCCGCACACGAGTGCGGCCTATAGGCGCTTCGGGAGTCCCGGGGACGCGACACCCCGTACTCACTTACGGTTTTCCTATCCGTGAGTGAGCCCCTGAGGGACCTCCGATCGGAGGGATACCAATTTTAAACCAGATGTATAAAATGTGAGAAGAAATTAGTAATCATAATTAGACACGGCCTGCCTACCACGCACAAGAGTGCGAATCTAACCAGCTCGCGAGAGCAAATCTACCCCGTGCACAAGAGTGCGAATCTAATCAACAGAAGTAGGAGGAAGAATACAAGCCCAACTTAAATCTAGTTAAATGCACTGCCTCATCCGTGAGTGAGCCCCGGGGGGACCTCCGATCGGTGGAATACCAACTTTAAATCAGAAATATAAATGTTTAGAAGACTGAAAGTTCCAATGGAAATTCCAATTAGGATATCAGAAATAATAATCGACGGTGTTCATTGAATTAACAGTTGAAGGACAGAATTGTTGAAGGTGGGCCAAGGGTAATCAACTAAAGGATTGTAGAACCCATGCCCCACACTGTGCTATAAAGCGTATTACCCTCACAAATTTAAAAAAAAATGTTCTTTACCATTGTTGAGAGTGGGCCAGGTGGATGACTAGTGGTCAGCCTCTGGTCAGCCTCTGGTCCTCCTGGTCCCGGAGTCCGACCGCTCCTGCCGGAATCCTCAGCCCGACTGACTGACTGACTGACAATGAGCGCGCTCGCTGAGCTCAGGTGTGCAGTGCTCAGCGATGCGCAATTCTCCCCACCACGACTAAGTTCAGTTGATTTCAATCGCCGTGATAGTATAATTGTTGATAAATTTTTTTATTTCTGGCTGTTTAACGTTTATAACAATTCCTTTTGCTAACAATGTCGACAAGCACTCCCTTCGCTATCTGACCACCTAATTTTTTTAGTAAAAATGACTAATAGTACTCGAGATACAGAGTAACTTTGAAAGAAAATGTGATTATAAGATATTGTTCTAAAGATTAGTCTCCTGCAGATCAAATTTTTACATATTTTTAAAATTAAATTCGACTGCACTGGCCAACTTGTATGGACATGTATATTGACACTTGACAATTTGATTCACGCCACCCGCCCTGCTGTCGACTTCCCAAAACGCTAAATCCGCACCTAAGATGTTTAAAAACATCATGTGCAGAGTTTGAAACTATACCTATACGCGATATCGATCTGAGAAGTTTCTGTTTGGGCGTGGTTCCAGGAATTCCGAACAAAAGGATAACAGTCATCGCGTTTTCCTGATGAAAGATCCACGGGCTGATGCTACCGTCAATTCTGGGTGGAATTACAGTAGTCGGTGTCTCATGATGTTACAATTTACCATTGCAATCGGTAATGTTTCATCCCCCCCTCCCCCACACACACGCACACACTCTCTGCTTTGCTGCAAGTATATAAAACACAAAGCCCGTGATTCAGTACAGAGAAAACGTAACGCGACGGGACACGAAAGCAGAAATAAAACTCTATTTCCATTAGTTAATTTAGCTACCTTTTTCACTTCATTATCTCCGGGTTTACATAAGCTCCGCGCGTCACGCCGATGTATCCGACAAGAAAATGTGATGGCGAATTAACATGGGCCACTAGCGGCATTTGTTTTGGTAGTCAATCACTGACACCCACGTTTGAATTTGTTATAGTACCATTCGTAGAAATTGGTCAATTTTTGTTAGCGATGAAAATTGATTTACTACCCATTTGATCTATTCATTTTTATTGTGAATTCATAAAATTCGCAGTCTAATAATAAAAATTTTTAAAGTCCGTTTCACTAACAGATTTTTAAATATCGAATCATTGTAGCAACAAAACTATCAGATTTTAACGTTTATAATTTTTTACCAGTAAATATTTTTGGATAACCGCACCGAGCCAAATTTTTGCGGATCTTCAGCGTCCGATTAAATGCGGAAAATGGGACGAAATCAGATAATCCGAATTTTCCCTGTAACTATCCCCCCGCTCGATACAGAGGGTTGAAACTTGGCACAAAATGTTTTTTCTGTGTACGCTATCGAACGATCCATCGCCGCGCCGCGCCGGCCTAATTTGGTTCAAGGACACTTTCGACCTACTTATTCGACTATACCCTTGCAATTAACGTAAAATACGACGCAACGATGTTCAATCTTTATCGTAAACTTACGAGAGTATCGTTAACGTGACCAAATTAACTGATTAACAGACGACAATGCAATTTAACCGATTCATACCTTTGCCAACGGTTTCACTCTACCATATTTCCTATCGGGGCATGGCTAACCGCCTGTGTATTCCACGGCTTACTATACAACTCTAAACCACAATCACGGGCGAATCAAACGCGACCATGAAGCCAGCCGCGTGATCGCGAATGGCCGCGTGCTTGATCCGAAAAATTGGTGACCACGCGTCGTCGATACCCGGCCAATCTCCATGGTTTATAAACCATTATAATGGAAGTGTTCATTTGACCGCGTAGCTGTCAATGTCCATTAATGCGTGCGTGTACAATCTGGTCCGAAAGCGTTAACATTCAGTAAGCAGAATCATTTTGACGTTCCCGTGGCCAGATACCCATTCGAAATTTTGAGTACAGTTTCGGTCGAATTGTAAGACAACCTGTAAATATAATACGATGGTCTAAAACGATCGCGGAAACGCTTAACAAAACGACAAAAGTACCGGATTGCAATTCAACGCGTACCGGAACTCCGCGATTGCGGCTGCACCCGCAGCTGCATCCAAGTCTACGGTACCGAAGCGACTTCGCCGGCATATTGTTCCTCGTCACTTTGATAATCAAATTAAATGCAAATCTCTAGAGTTTTCTGTACAATCTTTCTACCGGGGATTTATGATTCTTCTTCTTTGCGAGAATCGTATTGTGTCCGATAGAAAAATGCAGCATGAATAGCGAACCGGAGCGCATTTGAAATATTTATAAAGATTCGCGAAGGTTCAACACGGTAAATATAACACCGACCGCGAATAAACAATTTAGTAGCTTTAATACGCTAAATCTTACAAATCAGAATTCATTTACGTTCCGATATTATTTCCTGGAAGTAGAGTGTCGATTTGATGTGCTTACGATAAACAATGATAGATCGTACCGTATAATTGTTGTCCATCGAGAAGCGAGTGTAAATGAAAAGTTGGTCGGTTTTGTTTTCTTTTGATTGCATTGTCTCGGCAGTGTTGTACAAAGATCTCGGAACAGCAATTAAATCGGCATCAGCGGAATAAAGGTAGGGAATGCTAAGTACGATTGTGTCGGCTATTAGGTTTGGCGCTTATTAATTGCGTCTTCGATGGAAGCTCGGGACAAGCGGGAGGATCGCTTCGATTTGAAAGGTCAAGGTTTAACTATTTCCGGGAACACTGGAAAATTCTAGTAGCAGCGATAAATCCATAGAACGGTGCAGCCATTCAATTATGAGGAGCGGTCGCCAATTTTTCGCACTTTTCCTTCTGTTCTTTTACCGTATCTCTCTGCCGAAACGAATTGCACGGAGCAATATAGGGTCGGAATGTTTTTTTAGTTTTACTCACCCCTCCCTCATTTTCTTTCTCTATTTTTCTGTCGCTGTTCCTCTGTTTAAAAATAATAGTTTAGTGCGTGGACATTTTTTGACTCTTTATACTACTGTAGAGTAAAAGGTTTTTCTCAGGGGATCGAAACTGTTAGAAAATAAGGATGTGTGTGTATGTACATGTATATTGACGAACATAAGAGAGCATTACCTGTTCCACCATTCCTGAGGTGCGAGAGACAAGCGAGCACCAAGTTCCCAAAGGAATGAATATTTTGTTATTGATTTAAACAAATCAGTTAAGTACACGAAGTACGCCATGAGGCGATGAACAATTTATATACGTGTTGAATAAGTTTATAATAAAGTTAAATAGTTAATTGTTCAGTTAATCTCAGTTTATATTAGCTTGTCTTAACAGTAACGTATGGCGAAGATATCCTTTATTACTCTTGTACTTACATGTTCTTCCCAGTGCGAACGCTAACTGCTGTTCAAAAACGTCTTGATTCGAACCGTGTCCTTAGAGCGCGAGTCATAGTTGGTCAGCCGTCGTCCTGCGGCGCAAAAAACACGGGGCGACGACCGCGCGTCACAACATTGTTTGAGGAACGCTGCTCCCCTTCTCGCTCAACGAACAGATAAACATCAGCATACATACAACAACGCATGGTGTTTCTTTTACAAAACTAAAATTTCTTTGAAATTCTTTCAAGAAGTTTCTCATTTCTCCCTCGCTTCCTCTCTTTGTCTTTTCATTTCATATTTCAAGCAATGTTGTTTCCGGATGCCCAGGTCTTAATGAGTGTCACCGTATATCGCGTCGTTGTCAAGTAATCCCATGTGAGTGCTACTTTTTCTTGCTTTCTTTAGGAATTTTTTTGAAGGACCCTTAAAATATACAATCCCGAAATTTTTACCACATATTTATTAACATTTTAACAGTCTCTAAGAATTTTTTTAAACCATAATAACGGGTTGGATCGACTTTACACCGTTCGGAAGACACTCATATGTAAAAAAAAAGTAGCTTGATGGCGACCATGATTCCGGAGGTTTCGATCATCTGATATCAAAAAATCAAACGGCATTTTAATTTGTAGACCTGCGGTTATCACCGGTACCAAAATAATAAAAAAATATCGAAAATTGAATTTTTGGCACGGTTTTAAACATTAAGTTCCAAGTTTCGTAATTTTTTTCCTCTTTTTCAGCTTAAAAAAAAAAACTATAGTAGATATCAGAAATATTTTGGTACGGGCGAGAACTATAGATGTGCTGACTATATCATAAAAATTTGAGCGAAATCCGTTCAGTAGTTTTTGAGATATCATGGTCGCCAATGAAAAATGCAGTTTTGAGAAAAACGCGTTTACAGATTTAAGTACGATTTACATAAAGATAATGTAAACTCACCATTAGTCTGCTATGTGTTGAGAAATTGTCTTGCATCGATGCTCCGAAGTGCACGTTGGTTCGAATGCACTTTTTTCCAGCACAAATTAATGTCCAGCTTATTGATATTTCACTGGTTATTTATTAATACTTTAATCGTAACGAGGCAAACAGATGCTCCGTTCTACATTTATAACAGTCGAACGACTTCGAATATCGAAATATCCTTTTACCTGCATATTCTAGGAATGTTATAGAAGCAATTTGTGGAAAAAAGAATTTTTCGATTTTTTGGATCTGCCACATGGGATGACCCCATAATATGTACACGAACAAAGTCATCTACGATAGCGAAGCACGTTGAAAAAAATTGGGTCGTTTGAAATTCCCTTTAGTGCGAACGTAAAGGAAATTACCGTGAAAGATTTCTGTATTAATGGACGGTGGTAGTAGGATAAACAAGTTTCGGAAAGAACGTGCGCCGGCTTCTAATTGGCCAGCGTCGATACTGTCAACTCCGTATCTGCGATTACTTGTGTTGTGCCCCGAAGACCCGAAGAGAAGAACACTCGTAGAGTACCGTTCCCACGCGACGCCGCGCCGCGCCGCGCCGCGCCGCGCTGCACCGCGTTGTTCCGTGCGAAGATGCACGCCTCAGCAGTACGTGCAGTCTCGAGACCACTAGAGAACCGCTCGCGACGCGGTTTATAGAATTTCCTTATATGGTAATGTTCTACCCCAAATCGTACTTAACAAAAGCTACTGCGAACCAACCACCGAGACCACGGAGAAAGGCTAACGACATGTAAGCACGAACAGTGCCGGCTTTTCTTTCGATATAAGACGATGGCGCCGGGTGGCTTTCGCCGTATTGCGGTTGAGGTAACTTATTAGGCTTGACTCTCTCACCATAGAGTGGACCTGGAGTTTATGGGGTCCCATAAAGTTGTCTGGGACACCTTAAAGTGGCCGTGAAGCGGTCTTTCGTTGAAAAAGCGTTCAAGATCACTTTTGAACAAGAATTTAAATTGAATATAAAAAAAATAACATCGCCCCTATCATTACCTTGAAGGCAAAACGTACATGTTTGAATGATTAAAGAAGGAGCAAACACATCCTCCACATAATTAATCCATCATTCTTTCATTAGACTAATGAACGAATTAAAGTGTACAGACATGAAACGCGCACGTAATAATAAATACAAGTGAACAATTCACGAAGGAGCAGAATGAATGCTACGAATTGCAAGACAATCGCGTCAACATTCCCTGAAAGCACATTAATGCTAATAATAAATATTTCAACACAGAGGATCTTCCTGCGACGAAAGTTCGAAGTAAAATTGAAAATTCATCCGAATTAAGTGTTTCTAAAAGTACCAGTTGACAGTTCCCGAAGCACTTTCAACCTGTTTGCGAAACTCGCTTTAAAAGTCGTTCAAAGTTTACTATTGGTCCATAGAATGGCAAATAGCTCTGCACAAATACGTGCGTAAAGTAATGAAATATCTGAGTAAACGGAATCCCCCAATAGCACTAAAAGCGCATCAGAATCGAGCGTGTGTCCCCGCATGCACAGCTCGGTAAGTTGAAATATGGTCTGTTTGTTCTGTGCGACGAAGTCGATCCACGCGAACCACACGTAGCAGTCATTCAATCATTTTACATTCTAGTCATCTCGACGTGTCTTAATTGTCCTCGGTGAAATTAGCTTTCGCGTCACAAACGCAGCGAACCTGACATCTGGGAACACAGGTATACAGGTGGTAGCAGGTGAACGAACGAGTTAATGGAGTTTGATAGGTGATAGGATCGATCATGGTCCTCCGGTGGCAGTGGCGATAACGTGTCCATCGTCGAGAACCTTCTATATATATATATGTATACATATACACATGAATGTATATATATATATATATATACATATATCTATACATGTGGGCTGCACACATACACGCACACACATCACTTAATGCTACGGTCGCCTGCACGTTAGTGTTGCACCTGAGCACGTGTTCGGTAACGTGCCTCGAATGTACGTACGGGATGCCATTTACTTTACTACTTGCCCGGTCAACAATAATAATCGTTCCTGAACGAAATGTTGAGATCTGTTTGTTCTCGAGCTTCCTTATTGTTACTAGGCTAATGGATCTCGGAAGATGGGATATATTACTAGAAATTGATTTCGAGTATCCCATTGATCTGCTTCAATTCTACGATTGTTTTCTTAGGAATTTAGTCTCTTTATATTGGGTACTGGAGAAAGCTTCTGCCATTCTTTCGACGAATAAAAGTACTATGTTTGAATAGGAAAATATACAGAATATTTTATCGAAAGTAGCTTATGTCAAGGAGCTTATAATTCGTTGACGGAATATGTTGTGCCTCACTTTCGTGAATAACATTTATTTAGAAACAAGTGTTGTTTTAGGATGTTCTGCAGGTATATAAAAACGCAACAAAATTTTTGAAAATTTTACAAGATATAATTCTTACTAAATTAATGCAATTACCAAAGCTTGGGTTCGATTCGCTGCACGGTTTAAGAATTATAGCAACTTAAAGTTTGCACATTTTAACAAGTTTTCTTATGGAGAATTCATAAAATTCCACTTCAAACCCTATTTAAACCTTGAAAAAACGCAACTAGAAACTCCAGTTTTTTTATATATAGTAAAAATTATATAATTAATTATGTTCAAAAGTTATTAGGATTCACTAAACAGTTACTGAGAAAAAAATTATAAACTGTTACAAAACGTCGAATTTATCGCGTTGTCATCTCAATAATAACCATGAATATTGCTTTCTGAAGTATTTTTAATTTATTTTTAACTTTTTATTGCGTAATTATATATATTGAATATCACAAATTTATTATCTTGTAGTTCAAATCAGAGGCTACAATTATTCGCAAAAATCACTTACAATTTTTTATAATATGAAGACAATTTGATTATAAAATAAATATGACATGAAATTCACTAATTCGACGAAAACTTTTTAAATTAATCTATTTCTTTAATGAAAAATATACTCATAAATGGCTTTCATTGCCAATATATTGATGGATTTCAAATTTTTTGTACTTTTGTCTCCCATTCTACCTCCAGAACATCCTTAACATCCGACATTTCCTATGCAACTAATAGAAGGTGATCAAAATTGATTACACAGTCAAACTGTAAGATGAAAAATTCGTGTCGATCGTGTTCGACCATCGCACACGAGATTCCACTAAAAGTGCTAAGAACACAGTCAGCCGGCGCGGCGCGGCGCGGCGCAGTCGAAAACAGAGGCGAAAATAGGTCGAATCGTTTCGAGTGCCCGCAAAAATGAGAATTACGCGACGGCGAGAGGCCGACCATTGCAGTCGTAATTTCGTGGAGATAACAAAGTTGAATCCGCGCAGCGTAACCAGCACAATTCTGAATGCACGAAAGTCAATTGACCACGGTTGGTGCACGGATGCACCGGGCCTGTGTGCGTGCAACGGAGCAGCCTGTCCAGAAGAACCTTTCTATGCGATCCCGCGGAGGTTCCTCATTGGCGTGTTTCTGGGTGCATCAACCAGTAGAAGCAAATTAACAAATGGCGATGCATGAATACACGTTTGTATGTACCGTCGCGTCGCGTCGTCGTCGTCGCGAGAGGAAGGCAGAGAACACATAAAGGGAAGAAGTAAGTACCGCTCGGGTTTACGTGCACAAGCACCGTGTAACGCGCGCCGTACGTGAAAGTAAACTATTTCATCCTGTCGCTGGAGTTGTTACTGTTCTCTCGCGCCGCCATTTTCTACGACCATCAATATGCACGGGAACGTACAGAAATATGGGGACCCGGTTCGTTTTCAAAGTTAAAGCAACAAATATAAAAAAAAAACACTAAATTACTAAGCGGTAGAAGAAGGCAAGCACGATTACGATTTCCGTGGCCCCTACTTTGAATAGTAACTTGAATATAGTTTAGCCTGTAAAATAGATCTCCTGATTTTTATAAACCTGCAAATATTTCGGAAACTACGCGAGATATGGCAAAATATATATACAGACCTTTTTTGTAGGAAATTGAATTTCCTATTTAAAAAAAAAACATTAAAATGATGTTAAAATAACCCAGACCTAACCTGACCTAATACATCAATAATATTAACTGTTAATTGAGTTTTAATACATAGAGATTTCTTGAGTCTCGTATAAGCAGTTGTGAACGGAGCCTTTACGTTCCCCCGACCAACATTTCGGGGGAGAGGCAGTTGTTCTGCAACTTCACCGAAATATAAATATACACGGAAACTGCGCAGCTGATAAAAAAATGTCATACGACATAAATTGTTGGAAATTTAATTTTCTATAAAAAAGGTCTCTCGATATTTTGCCATATTTCGCATAGTCACCGAGATATTTGCAGATTTATAAAAAAACAGGAAATCTACTTTACCGGCTAAACAAGGCCCATTCGATACCTGTGACATATACATTTTTTTCTTAAAATAACCCCAAAGAACACAAATTTAACCTCTATACAAGGGGCCACGGAAATCGTAATCTCCCTCGAAAGGCAACAGGTAACTAAAAACAATAGGAAATTCTCGAGGCGTCAAGTTATGACAATTTGTCAAACTGTATGGGTTCGAATAAATACGGAATTAATATTAGATTAATATTTACTAACGCATTATAAGCGGTCGGGTTCCTCAAGTGTAATATCGCGTCTGATCTGTACCGGAAGAACGAAACTTTGGGAAAAGTCCACAATGTTACCAAACTGTCGTCCATTCCGACGACAGATGGTCATTGCAGCCCTCTCCCTGGTGGAATCGTGCCGAGAGTGCTCTAGAGGGATAGACGTTGGGATCTAAGAAAGTTCAGGAAAAAGTTCAGATTTCTGGAGAAGTTTGCTTAACATTTATCCATTAACACTTTACCTGTCGGAACATTAATACTGGGCTTCTCTTTAACGGTGGTATATCGATAATAAATTCAATCAATTTCTTTGGAACTGTAAGTCCACAAGAAATAGCATGGCGAACTTTATAAAAGAAAAACGTGGAACGGTTCTTAAAATATTAAAATTTACAATGGAGGTATAAGGAAAAATCAACGTAAATAATTATAAAAGACAAGTCTATTTACTAACCTAGAGACTAGAATTATTAAAATTAATTCATCTATATTAGATTAACAATTGAAATAAAATAACATCTTGTACGCACAGAAAAATTTTGTTGTTTGAACAAATACTGACCTATATTTACATTTATAAAACTATATTTAGTCGAATTCAATATTTTTTACATAGAAAAAAAAAATTATAAAGGGTACTATGTATAATGAGGAAGAAACGAGTCACGTTTCATTTTGTATAATGATGTTGGAATTATTTAATTTATTGTCTCGTCTGGTATACATTTTTTAACTCTCAGGCTCAAAGTAAAAGTCCCAAAATCTGTGTTTCTAAATATTACAAAATGTTTTATTTCGCAAGTCGAAAGAATTATTTAACGCTAGGTTCTCACACCCACTGCGAGTGATATATGAAACCGTAGGCACTGAAGTGTCGAAAGAACTTGTCTTGAACAATATACGTCCGTATTGCCAGAGGAAGCGTCGTTTTAAATGAATGCCAGTCACTCTAGGATCGTTTGTCACTTGCCGAAAATTGGTACAGTAAAGAAAACGTGGAAGTAAGAAAAGTAGCTTTCACACGAGTTGGAACGTATCATTTGGAAGCTGAAAGTAATGGAGATGGACTCCGCGTTATTTTAAAGAGGAAACTCCAGCTTTCGAGGGGTTTACTTACGTTTAAAATGAATTCAGTCCTCCTTGGAAAGTATATATATTTTTCGGAATTACGCTTTTACCGTAAAACCTAAGTTTATCTCGTAAACGTTATCCGTGCAACAGTGCACTGAAGAAATTTCTGTTTGACGTTGATCAACGAAACTGTATTTTCAGTGTGTCGTTTGAAATCGCGCAAACAACATTCCTCGTATAATTATAACCGTTCATTAGGGCGGTGCACTATGCACGATGCCCGTAAACTATAGCGGGTCGAACAAAGAAACGAGAAAGAAAGACATTCGCGGTTGAAATTCGCTGAGATATTTTTCGTTATTTCGTTGCGTTTATGCTTGGGCCGCGAGCGTTCACGAAGAAAATGGCGGGTTAACCTGAAAATATGGTATTAACATTTCTCCCTGGTGCTTGCGGAACGAAAAGAACGACACGTTTTTTCCTTCGGTACGCTTCTTCGCTTATGCTCCGATGCTTCACCGTGTTGTTGCCGGGAGCATTGTCTCGCAAGGGGTAGAAAAAGCTGTCTCGTGATGAGATTTAACCGCGATTTTATAAAAAGCTTTCGTTACGATCCGCGGACGGAAAGTAAGAGAAGCCGGGAATAAAATCAACGAGACGAAAACGTAACGAAATAGGTGCAGCAGTCCGCGGAGCAACCACGAAAGAAAAATTAATTAAAATCAATCCCGACGGTTTATTCTACTACGATTGGTTGTAAATTTTGCTGGCCAGCTCCGGAAACTTAAAGTAAATAATCTCGGGAGAGAGATGGAATCGCCGAAGAATCGAAACGTTTTGAAGAAATGAGACTAATTTGAATAATTGTTCAGATTTCATGTTCGTGCATTGGTCTGCTCGTTGTTCAATATTCTCTGCTAAAAAATTGTCGGGTACGTTTAAAATATGTATTTAACGTAAGAGAGAAACAGTCGGTTGACGTTTTTTTATTTTATGTGATTTTATATGATTTTGGTTGTAAAATTAATTAGTCTACGAGAGTCTCCTGCCTGAAGATCTGAATAAATTGTAGACTGCTAGAAACAACATTCCCAAGTAATTAAAAATAAAATAAACAAAAATTGGGACTTGAAAATATTTTGCCTAGGTTAGATAATACCAAGGTTAAAAATTGTATATTTTGTCACAGTTCTCACAATTTTATCACCCGTTACACAGTTCAAAGTTTGAACAAACGAGGGACGTAATTTCATTCTAATACGAAGGATAGTTCTCCGAATAAAAATGGCAGACACTCGCGCGAATTTATTCGAGCAATCAGCGCACCGTTCGCGTTCGTTCTGTCAGAGACAAAGTCGCGAGACCGTGTCCGCGCCGTTCTGCTTCTTACATATTTCAAAACGAAAGATGCGTTTCATTTTATCGACGGGGCAAGCCGTCCTGTTAATTCCGAGTGGAGTGAGAAATAAACGAGCGAATTCCATTCGTCAGGATTTACATCGGCGAAGTAAGCGGAAACGAATCGATGGAATTCAATTTCTGTTCCAGAGAATCTAATGAAATATTCCTTTGCGTCACTTATATAAACGCCGGCAAATATACATATACATATATGTATATGTATACAATATATACATTGTATATGTATGCGCGATCGTGCGCGCTCGTGTGCGATCGTGCGCGCCCGTGTGTGTACGAAGTAGCTTCAACAGTTTTTTCCCTTTTGTGCTACGATGAAATACTATCGATTCACTCTGGGGGAAAATACACTGCAGGCCCGGGTACATAAACTGTGATTGAAAGTATTTTAATGGCTGAGCTAAAAGAAGTTGATCAAACGCGATAGATCGCGGAGATTCTTGTATTACACAGTTACAACTTCGGCTGCGAATTAATTGAAATCCGGTCAACTGTAAAAACTATTACCCGGTGCGGATTTTTATGAAAACTAAAAATTGTCTGAACGAATAGTAAGAAGTGGGAGCTAACCAGAAAATTGTTTCTTTCTTTCATCCCTTGTTCTACGATTTATTTTACGGTTGCAGTGATTAGAATTATATCATGTATTATAGTATTCTAGTATGTACAAAGAATATTTTTACTTATCCAGTGTTTCATAAAAATCAGCCTTTGTAAAATTTTGCAAAAAAATTGACAGTCTAGTGGCATATTCCTTCAAATTATAAAACATTAAGACACCGAGCTTCACATTACGAATATCAACAATTTGCATTTGGACAGATGACTGTACCAGCTGTCCGTGAATAAATATATGATACACTGTAGAACAGTAATGGATATCGTTAAACGAAAACAAAAAAGGAAAGGGCACAGGTCAAGTGAGCGGGGAAGCTGGTACGAGAGTAATATTTTTCTGGAGAATTACATTGTCAAAATGTATAACTTCGTACCCGTAAACCGCAGCGATGATGTCAGGAATGAAAGATTTAAAGCTTGTGCAGTACATGCAGTTACTACTGCCGAGGCTTTCAGTGTGCATTTCAATCCCCTGTTGAAGGCAACTGCGGTGTTAGCGAAACGCTGGGATAATTCTTCTACACGGATGCGGCTTACGTTCGAAAACCTCGACACGTGCGGTTGCATACCAACAATATCGACTGCATTCTACTAACAAACTTCTATTCGAAAACCTATCCACATATCCACCTTTTTTGTTCGCCCGTGCAATTGTTAGACCGCGAATCTTCGCGCAAGACGACAATTTTTTGAAGAAATTGCGAAGGTCGCTGTAACGTTACTTACAAATCTTTCTGAAAATGGTACCCGAGTTGTTAAATTTACTATAGGAACGGTGATGGTTATTCAATATGAAACAAACACTTCACAAACACTAGGATTCCAAAAGAAAACTAGACAAAAACTTGCTTTATTCTTACAACATTCACGTGTCGCGTACTTTCGAGAATTCTCTCGTGTCGAGAACCTTCGAGAACTTTCTCTCGACATCAAACATACGCAAACATACCACGATCCCGCGCGAACGTAAACCTCTCCTCAAACCTGAGCGTGCGTACACCGGCGCCACCTAGGTATCCTTTTGTATACTAACGCGCATTTCTTACACGAGTACTACCGTTGAAACTGTACTCCTGAGCGTTACTGTAAGTCACAATTCTACAAATATTTATGATGGGAAAGATTAAATATAAGAGCATATATTTTAAATACTGTTTTCAGTGCGGCGAAACAGAAAACGGAAGAATGTTTGGTCGGCTGATATATTTTCGAGCGTCTTACAAGTAACACTACCCAACTGATACTCGTTTTTTATACGTGTTTTTTTGTTTCGGCTAAATACGCTTTTTAGGGGTAGAAAGCACCCCTCAACCTCTGGAGATGGAAACGTTTGTGGCTAATTATTTCTTAAAGGACACAGTTTTTGAAAAAAGTGCTAGATCCAGAGTTGTACAGTTCAGAGTGATGCACTTGATGGCGTCTTTAAAATCGACCTTGAGATCGATTTTCAACGTCAATTGGAAATAATAAGAGAGACTTGCCGGATTTAGCATGAAAATCGACCTCAAGGTCGATTTCAAGGACTGTACAACTCTGGACCTAGCACTTTTTTCAGAAACTGTATCCTTTAAGAAATAATTAGCCACAAACGTTACCAACCCCAGAGGTTGAGGGGTGCTTTCTACCCCTAAAAAGCGTATTTAGCCGAAACAAAAAAACACGTATTTAATATTTTTCGGTGTTTAATAAATACATTAAATTTCATTCAAATCAGTGAGTATCAGTTGGGTAGTGTTACTTGTTAGACTCGGTAACGTGTCCGCTAAAAAACCGTTTGCCATCCTGTAGACAATTTTAATTTGTCTCGGAAAGTGCAAAAACAGCTTCTACCGAAATTACTCGGTCCTCGAGACCGTTGCATATTTATTTGCAACATTTTTCGGTGTCCCCGACAGTCTCGGCAGACGTTCAAGGGGGGCCTGATTTAAATGGAATAGCTACTATATTAAAAACGTTAGTAGAGAAATGAAATATGCGACTCGACATTGAAAAGGAACGCGCGAGTTTCATTTGCCCGGTATCAAGGTCCGTCGGAGCGGAAACCCTGTGCACCAGAAACATTCAGGGTCCCGTTTGTGATAAAAATTAAGGTCAGTTCGAAGGTATCTGCGTAAATGCATATACATTTACGTACGTGGTATCTACACACGTGTATATATGATGTGCGTGTGTGTGTGTGTGTGTGCAATAGGTAACCGTTGCAGTTGGCTACGTACATAAGAGAAGATAAGTTATTCGAAAATTACAGGGGCGTAGAATAATTCCTCCGGTATTCCATTTAAGCTCATTTTACACGAAAGAAGTTTATCTCGTTTGCACTCGGCGCGTGGTGTACAATATTGTAGCCGCGTCCTGTTTTTCCGCCGCAGATTTTATGAAACTAGTATAACGTGTGCGTTGCCAAGGAAAACTCCGCGGGGGCGGAGAATGTTCAGTAACTTTTCAGGTTTATTAGTCTCAAGGGTGGTGCTCGGCTTCTTATTGAAACAAAGTTCCGTCGCCGTTGACTAATTGGCGGATACGTTTCTCCGTTTATATCCCGGCCGCCACTGATTTTCACCGGCGCGGCGCGCTATTATCCGTTTCTAGAAAATCGATGGAATTCTAAATTTTCATGACGTGAAATACACATCGCGAAAAAGCTATAAGACATGTAAGTGTAGCTGCAGCCCAGGGCCCCGTTCGGTCAAAGGGCCCTCTTCGCGTTAAAAAAAAAAAATACAAATAAAAGCAATTTAAATTAAAAACTTACTAGAGTTAATTTCGTTTAATTGGGTAGGCCCCCAAAGAGATCGTTGGTATTATAAAAATGTAATCCACCTCGGAAGTTCTAAAAGTATTAATACTGAAATAACTAATAAAGATACAAAGCTTTTAGTGTTTGAGGACACCGAATATTATGTAAGCAGCGGTGAAACAGTATTCCTGACAATTTCTTTCGCCGGAATTAGCAGCTGCTACGTTAAGGCGACAAACAGTGGTTACATAGCGTTTAAGCTCGTCTTCTTTAGGGGTTTCTAGACGACCGATTATCGACCTGTAAGTAAACGAGTCGTATTTATGGAACGCTTATCTTAATATGCGACGAGTACTTTTCAACTCTTGCAAACGATCGCAGGAGATTTTATTGCGAATAAATGTCGAACGTTGTAGATAAAATCGTATTTACGACATTTCGATAATATAAAACGCCAATTACCTACATTAAGAGACATTTAAGTAGCCGAAATGCTTTTCCAATTTTTGTGACGATTACTACCTAAAATTATATATCTTCCTAGAAAATATGCAGAATACGTTTTCCAAATTGATCTGCACATTTTGCGCACTGTGTTATCGAACTTCTTAACGATAGTTTAAGAAAACATGTACCTCGTTGATCGGTGCAATGAATTTGTCCACAGACTGTGTCTTCAAACTTCAAAGTAATGGTACGATTAATACATTATCGCAAATTGGGTTGGAATGAAATTTCGTAGCGTTTTTAAATTAAAATTCAATAACTAGAATTCAAGTCGGCAAACGATTCGGAAGACCGTCGATGATTAAGCCGGAAAGAACAACGAAACAGATAATTAACATTGCCCCGAGGAGGCTCGTTAAATATACCAGTGCGTTCCGTCATCGACGGTCCATCTAGAAGCAAAGTCCTTTCGACGAAATGTACAGAATCTCTTTGTATGGCAGCCGACGTTTTTCAAAAGGAACGCGCTCCCACGATGTAATTTATTCGGTTCGCGTCGATGGGTAATTTTCCATTTTACCCGTTTGACTCGCGGACCAACGGAATTTCGCAACGCAATTCCGCGACGGATAACGACTGCCGTGCAATTCGCATCGCGATTAAATTTAGCTACATAATTCCGCAATAATGGCAATGAGGCTAATTGATATTGGCATTGCGGTGTAACGCACGCAACGGTATCGCGTGCTTTTACTTTCCGCAACGTTCGACGAAACAATCGAGCAAATTGGAAAATATTTTCGTAGTTTTCTGAACAGTGGGGGAAAATTGCCTGTACATTGTTCCATTCGAAATTGTTTTATTGTTTTTCAGGAAAGGTACGCTTCTGTTGAAAAGTATAAAACAAATAAATCTGATTTATTAAATTACTTTGATTTCGTTGGACTTTCTGAATGTAATAATCAACGGAGCTTTATTATTTAGCGGTCAACGAGCTAAAAACAAAACGTGATATAATCGATAACGTTTAAAAATCGAGTATGTATCACTTACAGCCCCTGTAGACATTATCGTACTCGAGAAAAAAGCGTCTCAGCGTTCGCTTTAACCTCGTGGTATCTTTCGATCGTGATCACTCTCTTCGGCTAATCTGTATTCAATTATCGCGGTAATTGGTATCTGAACGATCTTTGTCTTTTTAATTTCCAGGTCGGCGAAGAGGGCACGTGAAAATCCTTAAGAGGCGAGGAAGGAGCGGGCAGAGCGAGGAAGAAGGTGAAAACTGTTCCAGTGATCCTTCTAGATAAAGGTCAATGGAGCCATCCTGATGCAGGCTGCAAAACTACGTGGGGATTACCCGACGTGGTCGTTGGGCTGATTTCAACGGTGAACAGTGGCGATTCCACCCGCGGGTGGAAGCGCCGTTTTCATCACCGCCAACGGCGAATACTACAGCCACTTCCGCTTCCTCCACCCCACGTGGCCGAACCATTACCTGATAAGGTGAGTCTAAGAATCATAATTCGATCCGAAAAGTACTTGAACTCTACGTTTCGAATTCTCGAAAAATTTTTGATAGAGAGAGTCGCCTGTCCAATGAACGAACTCTCAGACTCCACGTTTGTTGAAAAATGTTATACCGTATAAAGTATGCATACATTAAAAAATGTATAACATCTGTAATCTAGTCAGTGTGTAATTATGCTTCCGCAAAAGTGGTATCAACACAATATTAAAATATATTATGCAAATATTACAATGAAGAACATAATACATACCTACGAATGTGAGAATAGTGAAATTTTCACCATCCCAATTCCAGTACAGGTAATATCTGTAATTTGGGACTGTTTATTACATGCCTGGAGTATAATAATTATGAATATGAGAATGATTTCATTTTCATTATCTCTGCTATGGTGCTGGTAATATTTGTAACTTGGGTCGTTATGTTTCCTATTCTATATACAGGGTGTCCCAAAATTCGTTCAACTCCCTGAAATGAAAGGTTCTTGAGGTCATTCGAAGCGACAATTTCCTTTTCCAAAATGTCCGTCGCGGCTTTGTTTAGGAGTTATTAACTAAAAACACGGACCAATCAGAGCGCGACCTAGACGCGTGTTGACAAAGATGGTCCGGCTCGCCAGCAAAGCTGAAATACGACGAAAGCCGTCCCGATCCATCGCGGTATATCGAAAATACTGTACTGTTTACATTAGTGTTTTTATGATTGATACGTCACGATGTATTGATAAACACGGACGGTTTCGCGTATGTGCGATGACAAACGTCCTCTTATCAAGGACTTAGACCCAGACGACTATTGGTGCGTCGGACCTTTTTCGGCAACATATGTCTAGATCGCGCTCTGATTGGTCCGTGTTTTTCGCTAATAACTCCTAAACAAAGCCGCAGCGAACATTTTGGAAAAGGGAAATGTCGCTCCAAATGACCTCAGGAACTGCCCATTTCAGGGAGTTGAAGGAATTTTACTAGCTAATATGTAAATCATTTTTTTTTTTACGTGAAACGTCTTTAAAATCACACCGAAACATACGGGTACCAGAACAGAAATTTTTACTGTAACGAAAAGTTCTATATAGTCTTGCCTTAATAACTCCCTAAATATTTGTCTCAATGACGTAAGTGCAGTGTCATTTGCGCTGATACGACCTTGAGTTCGCGACGCGGGTGAGGGGGTTGGCGGGGAGGGGGTATACGCTAACAGCGACTCCCTGACATAGACGTTTTACGTTAAGTTAAACCAACGACCGTACGCCTCGACACAGCCCCGCCCGATTTTTCGAAACTGTTATTGGTCGTAATTGCGAAGGAAAATGTAATGATCCTGATTTTTTAATTTTTTATCTGTGCCTGTACTGAAAAATTCAAACATGTATTTTGTAAATCTAAGTGAGTTCTATACACGTACACAGTTTCATTGAAATCGGTTGACGCATAAAAAAGCTATGGGCATTGTAACGTGCAAAAAAACTTTGAATTTAGGGTTTGCGAATCATTTAACTCGCGGATTTATATTTCATAACAACCTTAATCGATTTCGACGAAACTTTGTACATGTACATAACTTACTTATACCTACCAAAGGCACCTCATAAATTTTTATTATAGACACAGAAAAAAATTTTAAAATCGTCCCTTTACTTTTTCCTTCGCAAATGCGACGAATAAAAATTTTTAAAAAATTATTTACACATTAGCTAGTAAACTAATCCTTCTAACGTCTCAAAAAAACTCTAGCTGTTGGGTTGAATTTTGAAAAAGTTATTCGTTTTTAAAAGATGTACGAATACTTTGTACACCCACTGTACGTTATTATTCATTTTTCAAGAGCGCACGAATACTTTTTAAACTGTCAATAACGCGAATTCGGCTTTGTTTCCGTAAAACATGAAATATCGAGCGGATCGTTTCATTGGAACGCGGGCTCTCCATCGGGCGGACGATAGATGCGACCGGCGCGGCGCGTTCAGCGGTATAATTTACATTATCGTTCGAAGTTTGTAAGGATAAGTGAATCACTTATGCCACCAACTCTCGAGCAACGCTCGCTCCGTATTATATTCAAATCTAGACAGCCCGGTATTACGAATTGCTTTAATAACAGTGCCGGATACGTCGAATTACTCGGAGGCGCGTACACGAATGCCGGCCGCGCCATTTTCCAGGTCTCCCTGTTAGATATACGTGTATTTATGCTAGTACACGTCCAGTTCAACGAGTCGCGCCAATCTTAATTATTTTTCACGGAACTAGGTCAGATTTACAATTTTCGTTGTGCTTCGGTGAACGCGCAGACCTATATTTCTTTTTTTTCCTTTTTTTACACACACGTCGTTTCAGTTTTTCGCGAAACGGCTCGCGAAATGGAATCACTGTTGTTCTCGCAATGTTCACCGTTCTATTTAAAGTGGCCACCCACCCCCTCCAACCCCTCCCCCTCTTCCTGTACTTTGACAACTTGAAAAACTCGAATTTTCCTGTTTTACTTCTTTCGCGAATTTACACTTTCGCAGTTTCCTTTTTTACACCTCCCACCATTTTTTGTTTTAGCTGAAAATGGAATTTCGTAACACTGTTGACGAACTAAAAGAAATCTCACGATCGTATTTCAATATTGTTATTGAACCATTAATTACAAGTTTTTATTGCTTTAATGAAAAATTGACAATCCATGGTGGCCCATGGGTGGGGCAGAATGGTTCGCCCGAAAACTGTGGCGAACTTGTAACGTTAATTCTTACGCGATTGTTTAATTAGAGCTGGAGAAGCGGCCGCAGCCGCAGCCGCCTCGGAGCTCTGAGGAGCTGGAGGATCTGCACAAGCTGCTGAGCTTCCCCGAGGAGGTGGCGCTCAGGTTGACGGAGACCGAATACCAGCTGTTCTACCAGGTACCTCCGCAGGAATACCTTCGGCACGTGGTGCAGGACCTGAAAACGCAGAACCCACCTGCCAGGCCATCCCCGTCGCCGAGTCGCAGCTACATCGCTCCCAGCACCACCAACAACTCGACCCAGACCGAGGAAGAGTCGAACTGGCCTGTTCCCAACATTTCCTGTTCCATTCAAACACTCATCAATCGATTTAGCGAGGTACGTTTCTCCAAATTGTCTTTAAAACTCTCATTATTCAATTTGTATGTTAAAATTACTTAAAATACAAAAATTTACCATCACACCAACATGGTATATAATATGCTAAAGTTGGTATGTAGAGTCTTGTCACGTTTCGAATTCACCGCCAAATATCGATTGGGTCAATACATCGATCAATGAGAAGTTGTCTCCTTCAAATGTTTTCCACAGTTTTGTCTCAGTGTTTGGTCTACTGACATGGAACCCACTACTTTTTCTTATTGAAAATGAGGAAAATGATTTATACTCGTTATACTCGTTGATCGACAAACATGTTCAATCCCTGCACATAAATTACATTATTTTTTGAAGCGGTATTACGTGTTGTTTAGGTAAGCTCATGGGCCGCGCAAATGATAGTAAACAGCACAACGTTAGAAGAGAAACAGGCAGTTTTGTCCTGTTTGCTTCGAGTGGCGCAAACCTGTTGGAACATCGGAAACTTTAACTCAGCCATGGAAATAATCGGTGGCCTCAAGTGAGTATCTTATTTTTATTATTATTAAATTTCATCCTTTGTTTCATCGTTTGTATTTGAACTATTCGTATAGTTTAACTCGTGCGGTTAGCGAAACGATAACAATGTTTGTAGCAAGCCAGTTGAATATAATTAATAGAACAATCTTAATGCAATTCGTAAAGCTATTACAAGCTCCTTAATTAATTGCGAGATAAATAATTAAGCCACGTTGGCCGTCGACGACGCTATTAATCTTCGTATTCGGAAACTGTTTCCGCACTTTCGTGTACATATGTTCGCGCGCAAAGAAACTCATAATTTAAGCTGTCCGTAGTAAAAACTATGTTGCCCGTGGCAGCGTTTAGGGAAAACATTCTTGGTTGACTTTGAGCGCAGAAGAAAATTAATTGAAATTGACTTGGGACGTTTTATGCTAGCGGCAATAAAATTGGCTCGAGCAAGTCGCGTCGCTCGACGCAATCATTCAATTTCCTTATTCATATTTTCATTTCCAGCAATTCACCATTCAATTCTTTGGAAGTATTCGTTCAGAAATGTACGTTTATTAAGTAGTAATGGGAAACTTGCTTTCAAAGCATCGTTGACAGAAAATCATGCGAACATTTCCCGTTATCTAATATTTACAAGCTGTTCACACAAACACACGAGGCAGTTCAGCTCCAGTCACCCTATTGACGTTATTATGTGCACAACGAACCCATGTTTGCATAGAGGAAACATGATACTTGAGGAGCGTGAAACCAATATGTGCATACGCGTATCAGAAAAATGGTATTGTCACTTTCATTTGTTTTATGATTCTATTATTCCATCCACTTTGCCAAGGAGGGCTATTTTATCGTATCTACTTTTATTGTATCGCATCGTTTCATCGACAGTGAACTACAATTCTGCTACCATTTCCGGGGGAATTGACTCGTGAAAGATTTTATTAACCCTAAATTTTTTAGCGACGTTCGCTCTGTCCAACGATTCCACAAAACACATTTCTTCTATTTAGTAAGAGATGAAAGAATAATATCTGTACGCGATATAATAGCGACGTTCCCAAAATTTTTACATACGTATCTCGAGACATTGCTATATTCGATTATTCTCTAGAAAATAATAATCAAAATCCACATAAAAACAGTTCCGTTTGATGTATGCAGTTTTCAGATAAAACATTCGCACTTCTATATATCAATGAACGATCCTCAAAATCTATCTCATTGTCTGTTTCGTTTCCATCGAATAAACTGTTTCGAATTCGTAACATTTTTATTGTTATCGGGATCGACAGTGGAGTAAAAATGTTGCTTGAAATGACACTCGAGATGGTAATGTTCGGAATAATGGTGCTCCGAATAATTGAAACGTTCCAGACGCTTTGCTATCGCTGCTGGAGAAAAGAATTGTTAGACTTCCCGGGAGAAAATCCTTCCTTCAAGAAAACAAATAAGTATCGAGGCTTCGCTGTTAAAATCCTCCGTTATTTTTGAGGTCGCATGCATCATGGAATGCAACGTGCTCCCACCGTTCGTGCTTCTTATAGCGGGACATGCATTTCGCGTACTCCAAAAGAAATTTCTCCACCTGTCGAGCGGCACAGTTTTTCCTTAAAACGTATTTCTCCGTTTCGCCGCGCGGTTTCTAAAATCATTTCGCACTCTAACCGCATTCCGCCGAGCCGCGAGAACTTCCGCGAAACTGTTTCTACTTTACTCGGCCAGGCCCGAGGAAAGCAGGGTAAACTCCACGAAAAATAATCCAGAACCGTTCCCCGCGAATTTTTCACGGACTCTTTGCCAGCCAATGGATCATTCGCGGCTACGAATTACTGCATTCAGCCGAGAGTTCTTTCCATCCCATCAAATACGCGAACACATTATTTATACCACGTTTACCGACCCCATTTAGATTTAAAGGGCCCCTCCACTTTTACCGCAGCATAGTGGTGCAATGTTTGTACATGCAAATTTCTGCCGGTACTTTTTACCCATCTTTAGAGACCACACAGAATTTTTATCACGCGCATACATATATTATAGCCTTGGCCGAAGTTATTGCGATTTTACCAGGGTGGTTTCGTTGAACAACTTGTCTCTGCAGCAGGGATAAATTGGTTACACTAATGTAATTTTGGTAAACAATCGTTACGATCGTACGATTTAACAACATCTTACGGAACCATAACAATTTACGGAATATTTACAAAAGAAGTAATTTCACAAGCAACAGGTTATTTACAACAGGTTATTACTTAATTTAATGGATGACATTTAACAATCTCGCACAAGGGAAAATATTATACGTTCCTGCCACGAGTATATAGTAAAGGTTAAATATTCATAAGCACTAGTTACAATGTCCCTTCGATTAATGTTCACCTCGAAATTTTCAAACTTATTAAATTCCATTAAATGTCTTCGCCGCGAAACTAATTTGATATTAGAAGACGAGGGATTAATCGCAGGGCATCTTTTGCAAGAAGGCGCTTCGGAGAACGTAACAGTCTCAATTATAGCAGAGGAAATAACCCAGACGAAAATGCTGAAGAACGCGATATGCAAACGATGTGCATCAAGACCGTATCCGAGTTACATTTTTATTGTTCGGCGCTGTTATAGTTGTAGGCGAAACGAGACGGAGAGCCATTTTCGAAGTACCATTAAATGGAGTGCCGTTATATTTCAACATAAATGGACGACATTACGGAAGCGTTCCGTCGTCAAAGGTGCAAACGCAAGCATCGCCATAATCGTTCCTGAAAAGGTTCAACCGCTTTCAAATCATTGCCTCCACGTTTCTGAATTCGCCCGGGCTCTCTTCCCGTCATTAAAACGGCCTCGAGCTTTTCATGTATTTGCCGAGGGAACAAGGTTTGCCCTAAGTGAGCCCCCCTCGACGATGGTTCGCGGGGGAATATAGAAATAAAGTAGTTTTTATTGGTCGCCACTGTAAAACCGGAAGCGGTTCGTACAATCGCGAACGAGATGATAATTCGCCGTACTCGATCCTCGTTCCATGCACGACCATTCCACTCGATGACTATGTCTCCATGTACGCTACCGTAAAGAAGTATTAGAGAGTTTGTCCTTCGTTCTAATAGAAAAATAGAGAATATTTAATCACGTTGTGCCGCAGTCATTTTTGACCGTCAAATATACCTGTGCGAACCTCGAGGAGCCACGAACGCGTCCGTATTAGTAAAAGTTGTTGCGAGTCTTAAATGACCCCGGCACAGCACTCCGGGTCCTAGTACTCGGAGGGCTTTCCTCGAGGGGTTACACCACCTTGGCGCTCGGAAAAATAGGTATAAAAATAAACTTTTTTTTTACGCTGCCATTAAGTATAAAAAATGATCTTTATTTTACACATATGTATATAGTAGTTTTATGAACAATTTACAATATTAAAGATTAAAAAATAATAAAGAATGGCGGAGATATAAGCTGATAAGTAGGACCCTTTTTTGAAAATCCTTGCTGATGGTGTACTTGATTTCTCTGTTAGGCATCGTATAAAACATAATAAATAAATTTTTTCTTATGTAAAAGGGTAATAGCTAAAATGTGACGTAGGAAAAAATTTTTAAAAATTTGTTTGTAGAAATGACAGCTGTTTGGAAAAAAACTCGAATTTGCATCGAAATTTTGAATTTAAAAAATGTATAACTTTCGAACATGGCACCCAATCACAAAAATCCTACGTCACATTTTAGCTATTACCCTTTCAAATAAGAGAAAATGTATTTATTATGTTTTAGACGATGCCTAACAGAGAAATCAAGTACACCATCAGCAAGGATTTTCAAAAGAGGGTCCTATATACTTATCGGCTTATATCTCCGCTATTTTTTATTTTTTTTAATCGTTAATATTGTAAATTGTTCATAAAACTATTATATATATGTGTAAAATAAAAATCATTTCATATACTTAATGGCAGCGTAAAAAAAAAAGTTTATTTTTATACCTACTTTTTCCGAGCGCCAAGGTGATGTAACCCCTTAAACAAACTTGTACATATGTTATAGAATTATTTTCTAATTTTTCTAATACGATCTTGAGCCAATTTCCTCGCTACATCGGAAAGCTTCACTTTAACGTAGATACTTAGTAAACGTTGCGAATATCAGTGTTCGAATACTTTCACGAGCGACTGTACGTGTAATTCACCCTCGCTGCACGGTTTCACCGTTGAGTTTCAGTTTCGAGAACTATGCGATTAACCGAATAGTTGAAATTTTACGCGACCAGCGTCACCGTGACCCATTACACTATTATACCGTCGAACTTTCATTCACCCTGTTACAATAGAGATCTTAAACTTTGAAAATTAACAGAATCTTTGATATAACTCCTGTCCGAACTTCGTCCATTTCACAGTGAAAGATTAATTATCGAATATCATTGAACCTAAAAATTTCAATTATTTCATTTTTTCCCGTCGCATTCGCGTACCAAAATAGACAATGAATGTAGACCACTGTAATTTTAGACTACCTTTCTCGCGACCCAATTCCGAATTTCATTCCTTAAGGTAATATTACGCTGTACGGTTGTTATTCAAATTTTTTACTTTGTTGAACCATTTTTCAATATTATTACGCAGCGTCTCCGAGAACACATACGGAGCTCGGCAAAATCGGCGAGAAATCTGAACAACGACAGACTAAATTGACAGACGAGCGTTCAGGGTGTCGTTACTAACAAAATCAAACATTTGCTTGCAGATCCAGCAATCTGAAGCAATTCTGGCAACAAATAAGCGAGCCCCCAACAGTTTTGGAAACTCTGTCCGCCGCGTTTCTGTCGAACGAATATGAGTCGGCGCTCTGCCGCGCGCTGGCGATGCCGGAATGCCCTGTGATCCCGTTCTTCGGCCCGTTCCTGAAGGAATTGCGGGACATCATCGCAACCGAGTCCAAGGTAAACTGTTAAACTCCGACTTGCGCGCCGGCGGAACTCTTTGCATAGATCATTCGGGGGAATTCTAACGACGCGTCGCGAACGTTCCGAGGCTGAGACAAAGCCTTGCTCCGCCGTTATTGTGTTAGACCGGCTCGCTCGCTCGCAAGCTCGCAAGCTGGATTTTCACCAGCGAAGTTTATATCTCTAGTAAACGAATCCCTATTTGTTGTCGCGTCGCGTCGCGCCGCGCCGCGCTCCGCATCGCGTGGAACTGTGCCAATTCGAACGCATCGGTTTTACACTTCGCGAACACAACTCGCGATGTAAACGCAAAAGTAGGCGATCGGTGTAAGCAAAAAGTGAGTGGCAGGTTTGAATTACTTTTGTTACGTTCGGAGGGATGGAAGCTCGGAACTGTTAATACTTGGTTAATTTACGAGGAAAGTTAAGATATTTTTGAACCGTGTATAAGAGTAATGTACGAAGCGTGATACAGTCTTACTTTTTGCGATACCATAATTATATTTTTTTTCTTGTAAAGTATCTCAAGAGAAAACGAGTACTAAAAATTTTTTTTAAAATAGCTGAAAAAGATTTATAGAATTTATTGAACGCCGTAAACAAATTTTCTAAAAAATGATTTATGAGATATTTCTCTCCCTCGTCATACTTTTTTAAAGAGCAACTTTAAATCGCATCGGAAACCATAGATTTTCCATAATTTTATTTACAAAAATAACGTAGCTTCCTAAGGCGACGGATATTGTAGTTGCGCGCATTCGCGGAAGGATTAATGCGAATCAATGATTGAACAGTTCGCACGTGGCGCGAATGCTGGGCGTTTTCGCTATCACTTATTCAAATGGCAGCAAACGTAGGGGGGCAACGCGAAACGGAGAAAAGAGTAGGAGATCCGCGGAGATCGAATGATTTCACAGGCGAGCTACACGTACGATTTGGCAGCCGGCCAAGGAACTTCCTCGATAAAATCCGTACATTCTCCGTGTCTCTGCCGAAAGCGTCGAACCATGGAATACGAACTGCGAACGAGGTCAAAGGTTGCCCCGGAGATACGCGAGCTACTCAAATTACCGGACCCCCTTTCCTTTCGTTTGACCACTTTAAAGCGAAAAAAAAACACCGATATAGGGCTACTAACGTGTCGAGTCGTTGAAATTCGGAAACACGAGTCCGCGAACGCCCTTTTGTCATCTTTTATTAAATCCTGGTTCAACGTTTCGCTGCTGGCCACGGTATTGTTACCACTCCCCCGAACACGAAACGTTTACCAACTGCACTCCATTTAAAATAGCATTTCTTTTTAATCTCCCGTAAGTCCAATTTTGTAATTTTTTTTGTTCTCGTTTAAGGGGGTCATCCCATGTGAGAGCTACTTTTTCTTGCTTTTTGTAGGAATTTTTTTTGAAGGATTCTTAAAACATACAATCCCGAAATTTTTACTACATATTTATTGACATTTTAACAGTCTCTAAGAATTTTTTCAAACCAAAATAACGTGTTGGATCGACTTTACACCGTTTGGAAGACACTTATATGTAAAAAAAAAGTAGGTTGATGGCGATCATGATTCCGAAGGTTTCGATCATCTGATATCAAAAAATTAAACGGCATTTTAATTTGTAGACCTGCGGCTCTCACCGGTACCAAAATAATATAAAAATATCGAAAATTGAATTTTTGGCACGGTTTTAAACGTTAAGTTCCAAGTTTTGTCATTTTTTTCGTCTTTTTCAACTTAAAAAAAAAACTATAGCAAATATCAGAAATATTTTGGTACGGGCGAGAACTGTTGATGTGTTGACTATACCATAAAAATTTGAGCGAAATCCGTTCAGTAGTTTTTGAGATATCATGGTCGCCAATATGAAAAATACAGTTTTGAGAAAACCGCGAATCTTCGCTAAAAAGGATATAGAGCTAGAAGAGGATGTTTTTAGCATATTAAGAAAGAAAGATGATTCCATCCTAAGGGCAACAGCAGCCTTTTTAATACAAATAGATAGACCAATTTAAGCTTGTGTATAGAAAGGGGAGGAAAAACAGAGTACAAATATTACAATTTATTCCAGAACATTAGTCATATCATATAGTTTGCAAGTGTTTCTGTTAATATGCAATTTATTAATGTTGAATATTGAATATTACATATATATAAAACATCTATTATATGTAAGAATTTAGATTAACGCTAGTATATAAAGACCGGTTTGTATTGGGCAAATAGAGCTCAGGCTCTACAACGTCATCTTTATGTACAGTATATAAAGAGATGAATAAACCAGTAACCAGTAACGCGTTTAAAGCTTCACGTACGATTTACACAAAGAAAATGTAAACTCACCATTAGTCTGCTATGTGTTGAGAAATTGTCTTGGCTCGATGCTCCAAAGTGCACGTTATTTCGAATGCACTTTTTCCAGCAGAAATTAATGTCCAGCTGATTGATATTTCACTGGTTATTTATTAATACTTTAATCGTAATGAGGCAAACAGATGCTCCGTTCTACGTTTATAACAGTCGAACGACTTCGAATATCGAAATATCCTTTTACCTGCATATTCTAAGAATGTTATAAAAGCAATTTGTGCAGAAAAACAATTTTTCGATTTTTTGGATCTGCCACATGGAATGACCCCCTTAACTTTATTGCATTTATTTAAAAAACGCGGTAAGAACTGATTTGTATAGCTAATATTAATAATATATAATCGTAATAGTGTTATATATCGATAGGAGATATCAACATTTCTATAAGCTTTCAAGCATTGGCTTCGGAAACTGTCTGCGGTTGAGGGTTAATACTAATACGATGCTCGTATTTGTGATGTACGAGAATGCGAAACCGAAGATCAGATGGGGAAACCGAATATGAAGATGGAGTCGACGAAAACCGAGAAGAGAGAAGAAATACATGTGGCAATAAGGTTAGGGGTTTCTATCGGCCTCCAGCAGCAATGATGGTTGTAGGCCGGCGGAAACTACTTGCTCTTGTTGCCGATGCTCGTCGCCACCGAAAATTGCAACCACTACGGTTACGGCTGTCTTCGATATTCTGCCGGGTGATATTTTTCAAAAAATATGGTGACAGACCTTTCGGTTCGATTGCGAAAATCGATGCGCAGAGTACTTTATCGAGAAACGACGTGACATTTCAACATACTTTTATAGATTTATTTTGGTTCACACGGCCGCGATAAAATGACCGAACTGGGGAATGATCTAATTAGGCGATGTCCAATGGTCGGAAGATAACGGGGCGCGGGCTCGAAGTTTCCTCCCCTGGGATCGCAGCAGTTGTTTTGCATTAGACAGAGACTTTATCGTGACACGTACTTACTAATATTCAGCTTGATTACTTTATGTTGTTACGCGTCGCCGGTGACACGCAACGAAATCATATCCTCGCAAAATATTTCATGCACTCTGGTCATCGGACCATTTCGTTCGTGTTTACGCGTTATGCAACTTACAGTATCGCGAAGCTGTATACACGTTTAACACGAGGAAAGTTTATTTATTTGTCGAACTCGTTCGCAGCTGCGAATTTGCCCTCCTGAATTCGCTTGTCTAAAGTGGATTGCCGCAATTAACACGCTCGCTACCTCCGTTTGCCTTGCTAATAGCCCCTACAGGTGAAATATTTTATTAACTGTTGCGTAAACACTCGTTTTCCTATTGAAAGTATTAACGAGCAGAGGTATTTATTTCGTTATCTCTCGGAACAACAACTTACTTAATTTTGGTAGTTGTTTTTTCGGTAGAAATATTGTTCAAAAATGTTGAGCCCGTAATTTTGACGAGTTCCGGTAGCATTGAAAGTCTGAAAATTGTTTTTTTAAAACAAAGTGTAGCTTAACAGAAAAGTGTTTTATCTTGTTTGCCCGATTTAATTTTCCACGATGAATTGCATCCTCTATCGCACTATTAATTGCGAGACACCTTGTGTACCCCTGTTCCGTCGTAAACATAAAATTTATCGTGACAGCGACCAATCCCTACAAGAGGGATTCTCAGTTTCAATGACCTTAATGCCTTCGACAAAGTGCTTTGTCAACTCGAAAACATACCAAACGAAGGTTGTAAATCTAAAGGATTTAGGGGTAATTCCACAGGTGCAAACTGCGCCCCATAGTTCCGCGGACAACTTTGAATTTCACCAATGGTTAAAACATCGGCAATAAATTAGATTTATTCCCCGTACTAAATTCGACGTCGTCACTGTGCAAAACAATAATCTCTCTTTGTTAGAATTAATGTAAACGAGAAAAAAATTCTGTAAACGAGAATACCGCGGTTATGTTTTTGTTTTCACCTTGAACATCCGAAAAAGTGGCAGAAGAAGATTGCCGGATGCCTTCATCGGAGTTCTCCGGAAAACTGAAAAGTTTCGAGAAAGATTTCCGAGTTTTTTAGGTTACCAAAGTTTCCTTGTTAGGCAGCTCATGCAGCCGCCACGTTCGAGACGGCTTAGTCGCAGGTTTCGTCGACTCTTGAAATAGCTTATGCAATTCATGAAACAGTACAATCGCTCCCAGTTCTAGCCTAGTTAGTTCCCGATCATATTCACTGTTCAATGTCTATTGTGCCTACGACAGAGCACCGCCGCGAGTCCCTGTGTTTAATCGTAAGACTGGCTTTTGCAGATGGCTTTAATAATGCACTCGCGAACTGAACAAAAAGGATTTACCGTGCCGAGTATGGTCGTTGCCACGATTGTGTCTTACCTTAACGACTAAACCGCGAGATTAACAATCTCTGCACAAACCATTCGTATCTGCCAGTTCTTTTTAGTAACAACGTCCTCGGGAAAGTAAAAATTACGAGTCGAATCACATATTTAAATACAACACGCGTTACAATACAAAACCTCGATAATACAAGGTCTGGGTTTATATCTCGATAAAATATAAAATGATAAAAAAACTAACGATGTCACACGTTACATTGTGTCATTTGGTGTAAAAGAACTTTTGTTTCAAACTTTTTATTCTGTAACGAATTATGAATAAATTCAAGTAGTACAATTAAGCGATTCACCCTGTATTTTCATAAACTGAGAATTTTTCAAATTAGTATGTCATAAAATTTCCGATGAAAGTTAGAAAAAATATTAATAAATTCAAGTGGTACAATTAAGCGATTCACCGTGTATTTTCATAAACAGAATTTCTCAAATTAGTATGTCGTAGAATTTATTCCGATGAAAATTAGAAGAAATATGAATAAATTCAAGTGGTACAATTAAGCGATTCACCGTGTATTTTCAGAAACAGAATTTCTCAAATTAGTATGTCATATAATTTATTCCGATGAAAATTAGAAGAAATATGAATAAATTCAAGTGGTACATTTAAGCGATTCGCCCCGTATTTTCATAAACTGAGAATTTTCCAAATTAGTATGTCATAAAATTTTCGATGAAAGAAGAAAAAAAACAAGTAAAACGAAGCCCTACTTTCGAAGTATGTATCGATATTTGCACCGACTAGACTCAAAGGTCCTTTAACGCCAGAAAAATCTATTATTGAAGCGAATATAATAAAGATATTAGATACCGTGACAGTCCCTTCAATGGAAAAAAGAGGAATGAAATATCATTCTAGACCCTTTCAAACGAAATACATATACCGAATACTGTAGCACGTCGCTCTCGGAATATTAACAACAAACGGAGGACAGAAATCGATTGTGGGTCAAGCAATTTTCAACTTTAAAAGGGGATCGGTAAAATACATACAACGAAATGAATACCGTGAAATGGAAAAAGGGGAGAAGTGCCCTCTATCGAGACGAATCCTTTATTTCTACCGGTCGTTCCCTGCCTTCTCAAGTTCTCAAATCGAGAGATTCTATTTGCCTGAAAGGGAATCGACAGCGTGTATTAACATTAATACGGTTCCGAGAACACCAAGAGCTTTCAACCGGCGACTAAGCAAAGATTCTCCCCAAGGATCACGCGAATGAACCATCGCCGCGCCGTCGACGATGACATGTTATCGGCTTCCCGGAAAAAAAAATCGAACCAGCTTTTACATTTTACTCAGCGCTTAATCAACCGTGTCCTTCGTCCGCGTCATTGATTTCAAGCGGACAAATTCCTATTTCCGTCAAGTACGGGTGTAATGTATCGTACAAATCGACTCAAAATTTGTACTCCAATTTTTATTTTTATTCACATTTAGTGGTGGTTCTTTCAAACCGTCCTATTAAACAGTACAATTCATATTAAACACGAATACAATGTTCAAATTTTCAATATACATAATACCTAACATGAAAAAGTTGTAAAAAGCACCTGTTAGTATTTCCTATGCAGTTCAAAATTCCTTTTTCGCGTTATGTAGTAAACTAATTAATCTAACTTCTCAAAAAAGATTCAAGTTGTACGGACCAATATTAAAAAGTTATTGTTTCACCAATAGTGTCTAAATATATACCTTGGGTAACCAGAAATTTTTGCTTTTTTCTTATTTAATCCTGTAGATTTTAGCAAGAAAATACTAATAATCCAAGTTTCAATTCGCGGATATCAGTGATTCAAAATTTATGAGTGTTTAAAGTTGAGCGGTTTTCAGTGTTTTTGACTCGTTGGAGTGCTGCCATGTTGGCATGTACCGAGCGTCGCGCGTCGTCTAACAAGCGCAGCCGCTAGGTGGCACCACAAGCACGCGCTAATGTCGGTCACGTAGATTTCCAATCGTAGCTGGAAAGGGCCGACCCTCTCCGACCTAATCACCAACCAATTGGGACCATACCTTCTTTTTGAGAACCTGTATATGATTCTGTATATTTTAATTATCGGCATTGCCGCGAGCCTGTGCCGCCACCTAGCGGCTGCGCTCGGTAAGCGGCGCGTGATGGTCACTGCATGCCAATATGGCGGCAATCTTACCTGTCAAAAACACTGAAAATCGCTCAACTTTAAATACTCATAACTTTTGAACCACTGATCTCCGCGAATTGAAACTTGGATTATTGGTATTTTCTTGCTAAAATCTATAGGATTGCATAAGAAAAAGGCAAAAATGTCTGGTTACCCAAAGTGCAGTTTAACCTAGCAAAGCATTAATGATTTTGAAAAATGTTGTGTTGCAGCCACAGGATGATAGCAAGGACATCCGCGAGCTTCCGCGCCACAAGGACCCCGAAATCGTGTCCTGCGCGAGGCAACCCACGAGAATCGAAACCATCGCGGAATCGCCATCGGAGTGTATCTCTAGAAACAGTTCCTTGGACAAATCGGAAAAGGATATTCCCGTTCGTGATACAAACTCTGTCCTCGAGAAGATTGCCGAGTTCCATAAGGTACAATCCCATTCTTATCTCGCATTGTGAATTTTTCTTCATTAGAAACGACGGAACAAACGTACTGAGAAATAGTACGATGATAGTTTGATGAATAGTTAGGAATTTTTCTATGGGGTTAGTTGTACTGTTATGCGTACACTCTAATTTTGCGTTTACTATCTTCTTTGTGGTGAGATTATGTGTCGCGGGATATTATGTATGTGTACATATAAACCTAGATACCCTCATGAATATACGGGCAAAGACCTCAACTTAAACAAACGTCAGATAAGTTTAGCGGACGATGGGATAATGTACGGAAGATTAAAATCACGCACGCGTGACAGCCATTGATAACCACCGAATAGAGGAGCTAAGTCACGTATGCGGGATAACGCACGTTAAAGTGTTAAAACACTTGTATTGTTATTTCCTTGTGACGCGACACATGGGGTTTTCGAGCGACCTTTCGCTCATCCGCAAAAGCGGCACAAAACTAGGATCCTTCGGTTTTTTGAACAAACGAAACTACCTATAGAAAATATAGAAAAACGTCTCGCGGCCAATAGAAACGTCCTATAAACTACAAACGCTGTTATATGGACTTTTTTTCGTACAAAAAGAGTTCTTTGAACGAATTTTCTCTCGTTTCCCTTGTTTTTAAAGTCAATTGAAAAGTACAAAGAATTATTGGCAATTGGTGTGTCTCCCTTCGCGATGGAACTATGAAAGGTTTTTCAGGTACATTTTTACCAAAATAAAAATTCTATTATTATCCTAAGAAACATAAACAACGATAAATAGTATTTCATAAATATTATAGGGGGAATTTGACGTGAGGTGTTTATAAATATTTGATTGATCGTCAAGTTATTGTCAATGTTTGATCTAAAATAATTTTATTAAAAAAAATACATATTCTATACTCATTCTCGAACGTATTTAAGTTAATTTTATTACTGGACACAATACAAATATTCCCTATGTACAATTAACATTGCAATGGGTACAAACCTGAACGCAATAATTAAAATAATAATAATAAACCTTGTTCGGAAAGGTTGAATTTTATTTCAGAAAAGTTTAATATCTCCAGAATAATAGAAGATATTGAAATGTGTGCGTGTATTCGGGAAAAGTAAAAATTCGTTGGGCATAGTAATCCGCGCATAGCAAAACTCGCAAACGAACCTCTTCTTATCCGCTCACCACCGAATGTCTTACATCTAACATAAGATCCGTTGCTAGGTTCTCGACAATGGCCAAGGACCATTGTCTAGAAGCAGAAGTAGTTGAGCTGTCAAGGTAGCTAAAGAGCTATTGCCACCGCATCGTTGGGATAGCCCGCGGCTCTATCTCTACTCTCCTCGCTCCGTTGTCACTCCGCTCCGCTATTACGTTTGACAGACAGAAAGCGCAAACCCGCAGACATACTCGCGTAACACAGCCATAGAAGTCGTGACGTGACTAACGTGTTGTTCACACTTGGACATGTGATCTCCAGAGGATAGCTAACTCTCATACGTGGATCCGCACAGCGAAATCAAAGTCTCTAGGATAAGAACTGGCAAAGTCTCCGGGTAAAACACTTTCGGGAAAGTTTCAAACAATTTTCTTTGACAACAATTCTTTCTCATGATTTTGAATTTCATGGCTTTTCATAAGAGCTTCACGCAAGATATACGCACGCTGAAAAGGGTATAGCCGGATAAGATGGTCAATAGTGCCCTTGAGCCGAATTTTATGTTCAATGTGTCATTCGATAGAGCATCAAGAAAAAACATACTGTGCAAAGTTTCAACCCTATATCTCGATCGGGAGGGTAGTTATGGGGTAAAATCGAAAAATCAGTTTTTGGCCTATTTTCCCTATGATGTTTAGAAATTCTGAGAAAAATCTGACACATGTCGAGCACCCAAATACACACTCTGCAATTCGTTTCAGATTTTTAAATTGAAAATCCTGCTTGTCAAAAATCAAAAACCTCAAAAAAATCGAAAAAATGCTGATTTCACATGGAAATTCTAGAGTGGCCGTATTTATATTTTTACGGTATCGATATATTGTTATAATTATCGTTCACGAATTTTTTCAGATTTTTCGGCTGTCCGAAACGTAGTTAAAAAAAATGAAAACCGATTTTATCGACGTTTTTTCCGCGAAGACCTAAGCTAACGTTAAAATTGTTTCGTTATAGAAATTAATTTTAAAGGAAAATTTAATATTATTGGGGAGTGATATTGAATTTATATGAAGAAATTAATTTGTATTTATTCTGTAAGTCTATTAGGCACTGATAAACCTTGTACATTTCACAGAAATAATTAAAAAATGATATCAACTACTTGATTATTATTTCTACCGAGTCTGAGTATCACACATAGAAGTTTTAACCACGTTTCCAAAAACCCGGGTGGCTCAATGCGTTTAGGCGCTCGAATTTCAACCTGCGTATACTAGGATCGCGCCCCCGATATATGTCTACTTTTTTTTTTAATTAATTCTTTTTTTTATTTCTTACTATGCACTAATCAATGCTATTTTTGTAGAATACTTTTAGAAGCAATATTTAAATATTTAAAAAATATTTTAAGGTAAAATATCTTATGTTTACGTCTTCGCGGAAAAAACGTCGAAAAAATCGGTTTTTATTTTTTTAACTACGTTTCAGACAGCCATAAAATCTGAAAAAATTCATGAACGATAATTATAATAATATATCGATACCGTAAAAATATAAATGTGGCCACTCTAGAACTTCGATGTGTAATCAGCATTTTTTCGACTTTTATGAGATTCTTGATTTTTTACAAGCAGGATTTTCAATTTAAAAATCTGAAACGAATTGCAGAGTGTGTATTTGGGTGCTCGACATATGTCAGATTTTTCTCAGAATTTCAAAACATCGTTAACTAGGGAAAATAGGCCAAAAACTTATTTTTCGATCTTACCCCATAACTACCCTCACGATCGAGATATAGGGTTGAAACTTTGCACGGTAAGTTTTTTCTTGATGCACTATCGAATGACCCATTGGCCATAAAATTCTGCTCAAGGGCACTTTTATCCGGCTATACCCTTTCATCGAAACTGATTAATTGCTTTACGAGTTATAAACGATTGAAGATTGTGAAAAGCGAAGAAGCGTTAATTCGCCTTTATTCTACTTCGCTGATCGCTTTGGATGTTCACTTTGGATGAAATGCGAATTAAAACGATCTTTGCACCTTTCACCGTGAATGGATCATCCGGGATGCGGTTCCAAAGTGAAAAGTCTAAATTCGCCTTAATGGAGTTGGTTGGCAGTCCGCGAGTTCCTTCGTTCACGATCTGAAATAGAAATGCGAAATTAATATATACCGCATCGCCGAAACGTTCCTAAATATTCATGAGGACTGTGCCGCGTTTCTGTTTAGCATCGACACGCGCGCGGCAAGGATGCAACGACCAGCTCGTTTCATCGCACCCTGAGCATTCATACGACCGCGATCGAGCAAACCTACATGGTCGAAGAATGCGACGAGAACGACTATCACCTCGATCTCGATTCCTACAAACCGGTGCAGCCATTCGCAATCGACCATGGCGTTGCATTATTTCCTGTCGCTGCGCCGCACTCTGGAATGGATTTGCATCTTCTCCAGGTAAAGCTCTCCTGTATACAAACGCATAATATGCACTTCGTTTTCTTGCTTTCAATAGTATCTTGAGGACCTTGGTGCAAACATCAGACAAGTCCATTTTTTTAGTAAAATTGAAAATTTAAAATGGTTACAAATTAGCAGATACTGTTTCTTGCATTGTCCTGATTACAACCGAATTTGTTAATATTCGATTGAGTGCGCTAGTTGAAGCGTGACATATTTTTATATGTACAAACAATTTTCGAAATGTGGATTCATTTGATTTTTGCACCGCGGTCTCCAATTCGAGTGTGCATGGCTTTTCAGCTTAGAAACTTCGCTTTGATCCCGTAGAGATTCATCCTGCACGAATAAACCAGATTTTAATTAGTTGGAAGTGGATAGAGCGTGTATTCGTGTTCATGACATAGATTGAAAGAGTTATGGAACTTTGTAATAGATTCCATTTCAAATATGTACCATATAGGACTTCTTTTTTTTAAGAAACGCTCTTACAAGTCGGACACTAGTCGTAACTTACATAGGGTTGCTTAAAAACTTTAAATGGAATTTGACAAGATTCCGAATCAAGATAAAGAATTTATTGACAGTTTGACAAAATAAAGCATCTGCTATATGCATGCTTAGACCATATATGTATACTAATAGACCCGGCATAGGTATAGTATGTGTATAGGAAAACCGAGAATTCAGTGTCCGAAAGATGATGGGACACTGTGACGTCACAAGATAAGTCTTAAGATAATTTATTTCCATGTACTGTGTACATGGCGCACCCGGTGACCCCCCTCTCCCCATGTAAGCCAAGCGTATATAGGCACTGTCGATGAGCATAGCTTGTACATCTTTTGAAAATGTGACGTTACAGTGTCTTTCAGCTGATTTCATCTTTCGGACACGGAAAATTATCTACGCCGTATCTATAGGTATATATGGTCTAAGTACGCATGCCATTGGAAAATTATCAAGACATCGGTCAATGGTATCTTTTGGTAAACAATTACCAAGAATAGTGCAGTTCCCAGTGAAAAGGATCGCGAAAGACGCGTGTTTTTCGGTCGATTAAGCGAAAAGTGCCTTGGTATCCCGGTTATTTGTCCAGGGCGCGTTTCTGCGTAAACAACTGAGACGATGCGAGCCTTGAAAGAGGGGGTGGTGGTGGTGGTGGTGGAAAGAGCATAAAGACACGACCTTACCCTCGGATGATTTCGAAATATTAATACGAGCAGCGCAGCGTTCAGCTATTTTCATAGTTGTGGGGGCCGTGGCCGTAGCGTTAAGATAAAAGGCATCGTCGTCGGTGTAGTTTTCCTTGCACTTCAAAAGGATTTCAAAGGGGGCCAAACCTTACCGACCTACCTTGAGAGTATATCTCATAGAAATTCACGTGGAAGAGAGGGCAGAGATGGGGCGAGGCAGAGAGAAAGGGAGGATGGGGCAAAGATCCGCGAGTAAGAAGGGGGGGGGGGTAGCAGGCAGCCAGAAATGAAAAGGATTAAAGGTGAAAGACGCCCAGAAGACGAGGGAGGACAGTTAGAAAGGCAAAACCGGGTCATCTTTTCGATGAAAGTGCTCTTTTTGTTAATTGGCCGCGTTTAACGGGGAAAGGGAGGAACTCGCTGTAACCGTATGATTAATATTCAAGCCGTGTAACAATCGATTCTATTTCTCCATTTTCTCTTTTTCGTCGACGCTGGAAAATTGCGAATTCGAACGCGCAATGGGAAAGAAGAGTATGTTCCACGTTGCCACCCCTAATCTGTTGTAAAAGCGTTTGTATTCTTTGATTTACTTTTACTCGAACCATAAGGGAACACCATACGACAGACAAAAAAAGGAACTATACATATACAGTGAGTGTACAAAGTATTCGTACACCTTTTGAAAACGAATAATTTTTTCAAAATTCGACCTAACAGCTTGAGTTTTTTTGAGACTGTGCCTGTAATGAAAATTTCAAACATGTATTTTGTAAATCTAAGTAAGTTATACACATGTACAAAGTTTCAATGAAATCGGTTGACGCATAAAAAAGCTACGGGCATTGTAACATGTAAAAATCTTTGAATTTAGGGTTTTCGAATCATTTAAATCGCGGATTCTTACAATTTTTGCTATTTTCAATCATTTATATTTCGTAACAACCTCGATCGATTTCGATGAAACTTTGTTCATGTATATAACTTACTTATGACCTTTACTTTTTCCTTCGAAATTGCGACCAATGATACAAAAAAAATTATTTACACATTAGCTAGTAAACTAATCCTTCTAACGTCTCAAAAAACCTCAAGCTGTCGAGTCGAATTTGTATACGAATACTTTGTACACCCAATGTAAATAATAAAAGCAACGTTAGTCAGCATAATTGAAAATAAACATCACTTAGGAAATATATAACATTTTCCAGCGTAACCAAATTAACGTTATTTGCGAGCGACAAGGAATTATTATAGGAGATAAAACAAAAGTACCGTGAGCGTACTCAAATAAAAAAAGCAATGTGGCCACCATAAAACGTACGGAAATGCATATGTAGAATATCATGGTGAGCACGCGAAGTCTCGGGACGGGGATACTCCGACTATCCATAAATTAGCATACTCGCATTCCGACGAAGATAAATAATTTCACGCGCATACGTACCCGCTCGGCCCGTGCTTTTGTAAGTGTCCACACCGGCGCGCGGCGCGGCGCGGCGCGACGCGGCCAAGCTGCACTCAGAGGCGGCCGCATAAAAGCTCTTCTAAATGCATTAGAAGTTCCATCAGGCTTATAAACACAGGCCACGATGAACGTGGTTTTCGCGCAGTACCATTCGGTGCACACCGCAACCGAACAGAGATCACTGAAACGATCTTAATAGCCCGTAGATTGCGATCGAACGGAATTGCCCGGCGCGTGATTTTTCCACCGTTCATTAGCGCATCGATTACCAGTTCCCTTTCGGTGTTTGGAATTCTTCCGAGAACGATTTATCACGTGACAGAAGAAACGAAAAACCACGCTCCGAATTGCAGTCGATTATCCACGGGTAATAGAGTTTCACCGATTGCACAGTTGTTCGGCTAGTATTAGGCCCACTGGAATCAAAGTTGCAAGTGTATTATTATGTCGGAAGGCCTGAAAGAATCGAAGTTGCAAGTACAGTCGGTGACAAAATTAAGTGGACACCCTTTAACAATTTAATTAACTTGTTTTATTAACTTGTTATATTAAATTGCCTACAACTGCTTTTTCCTCGGACAGAAAATACTTGGTACGAACTTGTGCCGTGAGTGTTTATAGTATTTTTGTGCCAAAGGTATTATATTGTTTTTGAAACTCACTCGATGTGTCAGTTCGTCTGTAATTTCAGCCCACTGCACTGGTATGAACGATGGTCGCGATATACTAAATTGGGTGAAATCGACTGCAAATACCATCCCGTTCTCTGGTTGAATATATTACTGTATGCCCTGTTCATTATACGTTATTATATGTATATATATGTATACATATATTATGTTTGTATTAGGTATCTTTCACAGCGAAATGAATATTCCTTTGAACAAGTACGGTACGAATTTTTTGATTATTAGTAGAAATTAATATATTGACTTTGGCCGATTCTCTATAATCTTTGGGACGATATGCGATGTACAGTGACTCCCATTAATATTCGGACGTTCTTAAAAAAACGATTACTTTTTTGATATTGGACCATACGATTTGAATTTTCGTTTAGAAATGAGAGCAATTAGTTCACTACATGATGTGAAAAGAAATTTTTTCAAAAATTCCAAATGGTCGGCATTATAGAGAAAATACTAAAAGTTGCATTCTACAACTTTTTTATGTGGGTCTATACTGAAAATTTAAAAAATCTGTTTTGCAGATCTGTGTCAATTATATGCATTGTAAAAGTTTCATCGAAATCGGTTTATGTGGGAAAAAACGACATGCATTGAAAGATGCACGAATCCTTAGATTTATTGCAGTTAGAGGCCGAAAATCGTGAAAAATTGCAATTTTTACCATCTTTATACGTTTGTAGCTCGTTACTACGTTGGCCGATTTTAATGAAATTTTCAGAATATCTTTAATTGATACAGATCTACGAAACGAGTTTTCTACATGTTCAATATGAGCCCACATACAAAAAGTTGTAAAACATAACATTTAGTATTTTCTCTGCAATTCCGATCGAATGCAATTTTTTCAAAAATTCTTTTCACGTTACGTAAAAAAATTCAAGCTTTATGGTCGAATATTAAAAAAGTTATCGTCTTTTTATGAGTGTCCGAATATTATAGTGGGAGTCACTGTATGCGTATGTTACACTCTCTCATTTGTCCGACTATACAGGTTCTATCTACCGGTTTCTTTACCAAATTATCACACTGTTGTTATCGAAGATCGAAAAAATATGCAAAGGAAAATTTTTCACGGTTTAACAATCTATATGATGCTATAACCCGGCTATTTAGTACAGTTACAAACTGCAACTGTAGCGTTTATCTTTCGGCAGGTGGTATCGATTTCTAAAAGAAAAATGAAGAAAATCCTCGGGTCGAGAGGGTTAATAAGAAACCCTGAGAATCTTCCTGCAGATTAGCTTCTGGCACAATATCTGCACCGAAATTGAGGAAGCGCGTCGCGGTGGTAGTGGTAGTGGTGGCAGTGGTGGTGCACCGTGACACGCAGCAAAAGGGTAGAAAAATCAATCGACATCGGTCGAGCAGCAGGAAGTGCACGAAACGATCAGAAATCAGATTACCCAGCGAGCTCCTGCGGGTCTTGCTTTGGAAAAGGGAGTTCTTCCCGTGTCTTTCGACCTGCTATCGCGGAATTGCGCGGGGTCTCTCCGCCGGGCAATTGTATCACAGGAGACTCAGACAGAGAGTCGAACAGCGCGCAGTGGCTTAAAACGCTTTTAAGCGAATGCTCATTCGATCTCCGCGAACCTCGCTCTGGCCTTAGTTACACAAAGGCGCATTCTTCGCTGGGCGGCCTTGCGTTTCGCTTTCGAAACAACCAACCTACGATTTTTAAGAACAAACCGGGAACGAGCAATAAGAAACTTGAAAATATCCACTTTGCAAGTCGAAGGGGGATGCCGACTAACGCATCCACTCCGCTCGTTTTCATGCGTTCTTAATGGTACGAATACAAAAGCTAATGGTATGCCATGCCATGACTGACGTCCCATTTTCCTGATATTAAGTTTTATTCCACGAACTGGTCATTTTCTTGTGTGATCTTTTGTCATTTTTCTGGCAACTTGGAAATCCCTCGACAATCGTTAAAATGTCGTAAAGTGACAGATTCAATCTTTATAAGGGGGTCGTCCCATGTGACAGATCCACAAAATCGAAAAATTTGTTTTTGCACAAATTGCTTCTATAACATTCCTAGAAGATGCAGGTAAAAGGATATTTCGATATTCGAAGTCGTTCGACTGTTATAAACGTAGAACGGAGCATCTGTTTCCGTCATTACGATTAAAGTCTTAATAAATAACCAGTGAAATATCAATCAGCTGGACATTAATTTGTGCTGGAAAAAAGTGCATTCGAATCAACGTGCACTTCGGAGCATCGTGTCAAGACAATTTCTCAACACATAATCGACTAATGGTGAGTTTGCATTTTCTTTGTGTAAATTGTACTTGACTCTTTAAACGCGTTTTTCTCAAAACTGTATTTTTCATATTGGCGACCATGATATAGCAAAAACTACTGATCGGATTTCGCTCAAATTTTTATGGTATAGTCAGCACATCTATAGTTCTCGCCCATACCAAAATATTTCTGATATCTGCTATAGTTTTTTTATGCTGAAAAAGACGAAAAAAATGACGAAACTTGGAATTTAACGTTTAAAACCGTGCCAAAAATTCAATTTCCGATATTTTTATATTATTTTGGTACCGGCGATAGCCGCAGGACTACAAATTAAAATGCCGTTTGATTTTTTGATATCAGACGATCGAAACCTCCGGAATCATGGTCGCCATCAACCTACTTTTTTTACATACGACTGTCTTCCGAACGGTGTAAAGTCGATCCAACTCGTTATTTTTTTTTTGAAAAAATTCTGAGAGACTGTTAAATTGTCAGTAAATGTGTGGCATAAATTTCAAGATTGTATGTTTTAAGGGTCCCTAAAAAAATTCCTAAAAAAAGCAAGAAAAAGTAGCTCTCACATGGGATGACCTCCTTAAATCTACGTTGGTTTCGATCACGAGAAAAATTTTTCAAAGTTTTAGTACGAGACTGTCTTACGGCTACAGTAAACATGTCATACAGAGGTAAAAAATTGTAAAAGTGCAATTTGAGTTGCTGAATTTTAACCGATGACTATTAAAAACTCGTTAATTCTACAATCTATTATTTTCTAAATGAATTTGAAAGGGGAGAAACATTAGTTAGCCCTAATTGCACACGCGATACATCATATATCAATTTCATGGAAATTCCTGGCATCGAGTGCAAGAAATGATCGATTTGGTGCGGAATGACCCATATAATGGCAACTTCCTCGTTTCGTACGTCGCGTCGCGTCGCGTCGCGATAGCCTTTAGTTCCGAGCTGGCCATATTGAAAAAGTTAAGTAATGTCCTTTGCGAGGCTACTTGTCGAATGGAAATTGTTCGACTAATAAAACAACAACGGTGCGACTATCGCTGCGAGTATCGCTGCGAGTATCGCTGCGATTGTTGTAAATAATGGCGATCATATTTCATTTTACTAGAAATAATTTTATTATTTAATCCTCGTCTTTCTGACAATTAGATATTTCTTTCACCGACTGTAAATAAACGGTAAGTTTTGTTTAACAAGCTAGTTCACTTCTAGTCATTTTAGCTGTATTTCGATAGTATAGTAATTTCGACACAATTTAAAGCCAATCCAAACATATCGCGTCACATTCAGCGTAAGTAATTACGCAAAGCTGGATGTCAATAGACCGTTTAATACGATTTATTTGCTTTTGTTGCCGAGAGTACTAATGCAATCCATTTGTGTCGTGAATAACAGATTACTTCCATATTACTGTCGCAACGCAGTGAAAGCTATGCGCCAGCTATGATATTACCAAAATAGCTGGAATAACATTATAGTACGATGTAATGTAATGTATCGATTTTCGATGAAGACTGTATATTACATTTTGTGCGGTTACTTCATGTAAGAATAAAACACTGTCCCTATTTGGCTACCGGCGAACGTAATAAAAACGTTAATAATTAATTGTTGACAGAGCCTATTATTGCTTGCCAATATTACCGAGATCTTTATAACTATAATCGAGAAAATGACATGACGTGTTCCACGTTACACCACAGAAAAATAATATTTTATATGGCAGGGAGTGACTTAGCAACCCTAATCAAACTGTCAACCTCCGTTAACCTAAACATTTATGTAATCCATTCAAATTGAATCTTAAGCTTGTTCACGCCTGCGACCCCGTTCGGCTGTAGAATATCATAACGTGCGAACTATTATCCGTGAATTTATTATGAAAGTTTCTGAAGGCACGAAAAATACAATTTACGAGTCTCTTCGAATCGAAATTTTCATAAGAATTTTGAGTGGCATTTGTTAATAAATTAACTTGCTTTTCTCAAAATTTTCCTGTGTCAATATACAGTTTATTCAGAGATTTACTAGCCAGCGTTTTTCTTGTAAACAGTAAATAAAAGAGGCAAATGTAGTACTGTTTTTCATACGCAACACAATGGCGTATGTAATTTTGTGGTGTTTATACTATTTTGTTAGATATGAAGGAGATCTTCAATTGTTTAAATGGAATGCTGTATATTCTTTATATCACATGAAAGCGTGTGTCTAGACGAATTCATCCGTATACTACACACTACACAGTGACCTTGAAGGTCATGCAAGGTCAGAAATGGAAGAAACATTTTGAATATTTCATACCACAACATCATCTAATTCGTGTGAATAAAAGCATACAAAATGTTTCTTCCATTTCTGACATTGCATGACCTTCAAGGTCACTGTGCAGTATACGGATGAAAAAATATACAGCATTCCATTTAAAAAATTGAAGGTCACCTTCATGTCTAACGAAACAGTATGAACACAAAAAAATTACATACGCCATTGTGTTGCGTATGAAAAACAGTACTACATTTGCCTCTTTTATTCTTTTCTAATATTTACTATTTACAAGAAAAACGCTGGCTAGTAAATCTCTGATCACCCTGTATAATACCTACAGAGAATTAAACATGAGAATTCAAAAGAACCTTCAAAGGATAATTTTTCTCTCTATTCTTATTGAGCGATTGTCTATATCGTACATATAACAATGAAACACGTTCAAATACAATGCAAAATGTCTTTCAGCTGTATGTACATTATTTAATCTTCCTGAAATAAATTCCTAAATATCACATACATGCATGAAAAATCTAACCCTAGCATAGCAATGATTAATAAAATAGTTTACCATTGGATGTTACATAAAAGTGGAACAAAAATGCTGTGCGTTGTTGATTACTAAAAATTTGAATATCTTTCGTTTGGGTTCGATGGGTAGACTGTGAACACGAATGCATGAAAGTTTCTTGCTACGACCGGCGTATGGCAATGATTAATAAGATAGTTTCCCGTCAGGTGCTGCATCACGGTACAACGTTGGTGCACTGGGACACGGAAGGTGGTACGACAAGGACCGCGTTGGTTTACGGTCGTGTGGATCGTGCATGCGGAACGTTCGTATGGGAGAAGCCAGCTTGGGGTCTCCTGAAAACAACGCAGGTCGGCGGTGCAGCCTCGTCCGGCGATTTCTCGCTGACTGCCAATCCCGAGGACACGGTGCCAGCCGGCTTGCTAGGAAGGTATACAACGCCGCAGGCGGATTGCGCTTCCGTCACACTCGAAGAGGGGTTTTTAGATCTCAGTTCCGTCAAGGAAGTGATGATCGGCTGCTGCGAACGGGACAGAGAGACAGACCTACGAAGCATTTGCAAGAGGTACGGGCTACCGGGCTCCGACTCGTGTATCGGCCTCATGTACGGCTCAAGCCTGCCGGACAATCGACTGATGTTTCTGCTTTGCCCTCCGGCCCTCAGCAAGTGAGTAGCACGATCGACCATACCACCGTCACACGGTCCACGGTCCACAGTGTACCCTGTCACGCATAACTACAGGGTACAGAGTGGGGAAAAATTATTGGTCATCCTTTTGGGAGGTGATAGAACTCGTCGAGATCGCCAACGTTGCGTCATGAACATAGTGCCGCAAAATTAACTTTCAAGGTCATTTTCAATGTCAAAGTTTTTTATTGGCTTAGTCGATTCTACTGGTCGAGCTGAACAAATGTCTCAAAGGGACCATATGCCGGAAATCAATATTTCATAGAGAAATCTTCGTTTCAAGTTATTTTGCCTGAAATTTCAAAAAAATCAATTTTCATGAAGTCTGAAAATAAATCTGATGCTTATAAAATCCATAACTGACCCTGAAAAAGTTTTCGCGGTAAAAAATTTGCTTAATCTACTCTTAGCGCTACCAAGGAACAACGAGGAGGCGTAGCCTTCGATAAATAAATAAATCCGAGCGCTGCTTTAAGGAACCAATAGACGTTGAAATGTTACTGGATACATACCAAGATACCCCGTAGGGAACAAAAATCTACCACGCCCACTTCGTGGTTCCTGGGTAGCGTTAAGAGTAGATTAAGCAGATTTTACATCCTTCGCAATTAATTTTACGAAATCACAATTAATTTTGGCTTCTAAAAACTTGAAACGAAGATTTCTCTATGAAATATTGATTTCCGGCATATGGTCCCATTGAGACTTTTGAACAGCTCGATGAGTAGAATCGACTAAGCCAATAAAAAAATTTGACATTGAAAATGACCTTGAAAGTTAATTTTGCGGCACTATGTTTATGATGCAATGTTGACGATCTCGACGAGTTCTATCACCTCCCAAAAGGATGACCAATAATTTTTCCCCACCTTGTACAGCATAAATAACATGTCCTAAAATTCCTTCAATTCCCAGAAATGAGCCGTTCCTGAGATTATTCGAAGCGACATTTTTCTTTTCCAAAATGTCCGCCGCGGCTTTGCTTCTATAACATCCCTAGAATATGCAGGTAAAAGGATATTTCGATATTCGAAGTAGTTCGACTGTTATAAACGTAGAACGGAGCATCTGTTTGCCTCATTACGATTCGAGTCTTAATAAATAACCAGTGAAATATCAATCAGCTGGACATTCATTTGTGCTGGAAAAAAGTGGTAAAAAGTTCTCAACACACAACACACTAATGTTGAGTTTACATTTTCTTTGTGTAAATCGTACTTGAATCTTTAAACGCGTTTTTCTCAAAAATGTATTTTTCATATTAGCGACCATGATATCTCAAAAACTACTGAACTATAGTTCTCTCCCGTACCAAAATATTTCTGATATCTACTATAGTTTTTTTTTAAAGCTGAAAAAGATGAAAAAAAAGACGAAACTTGGATCTTAACGTTTAAAACCGTGCCAAAAATTCAATTTCCGATATTTTTATATTACTTTGGTACCGGCGATAGCCGCAGGTCTACAAATTAAAATGCCGTTTGATTTTTTGATATCGGATGATCGAAACCTCCGGAATCATGGTCGCCATCAACCTACTTTTTTTACATATGAGTGTCTTCCGATCGAACGGTGTAAAGTCGATCCATCTCGTTATTTTGGTTTGAAAAAATTCTGAGAGACTGTTCAAATGTCAGTAAATGTGTGGGAAAAATTTCAAGATTGCACGTTTTAAGGGTCCTTCAAAAAAATTCCTAAAAAAAGCAAGAAAAAGTAGCTCTCACATGGGATGACCTCAAAAAAAAAACGCAGACCAATCAGAGCGCGACCTACTCGCGTGTTGGCAAATATGGTCCGGCGCGCTAGCAGAGCCGAAATACGATGAATGCCGTCCCGACTCATCGCGGTATATTGAAAATTACTGTACTGTTTACACTAGTGTTTTTATGACTGATACGTCACGACGTATTGATCAACACGGACGGTTTCCGCGAATCTGCGATGACGATAGTCCTCGTATCAAGGAATTACAGACTCGGGCGACTGCTGGCGCGCCGGATCATCATTGTCAACACGCGTCTAAGACGCGCTCTGATTGGTCCGTGTTTTTCGTTAATAACTCCTAAACAAAGCCGCGGCGGACATTTTGGAAAAGGAAAATTTTACTTCGAATGACCTCAGGAACCGTCCATTTCAGGGAGGGTGTTTCGAATTCTTAAGAGAACAATTCATCGATCACCGATATAATCTGGTATCGTGTTAACGAGTTGGAAATAATAAGTACAATACCGCGTTGCTCTGCAGCAATTATGCGATTGTGCAATTATGTGTGATTACAGCGTGCTTGGCGTTCGGTATAGAAAATATTTGTACACGATCAGTTTAAAGATACTCAGCGGTACAAGGAGCAATCGTCTCTGAATATTCATCAGTCCCTGTTGATATCAATTAGAGCAATTTCTGTGCCCGCATGCTGCTGTCTGGTTTACTGCCTGGTTTACCGCCTGGTGGACACGGATCCTCTATCAATTATTGATTCACGATTTGAATACCACACAGAGACGTTAACGCAGTATTCAACAATAGTTGTCGAAAAGCGAGTTTCTGAAGCCATCGGACAGGGGACTCTTGCGTCCGCTTGTTCTAGTTATATCGTTTCATTAACGATTCAATGGTATTACCCGTTCACCAATCTTGCAAAAATTATCCATGTCGAACGAATCTAATTACCGATGGTCTCCAGTTGCTAATAGTAACAGAACTTAATTACCTATTCATCAGGAAAACTTCTCATCGATGAACGCCAGTTAGAAAACTACCCTTTCGATCGTGAAAATCGATACCGCGCAACATCGGCGCACCGCTCTGTATACTTTCAAAAATGCCGTGTAAACGATGTAATTAGCGGCCGCGAGCAGTGTAGAGGTTGGTATAAAAAATACCGACCGCGTGAATCGAGAGACAGGATAATTGGACGTGTCCAACGGAAGTTAAATATTGGGGATGTGAATCATGGATGCTCCGCTAGAATTACGACAATTAACTCGGCCGTTGCATGTATTTTGCGCGGTTAAAATATCTGCATCGAGGGCGTTGCGATGGTTTGAAATTTCCATGTACACTACCGGCCAAAATTTTCGAATCTGTCTTCGTATTTTACCTATTGGAAGCCTATTAACTCGATGGCTGTGATAAAATATTTAATGAATTGTCACATATGTATGTATATCTATTCTATATATTCCTATAAATTGACCACTTTTTTTTCGGATTAGTTGGCCAAGAGTAGTCGGCATTCCTATTTCTCGAAGTATAAAGTCGCAAGAAAATGCAGGGAAAAGAAGTTGGATCGTTTGAAACCGTCGAGACAGGGAGAGCTCTTTAAATCCATTGATATTCAACAAAGAAAATACTTCCTCTGGAAGTACATCTCGGAGCGGTATATATTTTTTAAAATATCTTTGAGAACAATGCGCCTTGCTCGAATCGCTTCTGCGACAACTCTTTCGTCGCAATCCCATTGAGAGATCTCTGAAACGCTGAGCTTGTCGCAAAGATTCCCAGACATCTTTCCTCGTAAGGAGTTTTGATATACTATGCTTACTTAGAATTCTTAACGAGCGACGATCCGCTTCCGAAAGACTTCACACGGAATAATTAAGGGTCACTTGTTGATTCTGCGACAATCTGCATACGTATGTCAAGCCTGCTTAACGTTACAGAGTTATTTCTTAACTACTTATAGTGGACCGTGTTCCGACGATTTTTCTTTTCATTTTGAGGAGGTATTTCTATTTCCGGAACGGAAATACGTTTTTTACAATTTATCAGATCGAAAATATGGTTATATTTTTGGGTTTTTAAAAATTGTTTTCTTTTTTATTATTAACCATCATCCGTCCCTCGTGTCAATTTGACACAGTTTTTCCGAAATAAGTTACACTGTCCTGTTATCTGTAGGTAAATTTGCCCGAAACTTCGTGACATTTAGTTTTTTAATACGAAACTCATAAGCGAAAAATCTTAGATGTAATTGTTAACTCATCAATTTTAATTTAAAAAAATCGAAAAATAATTGTTTACCTTGTTATTTAATCGATCTTTTACCACTGTGTCAATTTGACACCGAGGGACAGATCCAGTTCGTGAAATGAGGGACGGATGAGGGTTAATTGTTAAAAAGCACTTGTTTTCTGTTTCAGAATTTGGTATATGGGCCTCTGCTGGATCTTACGAGGCCTGAAACGGCAACAACAATTAACGGACCGTAGATCGCGATGGCTAAAAGAAAAATACCTTCAGCTATACTTCGAAGATGGCTGCGTGGAACCCATAACAGCGGATGCCATAAGAGCTTTCGGTGGCCGTGATTGGTCTGCGACTGAAACGATCGGCACACTATCACCAACGAGTAGCACACTGCGAAAACGAAACATTAAGGCGAAGAAAACGAAATCCAGTGGCAATATTCATGCATTGACAAAGGTCTGTACCGTACAAATTATACATTTTCATTCCTTAAATTCGTTCCAATTTTACAATAATATTAACACGTTGTCTGCCACGTTGGTTTTGTACATTCTAAACAAATTAAAGGAGTAATCGATGCTATAAAACTGCGATTTTGCAGTTTGGGTTTCGTTACATAGATTTCTTTAATTTTGTTGGACTTTTCAGAGTTTGCAGACTTGGCAGTCGACGTGTTAACTTGGATAGACTTCAGAAAAAGCTCTTGAATTTTTTATTAATTTTTAGAACCCCACTTTTGAATGGTAGTGCTTAGATCTGTTTGGTCGTACTATTAGAATTGGATCGAGTGTGATAAAAAGATCAACTAATCAAGAAATAGTTTCTTCAAAACTATAGCTTAAAAAATTGATAACGATCAACCTAAATAGGACTACGCATTGCCATCTTTACAATCGTTGAGTATCAATGTACCATTCCGAATGCGAAAATTAGTGAGCACGATTGTATAATGCAGAAATGAAAGTGCGAAGGATTATACTGAACGAAATCGTACGGTTATGTGAAACAGGATTTGAGCCTAAAACAGTATGAGACCTCGTCCTCGGACGGCGGCTTATCAGCTACCCCTCTTCGTCAGAACACGGGCAGCAGAGAAAGCTTGACGAGATTCATACCAGCATCCCCACGGTCTAGCAAAGATCGAATCCTCCCGCGTAGCCCGCCTGGTCCAGCCCAACGAATTATCACTTCTAATTTACCCTACTCCGGCTTTCAGAGGTAAATATCTCAATAATTCTACCACCGAAACACATAACCAACCATCGAGACCAAAACACACGCCATTATCTCACCTCAATTAGGCATTGTCGAGGTGCATCAATCCTTTTAGCTCCAGAGCTCTGCGAAATCTCGTTACCAGACTGCGAAGCTTTATGTACTCCGCCATTTCGGTGCTTTATTTAGCTTCATTTAATTTTGAATGTTGTGCATCTGTACACGTAATTATATTTACAATACTTTTGTTTATAATGGCAAATGAATATAATAATTACGATAGCATCGGCAGAATTTTTAATCGAACAAAAGCTAATTCAGGCCACGATGATATCTACATACGTATAAGTTTATCGTACGTTTCGATTTATTGCAAGCAACGAAACTTGATCGCGAAAAAGATTAATTGTAGATTAACCTGAGATTAACCACACCTAATATCTGATCCAAACCTAATCCATATCTTCGTGCTACCGTGAATTACTAGCGGTTACTAGATCTGGGTTAGGTAGACTATAGCACTCTGTATCTTACAGCAGATGCCTCGTAAACATGGTAATTTATGTAGTATTAACCCTTTGACTTGCAATATCTCGTCGGACTCGCGATGAAGATTTCGAACAGAATCTACTGGATATATTGTATACAGGGTGAGTCCGAAAAAACAGAACACTTAAATATCTCCGTTACTTTTCGTTCTACACAAACATTTCTTAGGACAAAGTTACACTGTTTGAAGGGCCACATGTAACGGTGCAAGGGAAAAAATTTTCAAAGGTCATTTTTTTAATGAGATTTCAAGGCCATCGATGTTTATTTAAATGGAACGATATATCTTCGTTAACGTAATGCTGTAGCTGACAAAATAACGAATTCATCCATGTAACACAATATGACCTACAAATGACCTTCAACCCAGAATAATGGAATAAATAAAATTCAACGTGTAAGATTCATTTGCTTTATTTCTGCTACGCAAAATGTTCAAAAATATTCCCTTGAGCTGCTATATTCAAATGTATCGCAATACACAACATAATAACAGATTCTGTGTTGACGGGAAGACATTTCTGATATACCTTCACCTATGCGTTCGTACAGAATCATGTTTATCAACTAACAATTACTCTGAAGACCTTCTTCCTATCAGATTTCCACTGTTTCTAAGATTTCTAATCTGTCAGTTTATTTATGAACGTTTCACAATGCGTTACTCGAAAGAAGATAAGATTGATATGATTTTCATTTATGGAGAAAGTCGACAGTCTTTAAGAGAAGCAGTGCGGTTGTACAAGGAGTATTTTTGAACATTTTTCGTAAAGAAATAAAGCAAATGAATCTTACACGTTGAATTTTACTTATTCCATTTTTCAGTTTTGAAGGTCATATGTAGGTCATATTGTGTTACATGGATGAATTCGTTATTTTGTCAGCTACAACATTACGTTAACGAAGATATATCGTTCTATTTAAAAAAACATCGATGACCTTGAAATCTCATAAAAAAATGACCTTGAAAATTTTTTCCCTTACACCGTTACATGTGGCCCTTCAAACAGTGTAACTTTGTCCTAAGAAATTTTTTTGTACAACGAAAAGTAACGGAGATATTGAGGTGTTCTGTTTCTTCGGACTCACCCTGTACATACAGGGTGTCCTAGACCACCCGTCCACCCCTATGAAAACGGTGGAGAGTGATTTTTATCGAAAACTAAAAAAAATTTAATAACTAATTCGGGTACGCTCTATCGCATGGTGGTAGTTGCAATTGCCGGTGCTAAACGGAAATAGGATTTTCAGACCGGAAGTCGTTTTCATATGGGACCTGATATTTTTTATTGCATATTCAGATTTCACGCAAAAAAAAATAGAAGTTTTCCATAGTTTATTTCTGTTAAGTTGTTTATTAATTCTATTTCAGAGCAGGTATTGTCCTGTAACTTGTGCAAATTCATTATTAAAAATTAAATCTTTAATTTCAAAAATGTGAATTCATACATTGCAGTTAATTTTCTGTCCAATGTAGGCATTTTCGAGAAAAACGTACGAGACAAAACTTTTATTATTTTTTTCATACAATCTGAATATGCAGTGAAAAATACCGGGTCGCATTTTTAAAAACGACTTCCAGTCTGAAAATCCTATTTCCGGTTAGTACCGGAAATTGCAACTACCACCATTCGATAGAGCGTACCCGACTTAGTTATTAAATTTCTTTTAGTTTTAATAAAACTCACTCTCCACCATTTTCATAGGGGTGGACGGGTGGTCTATGACACCCTGTATACATATATGTAGGTTTTTCTCATTTTGTTTAAGAAATGAAATTCTATTATCTTATTGACAATATTTAGCCATTAAAATTAATTCAAACACATAATAAAACCATAACATATAAAATTTCACAAAAATCATTGCCTAAAACCTATAACTTCAAAACTACACTTCGTTACCGAAAACCTAACTGCATAAACAAGCTTCGATGCTCCTTTTTGAACAAAGCTTCGTTGCCTAGAACCTTCGCCTCTGAAGCAACATTTTTGGACAGAACGGTTCCAATACACTCAATAGAGGAGATAGGCTCTCGAAACTAATGCGACTGATGTTTGAATTGGATCGGTGCAGCCTATTAGGCATCGACAGGGACAAAGACAGGAACGGATCCGGGATGTCGGGTGCACTGGAAACGCCCTGGCAAGTGAAAGCACGTACTTCCATAATGTACGAGACGCAGTTGAACTTCGTCGAGTTCGTCGCACTGTTCCGCTCGTTCAGCCTAAGAGCCCGAAAGGATTTGCGCGACCTATTTGGCCAGCTGGCGATCACCTGTCGCAGCCAGAGTGACGGTTCTTTGAGGGACTTCAATATACGGCCACCCGTGTTACGGCAGACCAGCGATGCAACGCCCCAACGAATCGGTCGGTTTTCACGCTGTTTTATCGAACCCCCTACGCGCGTAATTATCGATTGAGGCTTCCGGGCCTCTAAGCTGTGTCCGAAAGGAATTTTCTCTCGTTTGCCCCAGCGTTGCAGCTCATCAGGGAGCTGAAGACGCACCGACATGCGATGCTATCGATAGAGGGTGGACTAGGATTTTAGCAACATGGGGGCCTATCGGGGTCGATAGATGCTCCTGTGAGAGAGACCTAGTTCCTGGTATCAAAATCATTAGCTCCCTAACTTTTACGAGACTATTGTGATGTCAGACCATTAGTCTATCGAAAAAAGAACTTTCTCATAAATACAAGTAATAATTTGGTTATTCCTACATTATGCACTCGAATGGCGACTCTGAGGCACCGCTGAGGCACCGCTGAAAATTGCTATGCCATTCTTAAAAATATTGTTCACATTATTATTTTTGTTCGTATTTAATAAACTACTAGACGTTTATACAGGATGAGTCTCCTAACATGACGACCTCAAATAACTCGTAAGGTATTCGTTGTACGAAACAATGTTTCAAACAAAAGTTGCATGGTATCTAAGGGGATCTACAGTGCTCTAATCTGTTTTTTATTACCTTACTTTTTTATTGAGATATTAGGGTCACCTTTAGTTTTTTAAATAGAATGCCCAATATTTTTTCTCGAACTCAGATAAAGCAGAAAATTCTGCGTAAAAAAGTATTGACCTTCATATACATATCTCTAAATCTAATAGTTAACGAGACATTATCGAATTAATTTTCCATATGTACATACTTAGCATATTCCAGTTGAGGAATAGCAGTTCAAGCATTGATTAGCTTCCTGGTAGTAGGTACATATGGAAAATTAATTCGATAATGTCTCGTTAACTATTAGATTTAGAATATATGAAGGTCAATACTTTTTTACGCAGAATTTTCTGCTTTATCTGAGTTCGAGAATAAATATTGGGCATTCTATTTAAAATACTGAAAGTGATCCTAATATCTCAGTAAAAAAGTAAGGTAATAAAAAACAGATTAGAGCACTGTATATCCCCCTAGATACCATGCAACTTTTATTTGAAACATTTTTTCGTACAACGAATACCTTACGAGTTATTTGAGGTCGTCATGTTAGGAGACTCACCCTGTATATTACATGAGATATTATATCAGTTTCATATGCAGAAAATTAAAAATAATTCTATAGAATGGAAAAATCTTTCGTTTTTGAGTTAAAATAGCACCGAGTGCAAAGGGTTAAACAATACTCGATCAATTTTATTTTTGAGTGTTGAAAACATAGGTACGATAATCAAAAAATTTATTTGTCTTTAATAAATAGGTTTTATATCATAAACAGGTATAATTTATAATATATAATGATAAATTTCAATAGTCCGGAATTAGGTCGCTGTTAAATGAATTATTATGGGTATAATTAGGGTCAGTGAACATTCCCAAAGAAGTATATGTGAATGTTATATCTATTTTCTGATATGACTTTTTTCCACCTAAAATGGCCATTTGTGCCACTGTGCGCTGAGGCACCGCTGAAAATTACTATGCCATTCTTAAAAATATTGTTCACATTATTATTTTTATTCGTATTTAATAAACTACTAGACATTTATACATATATCACATGAGATATTATATCAGTTGCATATGCAGAAAATGAAAAAAATTGTATAGAATGGAAATAATCTAGAATGGAAAAATCTTTCGTTTTTGAGTGAAAATAGCACCGAGTGCAAAGGGTTAAACAATACTCGATCAATTTTATTTTGGCGTGTTGAAAACATAGGTACGATAATCAAAGTTTATTTGTCTTTAATAAATAGGTTTTATATCATATTATGAACAGGTATAATTTCTAATAAATAATGATAAATTTGAATAGTCCGAAACTAGGTCACTTCTCGTTTCGATAAATAAAATTCTCTAACAAATAAAGCCATAGGATTTCTTTATCGAATTCTGAGTGATCCCCTGTGATAGCATCGATTCGTCTTCGGACCTCTGATAAAGCTGCCTGCAACCCCGACGAGGAAATCCGTTTCGGCTACGGCCTACAGTACCGAAACCTCAATCAATAACACCAATCCGAGCCGTAAAAGCCTCAAATCTCTAAGCTCTAATCTTTACGCATGTTCGTATCTTCCGCAACCCTTTTTCTCGTTTTAACCTGGTGAAACGCGTTCAAGTCCTTGACATCGGGTCTCGTATCTGGAACAGAGCTTGCGTATCTGCGTTTTGCATGGCCCAGAGGTCAGCGGAAGATACGGAAGATACGCGATGCACAGATGGTGGGAATGCTCGTGTGTTTGTGGCCTGTACGATTTTTCAAATCTATCAAACAGAAAATCCCACTGTGGATGATCCGAAACTCTTTTTCCTTTAGAATTCCTCTTAAACGAACATACCTAAATCTTCCTGATATTTGCGCTCCTATGACAATCGCAAACGACAAATTTCGTATAATTATAATGTAATTGTTGCTGTATTTTAAATTTGATAGAATGTTTTCCAGCACGAGCCAATTTCTATAAAATTATAAATTTTCTAAATTAAAATTCCAATATGTTGATTAAATGTCTTATCAATTCGTTAATATTTTAGTATGATTTTCAATATTTAAGAAAAGACATTGATTTTGCATATTTTATGAATGTTGATAAAATCGTCGATCAACGTGTCGATTACGCTCGTGCATGCGGTACTAAAGGTCTCAAGAATCGTTTTGTGGAACCATAGCACTATCGAATTAAACAAAAAAGATTGTTAACAGGTCTGCTGACGCGGAATAACTCTATCGACTGTCACGAGTACAAAACTAGCAGCAACCTGCAGAAAAAACAAGTTTTCGATGCAGTGGCTGCTGCCAGTATTGTCAATAACTGTTCCGGCGTCGACACATCGAAATCACAAGTCATCACACTGGCAACGTTCACGAAATTTTTGGAATCGCGACAGCAGGAAAAGCTGACGGACGAAGAGATCAAAGCACTGGTCAAGGTATGATTTTCACACGGTCTCTGAACAGTTTCATTGCTCGTTTACTCGTCCCTAGAGCATTGAATCGAACAACTTGTTATACGTTCGGTGCGATACTTAGGAATCAGTAAGATTTGTAGAGGTGCAATGTTACTATTGAAAACGAGAGTTATAGAATCGTATTTCATTGCTCGTACGAGGTCGACATGCAAGTATAGGGGATAGCACAATCAACCAGAACGATTTGCTCTGATTCCAGCGACACGAGCCGGACCCAGCGCTGCGTACACAATGGTGTTTGTCTTTCGAGGGCTTTGCACGGTACATGATGGACAAGGACAATTATGCTTTCCCAAACGAGTACGCGACACCGTCCGAGATTGAAATGCAACAGCCATTGTCCCAGTATTACATCGCTAGCTCGCATAATACTTATTTGACTGGCCATCAGCTCAAGGGAGAATCTTCCGTTCAACTCTATTCTCAAGTTAGTAGAAAGTATTTCACGTGCAATCATTCATACATCACCTAACAGTATTTTATCTCCCGATTCGTTTTCTTTAAGTTATTGCCAGCAAAAACAAGACTTTATGCATTAATTGCTAGAAACATATACCGGGTGGTACACGAGAAACAGGTCACCTAAATAGCTCCGTTAGGATTAGAGATCGATGAAAATGTTAGAGAGGAAAATTGTACTGTTAAAGGGGGCAAATATGGTGATATAAAAATAATGTTCCTATTGTAGTCGTTTTCAAGATCTTTTGAACGTCATCGATGATTTTTAAATGGCACCATATATTTTTAACTTCACAGTGTCGTAGCTGATGTCAAGACGAGTTCAATGATGTGGTACACTATGACCTTCAAATGACCTTGGACTCTGATCAACGGAAATTTAATTTCTTAAGCCATTCGGTCTCGTAACACGTATACCGTTAATGGAAGGTGATGTCTAAGCGTACACACATGTTCATCAACAAACTTACGTTTTTAGAAGAAACATTGCTCTTATTTTTAGAAGATATTATTCCTTTAGATATTCATCGAGTATTGTTGTACAACACAATGGCTGTCTCGCTCATTCTTGACGTACCATCAGAGAATTTCTGAACTATAAATTTCAAAATTGTTGGATAGGACGTAATGGACACATACTATGGTCAGCACGTTCACCCGATCTAACTCCTCTTGATTTTTTTTGTGGGGTATACTCAAAGATGATGTATATCGCAAGAAAGAATAATTAGATCTTGTAGATGAATTTCAACAGAAACAATTGAAAGTGCAATTGATTGCCTTGCAAACCGTTTAAATGTGTGTGTTACTGCTCAAGGTCATAATTTCGAACATTTACTTTAATTCAAATAAAATGATTGCACATTTTAAAGTTATCATTGCCTTATCATAAATTTTCTAGTTCAAGATCATTTGTAGGCCATAGTGTACCACATCATTGAACGCGCCTTAACATCAGCTACAACACTGTGAAGATAAAAATATATGGTGCTATTAAAAATCATCGATGACCTTCAAAAGACCTTGAAAACGACTACAATCGGAACATTATTTTTATATCACCATATTTGCCCCTTTTAACAGTACAACTTTTCTCTCTAACATTTTCTTCGATCTCTAATCCTAACGGAGCTATTTAGGTGGCCTAAAATTCGTTAAGTGTTGCTAAAAAATAAAATAAATGATTACATTTAGGCAACAACAATTTAATAATACGTATATTAGATGCAGAAATTAATTCATAACTTGGCGGCGCGGTATTTGCCAATGTAGGACGGCAAATCCAGAGTTCTCAGAATTTTTATTTATTATGCAAAGCAGCCGTTTAGCATGCGTCGAAGTAATTCCAGCGGTTCCCGCCTCTGGCAGAAGTAGGAACTGCGGGAAGTTTTCCTGCAACGCGGAAACATCGCCGGCAGTTTCCGGTTCTCTCGACGTAGAAAGCACCGCGTGACAGTAAACTCGCTTCGCAGGTACTGCTGACGGGTTGTAGGTGTGTGGAGCTCGATTGCTGGGACGGCGATGATGGGTCTCCGGTTATTTACCATGGGCACACCTTCACCACCAAGATACCATTTCGCTCGGTCGTAGAAGCAATTGACAGAAGTGCTTTTGTCAGCTCCCCATATCCCGTGATTCTCTCCATCGAGAATCATTGCTCCCAAAGTCAACAGGCGAGGATGGCCCAAATCTTTCAAGTACGTTATCGCCAAGCAGACTGTTGTCTGCACGGTTAAATTGCGACATGTGGTCAAGTATTTTCGACAAGTTTTTAACACTCGTCGCGTTCATCATTTTTCCGAAATTAATACGTCGATGGATATACAGGATGTTCCACTACGGGTGGGAGAAAATTTAAGGGGTGGTTCTCCATGACAATATAAGTCGAAAATGAAGAATAAAAAGATTGCGATTCCGACTTCGTTATTCAGTTATTAACTTTATTAAAATTGCTGTACCATTATTCAAAATATTGTTTACATTATTAAATATGTTGGTATCTAATCAATTACTAAACATCTAAGTATTCTATGAGGTATTATATCAATTTCATATCCATCAAACTTAAAAAACCAGAGGGAATATATAGGTCGGAAGAAATGTTTAACATTCCAATTAAAATAGCTCCGAGAGTGCAAAGGGTTAACAATTAAAAATCCACCGAAAAATGCGGCAACCCATAACTAAATAACGAAGTCGAAATCGCAATTTTTTTATTCTTCATTTTCGACTTATATTGTCATGGACCCACCACCCCTTAAATTTTCTCCCACCTGTAGTCGAACACCCTGTATAGTACAATCAGAAGATTCGCGAAGTTAAAGTAGTTTAGAAAATTAAACCGAAATTGCACAGATCATATCGATTACATTCTTTGTAACTCTCTGTATCCTTTGGTACAAATTAATTTTTGCTAATAGATTACAGGGAACATTAATTTTTTAACCTGGTGAGAAAATTCGTAGTCTGGCCCAGTTATTGCTCCACCCTATATAGTATTAACAAAGAATATAAATAAAATGATGGTTCAACACGTAGATTGGTAAATTTGTATCTGGTTTTTTGTTTGTTTCAGTCGGTTTTCGGCGACAAGCTTGTGACGAAATTCCTGTTCGAGTCAGATTTCAGCGAGGATCCACAGTTACCATCGCCGTCGCAGTTGCGACATCGAATATTGATCAAAAACAAAAAAATGGTGGTGGATCCTACCGGTCCTCTGGCACACGCTCACTTGCCTCACCGTGGCAAGATGCTCATGTCCGATCGTGCATCTTCCATGAAACAGATGCGCACCGACGTAAGCGCTGCTTCCGTCGTTGAATATTTCAGCGAGGACGATGACGACGAGGAGGACGATGACGAGGATGACAATATTGACGGTGAGACAAATTACTTTCAAATATTTTCTCCGCCAAACTTACGAAACCTGGCATCTCACTTCACAGAACAAGTCACAGTCCTAAATCGCCTCCCTATGCAAATAAAATACATATATATGTACAATATAATGCATACGCAGTGACTCACAATAATATTCGGCCACTTTTAAAAGGACTTTTTTAATTAATTAAACCGTACGACTTGATACAGATCTACTAAATGTATTATATTTAAACTGTCCGAGCTTCCTATAATTGCTTCTCCAAAATTTCCGGCGAACTTTACATCATTGATCCAAGAAAGTCTGTGGCAATCTTCGGGAGCGTTAAACCCGAGGTTCATAATCTATTTCAAGCCATGGATTAACCTAAATACCAGGACCATAAGATTTCCCATTATTTCATCCGTTTCAATTGTGTCTTATCCATCGACTCATCGCTGCACAAACGTTTCACGACACTCGGGAACAATTGGTTCTTAAAAATATTGTCTTCGCAAAAGTTCGTACTTTAAAGGGAATATGTTTTAGAAACTGATATTTCATTTTCTTATTGTCGATTACCAGAAAATTTTTTTTTCATCAATTTAAACTATAGCTATCGGGAAACGACATGTTTGAGAATTTCTTTTTAAACAAAACGAACAGATCAGATTCCAATTTTATGGACATATTTAATGAATGTTTGACGAATGTGCATATGAAGTAGCATTGAATCTGTTTAACTAATAAAAAATTGAATAGAGAACTTTCGCTTGCAGATAACTCGATTTCCAGTTACGAGAGGTATCTAGGCGGGATGCAGGTGCCGCATACTCGATTAAAATCCGATTCTGCGGTCGACGACAAGTCCCAGAAGCAGAGTAGCCAAATAGCTAAGGAACTCTCGGACTTGGTAATTTACTTGCAAGCGATTAAATTCCGAGGATTAAACACAACGCCGGGAACCGCAGCGATTGGAAAAACGCGTCATCAACCACACACAGGGCCTGTTCAGAGGCACAGTATCGCTGGCATAGCAACCTCCAGCATACCTGGCACTTCCGGTTCACCGCAGTCGTTGTCGACGTCGGCTTCGCTCGCGAGCGGAAGTAGCAACATCGACAATCTTTTTAGGTTTGTTTCCCATTACAGTATTATCTCCGTAACTGTCCATGCACCACCACCACCACTGCATAGATATACATAGATGCATACAATCCCCGATCTAATCATGAAGTTTCCAATATACATGTACATATACAGGGTGTCACCTAACGTTTGCACCTCAAATATCTTTTTTGTTTCTAAAGATACGTAAAATATGGTAAGGACAAAGTTGAATGGCACAATGGGGCTGACATGATACCAAAAACAAATTTTGTTTTTATGTCATTTTTTTAGAGATATCAAGGTCACCTTGACTTTTTTAAATGGAACCACCCTTGTTTAAAAACCTACAATGATCAAGTTCCAAGGTCATTCAAGGTCACAGACAGAGGAAACGTATAAGATTTAGAATATGAGCTCTAAATGTTTCGGTAAATACGCATCGTAGCGTTTTGTAACTTGATATTGATTGTTAATATTGTTTATATTACAGTGATCTAACATTTAAAATCATCTGAGAGTATGTTTACTATTTACTACAAGTCTCAACCGTGATTAACGTATTCTGCTTTCATATTCTAATTCTTATACGTTTTCTCTGTCTGTGACCTTGAATGACCTTGGAATAATTATAGTCACTGAATTCCTAATGAAAGGGATTTAAAAAAGGCATTGTAGGTGTTTAAAAAAGGATGGTTCCATTTTAAAAAGTCAAGGTGACCTTGATATCTCTACAAAAATGACATAAAAACAAAAAATTTTTTTGGCATCGTGTCAGCCCCATTGTACCATTCAACTTTGTCCTTACCATATTCTACGTATCTTTAGAAACAACAAAGATATTTGAGGTGCAAACGTTAGGTGACTCACCCTGTATATAATATTAGAAATTACATTCTACCTATAAAAATAAAAAATTAAAATTGCATTTGAATGATTGCAGAACAAATCGCGGTATCCCTGCCTGTTTCCAATGCTCTTCGTTGAACGAGAGTACAGCAAAGAAGATCTGTAGGAAACAACCTTTAGCGGTTCTAGCGCACTCTGAGACCCAGTTAATTCGTACATACCCAGCTGGAATGCGTATCGATTCGACGAACTTCAATCCTGTGATCTTCTGGGCGTTCGGGATACAGATGGTAGCGCTAAATTATCAAACGGACGATGCAGGATTGAATCTGAACGCTGCTATGTTCGAGCAAACTGGACAGTGCGGATACGTCAGGAAACCTTCGGTGATGTGGGACAAGGGACACATGATGTACAGGTATTTATGCGTATGAAAATTCGAATTAGAATCCAATCAGAAGCGTCAGAAATCTGAATAACATTCACACAGTCTAGCGATAAGCTTCAGCTTTGCAGTTTTCAATATAATAACTAAATCGCTTGATTTTGCGGAGTTGCTTGGACTGTTCAGCAGTGAACGTGTTAATTCAGTCTAAGCTCCAATTAGTTCCTATATCCACAAACATGTTCTATCAACTTCCAGACGGTTCAACCCTTGGGACAAGGAGTTCGACGGCCTGCACTCGGCGCACCTGACCCTCTCGATAGTCTCCGGTCAGTACGTGTCCCCAACGAACTTCATGGCGAGCACCTACGTGGAAATCGAGTTAGTCGGGATCCCGAGCGACTGTGCCAAGCACAAGACCAAAGTAGTACAGAGCAACGCTCTGAATCCCATCTGGAACGAGCGGTTTTGTTTCCAAGTGATGTTCAAGGATCTGGCGTTCCTGCGTTTCGGGATCGTCGAGGCTAGTTCCCACCACGTGATCGCTCAAAAGGTGATTCCCTTGAAATGTCTACGTCCCGGGTACCGACACGTTCGACTACGATCCTGCAAGAACAAGCCTTTGGCCCTGTCCACGTTATTCATCTATTCTCGCTTGGAAGAAGAGAGTCTGGACTACAACACCTGCTGCCGCGACCATAAGGAACCATCGAAGCGATCGTTAACCGGTAAGGAGTCTGAGAAGTTAACCACGGTAGATCCAGGACTTGGCGGAGTGACGTTGAAGAGAAGGATGTTCTTCCTGATGGTGTTCCACGTGGTGCCCAACGAACCGTACACCATTCTGAAGGTCACCCAAGAGAGCACCACGCAAGAAGTAATGTTACAAGCTCTACAGAAAGCTGGGATCCCGGCAGACCGGGTAGACGAGTACATCTTGGTGGAGGAGGTGTCCCGGGGCTGGGAGAAGAAGGACAAAGAAGAGCTACCAACTCAAAGAGTCCTGGACCCTACGGAACGTCCACTTCAAGCCCAAGCCTTGTGGAAGGGTCAAGGTCGGTTCCTGTTCAAAAGAGTCGGCGACGACCCCAGCACCAGAGCCTGGCTAGCTTCCATCAGGAGCACAGCGGGTCATTCAAAATTGGACTCGGAGAGGGACATGTCCACCCACATTTGGGACGAGACCGACACCTTCCTGGTCTGCATCTACAACGTTTCGCCGGACATTCCTTACGCGATCCTGCGGGTCAGAGTCAGTAGTTCAGCTCAGGATGTCCTGGCGCAGGCGCTGGTGAAGGCTAGACGAATGGAGGACCCGATGAAGTTCGCTCTCGTCGAGGAGCTGGAATGGGGAGGCACCGGAGCCGTTGGCAGTGGCAATCGGCAGCTAAGAGTCCTGCGGGACGATGAAAATGTGTACAGCACGCAAGCGTTCTGGAAAACGCTGGGTAGATTCATCTTGAGGGAGCGGGAGCAGGTAATCCCCAGGCGCCATCTGCTTCCGGCTACACTGGACAGGTTGAGCAAAGGCTTCGGCGTTGGCAGATCTGTCTCCCTACCTGGGTCCAGCAAGGAGAAGGCCCCAGTTTCAGAGGCACTGTCCGATCCTACGTCCAGGGGGGCCAGACACCGTTTGCTCACTCCTGGACGAAGGAGAGAGGTCCATTCCGATGGCGAGGACGTCAGAGAGTCTGATATTAACAACGCAGTGCAGCATCTGAAGAAACTTTCCCTGAGGAAGCTACGGGTATGGAAGTCATAGTGGCAGTCCCGGGCGACGTCGATTTCATCGATCTTCGCCACTCGGAGGAATGAGTCATAAGTCCCACCCTAGACCGTTGCATTTCGGAAGACGGAGGCTAACTATCGAAACTAGTCAACCAACCGCTAAACGGCGATACACATACACGCACACACACACACACCTACACACACGCGCGACGCGAATCCCGAAGATCGCTCTCGAAACAGCCTCGTGTCTACGAACAGCATTGGAACGCTGTCGAACCAAACAGACGCCTAATTGTACTCGACGGCAATCGATCATGCGGATCGGAGTCAGGCGAACCCGGTTTAAATGAGTAGTATGATTGAGACAGACGGAGTTTGATTGGACGTAGTATTTGTAAGGATTCTCGAGAGTCTCGACGATCTGACCACTCTGTCGATATGGGACTTTTTATTGTTTGCTTCGGTGCTGATACTTTTTATTAACCCTGCTACGATTTTAGGAGAGTACAGGTTCGTTGTATTTTTGAGAGTTGAAGGTTCGGAGTATTGATTAGGGAGTTGGAAAAACTCGTCAGATTTTTTGTGAAGAGAAACAGGTCTATTAGACGTCGTTAATTAGAAGCTGAGTCGGTTTTATACAGTTTTTCAGTGAATAATGTTCGTTGTGGTGAATATAGATTTATAGTACCTCTTGTGCATTGCTTTATTGTTTGGAAATAATGCAAATGTTGTGCTTGAGTGTACAAAAATGTAATTTCTCTATTTTTAACAGAAACGTGTAATTTTGAGTACATATTAGGTACAACTTTATTAATTTGTCTCTGTTGTATCGATTTGACACTAAATGAAAGTTAATTGACCACTTTGTATGCGTAAAATAATTTTAGGTAGAAGACGATAGCCTAGTGCACCACAGTTACTGTTAATATACTAAAAAGGTCAGGTATTGGATATATTATACTTCAATTTTGTCAAATTTAAAGCGACTAAAATTACCAAAATTCGTTTAGATCAACAATAATTGCAAATGTTCATTATTTTCAATATAAGGAGTATTTGAGAGTGTGTTCTGATTTTTAGAAAATAATCTATGCAAATCGAATTTTGGACATTCGTAGCCAACGATATACGTAAAAGCGGAACATGGGTCAAGATTGACCCACCTTTTCTAACGGTTAAGAACCACTTAAAAACTATGACTAAAATTGTCGGTAACACTTGTGTCTCGTGTCGATCGATATTATATCGAATCGTTGATCGTAGCAGGGTTAAAAACGCACAGTGGCGTTTCTGTGGTTATCAGCACAGTTTCGATTGTTTCGTCGCGCCCGATAAGCGAGTTTGATAACGGCAAGCGTAACCGTGATTAATTTTGTAACCAGTTTTCTAGTCATTTTCTAGTCGACTATAATCGTCATGCGAATTTTGTTCTTCCGAGGACAAATAGGGCTATCAAATTCGGCGCTTCCCCCAGCATTTCCCAAAGAAATACTCAGAACTACCATTCAATCGCAGCATTCAGTTTCGACACGATTAGTTTACTTGAGTTTCTAGATCGACATAATCCTGTTTTCCATATTTTTGTATACGCGTGTACATATTTTTAATCTAAACTATATATTTTAATATGTGTATATATTTACATTTAACGGATACATTGTACTTAAAATACCAAAACAAACAAAAAAAAAAAAAGAAAAGAGAAAACAGAAATTCTATATCGTCGTGAGATCGCAGAAGAGGCTTCGTTCAAAAGTTTATCGTGAACTTCGTTGGTCAAAGTTCATTGTGAACGCGAAGGGGAAAAAACAAACTAGTCAAGTTCGTTTCGATGATGAAACCGTTATATCAATTTCCAATATCGATGTAACATTACACCGGGACCTGATTCTTTTTTATAAACATTTACTTACCCCCAGTTATTAACGCTTGCACTTTGTGTACCTGACTCTCATTCGCGGACGTTCTCTTTTATTCTATCGACGCGACGTTTCATAGTGTCTGTAACTTGCATAGTCGTCGTGCAGTCTACTGCTTGGATGTTCAAATAAATTAGTCCGTACCACGAGAAATTAAACAATGTCGCATGCAGACGAATTAGCGGTAATTAAAGATCGTCCAAGCTGGACTTGCAAAGTCTCTTTGTACCTGTTTGTTTAATACGGGGAAAAAAGCAAACCCAGACGAACAAAGTTCGGACAACACGAACGACTATAGTATTCTTCCATCACTTATGTTCTCGCATGATCTTCTACGAATCGATTAGTTGAACCGCCACCTCCCTTGTGGTGTATGTAGAAAAGCTGAAAGCATAAATTAGGCTCGATCGACCGATCGCACATGATTCGAATGCAAAGTGAAGACGTCTAGTCAAGCTCTATCATCGACGTATCTCTCGAATCGAGGTGTATTCAATGATTTTCTAGGTGCGACCCACCCACATTCAACACGAACGAAATGGTTCACAGAACAAAGTTCTCGCGATAAGCTGATTTATCAACAGCGAATCTTTGCCGAATAAAAGGAAAAAAAAATGCGAAAGAGAGAAGGAATGGAAACAGTATTATTCCTAACCCACCGACGTAATTCTCGGTGGGAATAACAAAGATCATGCTAGTCGAGGAACCGCTTTCATTCGCTCGCGAAAGAAACACGAAAAACCACAGTTTTGAGCGGTTAGGTGAGCTTTTGTCCTAACGATCGCGCGCATAGTCTTCGCCAGTAGTTCGGAGAACTATGAAAATCTTGTCGATCCCCTCCCCTACCCCCCAGCTAATGGCCGATAGCATAGAGAAAATTAAAAACTCTAGACGACGACGTTCTATCGAGTCATCTGTTTTATTATTTCAATTGTTACGAGAATGCAGTGCGGGTAATGTTTGTACATATTCACACATCGTCTTCTCTGTTACTATTATACATAATAGATATATTATATTATATATACATATATTTATAATCAATTATACGATTGAAGAGAGTCCTTAACGCGCGCGGAGTCTTGCTACTTACGAGGAAACGTTTGACGCTTGTGCGAACAATTTCTGTAGAGTTTCAACCCTTTCGCACAATTTAGATTAACATTTACCAAAAAAAAAAAAAATCTTAACCGTGCACGAAGTGACAAATATTGAAAAATTGAACAATTCGAGGTAGAGAAATTGGATAAAAATTGGCCGAAAAAATTCCGAACAGTGAAAGAAACGAAGACCGTTTAAAATGGGACAATTCGGAGCACAAAAGCCCAAGTTACAATTTACCAAACAAAAAAATTGTTAAACAGTGCAAAATACACGATTCGCACGGCAGAATTCGCAGCGCGAGAAACGATCGCGCCCCGTTGGCGACTCGAGCGTCTTGCGCTCCCTTCGTTGCAAATCATATTTATTATATATTGTTGATACTGAGACGAGTAAAAAAGAAAAATACCGTAGATCAATGTTCCTTTTACAATCGTTGCCCCGTTTACCCCCGGACTGTTAAGGAGCGCAGTTAATTATTGTAAAACACGAGAGACCAAGGAGCGTCGGTCGTTTTCCATTTATCGAGCGTCATTCCAGTTGCTTCGGCGGTACATACATACATACATACGTATAACGGAAATATTACAATACTGTCGACTCGGTTTCGCTATAACGATCGAGACATCCAGCGCCTAACTTTTTCTCACTGTATAATTCTATGTATAGGCGGGAATAACTAGCGGAGAATAATTAATACGAAGTCTTTCTACCGCGGGCCGGAGACGCCACGAACACGTTGCCCTTCGTCTTCCATTCGCTAGCATATTCTAATAACGTGTTTTATACTTTCGATGAGCCACGACTGACAATTTCAAATGTATATGTACTCTCGTAACGCGCGTGATCTTCCTCTGGCCAGTGTGCCCGGCGACACTCGGATCCCCGGAACGAACCTAATCGCTTCGTTCTAGCACCGCCGACTCCACACGAGAATCGATTTTCGCTTGATTGATGTGCTTGATGACAGATTATCGTAAATATAAGGAAGTAAGATAGAGGAACGATATAATAACGAGAATAATTATTATCGTAGACTATGGTTCCTCGGATCGGAGTGTCGGGGGTACGCCTGAAAGAGAACACACATAATTTTTTTAGAGAAAATTTCGTGGCGCCGCTGAGCACCCTATAATATATTTTTGGACACCACTTCCTTAGTATAACTATCCCCCGTTTATCTTCGACTAATATGATAAGCGATCACTCGACAACATATCTCGACGCAGGTCGCGAACACGGACGATCGAATGAAAGTATGCGTGCGAGCCGGTGGCGACCTGCTGTACAAAAACAAGATGCGCTCGAAAGTCAAGATCATAACGGGAAATTGATTTGAATCGTCTCGAAGATTTTCTATTTCCCAGTTTCTTGGGTTTTTGAAACGACATTCCGAGTGCGTCTTCCATCATATCCGGTACAAATATCATTTTACAGAATCACTAGATTTATAGAAATAAAATTGTAAACAGGTTCAGCTGGCAAGTTTCTTGAATTGACAAATACGTTCAAAATCATTGTTTCGAGCATTGCATTCGAAGCGTGGGCGCTCGATAAGCGTCAGTGGTTGGGCTCTCCCCACCATTCGCTGGATTCTCTGAGCAGCGGAGTCAAGTTTTTTTTTTTTTTTTTATATTATTTTACGTCGCTTTGTGAATTCCTATTCGGAATTATTTCACGACGGGGCGGAGTCAAGTTAACGATGTTCTGGAGGCATTATAAAAACGCAACAAAATTTTTGATAATTTCACAAGATATAATTCTTACTAAATTAATGCAATTACCAAAGTTTCGGTTCGATTTACTGCACCGTTTAAGAATTGTAGCAACTTAAAGTTTGCACATTTTAACACGTCTTCTTATAGAGAATTCATAAAATGCCACTTCAGACCCTATTTAAACCTTGAAAAAACGCAAATAGAAACTCCAGTTTTTTTTATATGTAGTAAAAATTATATAATTAATTATGTTCAAAAGTTATTAGGACTCACTAAACAGTTACAGAGCAAAAAATTATAAACTGTTACAAAACGTCAAATTTATCGTGTTGTCATCTCAATAATAACTATGAATATTGCTTTCTGAAGTGTTTTTAATTTATTTAAATATTTATTTTTAACTTTTTATTGCGTAATTATATATACTGAATACCATAAATTTATTATCTTGACGTTCAAATCGGAAGGTACAATTATTCGCAAAAGCATTTTTTATAATATGAAGACAATTTGATTAAAAAATAAATATAACATGAAATTCACTAATTGAACGAAAGCTTTTTAAATTAATCTATTTCTTTAATGCAAAATATACTTATAATGGCTCTCATTGCCAATATATTGATGGATTTCGAATTTCTTGTACTTTTGTCTCCCATTGTACCTCCAGAACATCCTTAAAGAGCTGTTCCTTATCGAGTAGCCACTTCCAAGCGTATAAATACATTTATAACAAACACACGTATGCATACAACATTTATATACGATATTTAATAATTTACTTGGCGATCTTTTATGTTCCTTCGAGTACTTAATTTTTATTAAAACAATGAAATGTACGTGGCATTTCTGTGTTTGATATCATCGGTTGATCAACGACGTTTTTATGTTCCTTTGAATACATTTTATGAAAAATGCGAAATATGCACATGACGTTTCTGTGTTGAATCGTTTAATTTATTGCACGACGACATGCATGTTTCTTCGAGTGCTTACATTTTGTGAAGAACATGAAATGGACATGATGTTTCTGTGTTTGATGATTTAATCTGTTTGTTCGATTATCTTCCTCGCCTTTTGCGAAGAGAAACGACATTTCGCGGTGAACGACAGCAGAGGAACGGAACGCAATGTAAATAGACGAACAATGGCTACTAATAACGATAACTGATTGTTAACGGTTAATTTCGATGCTCCTTGGGTCTCGGCGAAAACCCCCGCATCGAGAATATCATCGACTAAATCGGACGTCTCTCTCCTCCCCCCCCCCCCCCCGTTTTTCTTCTCTCTCGATCCCATTCACGTGGACCGTAACGGCGCATATGCTTGGAGAAAGATCCCTTCTCGCGACGGACTCCGAAAAGTTTGTTGAGAAAACAGAAAAAACTATTTATAAGACGAAAACCTACATTGTACTCCATCAAAACGAGAAACGACTCTCTATGTACTTCTTAAAACTTTTGGGACCATTCTCATTAAGCACACTTTCTCGAGCGAGCTCTCCGGAGCCACTTCAAACGCGAACGATGCAGTATTAATTTTTCTTTTCGTCGATGGGAATAAGAAAAGCCGAGGAGATCGTTGGAACCAAACGAAAAGAGTAAAGGTTCGAAAAAGCAAAAAAGAAGAAAATAACGAAAGAACGAACCGCGCTGGAAATACATGTTCGATACTCGACGAGGTTCGAAAGGGCGCGATCGATGTTTCCAATTAATCGCTGATCACACGAGAGAATATTTTAGACGTTTTCTAATTACGTACCGACACTTCATCGGATCACGGTGAAAACTTTCCGCGCGAAATATACGAGGTACATATTTAAAAGATAGCAGAGTTCTAGTGATTCGTTTTGTTAACAAGGATACACGCACGTAGACGAAATCGTTGATTATTCTCAGAAAATTAGCAAGTTTGTGTTCAGAAACCCGAGAGCTCGTGCGACATTGAACATCAGCCGAATCGGTGAAATTTTTCGATCAAATCGAACCTTCGAAACATGTACGAAACGCGTTCCAACGCACTCGAAAGGAAGTATGATATATTATACTCTGTACTGATCGGGCATATCCATATTGTACATATCCGTGGTTCTTCGATAGTTGTTACATTAAATATGTGCGCGTAATATCTAAACAAATAACTAAATGGATAAATTATTTACATTCGTGCGTAATATGTATACTCGCGCGGTGATAGGCCCACGCAGATCTACCGAGTGTTAGATGCATGTGGGCGGCGCAACGAAGAATATTGATCCAAGGCCCGCCCAGTTGTCGAGGTGCTCATTCAATATCGTAGTTATCCTGTTACGTTTTCGTCTATCGTGCCACGAACGTGCATGAGAGTCTTCGCTAGACGCTGGGAGAGGGGCGCAAGGGGATTGGCTCGCGCGTCCGCTAAGCCCCGCCCACCTTCTCCGCGAACCTGCGCAGTTGGAACTGCCTCTGATGCTCGGTAGACCTATACGATGTGTGCCGAACGGAGTTGGAAAATTGACTGGTTTGACTGTACCTGTGCCAGATGTCTGATTTTGGATGCGATAGTCGCAAAACTTTTGCCACGCGGTCCTACAGTAATCTCTGGAAGTAAGACTATTTATTTAATTATTTTAAATAACAGAAGTAGCAGAGAGAGAGGCATGTAACAGAAAGAAATTGGACGGTTTTGACCCAATGTTTTCCCCACCGGTGAACCTTCCAGCTCCGCCCAGCTCACGTGTATCGATGGATCTATATGTATAGGTACATTTAATGTACCGAATGATTCGATAACAATCAGTCACATGAACCACTCCATCGTTAAAATAATTTTCGAACACGTTTAAATGAATTTTCTAATGTTATACACGACCCCCACACAAAATAGATTCGTTACAGAGAAAATCGACCTGTATAAACAAAATAGAACCGCATACAAGATACTACGTATATTTTTGATTATTTTATACAAATTGTGGCGATTGTGGTCTAGTCAAACGGTACGCGTTACTCTTAACGATTATGAATTCTGCGGTGTACCTTCGAGGCGCGATTCGAAGCCAAAGAAAGACAAGAACGCTATTGATAACATGAAAAGTTGATGAACAGTTTAATGAAACGTTTCTGCCATATGGCCAGGCTGGCCCGGCCACGGCTGTTAATCTGTCTAATAATATTTAATAAAATGTCTTTTTCATAAGTGTGAGTTTTATGATACATATACATATATTAACATATATGTATTAACCTAACGTTCATGAATCTATATAAATCTATACATATATATATTATATATTATATATAATTTATATATTATGTAATATACATATATAATATATATACATAGGATAACGGATTTAATAAAATTGTGGTTCGTTTCCACTGCATTCTCATCGAGCGGCTATTTTGGTGCGTTTATCAGTAAGTTAGGTCGTTGTGACTATCGATTCAGTTTGCGAATCATTGATTGTATAGTCGACGGTCGATTTGTTAAGTAACCGAACGGTAAATAGTAACGTAACCAGCCTGGGAGAAGAGACAACGTCACAATAGCGCCGTAAGCGGTCGGGACCGATCACTTGTTTTCCATATAGTAAACTGTTTAAATTGAGACTTTTGTACGATGTAAAACCTTTGTTCGTGAACAGCTAACCCAGACAGGCCGTAAACTTATTTTTTCATACACGTGTGAGAAGCTCGGAATCGGTTCGCAGTGTTGTTTCAAGAACTCTATCTGAACGTGCTTACGCTCTTTAATTAAGCATTCGATCGATAAGTTTAATATGCTCCCTAGAACATTTGTAATTATGCCAATAAACCACCCGTTATTTCATTAAAAGCTCCCTCTTTCTCTCTGACTTTCATTATGGACATTATCGAGAACAATGAAACGTTTACCTATTATATTTTCTTTTTGATATTTCATTTTTGTCCGGCTAAGATCCTATCTAACCCTAAACGAACAGATAGTGATTAATTAAGCGAACAGTGTTTTTCGTTCGACCTCTTGGTTCTTTGTTGAAATTTTTCTTGTCATATTGTAGATAGATGTTCGTATCGTGTAAGTCTCCTCTATAATACATATATATTCTGTATTTTGTACTATACAAATTTTGTATTTTAATATACAACTTTCTATACTTTGAAACAGAAAAGAAAACGAACGTATATGCTTCTTATTTCGATTTTGTCGCGGTGCGGCGCACGCTTTATTTCTGACACATCTGTGAGAATAGTATGTATATGTATACTGTACAGTGTACAGATATAGGTACTTGCATCGTTATCTGATTACGTCACCAGTCAAATACTACAGCGTTCTTACGTAAGTGGTAACTATACTTTATCTGGAAATAGGTATACTCTCGAAGCAATCACGTGTAGATCGTCTCGCGAAGCTGCGTCGACGCTTGTAACGAAAACAATAGGAATTGTACCGAGCAATTTTGTGCCACAATGTTAACGTATTTAGAAGACGGTTCCGACAATGTTTCGGTTAGAACGTTAGTTATTATAGCCGAGTGAACAGAACTTGAATTAACTGTAATAACGAATTTGAATTGAAAGCACTACTCGAATCTGAGCGTTCGATGGAAAATAAATGTATTTATGTATAATATAACACACACGGGTTTGACCTAGAGAACCCTATCGGCGTAGAGGTTCCATTCTATGTATTTAATAACTGTGTGCGACATCTTTGTCTCTCCTACAGAGCTGTGACAGAGAGGGAGATATGTCACTCGCAGGAGAGACAAAGATAGAGAGTAACGATTTTTGTGTAGAAATATTCGTTGTATTATTGCGCATTGCAGGACAGAGCCCTTTTTTGCAATTTGGCTCTTGAAACTTTATAAAAAATAAAAGTGTACGTTTTAGAAGAAATTTTTTTCTGTACACTTTCTCCAAAAAAGGGCTCTGTCCTGTAATGCGCAATAATACAACGAATATTTCTACACAAAAATCGTGAGAAAATATTGTTTCTTCGCCTCAGGAAGTTGATCAAAGTTCACCGAAAAATCAAGCCGCGTGGTTACTCTTTGTCTTTGTCTCTCCTGCGAGTGACATGTCTCCCTCTTTGTCACAGCTCTGTAGGAGAGACAAAGATCTCTATCTTTGTCCTAGTTTATTTTTAGTTCACCTCAACGCCGATAGAGGCACCACCAGTGCTACCAGAATCGTGGGACGTTCCCCTCCGCCGGCTCGGCCCCCCCACTCTGACGTACCGTCGTCGTCTTACGTTGCTTCTACTGCGCACGCGCTACACGCACGTGCCTTTACTCTGCCGTGTGAGTGCCTTTTCGATTGCGCGCGCGCTACACACGCAAGCGTAAACTTCGGTAAAATGTGAATTTCGGAAGAACGCATCGAGTCGAATAAGCAGTTCACACGAACAGAGTAGAGGTACGCTTGTGTGTGTAGCGCGCGCGCGCAATCGAAAAGGCACTCAACTCACACGGCAGAGCAGTGTTGGGCAAAAACTTAATCAACGATTGACAATTAATCTCCTACTTTAGTCGTTAGTTGCGATTAACGATTATTAATCGTCAATCGGATAATTGATTAATGATTATTGCTGAAATTTCGAAATGAAATACGTAATCAGAACTGTATGAATACTGAAAAAAATGTAAACTCGATTTTTCGATTCCTTTTTTTAATGAACGATTGACGATTAAATCAATCAATTGAATCAATCGCCGATTTTTCGACGATTTCTTCATTTAATCGTATACATTAATCAATCAATCATGATTAAAATTTTAATCGATTAATGCCCAACTCTGCGGCAGAGTAGAAGCACGTGCGTGTAGCGCGTGCGCAGTAGAAGCAACGTAAGACGACGACGGTACGTCAGAGTGGGGGGGGCCGAGCCGGCCAAGCCAGCGGAGGGGAACGTCCCACGTCCCACGATTCTGGCATCACTGGGCACCACATCGGCTCCGGCGCACCCATGAGTTGAAAATAATATAATAGTATGTACAATTTTTAAATTCTTCTTATGTTTTTACTATTTTCCATTTGATTTGCTCAGTTTTTCATAATATCTGCAGTCTATAACTTAATTATAGAATGAAACATGAAAACACTTACGGTGGATGTAAAATTGAATTAAGTTACTGCCAATTTTTGGTTCCAATTGATCGACTACGGAGAACAACAAGACCAGATACAGAGGATTCAAACGAAATATTAATTATTCTAGTAACGTTAATGCTAATATTTAAAAAATTCCATCGTAGAGTATAAAGTTTAATTCTTTAAAAATGGCAGACAGCAAGTTCTAACATAAATTGTATTAATAGTTAGTGTAATGTTCGCCGAGACATGGCGAGTGTCGAGAAATTACAGAGAGGTAGAGGTAAAGAAAAAATATAAACGTATCAGTAATGGAATAATTGAATTATTTTACGAAATTGTACACGCCAGAACATCGTAGCTCGAATTTCGTTCGGTTCAAGTGATATTTATGTAAATGAAAAACGGTGGAACATATGGAAGACGTTGTACGAGTAGCAGATGTCATTATGTAGAATGCTCTTTGGCGTTATACTGTGTATACTCCCACGTAGTACTACGTTCTCGCCTTGAGGAACGAACGATCGTATGTAATATCTATTGTACTCATAAACTATAAACAGAGAAAACGCATGCGGCCATCTTGAATTTTATGTATAATTTATCACTACGGTACTGTGTTAATATACCACAGGCATTGTTGAAGAAAAGAAAATCTACATGTAAATAAACATGAAAAGCATTTTTATAAATAATTCTCATGGTTTTTATTTCCATGAACCTACAAAAACAAACTTATACAAAAATCACTTAACAAATTACGTTTGTATTAATTAATACTTTAATCTATCGGCGGTGACTTAGTAGTCTTCCAAAAATCGAAAAAGTTCAACAATTGAAATCGCCTAAGTGCTCGCGACGGCCGATTCTCGAAGGCTACGCCTCCTCGACCCGGCCGCGCGTCTCGCTCCCCATGGCGGCCCTAGTACTCGGAGCCGCTCAGGCGCGTACCATAGCATAGGCGCTATTCGTGGCGCTTCAGGTCGACACGCGTGTCAATAGGTTTCCGCATTACCATCAAGGTACTATTTGCCAAGCATATCTAAACGTGCGCGAAAATCATGCTATTCCAGATGGTATTAAAATTTGAACAATAGTATTAATAACTATTTTTTAAATTTATTTTACGAATTTATTTTTCTAATTAATTTTCTACAGCTGTTGTCCGAAATTATCGTGCGATATAGTGGAATAGGCCTACAGGGGATACCACTAACAAAAAAAAAACGCGTTTTTTTTTTTTGGCAATACTATCTCGATGGTAATGCGGAAACCTGGTGACACGCGTGTCGACCTGAAGCGCCACGAATAGCGCCTATGCTATGGTACGCGCCTGAGCGGCTCCGAGTACTAGGGCCGCCACGGGGAGCGCGCCGAGTCGAGGAGGCGTAGCCTTCGAGAATCTGCCGTCGCAAGCACTTAAGGGGGGAGCCCTGTGTAAAATTAAATTTTTTAGCACTTTTTTTTCGCTTAGATCGATAGAAAATTTCCTTATGAATACGATAAAAAAAGTTAGAATGCTATCAGAGATGTTCTTGTACGTTGTTTTCAAAATAAAGTGAAGAGTTGTATTGAGCAGGAGCGACGCAGTCTTGATTGCACTAAAGAGGCTTGTGCTTCTCGAAAAGGAGAAAAAACGGCTGAAATGCAATATTTTGATAAAGAGGAAGATCTGTTCTATGGTCCCGGAATCGCAGATTAGCAAAAAACTGCGGTTTAAGTTAAAATGAATTACGATTTTTTCACAATTTTTCTGTTACACAAACTTTAAACGCGTTTTTCTCGAAACGCAGAATTTCACACGCCGTGCAACGTAGCTCGTAAACTAATTACCCGATCTTTATGAAACTTGATATATATATTCTATAAACAATTGGCCTCAGCATGACGAGCTCCGATTTTTTTATTTAAAATAATGTTATTATCAATTATTTATATCAGAAACCACGTTTTTTTTTCATAACGTCGCCATTTTTGCAATTTCGCAAATTTAAAAAAAAGAAAAACGTCATGCTGAGCGTTTTTGCATAAACTAACGATTCCATTTGGATTTTTTTTTATCAGATCATTTTTGTACACTGTACGTTGCACGGCGCAAATATAGGATGCCTTCTTCAAGCCGTTATTCCACGATTATTATTAACAATTAAACTTTAAAAAAAATATTTTTTGTTATACTATAACATGAATAAATGATACCTGAAATTTCAAATCAATCCACGCATTACATTAAAAAAAAAATTCTTGAAAAACAGCCCATTACACAGGGCTCCCCCCTTAAACGGCAGCCCTGGCCTAAACCAATAACATCAATTTTGTTCGTAAACTTACAAATTATCTCGGGTAATATGATCTAATAATCTAATCATTTCTTTTGGAATTGTTATTTAGTAGAAAATTATTGAGCCTTTTTAAGGTACAGTACTTTTTTTGGTGTAGCGCAATCGTTTAAAACCTTGATATTTAACTGGTGGATAAAGTGTTCAAATTAAATAGCTTCTGGAAAATAACGATGTTCTTATCTTTCTTTAGACTGTAGAAGATAATCAAAGTCAACCAAAACAAACGTATAAGAAGTTATGAAAAGTTATCATAGATATAGTATACTATATATATGGTATTTATTTATTACATATATGGAGACTTAACATCCATTACAATCTTAATTTTAGTCTTGCACGTTACTTATTATGATTAATAGTATAACAAGATTACATATATAAATAATTTAAAACATACAATGCCTTTAATATTTGACTGATTTTTCTTGGTGATTGATTGCAAGAAAATTGCGCAAAATGTTAAGAAATTCTATATTATGTATGTATTATGTATACAAATTGGGAATGCTCAACTTACTTGTCATCTGTCTTGCATAATTATTATAAATAACACAGCAATCACTTTGTAGAATGTACCGACTACGTAATTATCATATTCAAATGAAACATACAAAAGTGTCGTTTTAAAAGGGAGTAAACACAAGATATAAGATACTTTATACTTGATACGGAGTAGGTAGCACAATCTTATCACAGCCGAATAAAATATTCCTCTCCGGTGAGTGTTGTGCAGTATGCCAATTGATTCGCCGCATTCGAACACGCATCGCATAGCTAGCACCATGTCGGTACGTAACCATGTATAATTATTTCAATATGCTATTTCATTAAAATTAATTGAACATTTTATTCTAACACAATTGAAAAAATTTGAATATATTTCAGCCATTAATTTTGTGACAAACTCGTAGAGAAATTACAATACTGTTCCGCTTATTAATTTTATATATTTTTCGTTTAATACGATCCATCATGTAACTGAGTTACTATCACATAGTGATTTCCTTTAATTTTAATACATACTGCTTACATTTTACATTGATCACAAAATGTATTTATTATTTAATGAAATACTTTTACATATGTTGAATTAAGATTTATAAAAAATGGATACTTGAAATAATACAAAATTTGTTTATTGTAGAAACCAGCTTTTACTTTCAAAGGACTTATGGTCCCCGCATTCACCCCCTACAATAACGACAGGTAATATGTGCAACTATAAGAGATGTATTAAGAATTTGTGAAAATGTAATAAAACAATTTTGAAGTGAATGCGAATGTTCAATATGTTATATTCGTGTAAGAAGTTATTTAAAGAGATATAATTTATAACAGCAAAAATATTTTCAAATTTGCATACATTCAAAAACTATTTTTGTTTTATTATAATATCTACTTGATCTTATACAATTTTTAACAAATTCATATTTAAATTTTTTTCCACTTGCTGTAGCCAAAGAACCCTGAATTTGGCAGTTATCCCACAATACGCTGAATATTTGGCTAAAAAGAAGGTCACTGGCATTCTTAGTAAGTAAAAATTTTATTTTTTATGATTTTACTTGTTTGAACATAAGTATAATTTAGAACTTACTTTATGCACACTTTTTTTAATATAACTTTAATTTAAAAATGACTTTAATCCGGCTAATGTACGCAAGCACTCGGAAAATTCGTTTCCATAAAAAATCTAGTCATATTTTCTTCTTTATTTGAATTGAATGATATGTGTGCTGCCACTTATTACACTGTGCGCCACCATTTAAATTCGCGTGAAATATAAATATACTAAAAGTATAAACGAAAAAATTTGTAATGATTAAATCATCATTTGGATGTAATTTCTACGTAATAGTCAATGGAACTACTGGAGAGGGTACATCTATGTCAGTAGCCGAAAGAAAATCAGTAGCTACAGCATGGGCGAACGCAGTAAAAACAACCAAACAACATTTGATGATCCAAATTGGCGGTGCACCTCTCCCAGACGTTTTGGAGCTCGTACGTATAATCGAAACTATGTGTTCTAAGAATATCGTGTTATAAGAGGGTTAACTATATCTATGTATAACTGAATTGTAATACCATAAGATGGAAAATATTTTTTTTTTTAAACTTTATGTGCAATTTTAATTGATGTAACTTCAAACTGACTTTTAATATATCTTTCGAAATTGTAGAATTAAAACTTGAAATTGCTATATTTATTTAAAGGCAAAGCACGCAGAATGTATTAAGGCTGATTCCGTATTATGTCTGCCCGAGTTGTATTTCAAACCAACAACAGCGGAACAATTGACCGAATATTTGAAAATGATTGGCAAAGCTGTGCCAAACACTCCATTTTTCTACTATCATATTCCGATGTTCACGAATGTTAACAGTAAGTAGCATTTAATCATTATTTTCTTGAAATACGGAAATTTATATAATCTATAAACTTTCGATCGAAAGAAACACTACACATTTTAATACTAAACCTACCACTGCCGATCGAACGATCGGTTTGCAATTTTGTATTCTACTATTTCAAGGAAAATTATTAAATAAATATCTTTGGTCGGACGCATATTATAATAAAATAAATAAATTCAATTTTGTCATATTTTGAGGCAACACGTACTACAATAGTAATTTTTATTGTTCTGTAGGTTCAGTATTAATTAAATAAATTCTATATGATAGGCACAATAATACTATTTACTATTTATATTAACGTATAGTGTAGAATTTGAATGTATTAATAAAAATCGCTTTTTCAGTTCCTATGGGACAATTTTTGGAATCCCTTTGCGACAAAATTCCAAATTTCGCGGGAATAAAATACACGAGCTCAAGCTTAGACGAAGGTGTTCAAGCATTAAATGCTGATAACAAAAAGTATACAGTTTTCCTCGGTAATGATCAGGTACATATTTATTATACCTACTGAAGCATCCAGCTGAAAGTAATAATTGAAAGAATAGTATAATTTTCACAATTTATAACTTAAAGGTAATTGTAATTTCTTTCAGCTAATTAACGCAGGCTGCGCAGAGGGAATGGACTCGTTCATAGTGACAACGTTAAACATGTTCCCAGAATATTCGCAGGAAATTCTTACACAATGGAAAGAAGGAAATGTTTTGAAAGCAAAGGAGATGCAAGCAAAATTAACGAAAGCTGTAATGGCTATCTCAAAATACGGTAACATGTGGAAACGATCCTTAAAAAATTAAACATTACTATAAAAAATTCTACATTATAACAACCTTAATGTTAAATTATAGGTAGCTGGGTGGAGACCATGAAGGTCGCAATGCCTTTCTTAACAAATATGGAAGTTGGACCGGTGCGAAGTCCACTAATGACTTTACCGATGGAATTGAGAACTTCGATGGCCAAAGATCTGCAAACGTTAGGATGTCAAATCAAAATGTAATAATTTGAAACAATAGAGCAACAGTGTTAACAAAATTTTTGTATTTTTCTATTTGTTTTTGATGTAATAAAAGATATCGGTGACGCCATCTGTCAGTCTAAAAGAATATCGACTGTCGGTATTTTTGTCTACCAGTCTGAACGCTTCGCAACTACGTCAAATCGCGCTACTTTCAAATTTTACGAAGCAAATGATTCGTGCTGCTGATTCCACGGTGCCTTATGAGGAATTAGGCAAGAATCATTTCACCCAGTTCAAAATATTCGATATTCGATATTCGAGCTGACGGCGGGATTATATCAAATTATCAATGTGATTTCGTTATTGCTTTTTAACCAAATAAGCCCTATATCATAAAGTATGCTCCTCCACTTTTAACTTAAGCCCTTCAACGTCCAAAAATTCATACGTGAATTCATTCGAAAATCAACTCGAAGATTCTCCTCAATCGCGAAATTTTGTCCGAACTAGTTTGCTGGGTTTTCTTGATTTGTCTGTATTTTTTTAATCAAAATGGCCCTACCACAATGTGGAGTCTTCCACCTTTACTTTCAGCCCTCAAACGTTCGAAAATTTTTATTTGATTACATTTTAAAATGATTTCGAAAAATATTAAATTAGAGACAGACCTAACGGGCGGTTTCTCAATTTTTCAACATAATTACGGTATTTTTTTTTAACCTCAATGCCCCTATCGTAAAATGCGATCTGTCACCTTTAACCTTGTGCCATCAAAAATTCAAACATTTAATCATTCCGACGGGAACACATTTTACAAATATAAACTAATAGAATTATACCTATACACTTATTGTTAGCGCAAAAGTTACATAAAGCAGATAAAGTAACAATATACATAAATCCAATCTGACAATTACTAGACATAGTAGCCAAAGCATCGTTAATAAATTATACAAAATAAATTCTAATTGTTAAATTACATTATCTACTTGTTGCTTATTATGTTTATCTGTTACAAGCATTATTGAACGACTATATAGCAAGTATGGCAGCCATGAGTGTAGAATGCGGTGACTTTTTACAGTTTCAGGTATTTCTATTGTAAATGAAAATAATGTAAAGGATATTAAACCTGAATTTAACGAATTTTAAATATGTTAGTAAAACCAATATTTTTTAATTACACTTCGTATCTTTTTACCACATGTATAATGATGTAAATAGTTTTTGTTGAGTTAAGGTTATATACCGCAATTTATGTAATATTTTGTAATTGTAGAGATGTTTAATTGGAAATGTTTTAAGAAACTAGTTTTCACGTACGAATTAATCTAATATTTTAATTGTTTGTATTGTGTACTAAATATAATGGGAAACATCTGACGAGTTAGGTTATCACATGTACTTACAATACAATCCTTATTAGATCTAAATATCTATATTTTGTACATATACATGTATATAAAACTGTTTAATAATACATACTAAACATACGCAGTAATTTAAACAGCGTTTATTACCTTTGTATTTTTAGTATTTAATCGCATAAACTTATTTCTCAAGTATATTTTAAGTGCATTGCTATATAATATTGTCTTGTTTCAGGATGCATTACAGAAAATGCGACAAGTTGATGACAAAATTATTTACATGTTAAATACGACAATACCAACAGAATCTTTCAAAGCTCAAACCGACCCAGCAGCAACGTGCAAAGATTTGTTTGAACAGATTCACACAGTTCACACAAAAAGAGAACAGGCTATCTCCAAATGTTTAAATGCTACAAAAGAGAAAGTAAAGAAATTAAAAGACCAACGGGATAGCGGTGATAATACTCCTCAACTTCTTAAAACTTTAAGGAAAGAACAAAGTACTATGCGCTTGTTGCAAACAGAGCTAAATGTAGAAGAAGTTGTAAAAAAGCGAACACTTCAAATATATTACGAACGATGCCGTAACTATTATAAAGCATTTAGTACCGGCCCATAATATTATAATACTGGTAATTCCATACAATGTTATTATTGAGAGTTATTTACATAGTTTTACCATATTTACATGGTTATAAGCCTAACTGCATTTAAGGTTGTAGTTTATTAAACATTTGTAACATAATATGTAAATGCGTTCGTTATTTGTTAAAGTCACCATTGAACCAACTTTTATCTCATTACCTATCAGATTATTCAAATCATTTCCTATTTACCAAAGGATTACATGGAATGAATTAAAATAATGCACATACTTAATCCACATATAGAATATTTATTAAGCGACAACATAAAAATATGTTTCAACAATTTACATCTACTTTAGAACATAATCTTCATATGTTACATTATTGTACAATGTACATTTCATTTTATACTGGAAAGGTTTGCAAAAATGTATAATAGTATATATTATTGCTCCTAAATACTGTGAAATTACAAGCTATATCCGATAATAAAATAGTCGAGAACGTATTTTAAATTATTGCAAGCGAGTTTCTAGATTGTCGTTACACCTATTATTACTTTGCTTCAACCAAAGCTGCTGCTTCATCTTCAGTTTTCTTTTTAGCTTTAGCTTCATCTATCCCCTTTTGTTTTAGTTCCTCGTACCAATTCATTCTGTCACTTATCACATGTCTTCCAGCTGCTGCTTCCCTTTTCCCTGACACAATAGCCCATATAAAACCTATTATTGCGATAACAGCCATTATGTTGCATATACGAATTCGTGCTATAGTATTTGCTCGTTGCATAGTACTCCATCTAATTAATGGAGAACATAAGTTGTACACGACATAATTTTTTAATTCAATGCTGCATGTGGCAAATATACTTACGGTATCTTCCTTGGAATTTCATCTATGCTAGGATATTTTTTAACCCATACTAGCACATGTTTATCAAAATTCGATACATAATGCATATTTGCTGAAGCATATAGAAGAACATTTCTTTTCTTTTTGTCCATTTAATTTATTTCACGCAAACTACAGTGATTCGCATATTCGTTCGTAGAAAGTTGTTTCATTTATTTGTTCAAATTACATTCAAAATTTTCAATTTTAAGTCAAGCCTAGGAAAAATATAGCGCTAATAAATTTTAGAATATAAGGATAAACATAATTTTTATTTGGAAATTACATGAACGATCATACGAGTCACTGAATATAAATTATATTATACCTAGGACAGAATCAGAGCCTGATTGACTAGCCTTTGTTGCTTGCTCATTAACAGCAGGTTTAGGTGGTTGCTCACCACCTGCAGGTATCTTTCTCGTTACTGAAGTAGTATTTAATTGTCTAGTTGGTAATTTAAATCGCTTCAAAAATCTTGCACTAAGCATTCTATAAGCATTAAAAAATTTATGTGAAAATCATTTGTCTTCAAAATATAAAGTTACTTCTTTCATGTTTTTTTTCATATTTTTGAATGTAATAATCTGATATTCAAACAAAATATACTAAATATTATTTTCATACATAGTTATCACATAATCAAATTATTTTACTTTCATTTGTCTAAACTTGTTTGAAAAATAACACGATCCGTAATCAACCAATTTCAAAATTTTTTATTTGAGATTTAATTTAATTTAATTACAGCTTTATAAACAAGTGTAATATATCTCGAACAATTTAATACTCGCTGTTCCACGCTTCTAAGAGGTTATGTGCCTATAAATAAACATTTATAACAAAATATCTACATAAGTAGAAACATGTGCCGTTTCGTCCTATATATTGACCTTGACCGAACAGTTTTAAAATGGAATCTTTCAGCTGACGTTTGTTTTTCACAGCAATAATGTGTTGATTCTTTACTGTAATTAACAATTGAAGCATGCTTCCATTTTCGCGTAAACCATTTGAATGTCAATGTATACTCCGGTGGAAGTAGCCACTTACTTTGTATGATTTAATACTCGAAAATTTTTGACGGTTCCCACTCCTCCTTCGACCAACTACTGAATCATGACAGGACAGTTGAGATTCTTATATATACACGCGCGCTTTCTCACGAACGCCAATCCGCCAATTGCGAAAATCTTACATGTATGTGGTAACTATATTCTTTAATCAACAGTTGCTATTATGTATCCGCGCGAGTATGCAATTATGAATAGTGGATGCTAACATAAAAATTATTTACATTGTTATACAATATTAATAAATTAAATGAATTCAACAGACAGCGAATGTGTAGAAAATGGAAGAAGTACCTATATATATTTACGAATAGTCACAACGAAAAGGTATTGATTTTTAAATTTGATTCCCATCCAGTATAAGAGCTACACGCGATTATAGATAGTCCCAAAGCGACATAATTAAATTTTAACATAACTTAGTGAGTGATATTTATTGAACGTTCAATTTCATATTTTATGATTTTACGAAATTTCGAATAAAGTTATATGTATTACCAGAGAGGAAATGTATTACTATTCGTAGTATGTAAATACACGCAGTACCGGAAATACATACAATATTTACATGCGATATCACATAGAATGTTGTACCTGTTTCATCGAAGAGTATTTATTAGATAATTAAGTTTCAATTAAAAATGAATAACGTCACAAAATTGAAACTCATAAAACGCGCGGTTCAATTCCTAAAGTTGTTACGAGTGTGCGCACAGACTCAGGCCTCAAACGTTTAAAAATTCCTACGGGAATGCATTCTAAGATCCAGAAATTTCTCCTAAATTCGTGCGAATTTTGTCAAAGTTGCAGATTACGCTTTTTTGATTATTCAACTCGATCTAATATTTCTTTCTAATTGTAAAACGAAGTGCCTCTATTAGGTATATACATAACTCTGACATAACTATAACAGAGAGACTATGAAACGTGACGGCAGGCATGTTTCACGCTTCAAGCGGCTATTCGTATTCGGATAGCGATGTTGTTTGAAGGGATTGTTTGATCAATAGGGAAAATATAACAAATTTAACATGTTGCTGACAAAGAACATTACCAAGTATGGCTACTTTAGAATTATCTCCTGCGACTCCGCAGCAAACATTATAAATAGATATTTAACAAAGGGAACCAGTGTACATCGTAAACGAAATATTATAGGTTATCTTGTGTTGCAACCTGGAAAATGTTCGAGTGAAAAAAGTGATTTGAATGCCATAAATCATAGATTGATAACACATTTTAGTTCAAACAGAAGCTCGGGATATTCGTCCGACACGTGAGTTCATTTAACAATTATTTCTAGTTATGAAAACAGGGTTTTATAAAAAATTTCAGTACCTTGTAGAATAAAATGTTCTACATATGTAATAATAAAAAGAAAAAGATGAGGCAAAGAAAGATGCAAGCAATAGTTTGTCCAAAATGTTGTCGGTTAATTAATCTAAAATGTTATCACGGCTTTTTCCTTGTTACAGAGAGCTCACACCTGTACAATTTGAAAGAGTCACAGATGAAACTCTTGATTCTTTAACAGAGTACTTTGATGAATTGATTGAAAAGTCATCGCATTTAGCAGAAGCAGATGTATCATATGGAGTATGTTTTTCAATATTTTGATATTTTTTTGTTTAAGATATACTTCATAACTCTGTTCGATATACAATGATATTGCAGGATGGTGTATTAACTATTAAATTTGGTAAATCGTATGGTACCTATGTTATAAATCGTCAAACTCCAAATAAACAAATTTGGCTCTCTTCTCCAAAGTCCGGACCAAAGAGATACGATTTTGTGAATGGGACATGGATTTACAAACATGATGGAAAGTCGTTACACGAATTACTTAATAACGAAATACCAGCGATCATAATGAATCCAACATGTTTCGAAAAGTGTTCGTTTAGTGGCAGAGAGAAAGATCCTGTATGAAACAACATCTTCGATAACATCATTTCTATTGTATGATATTGTGATTTTAATTAAACAACTGGGTCAGTTAACGCATGTTCATACATGTGTTCAGCGTTGAACATAAAAATCACGGTTATTGTGTATAAATTGTAGTATAATATATTGTTATAGTCGCACGTGAGTATTTATATTTTTACAATACGTAGTCATTTTTTTTACACAATCATCCTACAACTTTTCACAAAGCTTAATTTTTCAATAATAAATTTCTCTCTTAAACTTAAATTGCACAATTACATGCAAATGCACATTGTATATTAATATACTTGTAAATCATTTATAGAATTTTTGTGTAAATAAATAAACAAATATTAAAGCGGTTAATCATGGGTAATGAATATTATTTGACTAGGACATTAAGGAATTTTTAATATTAATTTTTAAGAAACAAATTGCAATCATGGAGATTATGGAAGATGGCAACTTAGTAGACCGTGTTAGAATTTTATTGCAACGCGATATGCAATATTATCAGGTAATATTGTTAGTAATTGCTGTAGGGGGGAGAATTTGAATAACACATCCTTTATTGCTAAATGAATTTTAAAAATTGAAAACTAGCATAACATACTATAACGATGCAGGAAATGCAGACAGTACTAAAAGAGCCATTATGCACGCGTATATGTGGTGGGAAACTTGACTTTCCAAGGCACGCTTCTTTCGCTGCAATTAAAATTGTCACATGGTGGGAGTTAGACTTCCAAGCAGCTTTCAAACGCCAGTCTGGATTAACAAGTTGCGAAGCTGCTGGAAGTGCAGGAGCCGAAGACAGAGTTATTAAACAAATTCTACCATCTGATTTTATATTGACAGTTGTTGATACCTCTGAACAATTATTAGGTATTGTCTTCATGAATAATCAAAGCATGTCTTGGATATAAAAATTTAATGAACAATTCAATGACAATACCCTTCTGGTAACAAGTATTTGCTCAAACAAGTCAAATTTCTATCATTATAATTTTTCATATAAAGGGTGTCTCGGTTGAAGATTCGCATGTAATGAATCGAGCGTCTATCATTATGACTGTACGTTTGATGTGAAAATTTAGCCATTAGATAATAATGATAAATGCAATGACAAAACTTGTTATGTATAAAAGATATATTAATATGAAAATAAATGCGCTTGCGATGAGCTTTTGATCGAATATTTTCTGCTATGGATAGTGCATTAGATTAACAGAGTAGGACAATATAAAAAGCTATTGTACTAATTTCAGAACACTTGCATCTGCTCATCCAAGAATCACTGGATCACGCAGATTTAACAGTGTTAACAGCCACATTAGGTGCAGCAGCGTTGATCCGAAACTGTTTATGGTGTTACAGTCAACAGTCTAAAAGCACAATCTCTGCGTTCACCGGGTATATTTATTTGACGCTATTCAATAACATAAAAAATATTTAGAGAATTTAAATTATGAAATAAAGCAAATGAATGAATTTTCCAATTACCAACAGTGAAAAGATAAACAAATCGTACAAATCGTATCATGAGATGGCTGAAGCTGTAGCAGAAAGATTATTAGACTTACATTGTCGTTTAATTTCATTATACATCCTCAATGAGGCAGACTCTCTTAATTGGCACGACGCAAAATCATTTTTCGAACGCGAACGCTGCTCCTATGTGATACAAATGTGGTGGCTGTATATGCAAGGTAGCATAATTCGGTGTTCTATTTAAAGTAAGCTTGCAGAATTGTCTTCGGTTTGAGACCCTTGATAAAAATCAACGTATACCTACTTTTTAGGAACGAGAACAGATTTATGGGACACTGTTTCCCCAAAAATGGCGCAGCGTATTTTTTCTGGGATATTGAACGAATCGCTATCCATTGTTGTGACACGGTTTATTTATGTAAGTGCTTCGTTAACACTAAACGTACCTCACCGAACAGATTTATGGAACACTGTTTCCCCGAAAATGGTACAGCGTATTACAAACATTCAAAATCTTTCTTCCATTTCTGACGCTGTGTGACCCTGAAGGTCATTGTCTCGCATACGAATGAATTTGTCTTGACACACGCTTTCATATGATTTGAAAAAGATATATACAGGGTGTCCCAAAATTCCTTCAACTGCCTGAAATGGGCTGTTCCTGAGCTCATTTGAATTTTGGGACACCTTGTATATATGTATATACAGCATTCCATTAAAAAAATTAAGTGCTTGGTAGTTCTAGTGTTAGTATGGTTGATAACCTACCCTAATTGTCAGTAATGATCACGCTGACATTAGGACTAAAAAAGATTAAATTCGTCGCTATTTCGAATGCACTATACATGTACTTAAAAGCTGCATGGGAAATGCACTTTAGGTGGCTACTAAGAGCGCAAACTGCTCCGTTTCGTAATCATAAAATGATAAGAAATAAAAAAAATATATATATATATTCTATTGTATTAGGCTCGGCCAAGTTTAGCACGGGCCGAACAATTTTGGACAGATGCCTTCAATGTTCTCTGTTGCACGGGGTACCTTGCTTTGAGCGCATGTACCAGTGCCAGTGAAATGATTGGAATGAACGTAAATAAATTGCCTGTCGTTATTAGGGACATTCATTCAAAATGCAACGAGTTGTTAACTTGCTTGCTACTGAGGGGGACGCCACTTCAAGAGTTATATCAGGTACTGTAAAAAATTATAAATAATTTGAGGTAATGCATATGCATTTGAGGGACTTAAGATGGGATACAATAAACAATATAGTGGTTCAATTCCAATTGTATCTATCTGAAATCAAGAAAATAAGAAAATAAATATACTATACTATAAAATGTAAGTAGTCTTTTCATTTAAAATTTAATTTTGTTGATAATAAAATGTAATATAATTAAATATAAATAAGAGTAGTAGTCGTCGTCGGTAAAAAGAATATTTATACGTATTTAAAAATTTTAAATGTTCTTTAATTGTTACAATAATAAGTAAATTGTTGTTTTTTTATGGTTTCTTGCAAAAATATGTGAAATGCCGCGCACGCCCTTTTGCTAGAAATCCATTAAATTTTATTTATAGGCATTTCGTGGAGGGCTCGATAATTTAAAAATTTTGCAACCACGCCATGGACCTGCTCCTTGGCTGTTAATATGCGCGCCTAATTTATTAGGTTCAGTTGATTCCGATATATATATTTCAAGTCTGCCAGAAGATAGAGCAGTGATTTTAGAATTGAATATACTTAGACACCAACCTCAACCGAATTGGCCTCAAATAATAAAGGTAAACAACTATTAGACTGTGGATCTTTATGCAGTATAAAAATTGTCTGCATGAATTGCAAAAATAGGAATTTAATGGAAAGTTATAATAGCTATAAATAGTCTCAATAGTTTCAACAAGTTCGTAATTAGGCTGCGAATTTTTATGCATTTATGCTATGAGCAAATTTGGAAAATACAGAAGAAAAACGATTACAGAAAGAAGAAGTACCTAATACATATTGCTTTTATTTTATTTTTACCGCAATGAATCTTATAGTCAATCAAGCATTTGTTCTAATATATGTATATCATCAAAAATAACAATTTGCACGTAGATCAACTATTCATGATAATACGACCGTATTCTTAAATTCTTCTAATATTTTTACTGTTCTGTGTTTTCATTTCACACCTAGTCATTTTTGTCATAAATGCATAAAACCTGCAGTCTACCAACAATCGGCCATACTAGCCGTTTTACAACGTTAAAGGGTTGACACTGTGCAATTTTCATAGGTCCTTTCTATGAACGATTACGCCGTATCCAAGATTCTATTGAACATTTTAATTCAAGATTGTGGTAATTTCACGTCGGAAGACGATTATTATACTTCAAAGAAATCGGAAAAACATGTGAAAAACTGCGGCGGCTTTCTTTGCAATAGCGCATTGTGCAATCATTTTATGAAGATAACGCCGGCGTTGATCCTATATAGTTTAATGCACGTTTTAACTTACATAGTGCAGGATCCTGTCCACGTTATTGTGCCATGTTTGAAGCAAAATCATGACTGGTCAAATTATCTCGATCGACAACAGGTACTGGAACAAAGCTAAACAAATGTACGAGGTCTGTTTTATGAAGTAACGAGACAGATATCGTTTTTTCGGAAATCCATCATCAATGTCTGATGACGCTAATTTGGTACTTGTATAGCTCTACTCTACCGTCATTAATCTCAATTTGATCTATCACTAGCGATTTCGCAGCTAGTTTTGTACAAGCTTGATATAGTAACGCGTCAGGAAGATGGAACGGCTATGAAACGACTCCAAACACGACATAGTTTGGATCACATGTACTTGTTTAATTCGAGATACAGTACAACCTCTATATTATCCGAACTAATCGGTGGAACGTGAGTGATTGTGTAACGGAACAGTTACTTTTGTTAGTTGTAGTGTTAAATTAAATTTTTACTAATTTACGCTTTACATTGAACTGTTTAAAAAACTGTTTGAAGAATTCAGATGTTGTCAGTTCGTATAATCGAGCTTCTACTAAATCGTCAATTGAACAAGCAAATGTGCTCCTACGTGCGTCTCGTTTTAATCAGAAAAATGTGACAACTATGTTGGTAAAAGTTTCATACAAAAATAATTAAAAATAAAACAGTTTTGTCTCTGGATCGGTGGTAGTGGGGATAAATTTTTCATAAATATCGTACACATCTTTCTCGCATATGCGTATATCGAGACATTACTGTATAACTACGTAAGGGAACTATTTCGAACGGGATAATGTTCATATTTTCATCAGATAATAAACATTTTCACCGAACTGGTCTCGTTACTTTCTGGACTCGCCTCGTAAATGAAATAAAAATACGATTGTTTTACACTTATGCAGGTCTGGAATCAATGCAGGCCTCCGTGGGTGAATGCAATTTTAAAACCATTAAAAAGCATGATGCCACCGATCATCGAATTATTGTTGGGAGCTGCAAAAGTAAGTCGTGAACGCCTAATTGCACTAACAGTAAAAATTAAACGAATTACTATTTACTATAAAAAAAATGGCCAATATTTAACTTCTTGAATATGAATTCGAATTTGTTTAAAGTAGACTACCAACGTATAGCAATCTCTTGGATTGCAAAATATACACGTTAATTTGCAGAAGCTCTATGTAAATCTTTTTGTTAAATATAAATTGCAGACCGGAGCCAGCATGTATCAGGCAATGTCGCTGGTAATTGGTTGCTTTACCGAGTTGTACCTAACGTTACCGATCGCCATTTTGAGGATCGCACTGGCGTTAAATAATAACGCCCCTGCACATTGTCATCCGATTGGTGGCAATGTTCTTTTTCACATTCTGTGCACGTCCCTTTACTCCGCTCTTCTCGAGTTCTCGGTGAAGTGCAAACCGAAAACGGAAGTCGGTTCACTTTCTAGAGGAACAAATGAATTGAGCTTGTTCGAATCCAATGATGATTCGACAATTGCAATTGCTTTAGCCGAAGCCATCTGTGGCATCGACGAGGACAATAAACACACGTCACAAATCGATGACTTCTTCCAGCTGGTAAATCAGAAGTAAGATATTTAAAATTTTCTGTTTAGATTTGTTCTATTATAAAACATTTATTGTGCAAGCTTTTTTTTCTATTTTTTTATTCTTCAAGTTTTAAACGTTAGTTTCTAGATTAGTACCTGCAATCGCAACTTTTTAGAAGAAGTTAGCTAATTCTTTTATGAATAAAAATTGTAACAAAATGTAAAAAATATGTAAAACGCATAAAAGTTTGCAAGAGACATGCACTTTTTAGTATCCAAAGGATCAACGAAAATCCACATGACAAGGAGGTAACTGGCATGCCTTCTATCATTGAAACAACCACCGATGAATTATTGTTTACCGAATCCGGGAGACAGGCATTAAAAGTAAATATAATAATATTCCTCTTTAAGTCAACAAATAACTCAGCTAGACACGACAGCCTCCACGAAGGAGTAAATATAATTTTGCAAAATGCGAATACAATTTTTTTTGGCGATACAGGTGGTACACAATTGTTTAGTCCGAGCGTCTGACATATTATTAAATAGTCTTCGTCAGAATGACAGTCAAGCATATTGTACGAATATACCAGAGACTGATCCGCTAGTTAAACCATTAACTTACATAATGTTTCATATCGAAGATACCACCTTCGACCAGGTCAGCATTTGAAGTTCCCTTTAACACGTTGACTGCCATGTTCGTATACATACGTATTTGAGTGACGAAATTATTTGTTTCAAAAGTGACTCTTTGCACTTTGACACTTTCTACCTTGAGGGTTTTGATGCGTAACATAAATTACTTGGATCGTATTTATGTAATATTCGTGTCTCTTGGAACGGTGCGGTGGTCAGCGTGTTAACGATATATGTATAATTATAGAATAGTTGATAATAATAATTATTAAGATATTCATTTTTACATTATCGTGTTCTTTGTAGTTTCTCGTTCAGTATGAAAAGACTAATTGGAGAAAAGCTCTAACTATACCTCTTTTCATCACAGTGGCGCGTGCGCGAAGCCAGATACTTATGCGACCAGAGTTCAAAAATATAAGTGAACTGTCGCACGAAGACAGAGAGGCAATGAATTCTATTAAAAAGTTATGTTCTACCGTGAAAACAGCACATTTTAAGTAATTTATATTCTGTACTTCCACTAGCATTCATAACTAGTATTGAAATTTATGTTGCAATTATTACTACCACTACAAAATATCATCAAGATTAGACTGCGAATTATAACTTCCATGTGTTATGATCGATTTGTATCAATCATAAGTGTACAGGGTTTAAAGAAATGTTTGGTCTTGGCTACCATAGGCGTATTCTACATCTTCGGATCGATGAAGATCTGTTTAAAAAAGTTGCCAGAATATTGTCTTTGACCTTGAATGTCAAGGTCAAATATTTTTTTAATTGCATGATGCATAGAATACAATGCGATAAAAAAATTTGACCTTAAAATTCAAGATCAAGGACAATATTCTGGCAACTTTTTTTTACAGATCTTCATCGATCCGAAGATGTAGAGTACGTCTATGGCAGCCAAAACCAAACATTTCTTTACACCCTATTAGACCCTGTTACACCCATTTAGTATGAAAATTCAATATTCGTAAATTTATAACAATATCAAAATATCAATGTCAATAGTAATCATAATATTTAAAAGTTTAATACGTTCACCTATAAATCCTCGAAGCAAACTAAATTAACCAAAATGTAGTAGTCTTTAATATGGTATTTAATATCGTAACAAAATAAGGTAAGCATCGGCTTGTTAACAATTTTCTGTTCAAAGTGTTAACATATGAGTGCACACAATTCTTCATTGAGAAATAAGACGAACAACGAATTAGTTGCATCGGTAACATTTTTATTCCATTTTTCGTTATTATACATTCCACAGTGTCCCAGTCTATGTTCATTCTTTTTAATAAAAAATGATGTCCAGATTTTGATTTAATCAATATGTCCTATAAATATTCGCTTGTTTGTTTCTATAACATAATTCAACATAACAATAGGTTGACAATAGCTACTAAAAATGGTATACCACGCGAAAATAATGATTAGAAGCTTCATAATTTGCGCACATGTGACAAAAACAGTGGAGAAGAAAGAAGATTGCTAATTTCTTTCAATCGTTGAACCTCGACGATGCAATATTGTTCATGGCCTTTGACAATGCTCCAATCTGCAACACATACTAAGTCTTAAAGCTTGTTTATATTACTATTGCATAATAGTACATGCTACACCATCTCAAATCGCATACAAGTAAAGGGTATTTCAACAAGAGGTGTTACTTTCAATTTCGCGCCATTTTTGCACTGTCAACATTCAACTGTTATTGTGATGTCATTGGACAAGTAAAAACCAGGAGATTTTTAGATATGGATCGATACACACTCGCACAACGAATTGAAATAGTGTAGATTCACTAGAAAAATGGTGAAACAATGCGCCACATGCCACACAGCTGGTGAAACAATGGCTTTATTGCGTGAAAAATTTCCTGGACGAGTGATTTCTCGAAATTGAAACTTCAATTACCCACCGTGATCGTGCGTTTTAACACCATTAGACTTTTTTCTTCGGGGCTACGTTAAAGATAAAGTTTACTCCAATGCCCCAGCACATTTTCGAGCAATCAAAAACAATATTAAAGCTGTTATTCGCGAAATACAGGCGCAATTATGCGAAAAGGTGATTAAAAATTTCATCAAAATTGAATTGTGTTCCATTACTAATCTCAGAGTTTGTACTTTGGATTAAAATAAAAATATCACCACTTTTCACAAAAATGTTGCGTTTGTCTGTTGATTTAAAATGACACCTCTCGTCGGAAAACCCTTTACTATTAGCTCCTACATCTATTAGTAAACCGCAGGAATTTATTCGAATACCTAATCTAATATATTACGTAGTTTTATTTATAAGAATTGAAAAGGAACTTTGGAAAATGAACACTTACTGGTGGTAATCGTGAATCCGAACGTCCGAATCGTAGCCGCAAAGATGGCGACCGCTGCGACTTTCGAATCATTAAATGCTCGAAGGGAATATCGCCAAGCCCAGCGTTTTCAAATGCATTACGTTGCATTAAAAGTCTGTAGAGCTCGCGAATATTCTCTGCTGGCGATTTATCGGGTATTTCGTCTATAATACAAGCCAAGAAAGAAATCAATAAACAGTGATTATTATCAATCGCTAGACTACGGATCTTCATGCAAAACAAAAATTGTCCAAGCGAATTGTAAGAAACCACGCAGTTACATTCTTCCGTCTTTTTAGTTTTGTATTATTAATAATAAACTTTTACTAATACTAAAACTGGTGGATTATTTACCTGATGTGCAAACACAACTAGAACAGCTTATCTCTTATTAAAATGGTATTAAAGTTTTATTATCAGGATGTTATCGATCACTGGATTTTCCGCTCGCGATTATGATAATTCCAAGTTCTATTTTGCTAAGTTAAATTACCTGCATAGTCCACGTAGTTTTCCGCTGCCAAAACGAATCCCATAATGGCAAACAGCAAAATGGATTTCGTGTATAATTGACTGGACATCTTGTAAAGTTGTTCTAAAATCAAAATAGCATAAAACTCATTAGTAGCCATTCAGTAGTAAATTGTATACAGCGTGTCCCAAAAATGTTGTACTTCTTTAAAAGGGATGATGACTAAGGTCGTTTGAAGTAATTTTTTCCTTTGCGAACATGTTCTCCGCGGCTCTGTTAAGAAGAGTTATTAACGAAAATTGGTAGGAGTAATTTAAAACATTAGAAGAATTTAAAAATACTGTCATATTATTTGTAATCTATTAAAGATGTTAAGAAAGATAATTAATTTCTATTTCGCTCCAGGTTGATGCAATTCGGATAGGACATTTTTATTTTACATAAAGATTCGTTATCTACTCATCAATTTCCATGGAATATATATGTAGATTACAAGTGTGCGCTCGGTTACACAATCGCTTCCATGCCTTTAAAACTCGATCATTGTTTCATTAAAACAATGACCGATTATTCAAAGGTTCTTCGCTGTTCATACAACGACAAGTCAAGTGGTCCGGAATTTCGCTCTTTTAATATGTCGATTGGAACGTAAATCCGTCCCAGAACTCCCAGAACTAATCAAATCGAAATCGAGTGGAATAATAAAATTTCAGAAGGACAACGAACAGGGGACGTCTATCTCTGAAAAGACTTTGCACAATGTCCCCGATAATAATCTCTCCCTAAGTAGTCTATACGTTCAGCGTAACTCTTATATGTATACATATAATATATGATATATGTATATTAAATAAAACAGTATTAAATATGTATAAAAATCAGTAGAGTTAAATGGGATAGTTATTTTTAGATTTAAGTTTTGTTTTTACAAATTCAAATACTATTCATTTCAGTTTTTATTGTAAATATTTTTTAGTTTTGAAAATAAACATTTTTAAATGAACAGTTTAGCTTATTTGTATGATCCGACATATGGTATAATTCTAATCATTTCAATCGGAATATACATCGCGCGTGGATATTTGAACAGAAACTGGGACAAGTTTGTGAACAGAAATGCGAGCATTTTAATTTTTGCTCAGCAGAAATAGGAACATTTCATACTTCGTGTTAAGGAAATTATTATTATGTTAGAATGTCTTTGAACAAATTTTTTTTTAATGCAATGTGTAATTTATGTGTTTTTTTGTTGATTGTTACATAAATAAATAATAAATATCTATTTCTGCGATAACAGAACTTTTACATCATCAGAAATAGGGACATTGATCTTAGTCGATTTAGAAAATATCCATTGAACTGTTTGACTGCCACTGTCATACGTATACTCGTACATACATGTATGGGTGACATAATTGCTTTATCCAACCTCACAATCAATTTTTATTACAATTTCTTTAATGAATCAAAGTTTGTTAGGGTCTGCAAGCTGCAAGGATGTTACCAACACTGATGTTATAATTATACTGTTTATTTTATGCATTTATGTCAAATAATCAAATTAAATTAAGAATATTATTGCATTGTTTTCCACTTATTAAAACTATTAAACGAAGAAATACATTTTTACTTAACTCCTGTTTCAGGGTTAATTTAATAAAAGCAAAGACTATATTAACACATTATTTACCAGCAATTATTTCATAATTTTTAAAGGTCTATGTCTACTGTAGTTTTAAACACTTTAATAGATTCAGTCTTCGGTAGCAACAGCAATTTCAATTGTGAATCAACATGTCACCACCGAAAACGTCATCTAATAATTTAATTTGAGAACATAGCAAAATGATTTTTAATCTTCCTTTTAGTACACACAATTATTATCGAAAGTCCTATAGTCATATATGTATATTGGACCTATTATATTGGAACTTTCGTTCCAACCCAATATATTTATTAGACTCTGTTCAGATTATTACTCACGATATTGTAAGACAAGGGGTGAAATTTTTCTGAATATTTGTATTCGAACCAATAAGGCGATCAACTTTGTTTTCGGAGAAGAATATTTTAAAATACATGTATATAAACGAAAATTGTGTGAAACAACCATTGTCATAAAATTCATAAAAATTGTCCATTTTGCAAGGGTTCCGGTAACGTGTTGAAAGTCTCGCGAATGAAATAGTTGAAAAAGGGATGAATAATTAAAATAGCGTCAGTGGAAATTGGAAATGAAATGAACTCACCGTGTAAAGGGGAAGAAGATCAAGGAGATCCTAACCAGTAGACGATTCCGTTTCTTCGAGAGGATGCGATCTTCGGAATTGAGCGAGTTGCACGACACGACGACGGTAACGATGCCAAGTGAGACAGTGTCGGGGGTGTCTTCGTATATATACGGATGTGGGGGATGTGCTGGTTTTTCTGGGGAAGGGGAGTGTGGGCGCAGACACGGATGACCACTCGAAAGCAACCACTAGCGATCTCGAGCGCAAGCGTCTTTCTCGCCCGCTGCGCTGTTGCTATTACAAACTATCCTACTAGGACTCGCGTCCGTCGTGATTTCTTCGATAGGAAATCTTCCAGCCTCCCTCTTTCTGGATAGACACACGAGTTGTAATAATTCATGATTATTCAAACATATGTCCACGTAACAATTCCACCTAATTTTTCTCTTTGACAATTTGCGAGGAAGTCCTCCTCCCTGTTTCACAAAAAGCAGGGTTTGTTTGTACACGGAACAATAATATAATTAGAGATCGCCTCCGATTTGATCGACGATAGTCCGCGGTACAAACGGGTCCCATTATATTTATTACCGCAGAAAGCACGTCTTATTATCTTGCTTAGCTTTCCTACGGCGCGGCGCGGCGCGGCGCGGTGGAACACAAATTTGAACAGTATGTGGTAACGGGACAGTGAACAGGTATCATGGCCAAATCGATTTCCAGGCTTGTTACCTCTTAGCTTCTTCGCGCGAACAGACGGCAGAACCTTCTGAATTACTGCAGACAAGAACTAGTCGCGAAATAGGCATGAGAGGACTATCCGTAGATCAATTTTCACTGAATTTTCACTTCTACAACTAAATAGAAAATGTGACACACACCGAGACCAATAAATAATTTGGAATACAATCTTATTGTATGCGTAGCTCTCTTTCCCAGAAAATCGTGTTTCAATGTTAATTAGATGTCTGCCTAGGCTTGGTATCCGGCCGACTAGTGAGTCTGACTGTCACTTGCACCTTCTACTTATAATTTTATTACAACCAGGATTCGAAATGGACAGTTATCTCCAATTTTTCTTTTCGTAAATTCTGTTCAAACTTACCCGTTTTGTTTAAAAAAATACATATATACACATGTATGTATACAGGGTGTCCCACCCGATTTTGACATCTTGATTTTCTCGCTTTTGTTACTCGTAGCAAAAAATGTTTCAGCGTAGGCTTGAATGGTATTGAGTGGAGTATATTCTGATATTATTATTTTTTTCGTGAGTGGACGCGTAAAGGTCATATAAAGGTCAACTTGGTTTTTTTAAATGGAATGAAGTATTTTTTAATACACCAATAGGAAATTATACCTTTGGAAATTTTTCAATGAGTGTTCATTAAATTAATAAGCACACATTAAACAGATATTCTAGAATTTGTACAATACAGACTATTATATGAAAACGAGTTCTTTTGGAACGTTTATTAAAAAAGTTCCCATGAAATAAGTTTGAAAGCGAAAGTATTGTGTGCCAGTTTCATTAATTTATTAAAATCAAATTCAGTTTTTTTAATCGCTCGATGCTTCTAATATTACGTGTAAAATCTATTAAATTCTTTTCCTCTTTTCTTATTTATGAGAATATGAAGGAGCAAATATACCCTTTATACGAGAGTGTAAAGTTTAGTAAATAGTAATTTAGTGTAACTGTTATACCGGCATTCTCTAAATGAAGAAGGGTTAAAAATGTGCGAATGCTTGAGCATAAATGGAAAAATGTAGGCCATCTCGACCCCGCCATCGACCAATTTGTCAAAGACTTTTACACCTTTTTTTCGATGTAGAAGCAGATATTTTATATTAAACACAAGGCAGCAAGAAAAAATCAAGTCACGACTTGCATTGGCTAATAAATTAATTCTTGATAGTCATTACCTTATCGTTCAGAGTTTTCTAGATGCGAAGAGTATTAAAGAGTAGCAGGATAGGTGGTCGATAAATTTTCAACGTTGCGAAAAAACGCGAGTTTGAAGTTCCTTTTATTCGTAGAGTATGATATTTCGCGAGCATACATTCTCGAGACATGGATGAAAAATGTAAAATAAGAATTCTTCGTATGAAGTTTACTTTCCGAGAAAGTCGCCTTTGAAAATCTGTGTGATATAGCAATGCAATATGTACCACCGACGCGACTGCTCGTTATCGTTTACTTCTACTTATGATAAAGTCGTTCAATTTTCGATCTTTATGTAGTTATGCCATTTGTAACAATTGCTGCTATTCTATCTGTATCGTAGGAATTTCTTAGTCTGCATTTGAATTTTTGGAAAATAATTTATGCATTTACGAAATTGGAAAATTAACATATACATACTCATTTAACAACGTTAAAAATTTCATCCATACATCGATGAGATATTTTGATTGGGAAAATCCAATAATCTCTCTTGACATTATAATTTGAAACGAAATTATTAAGCTTCTTTCGCATATAACAAGGCACTAAACTGAAAATTGAGAGCCATTGAAATTTTATTAATGATGAATGCAGGATTGTATGTATTTATAAGGAAAGTGCGTAGGTAAAGTTTGAAACAGCATTAGCATTGAAACAATTGAAGAGCTTCAAATTTTTTAAGTAAAAAATTGAGAAATAAAAAATGACTTAAAACTTACAATAATTGATACATTATTACCAAATTATTAAAATGATAAAATACCAACTGTCTAATATAACGAACATAGTTCAATTAACAATCGTTCACAAAATTCTATAGAGTTTCCAAGTCTTCTTTTCAGACGATTGTCTAAAGGGCAGTTATTAAGCTTCTTTCAGATATTCAACAGTATTATCGAGATGCCTGTTAATTGGCGAGCAGTAGTTGGAACGTTAATTTTTATCTGCTTCTCCTCGAGAATCTTCTGTTAATTTTCTTATTGTAATCCCTCCTCAAAAGATCGAATAGAATCGGATTTACTGTAAGCCTAAATGCCTACGCTTCGTGTAAATGTTTGATGTGGAGAGCGTCATACTTCTTTCATACAGGAAGACAAACGGTAAGAATCGATAATTGGGCCAGATATAATGTACATACGAATGTGTACATACGAGGTTCGAGGGCGTATAGAATTCCATTCTGACATTCATGTTAATGCTCACTTGAACATCTTCGCTGTTAATGTCTCAATAAACACGTCTGCGTACAATGACAGACACATTAATTGGCCTCGAATAAGGGTAGATCACGTATCGATGACAAAATTCAAGGGAATACCATTTCAAATGTGTTTGCGATTCATTCTACGCGAAATTACACAACATTTGCGGATATAAATCTTTGCTGACAAATATAATGTTTTATAAACTGGAATGCCCAAAATAATAGTTTTTTCTTTTAGTCACCATGTTTCCATGGAAGATGAAAATTTCAATAAACTGTTTTCGAAGATTTGCCGTCGTCGAATTGAGAAAGATTTAAAATGTTAAAAAATATTAAACATTTACTGCTTGGCTTGATATTCTAGCATAAAAGCGAGAATTACTCTCGCTAACTCGTTTCTCGGTAGAAACATTTCAGCAGCAAGAAACTCAAATGGAAATAAGACACTTATCAAATTTCCATGAAAGGTTCTCCGTTACATTTTGCAAGCTCCCGAGTATAACAAATGTGTAAAACTATGTTTACCGTTTCCCATTCTTTCAACGGCCGAATTGATCGCAGGGCAGAAAAGATGCTTTCACGGTGTATGATAACGCGACTACTGTGCTCCCATCCAATGCAAACACGATTCCTGGCACCTGTATTTTATCGAACACCGCGGAAACTTTGCCGTATGCGTGGTGGCGGAACGTGAAACGCCTAATCATTAACCGATATGGGAACAGATACTGTGTGTGAAATCTAATAAGCATAGTAAACAGTTGAATACGGCTTTCTATGGATATTAAATCTGTGCGAGATAGTCGTTGATATAAATTGGCAAATAGAAAAATTATCATACGCGAGAATCCTGCACAACATGGTAGATTTAACACTAAAATATTAACATTCCTCAATTTGTTATTATTGAAATTGTAAAGATGCATTTGTGAGAAATTATTTGATAAATTTATTCCTTTACAAGAAGTGCAAAAACATAATTCCATTACCTACATATATGTATATGTATTTTTTGAAATGCAGTTTATTAAAAATTTAAATGCAAAATTTAATTAGTTGTAATATTAAGGTAATTATTGCAGAGTTTTCTATCTGAGAAGAGGTGCTGAAAATAGTTGCATTACTTATATTTCTTGAAGTGCACATCGATTTCGCTGGAAATAGTGAATTTACATGTTTGAGAAGAACACTGAATTGCCAATGAAAAGGTTAATAAATGATGGCGTATTCGAGAAAGTGCAATCGATAATTCGTTGTTTGAAAATACATACATGGAACAGATGTGGAGTATCAAAGATAAACATTATCATAAATTAATAAAAATCATCCGAGAAAGCCCGCGTATTTTATTAAAATGTTTGAATAAATATGAAGTACGCACGGACAGGATATTTAATTCATTGGAATTTAGTATTCCAATTTTAAACGTTCAATAATAAACTTAATTATTATTCGAAAGAATCTCAGTGTAATAAAAGGTAATCATTTCCAGTTTTATCAGAACATTGCTATATATTTATCTAAACTCTAAACAATCAAGGAAATATTAAATTGTATAGTACCAGTATATGGTAGGCCCATAAAACGCTGAAGACTTGTCTTTTAGGTAACAATCTCAAGATAAATTATTAAACTGTATTATTCGAGATATTTTTTACTGACTAATTTGTTGGTACAAGTAGCCCCAAACTGTTAATCTTCGATTTTTAAAAGCCTATAAAACCTATTTATTTTAAAAGACTTAGAAATTTTAAAACTTAAGCCATTACAAATAGGTAAAATGCTATTTAATTATTATTAGATTGCGGATCATTGTGTAAAATCAAAATTTCCTGCTTCATTTACGAGAAACATAAATTCAATAAAATTGTTGTACTCCTTTCAACAATTTTATTTTTGTCATGAATTAAAAAAATCCACATTTTAGTAAATATAATTTTAAAATAAAACAAGACATTGGATTCAAGTTACGCTTTTTAATGTTACTTTTTTTTTTGGTTTAATGTGGGAAATTGTTATGTTTTCATACTACTTAATTGGTAGAATGTTTCACAAACAAGGCTCCAAGTTAGTTATTCCATTTTCCACACGTCCTGGCGATACATAAGCTACTCGTATGGAATTTGTAAATCCTGATTCTTCACGGCATCCGCTAACTATAACGACTGCGTCTCCCACTTTTATACATCCACTTCTTCGAAGAGAATCAACGCCAGTTTGTATTCGCGAATCCATGTCATCGTTCCAATCAGGTAATGGCTCCTCTGTATTTGCAATTATATGTATGTAACTTCAAAGTATTAACAATATATTTTAGTCTATGTCTATGTAATGAAAAATATCTTTTATTCGATCATCTTAGGTATCATCTACTTTGTTAAACATTGTCAACCGCATGATAGCTGTGAAATTAACTTATATATTGAAACTTGGAAAATATGCTTTGATATTAACTATGAAATTAACTTGACATTATATGTTGATAAGTGCTTTTCTTACGTTCTTCGGAATTTCATATGTATATATGCAGTGATTTTGCATTTTCATATTTGATGCAGTAAATGATTAGTAGGCTGCTGATTTTATGCATTTATGATAAAAATGATTAGCTGCAATTTGCAATGGTACAACAACTAAAAGTATCGATGAGTATTGATTGATACATTATTTTCAACCCCCATTAAGATTATTAAAGAAGGAAAAAAATTTCTATGTTTCTCCTGTTTCTTGCAACAGATGCAAACAATTTTTATTGTGCATAAAAATCCGCAGTCTAATGATTGCATTATACATACATATATACAGTAAATATATAAATATATTAGGTATCATGGGAGGTAAAATGCCAAGAATATTTCGAAATTATAAAAGTTGATCTTCTAAGACTCTAAGAAATTAATTGAAATATGAAATAAACTTGTTTGGAATAAATGAACCAGATAGCTTCTTCCCTTCTCTAATTTTTGCAATTTTCTACACCTCTGCGAAAACATGTAAATAATTGTTTACAGCTCATTGCACTCATACTTGAACAAAAAAGTTGATGAAACCATATTGAATAAATTGCGATATTTAAGAACTGTTATAAATGAAAAAACTAGAGTGTTTACTTTTATAATGAAATGGGCGGATCCCGTATTGCAGTTGCAGCGATCTTGCAACTGCACCGTAACGTGTAATAGCAAGAATTGGGCAACGAGGACGATATGTTGATAATAAAACAGCACTTCGACCAGACGTCGTTGTGACAATAATTGCAGCAGCATTTAAGTTTAAGGATGTCTCAATGGCTCCTATAGTTACTGCGTGCATGGGATCCAAAGTTGTTCGCATCTATTTTTATACAAAGAAACAAACCAGTATAAACCATTGATTTTTCCAGTAAAACATATCAAAGGTTACCAAAAAATACATTTTATTTATTCTATTGATTTCTATAAGATTTGAATTTCTATAATTTATTAACTATTAATATTGTACATTTTTTAATCACTTCGCTATATATCTAAAAGATATTTGTCAATTTTCCACAAGTTACCCAATAAGTAACAAAAAACACCAACTATTTCGTACATTGAGATTATGCTACCAACTTTTAAAATAAATTTGAATTTTATGATTTTAATCCGGTTTTCGCCTTTGAACGGCTCATATGATTACATAGAATTTTAAAAAATCAATCTCTGCATGTTAAATGTCTAGGACTTTACAGTAACCTTTATTAACAAATCTCTACTGGTTCGAAGATGTAGAATCACGCTATAGTGATCGAGGCGTGTATAATTTCCTTCCACCCTGTACATTGATCTGATTTCGTTCCAGATATTCGTCTCACTCTTATGTATAAATAGTGTATTATATGTACGTATATGTACATGTATACATATATACCTTGCAAATCAATTCATCAAAAATTTCTCTCTGGCACCGTGCTCTTTCTGCCTCTCTGCAAACTAGGTCTACATTCTTTATTAACTCGCTAGTTTCCTTTCCGTCCATTGCACCGGTTTTAAGAAAAATGGTATCAACCCCGTTCAGAACAGCATTTGCAATTTGGTTTACATCGAGTTCCGGTGCTTTGTCCATGGATATTTGAAAACTTAGTATAACGGGTTTCCCTGCCTGAATTAGATTAATGATAAAACGATCGCTGTTAGTAATCGCAATTAGCAAGTTATCAGTCTTTGTAATTTACATTCACACCATGCACGTTCTACATATAAAATGGTGGAAGATTTTTGCGCGATTTAAAGAGATCAGAGCATTTTCTTACAGGAAACTTCAAAGAGTATTCATTAAAGTGAAAGTAATAGGTACTTGAATAAGTTTCTACCTTTAATTCGGTAAATAAAAGTTCTTCGTTGCAATAGAGAAATAGAGAGTATTTTATTGAAATTATTTTCCATCGTTGCTATTATAGTAAAACGCAGAAATTTAACAAGTACCTAATAATTTGACAGAATTCTACTGAGCGTTAAATTTTTAAATACCTTGACACACTTTGCAACAACAACTTTCTCAACGAGGAATAATTTCTCAGGGCCAACTTCGATTTCGATACTGGCTCTGTCCAGGAGAATAGCATCGGATACTTCCAAAATCTCATCGAAGTTGTCTAGACCTTGCAGAGAGGAGATTTTCGCGATAACGCAAATTTTAGTGGTACCTTTAGGAATAATTGATAAATATTTTAGACATCTTGCGAAAAATAAATTTTTTCGACAGCGTTGTAGTATAATTAAATTAATTTATAGGGCACCTAATTGATTAAAGCCGGTTTTAACAGCTTCCACCATTTTCTCGGTCCGTGTGTGATTCACTATGCAAAAATCACATTCCAGAAACGAAGTTAATTGAATATGTTCTTCATCCGTCTCTGACAATTGCGGTAATGCAACTGCGCTGTCTAATAATTGCACAAGCGCTTCGTCTCGCACTATACCTCCTTTTAGAATCCTACAAACTATGTCTGTTTCACCTGCATTAAAAATAAATTACCTTTTGCGATCGTTGTGAACTTTATAATTTATAATATAGAAAAATAAACTTGAACGGAGATCAAATTCAAATTAATATAATTATGATGAATGGTAATTGAAAATCGTAACTGACGGACGCAAACGACTTGCAACAAAGCAACGCCTCGATCGATGAGAATTTTATCGCCAGGTCGACATACTCTTGGCAATTCGGGATAAGAAACCCAAAAGCAAGTGGCACATCCTGCACGCTTTGCAATAATATTTGTTACTAATTTTACCGCGTCACCTTCTTTTAACTCGGCGCAGCCCTGCAGAGACGAATAATTGAAACAACTTCGTGTGACGGTGTTTCAAGCAACATTGAGTTGAATTGAAAAATAAATAATATAAATTGTAGGAAACTAAATAGTACAAAATATAGAAAACTATAAATAGTACAAAATTTATATACTATAAATACAGAGAATTAAATAATATAAAGTATGGGAAACTAATTAGTATAAAAAGTAAAGAACTAGTAGAAAAACGAATAGTACATACCTACAAAATATTGAAAAGTAAATATGTATATATATATATACCAGTATACACCAGAAAAATTAATTGTATGTATAATGTAGAAAGTTAAATTATAGGAACTATAAGAACATAATAGATATTATAAAATATAGAACTGTGAACGAAAAATATACTATGCTCTTCTCGTCGCCTCTAAAAATGCCAGTCCTTATTTCAGGTCCCCGAAGGCTCATCGCAACCCCTAGAGGGTAAATCTCACCGGTGAACTCATACATTCTATTCCCAGCGTTTCTGATAGATTGTACAGTGATTGCATGCCATTTCTGCACTTGACGAGACATGTTCAAACGAACTATGTTTGCACCCGCCATCATCATATTGACGATAGCTGCGGGGTCGGAGTTCGCGACACCTAGATCAAACGGTAAGAAAACACAAACATTGCTGCGTCTACGGTTCGGACAACCTTGATGATAGATACTTTTTCATTATACTATTTTCCATTACGCGAAATGTGCGATATAAAAAAATCATTGTAGGTATGGTTCAAAACAAGATCGTAGCGATTTATCGATCAAAATAATAAATTTATAACTATGTGTTTTTTTTTATTCTATTGGATTATGGCAATCTTATTTGTAATTTATTGAATATTAAATTTAAATCAATTTTATTCTTATTTGTAGTGGAAAAATTAGAATGGTTTCGTACAATGAAATTGTTTTTGATAAAAATTATTGAATCTATATTTTTTATGTAACTAAAGAGATATATAAATATTGTTATATATTTGTAATACAAATTTAGAAAAAAACAGATGAGACAGTTTAGAATTGTTATTAATTTTATGAGAAAACTTGCTTTCTTTTATTCTTGAAAAATTAATAGATAATTATTAAATAATATAAATAGTGTCTAATGTTACCAACAATTTTATAGAATCTAAAAATAATTTAAATAGTGTTTAATCCTCCCAAGTAAAACATTCGCTATAATGTGATTTCTTAACTGGTCTGACTAATACTGTACTGGTTCTACTAGCAAACACAGACAGTAGTACGCATCAATATTATTTTTCCTAACATATTAGTTTATACGAAATTATTATTACAGAAGGTAAATACAATGGCAGATCATTGTATATACATATTTCTAAAAGATTATTCAAATAAATGTTTAAAAAGCTCATACTGCCACTTACACTGTTTAATTATATTTCCTACATCACAAATAGATTACTATACATATATGTATGTATAATATATATATATATATAATGAGATCTTGGAGAACTCACCCAACGTAACCATAATTTTAGTGAGCCTTGCTATTTTAGGATTAGAATTTATATCTAGTTGTGCATTATGTTCAAGACGCGTCTTTCGACAGACGGCTTCTACTTGGTCGTTGGATGTAATACAATCTTCAAAATCGGTCATCTGAATGTCAAATGAATATTAACACATTGAAAAATTTACATTTTTTATAATAATATAATAGTACTGATAGCAAATTACTCATAGCGATTTTTATGCAAATAAACTTGTAGTTCTTCTATTAAAAACTTCTTTAGTCTCTGAATGAAATAAAAACGTTATTAAAACTTGTTAAATTCTTTTTTCGTTACAAGCAGATTTCTAATTAGTAAAAATAATATTTCCCGATTTTTATAAACTCTTGAAATTTGCCTGAGAATTTCCATAAAAATCGAAAGTTTTATAATAGTCCTCAAACTTATAATTTTAAATACCCATGGTACTCGGTGATTGGGTTTTATCTTTTTGGCTGGTGCTGAAACTTCCTTGGAACATATCATAGTGTATGCCTTGCAGTTGGTGCAATATACCTGTGAATTTGATGAGTTTCAGGGGCGAGAGGAATAAATAAATGCTATGAGAGTTCCATTAGGAATTATTTGTCCATTTTGTTGCGAATATGGTTTAGGTTAGGAGAGGGTTTGTGTTACAACAAATGTTATGTTTACAACTTACAGTCTGAATATTGTAATTAATCCACCTGAGAAAAGATACACACGTTGCATGTGTAATAAAAACACCGTAGTAAACTAAAATAACATTTTTTTATTCATCTTCATACAGAAATTAGAGAATTCAAAGTATATCCTTCAAGTTGTTAATTAGCCACGTTTCAATAGTTTGTTTTATATAATTATCTCACTGTATCTAGCCGTTAATGTAGTGTGTACTTACGCACACGTGTGTAATAATGTATGTACTTATTTACACACACATAAATACATTTCCTCTGTACTGTATTACTGCAGACCTTCGCAAGGCCAAATATATATAAATACTGTAGCTACTGGCATTTTTCAAATTTAAAACTGTTTTCAAAATTTACTAAGCTCATCATACATATGAGTTACATACACAATGAATTTTTAACATCTACAATCACTGTATCCAGCTTTCTCCTTATAGACCAGCTAGTAGTTATACTTAATCAACGGACCTAAAAGTAAAAAAAAAATACGAACTTACTTTACTGACAATTTTAACCGCAACGTTATTTTATTATTATTGTCACAATTATGAGCAAGCATTTCAAAAATACACGGCAAGCAAAAATACGTTCGAACACATTCCACACCAAAGCCAGAGTTATTCAATCCACTTTTTAAAAAAATAATATTTTACACGTCTTCCATATCGGATTTTTCACTCTTTCCTATGATAAAATGATATTAAGTCCGTAACTTGTGCTCTTCGAATATAATATGTATAAAATTTATATTAAGATGAATTTAATTTTTTATCTCGAAGAGCAACAATGTCCAGTAAAAAATGATTTCATTTTTAAATAATGAAGTTTTTCTTGATTTTTACTTAAGTGTGATTTAATACACTGTGACTCTGGTGTCTAGACAAAACTCACCTAACAGCACAAAGATATAGAATATAGGATGTTTGAAATTAATGTATTGGGTCGAATTGTATTAAGGTACACTGGGTAGGAACAAAATATTAGTACACGTAGGAACGTTAAGCATGCAATTACATAATGTCTTCGTAAGAATCTGTTACAGTTCGCACACTGCAATAATCATCATCACGAGTAACTTCAATATCTACGTACACGACACGTAATGTATTCGTGAATCCTGAGCCTTTCTGCCATCCCGTGACAACGATCACTGAATCGCCGGTTTTAACGAAACCACGGCCTTTGCCGAAGTTCATACCGAACCGAACACGTACATCCACGTCCTCTACCCAATCGGACAACGGAGCGTCTGAAAACAATTAGTAAATTAATTACATTTTCTTGCTAAAGTATCTAGAGTCAAAAAGTCTTATAAACCTAGGAATGTTTGACAATTTTTTGAGGATGAACAAAATTTTTCATCGCAAAATTATTACATACAGTCGGGAGCAAAATTAAGACGACACCCTTTAAAAACTACTGTTTCAAAATTGGACCAAACGACGAGTTTTTTTAAGATGTTAGCAGGGTTAGATTACTAGGTAATGTGTAAAAAGAATTCATTATAAATTGCCATTGATCGAAATTGCGAAGAAAAAAGTAAAGGTCACAATTCTTAATTAATACTTATTCTATTAAAAAAGAATTTCTTACATTGTTATTTTGGTAATAATATAATTTTTGCGGTACCTTCGTAGTAAAGCGGCAGAATACCACGGTAAAGATGGGCCTGTCGCGCAACTTGATGGAACCTGGTCACCGCGATAATCGGGCAACGCGGCCTATATTTCGAAATTAAATGTGCAGAACGACCAGTAGTCGTGATTACTATGATGGCACTGGCTAAACACTTCACGGATGCTTCGACAGCAGCAATTGCAACGACATGAGTTTGGTCGATCGGAGGTATGACTTTGCTTGTGAGGTCATGGAATATCTGGTTGTGCCAAATGGCGGCCTCTGCTTCCTTACAGATGTTAGCCATTGTGCGAACACATTCCAATGGGTACTCACCTTTGGCAGTTTCACCTGTAACATAGGTAAATTTCACTTATTAGTAGACTGCGGATTTTATACATTTATGGAAAAATGGGTGCGTGTAGTTTCAAACAATAAAGACATTAGAAGAATTTAAGAATATCCATACATTTCTTACAACTTAACACTAGACTTACGCGGAGCATCAAAAGTGACTACTTTACATTACTTCTAAGTTTTGAGAAATTTTTAGTTTTTCCTTTCTGCTCGGGAGTTAAAAGAACGCATTTTAGACTAGTTTACCTCCTCAAAAGGACAGTGTGCTAAGTACTCTAATTGTATCAAGGATATTACTGTGTCTTATTTGTTTGCACACACCTAGAGCTTTTTTAGTATATTACCGGACAACATGACGCAATCAGCACCATCAAGAATAGCGTTTGCAACATCGGACGATTCAGCTCGAGTAGAACGCGGTTTCTTCACCATAGACTCGAGCATCTGAGTAGCACAGATGACTGGTTTACCAACTTTGTTGCACCTGCTGATCATGGATTTCTGAGCTAGGAACACTTTCTCCGGTGGGATCTCGATACCGAGATCACCACGGGCAACCATAATGCCGTCAGAGGCCTCGATGATTTCATCAAGGTTCGTCATGCCCTGTTGATTTTCGATCTTTGAGATGATCATAATGTTCTTTCCCTTCTCGCCGAGGATCGCACGGATTTCGGTTAAGGCTTGGGCGTTTCTGATGAACGAGGCGAATATCATGTCGACCTCCTGTTCCACGCCGAATTGCAAATCGGATTTGTCCTTCTCGGAGACGGCAGGCAAATCGACTGGCACACCGGGCAGATTGACACCTTTGCGGGAGCCTAATGTGCCACCGTTCTCGACGGTAGTGATAACGTTGTCGGGATCTGGAAAATGAAAACAATGATGTATAATCTATTATCAGAAATCAATTAAATGACTGCGGACTAATTATCCGTAGAAATTATTGAATATTACGTACTGACTCCAGTGACGATGAGAGAAATCAATCCATCGTCAACGAAGACGCGATTTCCAACCTTCAACACCTTCGAAATGTTAGCGTAATCGACGTATACTAAGTCTTTGTTACCCTTCTCCATATACAACTTGTCAGTGCTCAATTTGAAAGTCTGACCTTTGACTAATTCCACTTCAGCGGATCCACCCTAATAAAATATAAACAATCATAAATTAAGTTAATAGTTAATTGGTAATAAAATTAAGTATAATATTTTATTCCGCAAAAGAAATATCATTTTAACGCGGTATTAAAGTTTGAAAGATCATATAAAAAAATATACATAGATGTTTATAGTTTATGTATAGAATATCATTGAAAATTAACTATTGTATATTTACCTATCGACAGTTAATCGAAGTCAAATATGAGGGACAACAATTGAGAGATTTTTAATAAATTATCTAATACCCATATCAATTTTATTAGTAAAGCAAAATATATTATCTTAAATAATATAAAATGACAACTTCCCTTAAGATTATCGTTTCAAAGAACATTATTAAGATTCTTCCAGATACAGAACATTCATATACGATCCCATTGGTAAGCCTCCAGTAGTTGAAGTGTAAATATTTAAAAATTAGCTTACGCCTTCTAGGAGTCCTGTACGAATCTCAGGGCCTTTGGTGTCGAGGGCGATCGCTACAGGGGCGTTAACGCCGCTGCGAGCAGAGAAGTTCTTCTGCGCTTCTCTGACGTTGCGGATGGTCTCAGCATGGTATTCGTGAGATCCATGGGAGAAGTTCATTCGAGCGATGTTCATGCCTGTGTCGATCATCTTCTCGAGGATTTCGACGGGCCTCGAGACCGGCCCAATCGTGCAAATAATTCCCGAAAGACGCACGAACGACGCGCGACTTTCAATATCGAGGGCACACATGTGGTCTAACTGGCTTTGAGCGCATGAAGCCAGAGTATTCGGCTTCCCAGCCATCTATAACAATATAAAACAATACAATGAATGCTTTTTTTCTACCGTATGAATTTGTAAAAGTTAAACACACTTGAATATTCGCAGGCTAATAATGAATAAATAGATATATACACATACAAAAAAGATAAAATATACTGTAAGCCTGTACATTGATCATAAATATACATGCAAACATACAAATTTAAATTTGTAATAATTAGCTACAAAATAAAAATAAGTAAAACTAATTCCACAAACATTATTTGCAACGTGGAGTAACTAAAAATATTTGTTCACCACATTCGCACTTCGACCTTTCTATGAAAAATAAATTGGTAAAATATTCCTTTAAACTTACGAGGAAAAGGACATTATCAGCTTTTACTCGAATTAAACTTTCATCTCTAAAAAGCTTAAATTCTTAAACAATGTTAGCAACACATTATCTACAAGCGTATGAGTATGCTATAATTTTTGAAAGTCTATCATCCATGGCTAAGAATTTTTTTAATAGATTCCTCAACAGCAACAGCTACTTGAATCGTGCACTAATAACTCACTCCCAATAATCTAATCTAATAATTTTGTTTGGGATTATGTATTGTGTAAAAGAAGATTTCTGAGCCTACTTTTGGTACAGCAGAATTATTGGAAAGCCTACTACTAGACTTCCGGTAGATAAAGTGTTAAAATACAATTCGATAATTGTTATTTTTTGTGTTACATGTTTCCAGATCTCGTCGTTTCAAGAGCAGTCCATATACCACGCGTATATCGGCACACTAAGAATAGCTTACCATTGCTGCTCATTGTAATGCTTAATTTCGTAAAATACAGACACTTCGGTAAGAATAGCTACCGAGCTAAGAATACATACATACGTGTAAAATTGAACCGTAAACTTGGAAACGAATTTCCATTACTTTGATCAGTTAGTTCATTTCGGAGAAAAGTTGCGTTTGTTTAACGTTACTCTGTAAAAAATCGGACATTTCATGTGCAACAACCCGACAGATGAACGTTTTATACATGGTTCGTCAGAGTAGTTTAGGATCACGTGGGAGTTTCTAATCGCACGTTGCCGCGTGTCTTAAACAAAACTTGAGAGAATGAACACAGCAATCGACACACAGAGAGCACTAATCACTGCAAAAATTCAACTCGCTTACTAACTGAGCGGTGAGGATAGTACCTTATCGTCGGCGGTAATCCAGACCATTTTGGCAGGCTGCGCAAATAAATACGAGACAGGAATTAGTGGCAATACGTTTTCGTTGGTACCGCGGCTACGTCTGGCTGCATTCGTCCGCACACGTAGTGCATACTGCTTATCGGACAAGCAACGGATGTATCGCGACGTGCGGAAGTAGAGAGGGTAATTGTAGACGTTCGATGGTTGTGATACACGGCCACGGTACCAATGCATGCAGCAGGTGTACCAAAATTTTGGGGGGCACATTCTATTCTGAACCTCTCATTAATTACGAAAACCGCGTCTCGCTAGAACGGACGAATCAGGGTCAGTCGTAAGTCCCTGCCTTTTTTTTTGTCTATCACTTTCGCAATCATTGTCAACACGTTACTTACTGGAGATGAATTCAAATTCATTAACACGTTCGCTACTAGTATTGTTACACATGTATGTGTGACAATTACGATTTTGCATTTCACGTAGAGTAAATCAAATTCACTTTATACATGACGGTCAATTGCGTGACAATGTTCTAATAATTTAGATTAAATTACATTTAATTGTGTAATTTAATTATATTAAAGAATGTAGAAATGATTAGATTAAATTTTATAGTCTTTTACATGCTATAAATCGATACATTGCATTTACTAAAATGTCCTAACTATGAAGGTAGTTGTCAACACGCAAATGCTGCTAGCGAACATATTAATTATATTCTGCACTAATGAAAGTAGGATTTCAAAGTGACGATTCATCTAGTTTTAGCAATGACAGTAAAAAGTATGCGAATTTTCAAAATTTTCAGAATCTTTTCGAAATGTAATATAGATAATAAGAATAGAATGCAATTGATTAATTAAAATTGATATGCGTTATTAAGATCACTTCAAAACTATGAAAAATGAAGATAATTCATCAAATCATGGATTCACACTAATAATACAGCTAGGACCCCGTATAACACGGTAGTTGCACTCCCAAAAATTTTGTTATGCAAATTTGTGTTACACGTGACAAAGAACTCCGTCCTGTTAAATAGGATTCGCGACCAAGAACTGCATTAAGAAAATGCATTAATGTTAAATATGCACTATTAGGTAATATTACGATATGCAAGTATAACGCTAAGAGTTTAGTGTGTCATAAATAAAAATCGATGTCGGTGTCAAATAAGAATAAAGGAAACAGTATCATTAAACGTAATAAATTAATTGTTTGAGGCGTACAAATAAAAATGCAAAATATTTTAATTAAGTACATGTTCGTTTAAAGGCATAAATGAATGAGATTTCCGATTAGCGGTTTCAATACTGAGTTCCATGGAAATCATTCCGATTTCGTCATTCAAATTATGTTTGCACGTTGAATGAGTAATACATAGGAAGGTATTCCAATCACTTAGGTTCGTTTGTCATTTGTGTCGTCTGCCGAAAATATTAAGGACTTTTATATGGCTTTTAATTACAATACTAATGCTAAAGAAATTAATCTTCATTCGATTTACCTTACTAAGATTATTTAAATCTTAAATACTTTATTAATAAACCTATAGATAAAATAAATAATGAAACTAATTACCAACATCGAGATTTAAACAACTACAATAAATAGAATATAACAACTATAGTAACTATAAGGACAGTCACACAATTTTCCGATTACACTATTGTCTTCCTTTTCCCTTTTCAAGGAACGAAGATAGCAATAGTAGCCATTTTGTTCCTCCATGTCCCGATTTATGGCATTTTTAATTCTTACTATGTATGTACTATCTTTATTCTAAATAATAATTAAATTGCACCTAATTTTCTAAAGAACCATTTAATTTATTTCGTTTTACCACTGCCCGTTTAAATTAAATCTCATTAAAAAATTTCCATAGTAGTATTTTAACGAAAATGGTACTTTCAAGTATCTGCAGGGCATGAAGGGTTAATTAAACCGACAAACAGTGACTAAGAGAGGGGAAGATTGTATTTTATTTATACTGGAGCGACTCGTGCGCGTTATAATTTACCGATAAATACATAATATAAAGTGACAAATACACAATAATAAAGATAAAATTATAAAAATTGGGCCGACTCCAAGAGATTATTTGAAGGATTATTAATAATTTTTTCCGATATCGAAAACGATATCAAACTCCCACTCGTTTAGGGGGATCCGCTCGTATAACGATATAAATTACGCACGGCGATAAGATCACCATGCGAGGCCACTGTTATAAAGATTATGTCGTATCATGGATATCCAAATAACTTTTTCCCTGGCTGCTTTAATGTCACTAATGTTAAACCATTTTTATTGACCAATGCGATGATAAATGAGAGATACGAGAACAAAGTGATCGTTGACATGAACTATTATGTAATCGTATAATGTACAAGTGACGTCAAAGTCCTGCTTGAATACAGTTCAGAAGTCATAACTGTATCACTTTTCATTGGTATAAAAAATCTCGGAAGACATTCTGGCAATCATTATTGACCGATTATCATATATGTTAAAATATTACTAATTCTACATATAATACGACAAATGATGTTCTTATCTTCGTGCAGACTAATCATTCGTTTCTCTTGTTACTTTACATAAAATACATTTATGTAAAATTTTTTATATGCATGGCAAAGTATTACATGGTATTTGTAGACCTTCTTCGAATATCCGTCAGTATATTACAAACATAGAATGTGTCTGTTTATCTATGGCAAGTACAGATGTCGACATTCTGCATGTAAATAAATAATTACTAATTTGCTTTAGTATTTGTTATCGCTAATTAGTTGTCGAACGTAGTGATTTACAAAATTTTATGGTCCAATAACTTGTGGTGATAAAATGGAGTTTATTACTGTTACGCTAACACAATGATAAAGGTGTTGATATAAAAAGTGAATTTAAAAGACATGAGGCAGTAAAACATACAATATCTAAAATAAACATAATTGTTTTAACTATGTCCTGCACATTAATGATTTTGATCAATTCACTCCTGACATACTATTATATCTGAAGTTTTTGCATAAATAAATTTACAAATAATAACATATGTTTAAATAATATGTAGAATACACAAAATATTGCCTATGACATAATTTAATTTGGTAATCTTTATATACGAAGAGGTTATATTCTTGTACTTCTATATCAGTACAAACTGTTTTTAATAATATAATACATTAAATGAATTTTAAACATTGGAAAATACAGTAATTCCAGTATACAAGAACGGTTAATTAATTCACCTTTTTTAAAATGGTTAAATCATATGCAAAATAACAATTTACTGTAACTATAACAAAAAGAAAATATTTGCATATTTTGCATCTTATTTGAAATAAATAAAAAGGAGAATATATTGAATGTATACCTTGTAGACAATACAATATATATTTTATAAATTATGAAACATTTAAGATCTTGAAAACAGCATTAAGCCTGCGCTAATACCTTGCACAAATGTATTATGTTCAAGGTCAAAATTGTCTTCACGAAATATCCTACATACATATATGTATTTACATATTTTCAACGAAAGTATTATGTACGGAAATGTTTAACATTTTATAGTGCAACACCATCGTGTTTGTACATGTCTTTTAGGACTGTTCGGTCTTATTTTTTATATACGAACGCTAAATTTGTCGATATATACATATTTAAGAAAATCTGTCAGCGGCGGCCATCTTGTGACGTCACACTTGCTTCGGAAGTCTCATGAAAGGCAAGATGCTGCCGAATATTACAAATTATTCCACGATAACCTAAAGATACGCTTTTTGGAGATCGAACAGTCCTAGATTGGACTGTTAGGAAACACAATTGACCACTTCTGAACTGGTCATTGCGTTATTGACGCGTTAATTCGAGTCCCCGCGAACCCTTGCATTTGCGTATACGTAGTATGTATTTATATGGGTTTCTTATATTTACGTGAGTGTAGTTTCACACAGTCATGAACCAGCCTCCTTAACATCATATAAAATTCGTAACTCTTTTACGAATAAACATTTTTAATACATGTTAGAAATTTTAATCAGAAGGCATTTGAATTGTTAAACTTCATTAGATATTTCGATTGTCAAACTAATCAATCAAAATGCTTGTAATTTTGTAATAAAAAGCATAGAATTTGAAATTGTCGTTACCTTTTCTCAGTTGTTAGTCAAGCACGAATTTATCGAAACGAAATTGAATAAGCTATGACAAAATCGGTTGAATCTCACGTCGTCGACTTCACAGTCAGTAGGAAACTGATGTTTTAAGGACACGAAAGGTCACTGCTTCCTCGTGTACTTATCTTGAACCTCTCGGCTGATTTTCAATGGAATAGATGTCATTTCGATTTCTGTGTTATACGCTTGTATATAATCAATAGTTATTTTTATCTTCATAACTTTACGAATATATAATATTGTACAGACATCACCTATATTTTAACATAATAAATCTATACTGTGTTTTTCAGCAATTGACAGTTTAAACATTTCGAATTGGATGGCTATTATTTCTTAACTTTATAAAACGTGTTTACCACCTATCACCACCTATTCAAGTTGCGAATAGTCCCCGTTGTAACACCAGAATGGTTTCGTTTGTCATATGATCGAGCTCTCATTGGTACATTAAATAAAATAGTCCAGAATAATAGTTTGCAACTTGACTGCCGTCGTCCACAGTATCGTATGTAAAGTAAACCACACTCTCTATATATAACATGATATTCTGTCATTCAGAGATGGTTCAGAGTACTTCAGAGTTCAGAACACGTTCAGAGCATGTTCAAAGTAAGGCGAAATATGTTCCTACTTCCTTGAAAGGGATGATTCCTGAGGCCATTTGAAGTAACTTTTTCCTTTGCGAAAATGTTCTCCGCGGCTTTGGTAAAACGAAAAACGCGGACCAATCAAGGCGCGGTTACAGCGGACGGATTCTGATTCAGGTTTCCCCTCTGTAGGAATGTTCTGTGTCTATGGCATAGTTCATAACATAACGGTCGACGTCGACGGTCCGCGCAGGCAGTGGCAGTGAGTGGCAGTGATCGCGCAGGTCCGCGCGTCCAACTTTCCATTGCGCGCGCGTGCCTATATTCCTCTCTGCTATGTATAGTGATGTCTTGCCAATTTTTTAGTAAACTTGTTTGAATTAGTGCTTCATAACCTGTTCATAACCTAACGAAAGATTTGAAATAATAATAATAATAATAATAATAATACTAACATAAATGTAGTGTAAATATAATGTTCGTAAACTTCGTATAACTAGTATTCTTCGCGTTTAAATTGCGAGAAATGTAACTGCAAGACAAACTAGTGTGAGTGTCTTCATAATATAAACACAACTTTGACGTAATTCTTATGCATGGATGTTTACAATGTAGTTCAAAACTTTTGTTTTGTAGTACCCACTTAACCAAACATGCATCATGGATAGAGAATTAGAAACACAGAATGTGAATAATCGTTATCTTACCGAATCTTATAATGATGGTATCCAAAGGTAAATCTATTACTAACATAATACTATAATTCGCTATTAAAACAACTTTAAATAATGTATGATACATTATTGTAAACTGAAGGAATATGTCCATCAGTTGTCATGATATAAAAAACATTTTATGTGCAGTTTGACTGATATTAATAGACAAATAGGTATGCCGTAGAAATATTTTTATGCCGAGATCATTTTTCATCCTTTTCACTCACGGATATCTTTTTCAGTATGCAATTCTTATTTTCTTTAGGAGGTACTCCATATTGATATTTTCAAATTGCAAATGTATGTTTAGCAATACTATAGGCAACATTATCCGTCACATAGACAATAAATATATATTTCATACAGTGGCGCTAATAATTTATTTATCAACTGTAAGTGTATATTTTCTTTGACTTCTAAAACTAAAATTAAATACGTAATTCATTTTGAATAAAATACATACAATATAGATTTTATATCAATGCAACTGAAGGACATAGTTGTGCGGCTACATTTAGATGTACCATCCTCTATAAATATCAAAATCTTCTCCTATCAGTAATTACAAATATATTCTAGAGTATCTATTGTAAGAAATCATGCCGGTCGATACAATAGCAACGCTAGCGTACATTTCAATCAGTGTATATTTTAGTATAGCTCACTCCTTAACACATTAAGCACGGTGTGAAACCCTAGAGACTGACAATGGACTTTCCATTTACGCAGCATTGGTCCCTACAGACCGACAGTGCTACTCCAAACATTGTCTCCATATTATATCCTCTTTGATTGTTTTGTTTACTTCTAGTCGCATTAATGAATTATCTAAATTTTTTATACATTTCAGAATTGTCAATTCCAAAAATAATTTACCATTCGAAATACCTTCTGATGTTATAAAGAGGAGGAAAAAATTTTGGGGTGACTTTTTTATAAAGTACACAAAGGAGGTATGAAAAATTTTATAGTTTCGATAAGCAAGGGAACACTCTGACAAAAAATCAATCTGTGTTCTTTTTATGCTTTTGTACTGTAGAATCCTGAAACAAGTTTTAACTTTGTTGATACATATGTAAAAATACTACGTTTGATTACGGAGTCTCTTCACGCATGAATGCATTTATCTAACAACAATAATAATAATAATAATAATAATAATAATAATATTGATTACTTAATATTTCAGTTGTCAGTGGAGAATGAGTCAGATTTACATAATTCTTATGACAGCAGACCTCATAAAAAATCATTAAGTTTCATACAACATTGGATAGATAATGGCACCCTGCCACATAAAAGTATGCAGGGCATAGATGAACAATCGAATTCTTCCAGTAGCTCTGTTGACACAGCTGCGTATATTTTGTCAAATATGAATACAACTAACAAGGTAGACACTATGGCTATCGTAGAGGGAGCAAAACGCAGCACATTAGTAAACATTGAGAATAATGATTTGGATAGCATGGAAACAATAAAACATAACAAAGACAAAATTTATAGAACCCACTGTGGTAATGGAAACTCTGTACAGCATAATGATGAAAATAATACCACGATACCTTTGTCTGAAACTGAGACTGTTGTAATATTTCACGGAAGTGTTGACCCTAAAGAAAACACAACACAGATGCAAAAAAATTTGCATGTACATACTAATGACATTACAGCATCTACACATGCTTTTAATGAGCTACTTAATGGGACATTAATGAACTTAATTTCCATGAGTGCACAAACTAGTTCATTAGATACAGAAATAAATGAATTTTCACAAACATATGTGACGGAAGGAAATTCTACAAGATTAAGTCAACGTAAAAAGTTGTACAGCTGTACAGATTCACCTGTTGACATTGTTTTTGGGAAACCTACGAGCAAGCATATTATACCAAAGTCAAAACGTTGTTTGCATCCTGCATTAGATACCGAGCATAATATAAAAAGAAGTTCTAAATTCCTCATCAAAAGAAGGGCACAAAGAATGAGTATGTATCGGAAGAATATGTTGTCTAATAGCATGTTGAATCTTTTAAGTGAGAATACACATAAAAGAAACAGGAGTAGAAAATATTTTTCCAACAGCGCTTTGTCAAATGTAAAAGGATTAAATAGTCAGGAAACAAAACCTAGTTCCATTGATGCTAATAATACTGTTATAGAACAGAACAATCGTAAGATGGACAGTTCTCTAATAATTAGTAATGGAAGCAAATTTGGTGACTCAGTGCAAAGTGCAAATGAATTTAAAAAACCCGACAGTACTGTAATAATATTCAAGAATCCAAAATTAGTAGATCGTTCAAGACAAGTATCAAGATCAGACTTATTGAAACACAAGAAGGCTGATGAAGTTACAACACTGCAGAACTTAAACCCAGTAGTTTGTTTGATAAAATTATCAGAGATCGATATAAAGAAGTACAAAAAGCCGAAAACTTTAATCTGCAATTTCAACAATTTATTAAGTCCGGTAGTTCATTTAAACCGATTATCAAAGTCCGATATACAAAAATACAAAAAGGCAGATAAACTGGTTAGAAATGTTGACAATTCAGCTTCACTCATTTGTTTAAAACAGTCGCCACTATTTGTTCCTAAGAAAGATAGAAAAGTAAAAAAAAAGATGACAATTCCTTGTCACTTCCACACAAATCCAACAGCTTGTTTAACGCAACTATCGGAACATGATAGTAAAACTATAATGTCGGATATGAACCCGAGTGAGTTAAAGGAAAATAATTTATTATCTCGAACTACCCAGATACAAAATAATGATATAAGTATTACTAAAAAAACATCGCATTCACAAGATACCTCAAATAGTTTACTACAGAATAACAATATCATTAATTTGTTTGAGGATTCAGATAGCAATCCGAGCACTCTCTTAATCCATAAATGTGAAAATTCTAATTCCAAAAAATTGACAGGTAATTTGAGAAGTGCAAGTAATGTCCCCCTAAAAAATAAATTAAGAAAAACGGACAATAAAATTCGCAAAAGTGATACAATGGTCTTGCAAAATAATGCTACTGATAAACATCATGATAACTGTATTCGGAAAACGAGAAACTTACAAAGAAATAAAGGAATTAAGCCTAATAACGAAAATGGATATGGTTTAAGGTTTAGGAAATCGAACAAAACAAGTAATAATAATAATGATCACATACAAATTTTAAACGATATGTCAGATGTATCAATTTGTTCGTACAAGCACAATAATAGATTACATTCTGACGAAATAGAAATAGTATCCAAAAATAATTTCAACCAACATAGGAAACCAAAAAATAATAATAAAGTCAATTTCCTTATATTGCCCGATGATAGTGATGAATTTATAAAACTTATACCGAAGGGCAGACTAAATAAAACTTTCAGAAATAGTTTAGATAGTGATGGTGATGACAGTTGCAGTATAGTTACACGTACATTAAGGTCTCAAAGATCTCCAACACTTTGTCAAAGTTCTGTAAAAAGTCCATTTAGAGACTGGAACTTCAGGGACTCAAGAAAGGAAGTCGCTTCACAGAAACAAAAGAACGTGAACGTTGGAAAAACTGCTAAGACACTAGATATAAATTATTTACATTTTCAAACGAGACTCGATACAGATTCAGAAACGTCATCGTGTTGATAATAATTTGTTGAAAATCAAAAAGTATAATAATATATAATTTCAATTTAAAATAAAAATCACTACAAAATCGGTAGAAAAATTTCCATTTTAAAATTGTTTAATGTTAAAACTTAAATTTATTTTGGCTTCAGTAAAAGTTAAATACGTCCAAGCATTAAGTTCTAAAGTATATTAACAAATTACATGGAAGTTAACAACATGCAGTTGTTGATAGAAAATATTAAGAATTTAATTATGAATTTTATAAATACCATCTTAAAATGATTTATTAAATACTTAAATATTTAATGACATACTTATTAGTTTAATTATTTGTACACAAGAAAGTGCAAAAGCATGACGTGGAACAATTTAAGTTCTGATGGATAATCCAGAAAGATAAAAATAGCTGAGTGTTGTTATATCATGTTGATTTTAATTAAAGTGTGCTATATATACATATAAAGTCTTCTAAATGATAATGTTTACTTCACAAACAAAGAGAAGATGGTTCTTTTTTTTTTAAATAAAACTATTAAAACATAGTTGTATTATACAATAAATTGTATGATACTTTTAAGTTTCACTCAATGGATTTCATTTCACCTCACTTGCACCTCTTCAAAAATTGCTTTTACAACGTATGTAACGTATACTATATTTTTTAAACATATTTTTGAATGTCTTTCATTTTCATATGAAACATATTATGTAATATATTACTAGAATTTCTAAATAAAATTAATATTTTAAACGGTGTGTTGATGTAAGTAATGGTGCAAGTAGAGTGCGTGTTAATTAATAGTAAAATTTCTTCTATCGACTAACTTTTTAAAAAGTAATTTTTTGGAAGCTATGAGCCATCTTCTATGCAAAACGAATTGTTACTTTGATTAATTGCGGGTCTATGAAACAAACAGAAATATTTTCTTTAACAATTTTAACAAGTTGAAAATGATGTATTAGTCTAATGTACATAGTATAGTGGTTTCGGTAGATTGAGTTATGCTGAAAAAATAAAACTGCGTTAAAGAAGAAAATGACTTGTCCAAGGATGACTGTTGCGATATAATTAATATGCAATAGATATTTTGGGCATGCTTGACTAAGTTTTCGACGTAGAAGACTAACAAAAAATTAATCATAGATTAATCAATATGTTGTGAAATAATATTAAATTAAAATTAATTTTGTATTTTTTAACAGCTTTATTATGCATTGTTTATTAATGTAAAAACAAAATAACATTCAAACATTGTATGATATACATAAATAACAAATTTAATTTTTTACTAAGAAGTTATTGTTAATAAAAACAACTTATATGATAATAATATTACCCTATTGTATTTACTCATTAATTAATCTTATTTTAATTATGCATGTGCTTATTATTAAAATCAATTGTAATTGTTATTTTTATGATCGAAACATTTTTAAACGATATAATCTTTATTTATGATTCTACATATATTTATTAATTTTTTAGTTTAGGATTAAATGATCGAGTTAGGGGCCCGATGGATAATCGAGACCTGAGGGGAAATAATTAAAATGCATTTTTCATACCAACATAAACTCTGTATTTTTAGAACATGAATTTCTTTTTATAATATAATTATAGCCAAACTTATATCTGTTTAAATATTTTTTTTTGCATTTTGCATCTAAGTGCTTTATTACGCCAACTTTTCATCACTGAAGCTTCTTTTAGCATGTCTTCTTATTGCTCTAGTTTAGAGTCTAAACTCTAAATACTGAAGAGCTTATAGAGAAACATAAGAGAATCGCAAGATATGTATACTTACACAAGCGTTTGTTAGTAAACACAGGACTCCGGATAACCGAGACCACGGACAATTGGTTCTACTGTACTTTTATAAATAAATATGATTATAATATTTAAAATAAAAGTACTTCCAATTATTAAGAAACTATAAAAAAAAAATATATATATGTATATATATATATCTTTCTTATATATTCTGTTTTGAATAACATACAGTCAATCTGTTTACATTGCTTCTTTATATGAAATTCATACTTATTTGAAATTAAACACGATTAAATACCGTTCGTCTGTTAAATTTTCCCTTGCCATGTTATATTCATGAACAAAATATTCTTTGCATGTACAAAATTTTACTTATAGTAAGAAATCCATACAAATATTTATATACAGAATACATAAAAAAATCTAAAACCTACATAGCTTTTAATAAATTAGACAAATAAGAAATTTAACAATAATATACAATTCACAGATTATTATTATGTTGAATTGATCTGATCTTCTAAAATTATCACATATAAATTTAAGTCTCTTTACATTTTGTAGGTCTTTTTCTGTAACATTTGTTGGCCTCTAAAGTGTATATAAGCACACTGTTTTTATTATATTTTATACATTTTTCAATTTTGTTGGTATATGTACAGTAGCAATTATTATATAATGTTATATACATTTAAGACTACATATAAATAACACTATCTACAGTGAAAATCTACATAAGTTTAGTAGCTAAGGCAGTGAATTGATTATTGTTTTTTTTACAATGTTAACTTTAAGCTGCGACACAGTAAGAAATCTTCTAAAATTTTATGCCTCTGTACTACAATATATTCATACATATCAATGTACATACACCCAAACAGATTTTTATAAAATAATACTAATGTATCGCAATTAAAAAATGAATATTTTTTAACTCTAATTGAATATTAACTATTCATTATCTATCAACCCTGTTTGGATTTTCAAATTTATGTAGTAACTATAATAATTATTCTGTTAACTAAGTACACTGTACCAAACGTACATCATTTCCAGCAACGATATGTAAAACTCTAATTTACTTCTTTCCTTGTTTTCGAGTTTCAAGGTTTCCAACTGAGAAAACTATCCTGTATAACTATTTGTTTGAATATGCTGTGTGTAATAGTTTGCGGTACTTTGCGATTCCGTTGCGCTTCAAAGATATATGAGACTTTCTCTCTTGCTTCGCTACGCGAAATATCACCTCTAAGACCGAGCAGTCTAACAAGATGATCTTCCGTCATATCAGGGTACTTTTCTACCAAGGAGTGCAAATCAAGAGAAAGAATTTCAGAATCTTCGCAACGTAATACTTCGGCAAGACGTTTGATTATTTCAAAGGGAGAATTGAAGTTTCCTACTTTTGGTGCTATTCTATCAAAGAAGTTCTTTAACTTATCTGCTTCTGTCATTATCTTCGAAGTACACGTCAGACATTCATCGTACGTTTTCAACGATATCTTTCGTTGCAGCATAGCGGAAATGTAACGTTTTGCAATGAGGTTTTGTGCCTCTGTAATGACATACTCAAAATTTCTAGGGGATAAGTGGTTGTAATCCTGGAAGTAATCTTCCAAAGTTACACAGATGGTTTCCACAGGAATTGGAGATGATAACCACTTGGGAGTTATCAGATCTTGGAATTGTGATTCTAAATCTAGGAAAGATTCTTCTAGTAATATCGCTGCTGCTTCGTTACGTAATTGTTGATAATTAGACAGAAGGTTTTCAAATTTAACAGTGACATCTCCGCCAGTATTTGGAACCCAATAAAGTTGTTTCATTTGCTGAGCTAGCTCTGTAAACTGTAGACAATTATTAACAACTGTAATCATGTGATGCGTGAAGTATGGTACTTGACTTCTGTCCTCAAAATGTTTACTTTTAAATTCTGATATCGCTTGTCTGTACATAAATCCATATTTAATAACTTGTTCAATGCATAGAACCAATGCTTTAGCTGTTAAGTCGGCGCTAATCGTTTTCGTTACTTGAAGATTCTGATCGATCATTTGGAAAATGATTACAGGTGCTGCGGTATGATAGTATGCCTCTTGAGTGCTACCTTCTGGTAATATTCCGCTCCACCAATCAACCTTCTCAGTTTCTAAAGTTTTCCTCATCCAATCCTCATAGTTTTGGCACATATTCTTCAAATACTTCTCCTGGAGATCATTTATAATCTCAGGACTCAGCAGTGGACCAATATCGCTTGTATCGATATTCAGTTCTCTATGTTGCATCAGCTCTGGTCCTGTATAGGTGTTCATAATCCAGGATAATAAAGATACATATTCGTTTCCTTCCAAGCCATTCGCAATTATATCTTTCAAATGTTGCGATAAGCTTGTGTGATACATTTTAACACAAGTTCTTACAATGTTCCAGCAAGGTGGGAAGCAGGGTTCACATAATGTTTTAGCGACTCTCAAGTCTTCTAGAATTAGGAGCCTTGTGAGTTCTAAGTATCTAACTAGCCACATTTTGTTATCTACCCTTTCTTCAACGTGAGTGCATTCAATTCTATTAGCTATAGACTTTTCAAGGACTTTCATAGCCATGTCTTTCCATCTTTTAGGCCTACCTGGTGGCATAAACCCGCTCTGTTTATGTCTCTGAATAGCGAAGTGATCTGCCTTCTCTTCTCTTTCTATAATTCTTAATGCTGTTACGATAACAGTGGGTTCTTTTCTTACTGTATTCAATGTACGACTTAATACTAATCTGATTTGTTTCTCCATCAGCTGCGAAAGCATTTCAACATCCTCTAAATAAGCTTTTAACATAATCGTGTCGGCTGGCGATTGATTTGGAAGTTTATGAAGCTCGTAGAGCAAATCGTCTCGTGAATTCTCAAGGTCCATAATGCTCTGATGAGCATGTAACAATTTACCTTCGTTTATCCATTGCTTAGTCTTCTCGACGCTGTCGGGCACAGTGAACGTATGCTTCAAGTTTTCTTTGGCAGTAACGTATTGCGAATGACGCATGTTCTCCTCCTGAACGGCTTGTAATTTTGCATTTAATTCTGGAACCTGACTGAACAGCTCGTTAATGTCATTTAGTTCCTGCTTTACAGAAGCGATACTTTCCAAAGAACTCTCAAGTTGTTCGAAGCCCACGCGTACTCCATCTAATTGACTTTGCATTGCAGTTTTGAGCATGGTTTCCACGGAAGCTTTTTTCCGGCTTATTCTACGTTTGTACATATCAATTTTTTCCAATTGACCTGGACGTTGTAACAAATTCGACACATACTTCGTCGCTCTCGCTTTCGCCTCTTCCTCTAATTTTTGTAGGTCTTCCATTTTCAAAGCCCTTTCTGCTAATTTACGTTTATATTACAAAATTGAGATTAGAAAACTGGGAAATAGCGTTTTCGAGTAAATTGAACAAGTTCAAACAGTATGCGTGCCAGACTATTTTGACATTTGCGCAACTTTGGTTAGGTATTTTAAGATGAATTTACATCAAATAGTTTCTCACGATCTGCTGTACTTGTAACATGTTACATGTGAATCTCCAACAACGAAATATTCAGAGAAACTGCGCATACTGTAACTGAATATTTGATTAGCGACGCCAAATAATTTGTCGAATTTTTTCTGAACCAAAATTACTTCATTTTTAGCAATTGCCAGTTACGGTGTTTCTAACACATTCCATTTCTTACACGTAATGAAAAAATAAACGAAACACCTAATAGCACCATCTACAATAAAACGAAGAAAATCCCTATCAAAGTCTCAACAAAACTATTATTCGATTATCTATATCAGAGAGGATTATATCAATATTATATTATATTCTCTGATATTATATTAAAGAGACTATATATATATATATATATATATATATATATATATATACAGGGTGTCCCAAAAGTACTTCAACATCGGGAAATGGGAGGTTCCTGAGGTCATTTCAAGCGTCATTTTCCTTTTGCAAAATGTTGTCCGAGGCTTCGTTTGGGAGTTATTAACGAAAAACACGGACCAATCAGAGCGCGAGTTCGACGCTCGCTGGCACGTTCAGCGCGGCGAGCCGGCAGGCGGTTGGCTGAACATGCCAACGAGCGTCGAGCTCGCGCTCTGATTGGTCCGTGTTTTTCGTTAATAACTCCCAAACGAAGCCTCGGACAACATTTTGCAAAAGGAAAATGACGCTTGAAATGACCTCAGGAACCTCCCATTTCCCGATGTTGAAGTACTTTTGGGACACCCTGTATATATACTAGCGGTTGACAGCAGCCACGTGAATGGTTCGAATATGTAAGTATATATATATATAGGTATGTATACGTATACTGTATATTTGATACGAAAATGAATCGATAGATTCTTTCTCTATCGCTCTTATGTCCCTCGTTCGTTATCTCCTCTCTTCTTTTCGAGTAGAACACAAACGGTGTTGTTTATAAAGTGTACTTACGTGCGACTAGCGGCAAATGTATCCTATTTGATTTGTGTAACTTGTTTTAATTATGGCTCACGGAACAAACAAGGAAAACTTGAGTATCATAATGACGAGGGATAATGACAGTCTCGCGTCGAAAGTGAGTTATATTCGAATAGACAATGTCTTTCTACTTTGACGGTTCGTGTCAAAAATCGGTTGAATTTACAGGAATTGTTGGAGAAACGGTTGCAAATGAAATCCGAAAAAGTCGAGTCCTTAAACAGGGAATTACGCCAATGTAAATCGCAACGAGATCAATTCAAATCAATGACAGAACAGACGCAAGAAAAATTTGTACAGTTGGAGTGGAAGCTAAACAGTATACAAGATTCAAGTGGGTAAGACAATTTACATTTCAATTATAATACTGCTCTACGCGATAACATTAGGATGGAATTAAAATGAAATTTGTTACAAGGCCAAATATTTTGAAGATGTTACAGTTTAGAGAACCACTTGAAAAATTTAGACTCTTTGATGGAAGCTTGCGAACAGAACAAATGTCTCAAATTGCAAGTCTTGACTTTAAGACAAAAATTAAGAGAGTGCGGAGAAAAGGTTAAACCGCACGACACCCGATACGCTCCTGCCGTTCATCAGAGGGAGGAAATGATAGAACAGTTGGAAAAGTTAAATGTTAAGGTAATTCCACAGGAACATAAAATAGTAAAGTAATGCAAAAAAAGCCCTGTCGATTGTGGATTTCAAGAACGCAACATGTGGTATATTTGTTTTTCAGTGTACACAGTTGCAAACAGATTTACAAACGGTTTTAGACGAGAAACACGAACTAGAAATGGAGAGGGACGCGTTTAAATGTAAAGCGCATAGACTGAATCACGAACTATCGAAAGCGTTAAACGCGTCCAAGCCGGTGGACGTAGATGCTCTTATTAATGAGAATAGGTAAAGTTATGGGTATCGATTTGCAATGTGAAACAATTAAGCGAAAAAGCATAAATGCATTGGGAATTGTATCGTTTCAGGTATTTACAAGAAAGGCTGCAGCAGTTACTAGAAGAGAAGGAACTTACGAGGCAATCGCTTTCAAAATACAAAGTAAAGATGTACAGTTTTATTTAGTTACTTAGATATTTGGCATAGTTTGCCGACTGGCAACTTACCGTCTGTCGTGATCCGTAATCAAATAATGAAATGTTTAGAGTATGCTGGATAGCAAACGGGTAAAAGGATCCGTAAAATTAGGAGCCAATACCACTGCCGGCACGATTATGACCCACAAGCAAGGTTCGTTACTGCTATGCATTCAACGATTCCGTACGAATGCGTATCAACCTTTTGAAATATGAATTTTCAGTGGAGCAGTTGCTGCATCACGATTCTCACGTACCAGTTCAAAAATCTGCAGCAGCGATGTCGGATCTACGATGTCTATGCGTGGCTCTGTTGGAAGCGTTGAACGATAAAACTTTAGCTTTGGCACATCAAAAGAAAGCGAACAAGTCAGTAGAGTATTTCGTGTAATTAGTATCTTTCGTGGCTCAAATTGAAAAGAGTTGCGAGTATTACGAAGATGACGATACAATGATAATTACAGAATATTGGCATTGAGAATATGCGAACTGGACAGCACAGTGGAATCGCCGTCAACAAAATTATTGGAAGGATACACGGGTGCGAACGTTGACGCAAGATGTGAGTAAACGAAACGAAATAAAACGAAACGATACAATTTGTCGCGCGAAATCGCTTAATCTTAATCGATCCGTCTTCTGTTTCCGATAGGCGAAAAGGACAAAGATATAGCGGAACTCGAGGAGACGACCGGATATCCCGTAGAAAACGACAAAGAGATCTGCGACATCGAATCAATGGACAATAGCAACGGCGCGCAAGCCAACGTTTCTTCTTCGGAAAGTCAAATCATGCACCAGTTGCATTCCATACAGATGAGCCTTCCAAAAAATTTGAGGGTTTTAGTACAAAAGGCGATAAACAATTTAAAGACGAACGATACGGGGAAAGTACAGATATTATGTAAAAATATCCACAATTGATTTCCATAAGACAGAACCAAAGATTAGCCGTGCGTTATTTATTGTAGTTTAAACCGAGAAGTAAAGAGTAAAAAGTATCGATGTTCAAGATCCAGGGTCTGTACAATAAATTGCGCCACAGGTATTTCGTTACCTGTTTTGTTAATGTACAAAATAGTTAACATTTGAAGTTTACACTTGGATAGTAAAGAAAATGATAAGGAAAAAGCAAGGCTAGCAAATTCTTGAATAATACTCATCTTGCCAACAACATTTCGTCTCACTACGTATAATGGTAGAATTGGTTGATTTTATCAGTAAAATCCAGCAGTTCGCGCGAGGTGTCGACGTTCTCCCAAACACCTCTGGTGCAGAATCGAATTCAATTGGTTTAACCAAGAATCGACGATAAACGTTTCCACAATTTTCATCGAAGCTGATTTTCCTTTCCGTGGAATGCTCGCACGAGCACATTTGCTGAACGATTTTAAACGTTTTTCGGTACAAACGTACAGAAAAATATTACAGAAATTTGATTACGGAAACTCGATTACGTTACCGCGCTGTCTGCATTCGCGTCTCTCCTCCATCGAACCTGGCATCTTCCTCTTTTTTAGAGTAATTCAAGTTTGGTTCTGTTGTATGTATTGGGTTCTGGTGTTGTCTTTTCCGAGCTCGTATCTTACAAGAGGAAAACGATTAGACTCGTAGAATAGAAATTGCGCTCGATTGGAATCTCGTTTGATAACGCGATCGGTGACCGGTCGCACGTTGCACACCTGCCGTGAAAATAATCTATGTTTTCGTTCCCGTTCCGCGTTAGCCCGAGAAACCGACATCCGACGAAGTCGTTGCTCGCGTTTGAGAATCTCTCGATACGCCAAAGTCTTGTTAGCGGACCAAGCTTCGAAGGACAATGCGTTTTCGTTTCGACGCTGTGCCGAAGACCTAAGATATCATTGATCCATGTATTTTTTAGGAAGAAATTGATCGAACATTGACGAAGACGAAACGATAACCTGTTGTCGGTGGAGCGTGGACGATTTTTTTCGGTGACGGTGTTCGATCCTTGTTTCGGTTTCGGTTGCTTCGATATGTTATACCAAATTTCAATCAAGTTTTCGTCGGTCAAAGCTTTATCGTGACAGTCTACTTTGGCAGCCGAAACGTTCTCGGCGCTCGTTCTCTGCGATTTTTCACGATTTTCGGAAAATGATTTTGTTATTTCCAGATTGTCGTCGTTCGATGGACCGATCTTTCGCGTAGAGGATGAACTCGTTTCGCGCTTGCATCTGTACCAACTTGATCTATGGTGAACCACGGTTTCCGATATATTCTGAAAAGAAAGAGAAAGAGTTCGAGCAGGTCGGTATCAAGGAGAAGCGAGGATTCACATTCAATTTAGATCGTCGCTAGAGTTACCTCATTTTCTTTCCGATTCGTATCCTTCGGTTCGGAACATTTTTTGAAATACCATTCTTCGTAGATCATTCGACGAAATTTGATGATCTGTTCTGCATGAAAATGCCAACGTACATAGTACTTACTCTTTCTATCATATAGTTGCATTCGCTGCACTAACCGGTATCTTCGAGCGCTTCGTTCACGACTTGCTTCACGAGACTTTCCAAATTTTGAGCAGAAACGCTTCTGCTTTTCATCTTCAACGGCTTCGGAACTCTCGATTTAGGTGGTGGACAAACGAAAAGATGCGAACGGGTGGTGGTCGGCAAAATTTTCAGAGGGAATTGCGTAATGCGTTTTCGGAACAGTGGACGCGCGCAACAAGAAACCGTGACTACGTTTACGGCTTACTTCTTGTCAGGCACTTGCGTTTATTTGAAATTCGTCGAATCGAGATTCCTTGAAATTCAGATGCGTCGGGTTCTCGCACAAATAAAAGTTATACGAATTCGTGTAAGTACTCGATCATCTACCAATGGTATTCCATACCATATAGCGGCGATCAAGATATTAATATTAATATTAACAATAATAATAGTAATCATAATAACAATAATAATAAATTAATAATAATAAGATAGGCGGTAACAATAAGAATAACAACGGTAATTATAACGATAATGATAGTTCTTGGCACGAACACGCGCTTGTGATAAAAAGAAAGGAACGCGCGATTCCTTTATCCACGTCTATGAAGACGGCGCAATTGCCGCCCAGGTCTTATTCGCGATCGCTATTAATCAGACATTGCTTTTGATCCAGTCGGTGTACTCCGTAACGCGCGTATAAACGCCAGGATATCCGGGTTCACCGCACTTGTTGCCGAAAGAGACGATACCGATTTGAATCCAACGGCCGTCGGCTCTGAGCATCAAGGGACCGCCGGAATCGCCTTGGCAAGCGTCTTTACCACCCTGACTGTATCCGGCGCACAAAAAGTTACTGGTGATCGGTTGGAAGTAAGCAGAGTTGCAGTCTTCGTTTCGCCACACCGGAAGAACCGCTTGTCTCTGCACGGTGCTCTCTTTGCCACCTGTCGACAGATACGTATTCGAAAACCTATTCGAGATGATTCGAGAACGACCGAATCGGACAGATCTCGAGGACAGAACTATAATATTATAAATTAAAGACGCGTACGTACCGTAGTAGGTGGTGCCCCATCCGACCACGGTGGGTCTCGCACCAGCAAATCGCTCGTTCCGATAACGCGATTGCGGCAAGCAAATCGGTATCACGTACGGCGACTTTCGAACAGGTCTGGTCAGTTCGAGGACAGCGATGTCGTTGTAAAAGCCGACCCTCGAGAACTTTGGATGTGCGTGGATTTGTTTGACCGTGTAGGTTTCCGGAGCGGACGGTTCGTCGTCTCTCTCGAGATCTATGTCCCCGAGTCTCACCGTGAATTGTCTCGCCGCGAACCTGTGCACGGTACACGAGTATACGTGGTGCAACAATCTTTGCAACCGAAGTGAATCGGACAACAACGGTATCGTGTCTCGTTATCGTTTTTATTATGTTCGAATTGTCAAGTATAGGATAGCTGTCGCAGCACTCACGGTCGTTGACGTTGGTCGCGCATGCAATGAGCAGCGGTGAGGATATGCCGCGGGCCGATCAGCGAACCGCCGCACCAGAATTCGGTGCGCTTCGCGCCATGCAGATATATCGCTGCCATCCATGGCCAACGTCCTGGCAAGGCTTCCTCGCCGCCGACCACTCGATACTTGCCCGAGTTTCGGACACCGCACTCTACAAATGAAAACAGAGAAATTCCCGTCCCCGATTATGTGTCCGCGCAAACGTATCGTTACCGCGACTCGTCTACTCTTTACCCTCGTCGTCCTGAATAAAGTTGTTGTCGATGCTAGAGACGATCGACTCGACGACGGACACGACGTTCGATTCGGTCGTCGTTGAACTCTGTCCATCCGGGAGACCGAGGTGCGGACCTACGGTCGTCGACGTCGACGTCGACGGGACGGGAAACAGTGGAATAGGTCGAGGTGTCTGCAGCTTCGTCGGTCGTATCGGCGGTCGTTGGGTGTGCGCACTGATGATTCCGCTCGCCGGAATTATACCGATCGATTCGCTGAAAAGTTTCATTTGTTTCTCAACGATCGTAGCGCGTTCTTCGATCGCCAAATAATTAGGAGGCGAACTCTGCGACAACTTACCTCGCGCTTTCGGTCTTGTCGGTCAACGGGCAACAAACGCCCGGGACAAACAGGCTCTTGAAGCACAGCGATTGTCTTAGTTTGGTCAAGTCCAGTAAAAGTTGAGGGCAGTTGCTCAGATCCTGGCAGTTTCCTGGAGCGCCGTCGGCCGTGGTGCAACCGAACGACGATACCGATAACGAATCTTTCTCTCTGTTCGCGATTACCTCCGTGGAGAATGTCGACGGAGACGGAGACGGAGACGGACCCGGATCCGGCTTCGTGGCCGAGGAAGCAGTTAGAGAGTTTGAAGCGGATGTCGAAGACGAAGACGAAGCCTTAGACGGAGAATCCGAAGAAATGGCTGGGGTTCGCAGGGGCAGCGTCACTCCGCGAACCAACGGCGCTATGCTATCCGTCACGTTGCGACCTAGGAAACGTGCGGAAACGAACGATACGTTATGCGTTATCGAAATCGAAACGCCTGGAAAGAAGCAACCTCATCCGTGTATGTACGTGTCCGCGAGATTTCTACCGAGAATGTTCTTCGAGATGGTGTATATGGCTGATGGTAATTCCTTCGGTGGATAATTCGAGTTCTCCACGCCCCTGGTCATGTTGACGATGTAGCTGCCGACGGTGTTCAAGGCGCCCAGAGTTTCGCTGATCGTGATCAACGGATCTGGCTCTTCTCGCCTTGAAAGCTCCACCCTCACCAGTTTTCCGTGGTCTCTGGTGTCCCTGCGGAATGCTCCAGGGATGGAGGATCTTTGGGGGTCATCGAAAACCGTTCGCCGCCACGGCTCTATCCTCGCGATCGGTCCCGCGAACATCGGCGAGCTCGGGATCCCGTATCTCGCTGCTGAAATCACGAATACGGGCGTGTACTATCGGTTAAAAGCCTGCAGAAAGACTGCGCGACTCACCCTTCCATCGGTTTACGATTTACGAAACGGAAACACCCCGTGTGTACAGATACGTGTTTCTTACTTACGGTAATTGTATCGCGCTACTTCGTCGTTGTAGCACCAGGAACTCGTTAGCAAACTCCATATCGCGCAAAATTCTGAAACATTCGATCGGCTGAGTAAACGACCGGTTTACTCATTGTTGTCTTACTTCTTTCCTTCGCAGATAGAAGCGTCGTCGAACCGCGAAAGTTACGGTGTGCTAGGATCGAGCGATCGAATTGTCCGACGACGATCAACGATCAACGACCAACGACAACGGCCGACGATTCTTGCGCAACAATCGGGGATTTTACGTCGAAGAGGACGACACAGCTTTCGACACTTCCGAGAATCGCGATCGATGACGCGATTCGGAGGACCGAGTACACGAAACCAATCGCCACCGATTTTCCTCCTGAAAACCTCTTCGGAGTGTTTCACCCCCCTCCCCCCTCCCAGGAAAGCCAACTGAATTTCGATCGTTTCCGTTCGGCAAACGAGAAAAACAGAATGAAAAGTCAAAGGGTTACCGAACGAAAAGTCTTCTCGGGACGAGTTGACGCGCACAAACTTTATCGATGGTGAAAGTTGCCCGAGACGAGAAAGCGCGCCTCTTTCTTCCGTTCACTGATTCATCGTCGATTCATGTCCGACCTTCGCCGTTTCGCCACCGGAGGATGTCGAACGATCCGACAACAACAAGAATAGCGCCGATCGCATCAAAGAAATTCGAATTGGAATTACGCGAGAATCGATTTCACCGACGTTTCATCGAACTTGGTCGTTCGTTCTAGCTTTCCGAGACGCGACCAATCTTTAAAGCAACCTTTAACCCGCATCGTGCGGGCTCGCGAAAGGATCAACGATCGATTGTAAATACGTTACTGTTTCAAGGAAAGCGCATAAAGCGCGTCTCGTAGGACAGTGACGGTAACGGTGTCGCTGACGGTGGTAGCGCGTTGACACAGGCGCCCCTTTCGAAACCGTTCGCGCGCGATTCACCAATCGTTTCACCGAAAAAGCCTCGTTCCCGGAGATAAAATTGTTTTTCATCCGCGTATCGTCCGGACGAGGAAACGAAGCTTATCGAATCGCCGACTGTCGATGAACGTTCATCGACGGAGCTTTCGACGAACGTTGAAAGAAAACATTGTCGACGAGCCAACTTACCGAAGAGAACGACGGACGGCAGCATCCTGCAGCAGAGTTAAAACGTCAACGATTCCAATTCACAGACATTCCAGATGGTTAGCCGTTACCACTACCGATACCTGCGTGAAGACGCACGGCCTCAAACTATTTCGATAGAGTTGTTGGGACCGCGTCGGTACCGGCGAATTGTTCATCGTCTATCGAGCTCCGACAGTCAGCGGGACAGAGAGAGAGAGAGAGAGAGAGAGAGAGAGAGAGAGAAAGAGAGAGACAGATTACACTTCGAAGAGCAAGCGAGAGTGTATAGAAACAGGAAAAACCAAATAGATGAGGAAGTGGGGAAAGACAGTCAAGTGAGGTCTCAAAGGGGTGGGGGCGATGGGATGGGAGTTGGGAGGCCTTAAAAGACCGAGACCCAATCGGGGAGGTGCCGGAGGCCCGTACCGGATAGAAAAGGAGGAACGAATCTAAAAGATAGTAACAGAGAACGAAGAATGAAGGAGGAACCCGTGCAACACCGTGGGTGCTTCGGAGCCGAAGCTCGGTCGTGCGATGACTGTCCGTGGAAAGACCTCGACACACTTTGCTTTCGACGGACTCGTTCCCTCACTCTCTCCGGTTTCTTTTCCATCTCGCCTTTCTTCGCTCGACGATCATCGTCCCTGACTCGCCGCCACGACCAAGGGAAAGTGTTCCCTCCCATCGGTTATTGCTACCTGTTGCTTTTTCTTTCCACTTTCGGATCGTAGGTCGCGCGATCGAGAGATCGCCGTCATGCGTGCAACCACGCTCCCATAGCCGCGTCTACGTTTCCTAGGTCGTCTCGTTTTGCCTCGGTTCATCGACGAAACATATCGTACCAATGGAAACCGAGCAACCGAACGACAAACCACGGACGAATAAGCGGAGAATACAACGAGATTACGAAACAACAGCTACTAATATGCCATAAATTTATTTATACCGTAATAATTGCCGCTACACTGAAACGTGGTACGTGTGCTTCACGTATGAATGTAGATTTCAACGACGCTCGATATACAATTCTTATGGAATTCAATATACAAATTCAGTCATATTCTTATAGAATATGTACGCGCATGAGCACGAGAGCGCTAGCGCGACAAAGATTCGAGTGTGTGTTGGTGTTTGTGTATGTATACTGATGTACGTGTGGGCATGTCTGTGTATGCGTGGTTGCGTATAGTCGTCGGTTAAAGGTACACGATAAAATTGTAAATTGCGATATACCTTAACGTGCTACAAGAATATATTCATCGATGTAAACGAACGAGGATCTTGGCGTTGTGGTTGAATGAAATTACGGCAACGTATCGTACGAACAGAGTCGATCCGGATACAGCGCGGTGTTACAACAAATTGTATTCGATCGTACGTTTAATCACGATTGTACAAAAATTTATTGGTGTGTTGCGACGTCGATCGGGTCGTTGCGATTCGTGCCTACTATCCGCTTCGTCGCGTGTCGCGTATCGTGAAAATAAAAAATCGGAAATCAAAGTAAAAAGGAAAAGAAAAAGTATCGATAATGGATCGCGTACAGCGATTGTTCCAGACGTTAAAAGCTGCGCGCGTGGTCGCAACAAAGACTAGTTGAAACTGCGCTCTGTGCTTGCCTTAGGAAATGTTTGATGCGACGCAAACGTAACTAACGTGTCCCTCGCGTTTCGGGGCGAATGCGAATGCGAATGCGAATGCGAATACGAATACGAATACGAATACGAATACGAATACGAATGAGGATGAGAATGAGAATGAGAATAGGTATAGAGATAGGGTTGGTGGTGTTGGTATAGGTATAGGTATAGGTTCGTGAGCGCGAACGCGTTGTCGCGCGCTAGAACCAAACCGATCCGAACCAGGTGTGGTCACTCGTTACGGTAGTCCGTATCAGTTACGGAAAATCAGTATTTTCTCATGCTCGGCATGGAGGATTTGTACGGATCGAAACGATCGTACGACGGCGCTGTTCCGGGTGCTGTCAATCCCATAGATTGAATGGGACCGCTCTGGTAAGTTGGCGGAACCGGATGGCGCAAAGTATTTCCCATGCTGCTCGAATTACTCCATCTGGAATTGATCGATCGTCCATCGTATCGGTACGTTTTTCCGGATTCGATCTTTGCCGAAAGTCTTTACCGGGTGCGCGTACCTGTTTACGTTGTCCGACGATCTGGAACTCCAGCTGGATGGTTCGTTTCGAGGATCCCGGGTACCGCTGCTCGGTACAGAATTGAACGATTTCGTGGACGGCGGTCCCGAGTGCCAGCTGCTGGTCGTTCGATTGCTCTCCACGTACCGACTGTCACCTGCGAAGGATCGACTTTAGATATCGATTTCGATTTCGATCTCAGGTGTTGGAGCGGAATCGTAGCGAATCGTCGTACGTGTCGCGTTTTATACTTACGCGGCGTGGTCGAGCCCGTGGGTTTGAAGCTTTCGCTGTAACGGGTATGACTGTCTCTGGAACTTCTATGCGTTTCTGGCTCGGAGCGACGAACTTCACGCTCGCGAGTATAAGTGGTGGTGCTGGGTCGCTCGTATCTACTGGAAAACAGAATAGATTCCGCAGAGTTGGAGCCGATTCGATCGAGAATCGAAACAGTTTGACAACCGTTCACCGAAAGAACCGAAAACTGAATTACCTCTCTTTAACTTGTCGAGGATCGATCGACGAGGCGGTCGTACTGAGCGGTTCTCGGCGGACGATCACCTCTCTTCCACGAGATACGTCCGAGAAGCTTTCCGGACGGCTGCTTCGGGAAGTAAAATCGCTGCTGCGCTTAAATTCCTTCTTCAGTCCTAGATCTTGAGTGGATCTGAAAATGAATCGAATTTCAAAAAGTCTCGTTCGCAACCGACTGTTTGTGATCCGACAGAGACCGCATTATTTACCTGGTGGATTCGTAACGAGCAGGCGGTGACGAGTCCAACCGTCTGTCAGAGACGCGATCCAGAATCTCGCCGCGACGATCGCTGACCCGATCCGGAGTGTGTCTTCGACTGTGATCGGTGACTATGCGTTTCCTGTCCGGCTCTACGTACATATCTCTCGGGTCTCTTCGATCACTGGAGGTCCGCTTTATTGAGGGTGGAGGAGGCGCGCGTCTGCTCTCCTCGAGCCGCATCTGTTGCCTCTTGAGTTCCAGCCTTTCGCGTTCCAGCTTCTCCCGTTCTAGCTTCTGACGTTCCCGCTCGAGACGAAGCAGCTCGGCCTTTTCCTGTTCGATCCTCTCCCGTTCCCTGCGCAGCTTTTCCCGTTCTCTCTCCAATCGTGCCGCCTCTTCCCTGTGTCGACGCTCAATTTCCCTTTGCCGTTCCATATCCTCTCGCCGTCTACGTTCCTCCTCGCGAAGCATTCTTTCTTTTTCGCGCAATCTCTGCCTCTCTCGTTCCTCCTGAAAGCAGAGGTCCGACTAGTTGTGAGTAACGCGATCACCAACGGAACAAATATGCGATGCTGGTGACAACGACCGCAACGAATCGAATCGAATCGCTCAAATATCCCGCGCGTCATTTACCCTGATCTTCGCGAATGTGAGCACGTCGTCGCGTCTGCGTCGCTCGCGGCTACGAGACCGAGTGTGAGATCGGTGATGATCCCAGGACCGAATCCTCTTCTCGTCGCGTCTTCCTCGCTCGCTCTCGGGTTTCTTGCTGGTCGATTTGGTCGACCGGGAGTCCGACTCCTTCAGAGGTTCGTCCTTCTTCTCCTGCACGTCCGTCTTCTTGTTCTCGCCGGTCTCGCCCTTCTCGTCCAACTTTTTCGCTACCGCACATTTAAACGTTTCTTTTAATGGTCGTTCGTCTAGGCTCTTTTCACCTAGAGAAACACCGCGTGTCGATCGATCACTCACTTGCTTCCGATCCCTTCTCTTCGCTCTTTTCCTTTTTCGCCTCTTTCTCTTTGCGGTCGGATGTGTCGTGATTATCCTTCAACTTGTCCTTTTCCTCCTTCTTCTCGGACTTTCCGTTGGCGGTGTCCCGTTTGCGCATGTGGCTTTGCTGCGTGTCGCCTTTCGCCTTGAAACGCAAACCGAATCGTCGGTGATTCACCGGAATCGCTAATTCTCTAGAGACGTTTTCCCGTTTTCCCCTTTTCCAGGCAGCACCTACCTTTTCGACGGATATCACGCGGCCGTGGAGTTCCGTCTTGTGCAAATGCTGGATGCATTTCGCGGCGTCTTCGCTCGTTGACATGGTCACGTATCCATAGCATCTTGCGCCGGGTGTCCTCGCGTTCGTAACCACTTTCGCGCCGATCACCTTTCCGTATTTCGAAAATATTTGCTTCAAATCGGTGGCACGAGTGCTCGAAGACAATCCAGACACCCATAAGTTTCTGCTGCTTGCATTAACGGGGCTAACTTGGGAATTTTTCTTGTCTGCGAAAACAAAAAGACGATCGAGCGTGTCCTGACTGACCAGGAGAATATTCTCCTTATGATCGTTTCGCTCCGAACGCTTCGGATAGTTACCTTTGTCGTCCCTTTTTTGATTCTTGTTACTAGACTCCGTGCTGAAAATAACGATTGTATTCGTTACGCCCAAAAAATAGTTTAAACTGTCCTTATTCTTATGTACAAGAAGTAATGCCTTTAAAAACTATGACTTTTCTGAGGCTCAATAAGTACCTCTGTAACTATGTTAAGCATATAAATTTGGCTAGCAACTTTTCTTGTCCTCAGCAATCGTAATAACAATAGTAATGCTAATAATCGATAATTATAATAGCAGTAATAGTGATAGTGATAGTGATAGTAATAGTGATATTGACAGTGGCAGTGACAGTGGCAGTGACAGTGATAATGGTGATGGTGAATAGTGGTTGTGATAATGGTGATGATGATGATGATGATAATGATGATGGTGGTAATAGAATTAGTAGTAGTAGTAGTAGTAGTAGTAGTAGTAGTAGTAGTAGTAGTAGTAGTAGTAGTAGTAGTAGTAGTAGTGGTGGTAGTAGTAGTAGTAGTGGTAGTAGTGGTAGTAGTAGTGGTAGTAGTAGTAGTAGTAGTAGTAGTAGTAGTAGTAGTAGTAGTAGTAGTAGTAGTAGTAGTAGTAGTAGTAGTTGTAGTAGCAGCAGCGATAATAGCGGTAGTAATAATAACGATAATAGTAATAATAATAATAACAACAACAACAACAATTAACATCAACAACAACAGTAACGAAATACGATCAATTGCACTTTGGCGTTCACTTATGTATGCATCGTTGTTACACAAGATAGCGTTACCACTTTGATCTTTTTTTTTCCTAGTTATTATTTTTCTATTACGCATGTTTTCGTTGCGTTCTGCGGATCCAGTTCTCATCTCACTCGTGTGTTAACAAAAGTATTGTCCGTGTGGGATCGTACTGCGTATCCCTCTACACAATAGATTTCCAGAAAGGGAGCATCATCGTCTCCTTGGCGATTCTTCCGGGAGGGCACTTCTTGTCGAGTTGAAATGGGTATCGACACACACGCGAGAGATAGAGTATCGGTATCGGTATCGGTATCTGTATCTGTACATAGATACACTTATAGATATATCTGTATCTCCGGTCACCGATAAAATTGCTTCTCAGCCCCTTGCCGAGAGTAGAATTTACCTCGAGATACTAAGTATTCTTGCAATCGGGTTCGATGCAGCTGCCGTTTTGTATTTTTTTTTTTTGTTTGGTTTGATTTGGTTTGGTTTCTAAAGAACGAATATCTTCGTAATCGTAGAGCGTGTAACACCTTTGAAAAATAGTCGTTTACGAATAGGAGCGGTATATGGGACTTGGTTCGTTTGATATTTAAGTTTGCTAGCCAATTTCTCGATTTCTTAACATACTTTCCAGAGTTAGGAATTACAGCCTAAACGTACTGAGCGGAAAGAAACTTCGTGTATGCGATTGAAAAAAATGGAATAAAGTAATCTTGCGTGCGACTTTGACGAATAATTTCATCTTGGGAATCCATCGTTCGACAGTATCTTATCCTGATGATATTCGTACTCGTATGCGCAGCCGAGGAGAGAGAGAGAGCATCGCTATCATAGAGTTGGATTCGGATGGCATTTCGTTGTCGTACCACACTGTGAACGGTTTGTTTTGTTTTTTGTTTGTTTTAGCAATGAGAGACCAACCTCTTGCTTCCGTCTCCACCGTCCTGCTTGTTCTTCGTCCCGATGTTCGCACCTGACGAGGTCCCTTCCTTGCTGTTGGCGCCGGCTTCTGCTCTACCGCTCCCTTTAGACTCTCCCTTCTTGCTGTTTTCTTCGACTTTCTTCTTCTCTCCTCCATCTGCAGAGACAATCAAGGTACCATGGTCACTTTCTGCGAGGCCAGATCTCTTCTCCCTCCCTAACGCTCCTGCTTAGTGGCCTGCATTTCCTGCATCCACAGCATGGAACTGCGTCCGAGCCACTAACAGAGTGCACACACTCAATTACGATGAAGACCGCGCGTGATCTCGCGTGATCGCGCGCAACATCACAAATTCACTCTTCAATGGTACGTTCCACGGTGTGACCCTACTTTTACCGTTTCGCTCCTCTCGATTTTTACTCGAGGAAAGGGGGGGAGGGCGTCTAAAGGTTACCTTAGCAGCGCGACCACGAATCGAAGCCTGCCACGACTCGACCCGACCCGACCCGACCCCGATTCTCTTCCGAGCAAAAAATACTGGAAGCTGGAACGCACGGTCGGACAAGGAATCCAATCTGGGAGAGAGGAAGCGATAGAAAGCGGGCTAACCGGAGGAGAAGGACGATTAGTTCCCCGATAAGTCGATACGGCTCTATACAGGTCTACAGTGTGACGGCAGAATGCCGATGCCAGAATGCCGATGCCAGAAAATTTTATACGAGTACGAGCGACCGCGCGTCTGTTTTCGAAGTCTATGGTTCCGATTGTAGCTCCTATGGCTGCTAGCTTCGAAAATATCGATTTATCAGAGTCTCGGTGATGGGACGAACAACGTCGTAGCATTAACTATGCACGGGGAAGATTCGTGGCTTGACAAACACTTCAGTCTTCTTGAGTCCATATAATTTGGAAGCAGAACGATCTCCAACGATGCTCTATGCGGTTAGGTAGAATTAATGTATCTGTATATCAAACTCTAGCGTTAACTAACTTATAGACTAGCGTTTATGGGAAAAACTTTGTGTATACATTGTCGGCAACCACGGTGCAAACACGACGGCGGATGTGCGTTTCAGTCTGGATGAAACCTCGTCGACCGTCGACCGCCGACCGCCGAGCCGTCGCATTTTCTAGTTAAATCGTTGCGTGCCGTGCCGTCCCGTGTCCATGTGCCGAGAATGGTCGCATCACATCCTGTACAAGTGGTGCTTATTCAGAAGTTCGAAGAACGGGCGTAAGATGAGAGCCATCGCGCGTACAACTTTGTAGACGGATTCGGCACGATCGTGGTTCTGGATAGACGAGGTGTATCGCTCGAAGAAAATACAGTCCCTTGATCTTGATGCCGTAGTTTCGAATAACTTACTCGTCATCATAAATAAAAGTATTGCTACGTCTATTCCTTTAAATCTTACTTAACTGCTAAGATAAGTTAGGCGATTCGATGCGTTGTAACACTTACCTTTGTGCCTGTCGTGCGACTCGGTCTGCAATAGAAACGTTAATGTATTACTCAAAAGATAGTAGTTTTCGCTGTAATAATGATGCGCTATTACAAAGGGGTAATCATCTTACCTCCTCGGCGAGGAGATTTTCTTCGTCTTCCCCGATAGTCAAATTTATCGAATCTTCGTTGTCGATGCCATTAGCTTCGACCGTCGAAGCTGAATTAGTCGTGACATCGTTCACCACTGGTGCCGCTTCGGATTCAATTTTCTTTTCAATGATCTGGGTATTCTCGACAAGCGCCTTATTCGTCTGTATCTTGGATTCCGCTTTGCACTCTATTTCTTTGTTGGTGTTATTTTGAACTTCTCCTTGAGATTCCTATTACGATGTTTGTCAGATTCTTGGTCCACGATAGTCAAATATTCCGAAGAATACTTACAAATACATCCGTTTTTCTTACCTCCAACTTGGGTGGAATCGCTTCTTTCTCCGTGGAAAGTTTTGTTTCTGTCTTCAGCTTTGCGTCAGAAATATCCAATGCATCCGTAGCATCTTCTTTCTGGGTTTCTGCAACTTCTGTCGTTTCGTCTGAATTGGTTGTACCGGTCACTGAAAATTCAAACAAGAAGAATTAATGCAACGTCTACAATGCCAAAAGTATTATGCTTCCAGTTCGATACTAACCACTATTTTTCCTGGGACTGATTTTGCACATACCACCGCAAGGTACGATCAGATATTCGTCAGGATTTTCCCCTTCATCGGATATGGACTGTATACAAAATACCATAATGAAGTTATCGTTACTCACTTTCTAAACAGCATTTATTAATTGTTCCAACGAAAATTAGAATACAATGAATTATATTTTCGTAGATCTGACATCAATAAATAGCCACACGTGTAAAAAGACACATATCGAAGGAATAACGATGAAATAATGCATTTTTTGATAGAATGTTAAAAATTGCGGTCAACAATTACCAAACCAATTAAACCTGCGTCGTTTGTACTACGAACGCTGATCGCTGGCAATGAACTACCAATATTCATTGATTTCTCAATAGGGTTAAAATGGCGACAAGACAGTCAAAAGCATCGTAGACGATTAGTTTGAGAGAGAATTGGAAAAAGTAAGGACGCTTACTTTGGATAGACGCTCGAGGAGTGCCGCTTTATTACCACTTTTATCGAGTCCACGACGTTCGAGCTCAGTTTTCAAGTCTATCACTCGAAGTTCGGTCAGCTTTTTCCCTTCTATATCGGCCATTATTCTTCGGTAAAAAGTGTCCAACACAATGCAAGATTGAGCTGCGAAACTTAACACTCCCGCGTACACGAGACTATCGGTAAACTCTTGTTCATACACACGTTCAGGTAATGAAATTATTGTATCGAGAAAGACAAATTGAAAAACTTCTCAAAATCCCGAAGCCAAAGAGACTACAACACGCTACGAAATAAACTATCCATCGCCGTCGCCATTCAACGGAAATGACCGGAAGTAATTCCCGCACCAAATTAACAGATCTGCCAACCTAAACGCCGGAGGAAACCTTAGACCGTAGACCATATAAACCCATAGATACGAGGAGGGAAACGGAAGCACTTGGCACTGGAAGGCACGAGGCTTGCGCAGCGAAGGTGCGCGCTGCACGAAAGAGAGATTGGTGGGGAAAGTTCGACGGATCCTTCTTGTCCGCTGTTGTCCGCGGCGGAAAAACTTGTCCAGTATGTTTCATTTCCAACATACTTATAATGTCCGATTCTTAGGACGCGACGCGAACTTTCTTTCGTAGTGCAATGAGTTTAAGCCTTGTTATTGATCATAAACAATTAAATCAAATTCAAAACTCCTTTTGGTAAAAAAATCCAACGCACAATTTTGTTCTAAAAATGAACGACAAATTTACAATGCTATTTTTCCAAATTCCACTTGTTCTTTCGAATAACCCTTCAATCGATCTATTCGACTAATTCGCAAACGATATATATTTAGCAACGATAAATATAACCACTTATTTCAGTGCTATCAATAAGACGATCGTTTGAATCAAAAATGCAAAAATTAGTTTTTCGTAGCTGTATTTTGTTGGTTTTTGGAATTTGAGGTTAGGATTGTAGGATCCAGTTTTCAATATTGAAGACTGTTGTTACGGGCTTCGAACGATTTTCAACGGACGAAATGCTGCCGACAATGCCGCCTGATTCACATAAAATCTCACTGAAGATTATCGAGGCGATAAAACAGCACCCGGTTTTATACAGTGCGGATGTGAAGGGCTCCTCGGTTAAGCTGCGAGAATTCCGGCAGAACGTTTGGAGGAGGATTTCCGACGAGCTTGGTCTCGATCGTATGAACTTGTTTATTTCCTCCACTTTCTTTTCAGGACAAAATTAAACAGAAAGCTAGTAGAAACAGGTACCAATCAAGTTATCGAATTACACTGTCGTACACTTCAATTGGATTTATTGTTCAGTGAGGAGCAGAACTGAATCAATAATCAAAGATTACGATCAAATTTTTTTTAATATCATGATATCAGTAAAAAATATATAAAATAAACATAATATCATTTAATATAGTCCAAACTAACGCGGACAATTTTCAAAAGTTTCGAGTCTTTTCTTATTTGTTTGTAACTCGAAATAGTCATCAACTCGATTTTATACAATATTTCCAATGTGACCTATTAGATTTAAAATAATTCTATTACTCTGTCCAATGTTCTTTAATAATTTAAGTTGTTTCGACATACATTCCATTAGTTTTCTGCAACAGTCAGTATTTATTTTATCCCATTATAAGAATGAATCATCCAAATTTTGAGCCAGCATTTCAAAACAGAAAAGTTTTGCTGTCACATTTTCCCATTGAACACAAGGCATTTTTGCAATGTTTCTTTTCAAATTGTTGTACAGTAGATTGAAAAACACAATGTTTCTTAGAAATTGACTGCATTGTTAATCCATTCATTTATCATATTTGCATGTTATCTGTCTCAGGAATAACAAACTATGTATTAAAACTCATGATTTTCTTGTGTAAAGATTAGTAATTGTAAAGCATTGGAATGGTGCACACATCGACAACAGACAAATGTAACAAATGAGCTTAACTCTATGACAGTAGAATGAATTTAATGTAACTTTATTGGTACCTATTTCTGCTACCTATTATTTAATTCTGTCTCAACTGTTATTGTATACATTCATATCAATTCAGTTAATAGAATAATCAAAATAAAATATACCTACAATAGTGAATGTGTTAATTACAAATTAATTTACAAATATGATCAACGAAACAAATACAAGTGTATTTTTATTGAAATCTTCAGCTACCTGGGTACGGTTGCGATGGAAAAATTTGAGAGACACTTACTGCCGTATACTCAAGTATAAAAACAAGACGGAGAAAGGAGTGCGCAGAAAAAAATGGATCTTCGAGGATCACCTAAGTTTCTTCAAATTCCCGTAAATACAATAGTATTCTTACAATGTAATCAGAGAATATATTAGCTATCTTTTAAAATTCTTCAATTAGATATGAGTCTGATTACCAGCCACAAAGTATAGAATTGACAGAGGACTACATCCAGGACATAAATGCTGGTGGAATCAGTTCTGAAGGTCTCCTGGAGCAGCTTGAGGATCGTAACGATGAAGACTACAGTGAGTACTTGGAAATTCTAGAGGAGACAACTGCTGATCCTATCTTGGATAGAGAATCTATGGAATTGATGGATAATGGGGATACTAGAATGAAAAGTGTGGAGGAGGAAACTATGACAAATGATATCGATATGTATACACAACAAATTCAATCAAAGTATAGGAAAATAAGGCCAACAAAAGTAAAGGTTGAGCCAGCGGAAGTGCCTACGACTTACAGTATACTGAAAACATCACCATTCAAGAATAGGACAGTAGATACACCAATTTTTGTTACTGCCCCGATTGCAGGCAGCCCAAATAAAACTGTCTCCAAAGGCGATGTAAGTTTAAAGACGATGTTTTTTTTTACTGGGGATATAGTTATTACTATACTTTTTTTTTTTAATTTATAGGATGTAAGGAATAATTACGATCAAGTTTATCTAGCTCCAGAAGGAAAAAGCAGTATCGAACTATTTTTTGACAGTATGGCCCAAACTGTTAAGAGACTCCCACCCAAAGCACAAGCAGATATCAAAATGAATATTTGTAAAATTGTGACAGAAGCTGAGCTCAGATATTCCGGACGTAGTACACCACAGAGTACACAACAGTTTATTGCACCACCTGGGATGATCCCCAAGTTAGTTTTAATACCATGTAACATGATTGATAGACAGACTAACAATGGTTGACAGTTTTTAATGTCGGTTTCTGCAAAGTCAAAAGTTATTGTGATATATTGTAAGATAAACAAGATGAGAAGATAGTACCAATGAAAGAAGAAATAGGACAACAATTGCTGCAGTGATGAAAGTAGTCGGATAAAGACAATTTTTGTAATTAGTGTGGTGTTCTCTGTTTTGTAACATATATCGATGAAGATTGTTCATGTACATAAGTGAAATGTTATTGTTATATTATAACCTACTGTTATATATTAATACAGTTATTTTAATAGAATCTGTACGAAATCTCATTTGTACCCAATTGCAAACCCTCCCGAACACAATGATATATTTTCTAATCGCTTAAACATTTAAACATTTTAAATTTAATTGAAAAGTAAAAGAAAAGAGAAATCTTAAATTTGCACTTCAACTGTAAAAGTTATATAAATGTTTTTTATTTGGGACGATTTTACACATTCTTCTGAATAGAATGATATATATTGTTACAACATTGTGAACATTTAAACATGTTTAAATATTGGTTAAAGAAAAAAAACTACATCAATCAAATTACAGCAACGATCAGTTTACGTTCACCGCAGTACTTATTGTTGTGCTTTATCGTACAGTTTGTAAATAGTAGTGTGATTAATTAATTGTATCACAGACGAGGTCTGTGAAATAACTTTGATTTGAGTAAATATCGTATCGACAATCGATATATCGCGAGACACATATTATATATTATATATCAATATTATATAACAGAATGCACATCTATTTACCATGATATGATATACACATAAGCCCTAAGCATTTGGCGATTTCCCGACCAACGCCATTTTCTATCCCCAGCATTCTCACCAATTCTCACGGCTCAACCTGGGCTCAACGCTCACAACCAAATCTTGCGCAGAGTTGTGTTCAGTTGTGTTTTGCCATTTTCTCGGTTCTACTCCCCCCCATCTGCGCTAGCGAATCGTCAGCCAATCCGAATAAACACGACGGCATCGCGCTCTGCGGCCTAAATTATGCGACGATGGGCAGGTATTTCTGTATTTAAAAATCCCTACGATTACTTCCGTTACGTACGTCGTAGCATAATCAAAATTATATTTATATATATGTATACCAGCTAAGTTATATTTAAAATTCGACGATAACGTGAACAAGAAAGCCGTACAATGTCTATCCTAAATGATATACCTAATGTGCATAATAAACACGCATATATATAATTTAAAATTATTAATTACCATCATACCACATATTTATTGGATGTGTAAATTACTATATATATATGTACCCTGTACGGTGATTTAAAATTGCATAAATTACAATTTTGATAACGAAGCAACATTGCCAAATCAAAATAGAATTCTAAGATTGAAATTCAATGATCCAATAATTATTATTCCTCTCTGCTTCAAATAATAAAATTAGGCGCATATTCTGGCTTTTTACCGCACGGGAGAAGGACTTCTCCCGTTATATGTAAAGACAACTTGTATTCGTCCATTCAGAACAAGAAAAAGTAAAAGATAAAGGAGTGCAGCGGAACGTTTTGGTGCAATGCGCGCCTAGTCTAAAGTGCATATATATATATACTATATACATAGTAATTTATCGCATCTATGTGTTCCGCAGGTACTCAAATGCGGTGAATCAGATTTTTTTAGGAAATACCTGTCAAAATTGATAAAAATACATCATTGTCTTAGAAACTATTTCATCGCTATGCCTGTAAGTAATCATTTTTTCACGAATGTAACAATTATCCAAGGAAAAACAAACTTGGTTATGTATTGGGCGTTCCCTTAACCTCGCACGCGTAACGAACTGTCAAACTTGTGCTTACTGTTGCATATGACATACGAATTAAGAAAACAATTACAACAAATGCAGTTGTATTTATAGATTTATCGATCAAATTTCTGTTACAGGCATATCATTCGTGTTTCGTAGAAAACAATGGAAACATCGGTAATATGGCGCTTTTGCCAATTCGAACTCATTTTAGGGGTCCCGCGCCTCCTTTTACGAAAGATTTAGATATAATCGACGAAGCATTGTACTTCTTTAAAGCGAATGTGTTCTTTAGAACGTACGAAATCAAGGTAACTACCTTGGCCATGTCTCCTTAGAATATCGCCCAAAATACAACACTTGTATTGTTCAACATTATTTGCAGAGCGAGGCGGACAGAGTCTTAATTTATATCACATTGTACATAACCGAGTGCTTGAAAAGGCTGCAGAAATGCGCAACCCAAGCTCAAGCTACAAACGAAATGTACTCTCTGGCTATTTCGAAGTTCGATATTCCGGGAGACTCTGGATTTCCCTTAAATTCTGTGTACGCCAAGCCTAGTAATCCCATGGAAGCAGGTAAATTTCTTCCTTATCCTTAAGAGTGTGTAATAATAATTACTACACCTGTAATTATTTCACAGACACTATGAGACAATATCTACAACAAATACGACAGGAAACTGGAGTCAGATTGGTGGAAAAGGTATACGGAGAGGACGGAAAACCCAGTAAATGGTGGTTGTGTTTTGCCAAAAAGAAGTTTATGGACAAATCTTTATCCGGTCCTGGTCAATAATTAAAAAAAAAGAATCGTCCACCACCGTGATTATAAAATATGTACGATGTATAAATACAGAGGCTTGTTATGCAAAGATTGCGAGTTTCAATAACTTATCAATTATATCGTGATGTTCTTTATCTTTGTAAAACAAAAAAAGAAATTAAAGGGAAAAAAGGATGATTGTGTAAAAACGATTCGTACGGAAGAGATGTTTATTTCGTACAGGATATACCATGATATCGACGTAAAATTCTGTATTATATCAATAAAATGATGTATCTTGTTCGTACAGGTCTTAACAGTGTAAAAATTAAATTGCCTATCGCTTTCTGCGAAGCGACAACGAGTTCCGTCTCAGCCATGCCGCTTTGCCAGAACCACCGATAGTCTGTGAATAACGATGTCCTTTACCCAATCCTCGCGAGCTTCTGCCAGCCGAAGTCTTTCCGCGAAGTTCGCGGTGTTTGTGGACAGCATCGCATATCCAATTGATCTTTGGATCGTTACGAATTTCCTAAAATACAAACAATCACGAAGTTAACAAAGCGTCGCTCGGCAACGGTTTTCACGGATTCTGATCGTGTTTTGAAATTCAGACATCCAAGGAAGAAAATACATCATCTGGTTTCAATTATAGAATATGGGTATCATCATTTTAAAAGGCTGATGGCGCTTCGAAACAAATCAAGTTGGATAAAGTTCGACTCTTATGCGTACCTTGTGTGCAGGGTCAACCAAGATCACTTCGTAATACATGTACGTAGAGTCCTGAGCAACCCAGTAGCTGTTCAACACTCGTAGACCACCACAGCGTCGGCCTACGCGTTCCTGAAAACGACGGTAGAATCGAACTGTTATGATCGAACGTTTAAACGATAGGAAAATTATATAACATCAACGTGTCGTAATACTTACTTCCGCGACAGACTGTAATTTTCGGGTTGGCTTCAGCTGGTTGACACCGTGGCTTTTGGGTTTACCGTATGTTGCTCCCTTGGGGACGGGGCGTTTGCGTCCTCCTCTCCTTACACGAATTCTAAATATGACGAAACCTGTGCGTAAGAAATTAGTATATTCAATTAATTTTTCATGTCAGGGAAGCGTGTAATGCTCCTCTAAATAATAAAGCATTGTCAGCAAGTACACGTATATCACCATAATACTGTAAGAGTGGTGCATGGTACGACTCATCATATGTATATTCTATCCAAAATCATGTAAACAATAATCCGCTAATTTCGATTTGAAAGTCGAAATAGAAAAAGCAAAGGGTTTGCTTACACGGGAACTGAAAGAAATATTGTTCGTACCTTGCTTGGCTTTGTATCCCAAACGGCGAGCTTTGTCGGGTCTGGATGGTCTCGGAGCACGATGCATTTTAGTCAATTGACGGTACTGCCAGCATCGAACTCTAAGTAAAAAGCGGAGCATATCGCTCTGCTTTTTACGATACAGTTCTTGCATATACTTGTACGCACCCATTGTGAATCCCTGAAGAACAAAAGAAACAAAGTTGGTTAAACATGTTATTTTACGGAACAAAACAAACGCGAGAAATGTTATCGTGAATTGGAACTCGAATAATAATACTAATATTAATAAAAAAAGAAAAAGCAGAAAACGTTAAACAAAATCAGCTAACAGATTCTAGACCTTAGAATACTGTTCGCGTATACAAAACGCGTGTAAGCGGTTGAAATACGTGTAGGTTAAGGTGAATAAAAACAGCAACTAGAATGTTCGTATTCGAATAATATTGAAAAATTATAAGAACATTTTATACGGATGGGCCTGGCGAAGAATCTCCTCTGCACGCGGTTCAGAAAATAACGTGGATGCACAGGATATTTAACGATTTCCAACACGAACCACTCACCCTTCACAACTGGAACAACAGGAAAGAGAAAAGGTCCGACGTGCGGCGTGCGGCACGCATCAAGGCATCGCGGATCGACAGCGTCAAAGATGGGCAACTACGTATGTGGACGACGACGACGAACGTCGCGTCGCCTACCGGACATTCGTGAAATTTCGTTGAACGATAAAATCTTTTTGGTCGATATAGCCGCAGCAAAAGAGGAGATATTTATCCAAGTGGTCCTTCTAGCGTCGGTGTAAGGTTTCGCGATCTACGAAGCGATCAAACTGCAATACATTCGAATTTGAAAATACGAAACCCGAGGAGATTGTTACGATTGATTCGAAAACAAAGGACAACTCCTTTTTCACGAATACCTGCAAAACAAAAGGAAACATTTACCTAAGTCGGCTAAGTTAACGTTAAACTTTGCTGAACCGAATAAAACTTTTCTTGGTTCAATTTCAGGGCTGTTAATCGTGTATATATACATACATAGTTTGCAAAAATAAACTCGATCGAAGGGCTAGATAAATGAAAAAGATAACAGCGAAAGCGGTAACGGTGGCGGGAGAAATAGAGGAACAAAGAGGAGGAGAGAGCGAGAAGGAAACGGTCTCGCAATATTCTACAGGTATTATCGAGCGACCCGGTGACCTCTTGTCGAGCAATTGATTATTTTAGGAGAGGTAGTTGGAATATGCCGTTTGCAGGAAGACCGAGCAGGTAGTCCGTTATGGGGAGTCGTTCGGATAGCATAAAGGATCCGATCTATTATCCTTCGATGCAGGAGGTCGCGGCAACGACAGAAGCGTCGGGAACGACAATGGAAACGACGTCGGTGACAGGGGGTAGCGAGAGAAGCAGAGGATCCGCGGGTAGCCAAGATCTCGGCCTTGAGGAAACCAATTCGCTTAAAGTACCGCGAAAGTTTATCACGAATTGGCGGCAGGCTTGCGACCGTACCCGCGACAGAACCAAGGATCTGTTGAAACGTTGGCGAACCGTACCGAGCAACGTGGACGAGGTGATCGTTGGCGCACCCATTCTAAACAAGCCATTGGACCATCCTGGTTGGAGCGTACACGTTTGGAGTAAGCCGTTCCAGACCGTCTAAACGCGTTAGAAGGCTTTTAGAGGATCGCGAACTGTAAACGATCTCCGTAACCGTATTCGGTATCCGATATCGCGTGTGCACGCATTTAGCAAAAACACATAAATACATAGGCAAACGGTCAGGATTTTTGTCGAGTACTGCTTCATCTAGATTGTTATCTCGAAACAGCTACCTGGGTAAGCCGATTTTCCAGCGACGACAACCTAACGGCGATAGAAGGTCCCGGCGGCGGCAAAGGAGGGAATTTGAAAGACCTGGCGCCCATCCAACGGGACAAATTCGGTCATTTGTTCACGTACCTGTTGGACCACGACAAAGACGGTTTCATTAACAGAAAAGATTTTCGTATGCTCTCGGAGGTATTTAATTGGTTTAATTAACACGTAAGTAAGAAAGTCGACGTCGGCGATAGGCACGGGTGTCCGCTAACGTCCACCACTTTTGCGAAGCGACTGCGAAGATTCGCGGATTGGTCGTGGAACGGGCCCGAGTACTTGCGATTAATGGAAGCCGAGCAGGGTTTGGCGGAGCTGATTCTCCAAGAGAAACAATACGAGCCGGAGGGTGGCAAAGGAATCAGCCTGGACGAATGGTTGCGTTGGTGGGCGAGAGTCGTCGCCCCGGCCGGTGGTACCTCCTACAACGATATCCCCTTTTGGCTGAAAATTTTGCCGAGAATATTTTTTCTCGCGATCAACGGCTCGGCCAGCGGGATCATCTCGAAGAAGGAGCTCGGCTCGTTCTACGGATCCGTCGTTGGCCTCGACGCGAATAGAATCGCCAAGTGTTTGGATATCGCGTACAATTCCATGACATCGGTAAACGTTTCGAATCATTGTTATTGTTGTTGTTACATGTCGATTCGCATATCGCATATCGGTTTATTCTCTGCATGCGGTACGATGGTACGATTACATGGTCGCGCGTGCGGAAGATAAGCAAAAAAAACCGAAGAAGAAACGCTCGAGGGGAAAAGAACGAGAAGCACCGGTAAGATTCGTTTTGTTCCCTTCGCAGAACGGAGATTATCCCTTGGGTTGGCCACAATATCAGCTCGTGTTTGCCAATTTTTTGTTCGGCCGGGGTCCGTTCGGTCCTGGCGAACATTTCATCGGCATGACGGATTCCTGCATAATCCGAGGCAACAACGTTCCCTTCCCGATCGATTACGCCGCCATGAATACACCAAAGGACAAATTGGAAGTGTACAGTCCGCACTGCAGAAGCGCGCGTCGCAGCGTCGTCGTTTGACTCGAAAGTAACGATACTTTCGAATACGCAGGTACGTAGTACTTACGTACATAGTACGGTAACGTATAGCGAATCGCGTTCGCACAGTTGCGCGGAGGCAGTGATGGCAGCGCCGGTTGCTGTGCCGATCGTGTTCGCCGATTTACCAAAATTATTCTGTGTTCAGGAATAAGGACGTCCTAGTGGCAACTAACCTATCGTATCGGACGCTCGAAGCTCGATACGCGCAACGCCTTCGTCGAGCGGCCTAGTACACCCGAACGTTCCTCGGCAACAAACACGACAGAAAGAAAGATTTCTAATAGATCTCGCTTGAGAAAAGCTTTCCACCAAAAATTGTCACGTTGTTGTCGCTCCTGTTTCCCTCCCAACGATCGATCGTTGGACGTATCAATAGTTTACGCGAAGCGTAACGTTTCCGCATACGGTTTACCGCTTTATTTCACACGAACCATTCAACGTGTACACGCGTGCCACCGTAAAATACTTACCTACCTCTACGAACTGATCGAATCGCAACCTTTGTCGATGCATTCCACAAGCTTCCGTGTCGCGGAACAATCGAAAGGTTGCGACTCGCGATCGACGAATCGACGAATTGACGAATCGACGACAGAGATTTCGTAAATGCACTGTCTGTTGTAGAGTTTCTCGTGAACAGACTATGGAATCGAAGATTCTAGACGCGAATGTCTTTGTAGCCTACAGGCAGGGCCGTCTTGGCCCACGTTCCCAACACGAATGACTCGATCTCGCATTCGTCGGTGCCTCTTTGAATGCGGAATAGACCGTCTTCGCCCCAATGTCGACCCCACGAGTTCATCACCAACTGAAACAAAAGGTTACGGAGGCAATGGTAACCGGACAACGAGTTATAAGATGAAAACGGATCTCGGCGAACAACCGAAACTTACCCAGTACTTGACAACCGAGTCATGAGTCACTTCATCTCCCCATCCGATTATCCTTACCGAATGATACCCGGACTCGTAACGCTCCGCGAATGGTGACCGTTTGTAGACTCCGGACTCATACGAGAAGAAATCCTGGTAGACCTTCAGCGTGGCTACGAATAAAACGACCGAGAAAGGGTGGCAGCGCTTGCTTATTATTATTTTTCGTAGAGTTTTTCTCGATGAATTTCGTCGTGCCTCTTACCTTGCACAGGGCCGGACGTCAAGATCTCCTGCATGATGTCGGTCTCGTTGCCCAAGCGGTACGCGGGCCCAACTTTGTACAATTCCGTGCGAAGCGGGTTGGACGATGCAGGACAACCAGCGCCCCTCAAATCGGTCCTCTTTCGAACCTTGCAATGCTCGCTCGATCCTGTCCACGGGTAGCACACTTCCTCGACCAAACTAAAAGGAACAAGCTGTAGCCGTCTGATCCGTGAACGGGCATTCGAACGGATATCCGACAATCAATTACCCAAATTTCCTCATGAACATCCAGGCGCGATCCAAGTAACCGCCGTCGCAGCCTCGTTGGCCTCTGTTGTTGCAAGAGAGCAAGTGTTGCGCGCTCAACTCCACATCCTCGACGCCCATGCTCATTATGGAAAATCTATCGGAGGCGACGTCCGCGCTCGAAATTGCCCAGGACGCGCCGCACCATCCTTGATCCTTCACGGGGGATATGTAGAGAGGCCAGCGGGACCTGGCGTCGAATTGCCGCGGCAGCGATTTCGGCTCGTAGATTCGCGGAACCGAGTACATCTTGTGGACCTTCGAAGATTGCATTCGCTACTTGTTATACGTTAACGAATTCGCTCGTTTTCTAATATAAATTTCTCCGATACTTCTGTGCTTACCGATCGCGACGGATTTAGGGTACCTAAACGCAGCTTCACGCCTTCGCTGAGGGTCCTACCCGAGAACTCGGAATAGTTTCTTGCTCTCCAGCCCAAGATAGGACTCTCCAGATTTATTTCCTCTATCAGATCTCGTTCCTGCAAGCACCGATTCTGCTCGCAAACCACTTCAGCTCGCGCGCCCACCGAGGTACATTTGCTGAAACCATGTAGAGCAAATGTGAAAACACTACTACTTTATAGCTGTATGTGTAATGTGTAATTGTATCCACTATGGCTAACGACCTGCTCGGCGCGATCATGGTAAAAAAGAGTCGATAGTTTACCACAAGTTGCAGTTCCGTTTGAACTGTTGCCCGTAGTCGTAGTATTTCCTTTCGAAGAAGCATCCTGAAACGTCCAATTGAATCGAGTTACGAAAGCTGGTTCGAGAGATGCGCACGCGATCGATTAGGATTAAAATTTTTCGTCGATTACGAACGTCTGTCCGTCTCCGGTGGCGGCGCTGGAGCGACATCGATTCCCTTGCAATGACTCCAATAATCTGGACAGCAATCTTCTTCTCCGCGTCGATCGCAAAAATCGTCGCAATAGCATGTGGTGGTGAGGATCGGGGCGCTGCACTCGTCCTGTCGTCCTGCACAACAGCTACCGGCCGGATATCTGCCGGCGCAATAAGGCCCCGGCGGTAGTTCCGACAAGTCCGGCACGCTCTTCACGATCGACAGGACGTTGATCAACACCATGCACGCAAAACTTAGCCGGAATCGCATCGTTTCGGTTTCGGCTTTGGTTTCGATTCTGCAACGCAACAACAATGGAAAAGAAGACAACGCGACGACTGCGTGGCGTTACGCGCGATTCGTTCGTCGAGGAACAGCGATGTCGTGGCTCGCGCGCAACCGCTTTTACGGGAGCTCTCGTTGCTTCTTCATTCTTTATTCAGCGTTCGCGGCCAGGTGTGCTCGATAGACTTCGGAGATTCGGCAACATCTGGCATCCGCGGCCGATAACGATGCCAACGAGCGGCACCTTTGGAACTGTTTCAACTGTGGACCTTGCCCCACGCATTTCTAGTTAAATGTCGTCCGGATTCGGTCGCTTCGGTCTTTATACCGCAAACTCCGGCCCAGAAACGCGACGAACGAATCTTGCCGCGCCGCGTCACGCCGATCTCGTGAAATTCCTTCGTTGCTCTGGTTCGAATCGAACCTACGCGTTTGTTTACGCCGCGAATTAGATCAATCTATCAAACTTATCTCTGGCCGAGCACCGGTAGAGTTACCAACATCGTCGTTTCGCTACCACCACGCTTCCGCGAAAATTCGCGTCCGATGATTAATAAAGAAGACCGCGCAGCGTCTCCGCTGCAAAATTGCTAGCCAAATATTTTTGCGTTCGTTCCTCGCATCGTTTTTGGACCCGTTATCGCGTATATTAATTCGTACGCATAAATATTCTTATCGTTTGCTGTGCTTATCGTCTGTAAAGCGAGATTCGCGGAACGAGCACAAACCGCCAGTTTCGACGACCCTCGACTTCCGGAAATCCGACGCCACGCAACGCGACGCGACGATCGCGAACACTATTATAATATTAATGGAATTTACCAGACTGGAACGACGTCGCGCGTGTATGACTCCTGAGGATCGATCGAACGCGCGGCGCGGCGTACCCCGGCGTACGAGATGAATCTTCGGGAGAACACGAATATCGCCGCGCCGCACGGGTACAACCAGATGATCAAATCAGAATTATTCAACAGGTGCGAGAGGTCGTCGGAGAAGAAAAAAAAAAGAAATTCCTGTTCAACCTCGAAACGTTATACATATGTACATAAGTTATAATTCCCTTGTTCGATAAAGCTTGACGCACTTGAATCGGTAAGATCTATAATTGGATCGCGCGTCACGCGATACTTCTCGCTCGTATCCTTTAGAATTTGAACAATTTTTTTTATCGGATCCGAATGACGAATGCAAAAAACCTGCCTAGGAACGCGATAGGTAGTTTGCCGCGTTCTTGGATAATACGATCGTCGATGTGATGTCACGCGATTACGATAGACCGATGCGGAATCACGGGACGAGTCATCGTTATCGAGGATATCTTGGCCGACGCCGATGCCGACGCCGACACCGATGACGAATCGAACGCGAATCGAGAAATAATCTCCCGGCCGAATAATTCCAACGAACACGTTCGTTCACCTACGTCGAAAACGAATCTGCGAAGAGGACGGCGCGGAACGGCGCGGTGTTACGATGCGCAATGACATAACGCGAGATATCGGAGTTTGCGTCAACGTTTACGGCAGCTGTCTCGTCTCTCGAGGCGCACCCGTTACGATTTCAATTACCATGCCAAATGGATTAACCGGCGATAGGAGGCAGAGCGCGTCGTAAACGATCGCCGACGATAAAGGAAACGAGGCGACGCGACGCGACGCGACGCTCCAGTCCGAAGCGACCGTTGTGTACCAACAATCCTTTCAATACCTTCGGATGTCCTCAAATAGCATGGACCCCGCGCGACGCTTCTATGTTTGCGTAAACATATATAATTATAGCGACGCGTACGCGATCGGGGACCGTTTTAAAAATGTCTCGATATGCGAAAAGAGGTTGCAGAAAGAGGTTGGCGATATCGTATATTTTTAAGCGGGCATTCGTCGCTTCAGGGTCGTAACCGAGAAATTCCGGCTACCACCGAAACGATTACGCGGAGCACGTAAAAATAAGAGGATTTTTATCGTGCTTATTCTTTTAGCTGGCTGATCGATCGATCCAGCGCGAACCAACTGCGATTGTTTTCTCCGTCCGACAAGTCTCTAACGATCCCTGAGAAACCCGCCGCTCGTCATAAATTTTTTCTTATCTTCAACACCTACTTGTACTCGTACGTCGCGCGATCATTCAAATAGTTCCCACTAAAAATAACGCAAACGTCATATCAGCGCATATGCGCCCCAAATTCCGAAAGCGCCCCCCGCGGAACTCGAATCCCAGTCGGATAGAGGATAATGGATCGAGTGAACGCCGATGGTTTCAAACATCTCCGAACAAGTTGCGTACAATGTGTAATCAAATTAAACACACGTATCGACGGCGTTATCTCGTGCCAAAATGCAGACCCGTTGATCGGATGAAATTTCAAACGGCAGATAGTGGCGCCAAACAATACGGCTGACGCGACGCACGAAAACGATAGATATTTTTTTGTATCCGTGGCTGCTTCCGAGGAAACGATTGTTTTAAACGAATCGCCGAGCACCGAGCGCAACGTTGCAATGTTCGATAGATTTTTCAGAAACATCCCAGATCTGGAAATTATCGATAGCCTCGCGATTACTCGGTACAATAGGCCGGAAGCTCTAGGTCCAATGAGAAAGTCGTCGCCGAAGGAACACGAGGCTGTCGGTTACTTCCAGCAGGACCTGCTGTTATCCGAATGATATGCCAGTTTCAATTTCAAACAATAAGAAAAATGCGGGAAACACTGACGCTTGCGCGTGGATCAAAACTACCGAGCGAAACGGTAAAATACTTACGCGAAACCGCGGAAGATTGCAAACGCGGCCCGAACAGAAAAGTACCGAAGAGTAATTGAAAGACGTGGTTGATTCCGGATCGGCAAAGATTAGAAGCGAGTCGTTGCTGACGACTCGGAAGCACGAGTCTGACTGGCCTGCGAACACACAAGGTAAACGCGAGCTAAACGCGGGAGTGTAAGCGCTTGTTTCGAGGTTCAACGCGATTCGGTTTCATTCGGTTCAAACTTCGGCGCGGCACGACATCGTATCCCCGTCCCGTCCCGTATCGCCTATCGCGTATTTCGCGGCTCTGCCTTGTACCTTGTATCGCGATTATATTGTACCTTGATCGTGTCTTCGCGATACAAGTATCTACTATACAGGGTGAGTCTCCTGACATGACGACCTCAAATAACTCGTAAGGTATTCGTTGTACGAAAAAATGTTTCAAACAAAAGTTGCATGGTATCTAGGGGGACATGTAGTGCTCTAATCTGTTTTTTATTACCTTACTTTTTTATTGAGATATTAGGGTCACCTTCAGTTCTTTAAATGGAATGTATAATATTTTTTTTCGAATTCGGATAAATCATCAAATTTTGTGTAAAAAAGTATTGACCTTCACATATTCTAAATCTAATAGTTAACGAGACATTGTCGAATTAATTTTCCATATGTACTTTTAGCATATTCCAGTTGAGGAATATCAGTTCAAGCATTGACTAGCTTCCAGGTAGTAGGTACATATGGAAAATTAATTCGATAATGTCAGAATATATGAAGGTCAATACTTTTTTTTACGCAGAATCTTCTGCTTTATCCGAGTTCGAGAAAAAATATTGGGCATTCTATTTAAAAAACTGGAGGTGACCCTAATATCTCAATAAAAAATTAAGGTAATAAAAAACAGATTAGAGCACCGTATGTCCCCCTAGATACCATGCAACTTTTGTTTGAAACATTTTTTCGTACAACGAATACCTTACGAGTTATTTGAGGTCGTCATGTTAGGAGACTCGCCCTGTATACATATGCTTGTCGAATTCTACTTGTCGCGACAACCGTTCGGAATGATAGCGTTCGAGAGTATTGAAACGAGCAAGACGACCAGAAGTACTTATGTGTCGCGCGCAATCGAAAATCCCATCCGAAAAACAGTTTCCTTTGCTCCCTCCTGTTTCACCGTTACGCGTCGCGTCCGATCCGATCCCATCGATTCGTCATCCCTTTGATATGTAAAGGCCTAGAGTAGAGATTCGACGTGTTGAGACGCGACGGTGTGGCACTGCACGGCGCGATACCTACTCTCTCCTTGCAACAGCGCCCGCGTTCGTCGGATGCTATCGATTCGTTCACGTCGATTAATCTCAACGGAGAATTTCTTTGAACGATCGATTCGTTCGTCCACGAGCTGTCGTTGTATAAACCTATAATCGAGAAAAAAAAGAGAAAAAAAATCGGGCTCGTCCGGGATTTGAACCCGGGACCTCTCGCACCCTAAGCGAGAATCATACCCCTAGACCAACGAGCCTCGCTCGAGTAAACTTTCTAAATGCCGTGATATAACCGGTGCGCTCCGTTCGAAACGTTGAAACACCTTTGAACTTGCAACGATTTCTCTTATCGTACCGATAAGCTGCACCGACCAACAACGTTTACGCTACGGTTATCGACGAAAAGAATGGCGCGGGCGAATTGCCGAGCGAATCGTCTACCGTGTAACAGACCGGCAATCGAACGAAATGATTTGCGCGCGAACCAAACCGGTTTGTTCGCGGAAGCGTTTTTGTCTCGCCTTACTCGTTTCGAATTAAATTTTCGAGTCGAACGTCTAGGAAGAACGATTATCCGTTCGGATTGCCGCATATCCGGAAATCCGAATATCCGCGGGAAGGTCGAGTTATTCGTCCGATCGATATCGAGGCGATGCTTTCTATGGCAACGGAGCGAGTTTAGCGAGCGAAGACAAAGACGCTGCTGCTCCGTTGTTCGTTCGATGCTGTTCGAGAGCGTCTCGCGATAGTTCGAACATGGGAAACACGGAGAGCAACGTAGCCAGCGGAGTGAAAAAGCAGACGGACGCATCGTCCATTGTGCTGTACAAGTTGGTCGATTTGAAAGGTAGTCGCGTAGCTGGATCGCGGATTCCGCTCCTCGAGAGTTGACGAGCTCGATTTCCATTCGCACAGGTGGAGGCTTGCTGGTGGACATGATGAAACGAGCGACGCAGACGAAACAGTACGCCGAACTGGACCATGCTTTGCGCACAAAGGTGGAGCCGTACTTGTACAACAAAGGAAAAGGGAAATGGATTCCCATCGAGAAATTAGTGTTGCTGCGAAACAAGGACAGACCGAAGCACAGAATGGTAACGACGCGACGCGACGCGCCGCAACGCGGTTGCGAGCATTTCGCTTTAGCCGACTCCTGACCTGAAACTTTTCCGATTGCAGCTTCCGCCGTTGAGGGCTATGGAGAACCCGGGCGATTACGATATAGACAAGGACATGGGCACGGAGGAAGTGGACGAGACGAAAATAGGTAGAAAATACGTGGTTCAACGAATTTCGAGAGATCTATCGAAAGATGTTTCCTTATTGATTGTTTCTCGTTGCATCGCAGACAAATCCAAGTACAGGTTGGTCTGTTGGAGTTTGGGCGAACGGGGCGCGGTCGGAGAAACGATTCTGCACTTGTGTATGCTGCACGCGACTGCTATTCACATAGACCTGGCGAAACGCTTGCTGCGTTTTTATCCGAAGCTTATCAACGACGTATACATGAGCGACGAGTATTACGGTCAGCTCGCCAATAGTCTAAACCTAAGCGAACCGATCGTTGGGAATTCGGCGAACGGCACGTTACGCGAGTAATCTTATACCGTACTAGAGACGGTCCTTCCGCATAAATAATTAGACGTGCTGAGAGAAGCGGAACCTTGTATCTGGTAGGAGGTGTCTGCGGAGCCAGCTCCCGAGCTCCCAACGATACGACGAACGATGCTCGATGCTGGGTGTCCAGCCACGCCACCCACCGGTGATCGAGCATTCGCTCGCGTCGATGCTGTTCAACAGGCGAAAGCGCGCTGCACATCGCGATAGTGAACGAGGACCCGGCCTTGGTCAAGTTGCTCCTGGACAGTGGCGCGGACGTACACGAAAGGTGCTTCGGAAACTTTATGTGCCCAGAGGATCAGAAAGCATCGCGGTCCGACAGCTTGGATCACGAGTGGGTGTGCGTCACGCCGGAGACCAACTATAGCGGGTAACGTCCTTTCATTTTATTCACCGAACGAACACCTCGATTGTGATCGCATCCGTTCGCCTAGGTACGTCTACTGGGGTGAGTACCCTTTGAGCTTCGCGGCCTGCTTAGGCCAGGAAGAATGTTACAGATTGGTTTTGGCGAGAGGTGCGGACCCGGATAAGCAGGACACGAATGGTAACACCGTTCTGCACCTGCTGGTCATCTACGAGAAGTTGGTAAGGTTCGCGACGCGACGCGACGATCGAAGGTCGACGATACAATTTGCTCGTCTTCTTTCGAAGAGCACGTTCGACATGGCGTACGAGATGGGCGCGTCTCTGGCGATCAAGAACGCCCAGCATCTGACGCCGCTGACGCTGTCGGCTAAACTGGCAAGAATCGAAATGTTCTTCCACATTCTGAACATCGAGAGGGAAATTTACTGGCAGATCGGGAGCATTACCTGCGCGGCGTATCCTCTCTCGCAAGTCGACACCATCGACGTTACCACGGGTACCATCAGCCACAATTCGGCCCTGAATCTGGTCGTGTTCGGCGTAAGTTTCTCTGTCAGGGACGTTCTTCTATATGTTCGGGTTATTTCTGTGTTCGTCTGTCCGTTTCAGGAAAAGGACGAGCATCTGGAACTGATGGACGGAATTCTGATCGACCTGTTGAACGCGAAATGGAACACCTTTGTAAAATCTCGATTTTACCGTCAATTTTTCCTGTTTTGCTTCTATTTCGTTCTATCGTTGGTCAGCTTTACTCTCCGGCCGGGACCTTCCACGGTGTCCGATGGCGTCACGACCACCACTTACACCGAGACAACCGAATCGCTCGCGACCGCGTCCGACGGATTCTCCGTGACACCGACACCGAGGTCGGCTGTTCCGACCCAATTTACGGATGATATTGTCGCAACCGAAACCTCGGCGAACCATAGAGACGCGAGTCTTTCCAAACTGCTCGAGAAACTCGTGGCTAGCAGTTTCGACAGAACCCTACGATCCTCCTTGAACGTAACGCCGATCTTCCTCGAGAAACTCAAATTCCACGTGGTGTCCAAAGTAACGTCCAAGTTAAGAAACGCCCTGTCGACGAATGAAAACGGAACCGATTTTCCAACGTCCGTTCCTGTAACAAAAACCAGGGCAGAGCCGCTGCTCGATACCATTCCGTTGCTCGACACCAACTCCAACGCGAACAACGCCTCCGCCCCCGGTGACAATTGGTACGTTGCACCGCGTACGCGCACATGCATGTACCTGAAAATTTTTTTTTTGTTTTTTTATAACAGGTCGGGACCCGTGTTTCAATCTGGGGATTTGTAAAAGTTACCTGGAACTGTAGCGCTCCCTACATTTTTGATATTTTTATATCTTTTAATTCTCTTGATAAGATGAATTTGGCATTTAGCCAGCTTGAGTATTTTAACAAGAAAATTTCCAAATAACTTGTTGAGGCTGTTTGAGCTGTAGCTTCGTCATAGGGATATTTTGTTATGAGGGGCGGCCTTTTGGTTGGGGCAGTCCTTACATTTTGATCCTGATTCTGCACGCATGCATGTACCTGAAAATATCATCGAATTACATTTATGCGATTATTTCGACGCGTACGATCGGATCGAAACGATCAGGTGGAGCAATATTACCCAAGAATGCAGGCTGCTGCAACTGACAAGCGTGTCGGCAAAGGTTCGAATAATCGCCGAACTGCTGATGGAAATCGCGGCGACGCTTTACATCCTAGCCGCGCTCAGGGAAGCTAGGTTCCTCGGTCTCAGCATGTTCGTGGAAAATCTAGTAAGACGGTGATCGGTATACCTAAGCCGTGCAAACTGAAACGGTTCACGGGAGATGCAGCGAGGTCAATTTTTTTTTTTAGATGACTGCACCGTCGCGAGTAATGTTCCTCTTCTCTTGCTGCATACTATTATCTTTTCCATTGCTGAGAGTGAGTTGCGCCGACCGGATCGAGGACATGTTGGCGGTTGTCGTCATGTTGACCACCGCGCCCTATTTCTTGTTCTTCTGCAGAGGCTTCAAAACGGTCGGCCCTTTCGTCGTCATGATCTACAGAATGATCATGGGTGATCTGTTGCGTTTCGTCTCCATCTACTTGGTCTTCGTAATGGGATTTTCTCAAGGTAAACATATTGGATCGCTACTGCTTTCTCGTTACGCGCGCCTAGATCCTGCGCGTAGATCAATCGATAAGAAATCCTCGAACGCAACCGCAAGAATGTCGCGAGAGTGGCGCGCGAAGGTCAGACAACGATGGTTTTTTTCCGAAAAGATTCTCCACAAAATTGGTTGGCGGCGTCTCGTAGGAGTCGGGCGATCCGAAATCGCCTTATGACCTAATCGTTCGTTTCGCAGCATCGGAAACAACCAGCGACATTGACACAGATTATTGTATTACAGGCCTCGCCGAGGCACGGAGCCAACGCGTTCCACGAAAACGACCCTCGGTTTTTCGTGTGATCTCGCGGGACGCCGCAATATGAAATTTATTTCCGTTTCTATCGTCGTTTTCATCTGGCTGTGCTCTTCTCTTTCAGCCTACTACATCATATTTCTGTCGTTCGACAATCCTAACACGCCGGAAGGTGTCGACGACTCGATGAACAATCCTATGCCCTCGCCCATGGAGAGCGTGATGGCGATGTTCTTGATGAGCATGACAAACTTCGGGGACTACTACAGCGCGTTCGAGAGGACGCAGCACGAGATGGAAGCCAAGGTACACTATTTCCAGCCGCGAAACGCGAAACGATAAAATACGACTTTGTTTTCGTAGTTTCTCTTCGTTCTTTACATGGCGATCGTCGCCATCCTCCTCGTAAACATGTTGATCGCTATGATGGGAAACACGTATCAGAAGATCGCTGAGACCAGAAACGAGTGGCAGAGACAAGTATCTCTTTCTTTCTTTCCTCGGTTTCCTCCGTTTGCTCCTGCTTCGTGTCTTTGCTCGAGCGAGAACAAATTCGCTATTTGTTTCAGTGGGCGCGCATAGTTTTGGTGGTCGAGCGAGGGGTGAGTCCGGAGGAGAGGCTGAAAAAGTTGATGGATTATTCGCAGCCGATGTCGGACGGTCGAAAAGCGTTAGTGCTTCGTCTGAACCAATCCGTAATAATACAGAATAACTATTTCTTACCTAACTGATATACAGGGTGCCCCACCCGATTTTGACATCTTCATTTTCTCGCTATTGTTACTCGTAGAAAAAAATGTTTCACCGGAGGCTTGAATGGTATTAAGTGGAGCATATTCTCATGTTATTAGTTTTTTCGTGAGTGGACGCGTAAAGGTCATACGAAGGTCAACTTGGTTTTTTTAAATGGAACGAGGTATTTTTTAATACATCAATCGATGCAGATAGACATTTGTTACAAAAAAGTACTAACCTATATATGTCGAAAAATTAGTAGTTCAGGAGATATTTCACTTTAAATAATTCTAAAACACCATTACTGTCATACTAAGACTTTAATGGTTTAAAAAAATTTAATTTAATTTGGTCGACAGTAATGGTGATTTAGAATTATTTAAAATGAAATATCCCCTGAACTACTAATTTTTTTACATACATACGTTAGTGCTTGTTTATAACGAATGTCCAGCTGCATCGATTGATGTATTAAAAAATACCTAATTCCATCTTAAAAAACCAAGTTGGCCTTTATATGACCTTTACGCGTCCACTCACGAAAAAACTAATAATATCAGAATATGCTCCACTCAATACCATTGAAGCCTCCGCTGAAACAATTTTTTACGAGTAACAATAGCAAGAAAATCAAGATGTCAAAATCGGGTGGGACACCCTGTATTGATTCCGTCTACTTGAACCGACAATACTTTAACCCTAACAATTCGATGGTACGGCTAACAATCGATAAGGCTGGTCGTTTTTCTCTCCCAGGAAGAGGACAAGGAGGAGATGAAGGAGATTTTAGAGATGAAACGGACTCATGATAAATTGTACCAGAGACGACTGGACAAAATAGCAAACAGAAAGGCTTCAAGGCAAGCCGAAGACAGTGTAACGATACCGTAACGCGAACATTCGACGTTCTTCTCTTCGAGTATATAATAAATAATAAAGTAGCAACCGAAATGATTTTTGATCCGAACCTTTGGATCTTGTTCGTTGGCAGCCGGAATCGCCCAATTCGCGTAGCGTAACCAGTAACCATGGCAACCGATATACGATGCCTCGAGCTATTTCCTATCACTGTCGCTATCACTGTAAGTTTACTTACGTCGAACGTTATTATCCTTTGCCTCGAGAGTGCTGCCTACGATTCGTTTTTTTTTTTTAATTTCATTCGCGAGCGAATAAAATGACCGATAAATCGGAGAAAATCCAAAGGAGCCAATTGAATTCTGCAATCGATTATGCGAGCTTGAAGCTAGAACTCGAGAACGCGCTTGCCGCGGATCGATTGTACAGGTTACGGAACGACGCGAAACTTAGGGCGGTCGATCAGAATGTGCCTACGTACGACGGCTTCAGACAAATGGTAATTCTAATACGATCGACGACGAGTTCGCGACCGATCTCTATGTTCTTTCGAATAAAATTGATCAGGTAAATGCTGCGCATCTGAGACCGTTGGAGCGGGACGATTGCTTGTTTCAAGCCAAGGCAGGATCCTTTTGGAACCCTATCGCAGCCAAGGATCGCCCGGAACCGGAGAAAAACTGGAACTCGATTGTCCCGAACCACGACGAACGAGCGGACGTCGAGCAAATCGAGAATACCGATATCGTTACGTGCGAACAATTTACTCGAGCTTGGAAAGCGATCCAAGACCACACGGCAAAGTTTCGCTATCTCGAAAGCTTCAAGTACGATAAATATCAAATGACACACCTTTCCCCAAACATCCAACTCGCATACCGACTTTTCTTTCATTTCCTTTTTTTTTCTTTCTTTTTCCAGAGACCTCTTCGTACAGAAGATTTTTCTGAGGGAAATTCCTTCGCCGTTGTTTGCGGAATTTCTGGACGTATGCTTCGAAGTAGCTGCAACTATGGACAACGTCGAGAACATCGTAAAGATTTTAAGCGTTATGAGGAGATGCAATCGATTTTCCTTGACCATCAGCTTCATGGGGGAAAAGGAGAGAGCCACATGCACGCAACTGTTCGATCGTTTGACCGAGCGAGCGAAACACCGAAATCAGCTTCTGGTAGACGCTATCGAATCGTTGAAGATAGTCTACGGCCTACGGAATCGACAAACCGAATCGAGTATTTGAAAGTTTTTCTTTGTTTTGGTAAAACAATTCAGGAACTATACGTACGCGTAAAATGTAAACTGTATACAGCTCGTACTATTTATATATATATATATATATGGATAGGTATCGTTGACGCGCAACACCATATTCAAATGCGCGAGCGTGCGCGCGCTTTCTGCGCGTCTCCCTGGAGACCACGTGATCCTGCGCTTATCCAATATGGCCGCGTACACCACCGTCGTATCAGTTGTCGAAGAGTACCGTGATCGTAACCTGCAATATTAATTTGTTAATGTTTCGTTCGAGAATCCATCATAGTTCCGAGAAACCGGAAGTAAATACGCTCTTTGCCTCGGAGCGATATGACCTGTAGAAGACGCCACATCGAATCCTTTTGTCACGGCCGCGGTCCGAAATCCGTTTCGTGATACCTACATACTCATATAATTACATTCATACATACGCGATAACAGCCAGGTTTGCATGTGTGTGCATATGCGCGTAGACGTACATATGTGCGCATTTGGTAAACAAACGGAACAACGGTTGTTCCGTAGCATGTTAATTTATCGTGCCCTTCGATATTCTGTCCTCGAGAGAGTAGGAGATAGATGAGCGGAATCTTAACCGTAGAAAATCACGAGATTACATATATATCTATTCCGTCGAAAACAATTCGATAAGGTGGCACTATACGTACACGCATACATATACATATATATACATCTACGTATTCCTATTCGTGTTCGTACATATATATATATATATATATATATATATACATTCACACAATAAACGAAGACGCCTAATAATATTTGTACGTACTTATATACACGCGTGCGATACATCCAAGACGGTGTAACGCTTCGACATATGTATCGCGTAACATCGCGAACAACATCATTGTAATGAGGAATCCGACAAGCAACTATAGCAATTGTAACTTTTATCGTTGATACATAGTATAGATACGCGCGCGATCCGGCGATCGTTTAGCATTCTGAAACACATACCGATAGAATTCGTGTATTTCCGTGGTATATATGTACAGAGGATAAGCCATAATTTCTTGAGTGACTTGTCAAGAACATGCGGTTGGAGGAGATGCCATTGCGTATGAGCTCGGACGAGCGGGATTTTGAAATGGACGAGGAAACAGACTACCTTCTTCAGCCCTCCGAAGACAGTATACGACTTCTGGCTTCAAGAAGACAACGAATCAACGATTGTTCCCTGTTCTTGAAGAATATTCTTTGCGGGTAAGTCTGCGGTTAGCGTTGAAAGCGATAATTCGACCGGGGAAAGAAGCGGTTCGTGTCGAATGTCGAATGTCGAACGTGTCGCGTAGTGTCGTGTAGTCGTAGGTCGTAGGTATACATACCTACATAGTGTCGTGTCGATCGACGGTATCTAAATATATATATCATAGTATATCATCTCTATACATAAATAGATACATATGTGTGCAGTATGCATGTCCGACGACCCGTTTGTTGCAATGGCAGCCAACATGACAAACGATACATATAAACCCAACGGGCTTACAGAGGGAGAAAGAGAGTAATAAACCTAAATAAGTATGTGAAGCGCGCGTCTCTCTGTGTAAACTACATAAATATTTTTTTCGTGAAAAGTGGATTGCGGTGGTTGTATTCGAGACTCGAACTATTATACGTTTTTATCGAATCGGTGGAACGTTCGACTCTAACCAGACTCTACGGAGAAACTATAGTCAACCTCGTAATTGGCAAATATGAATTGCTTCTCGTTAAACGTGCTTCCAAACGTTTACGTTCGCGGATCCGTGAACAGATTTTTGGTAAAAATCTGGAGAAATACAGCGGGGTGAGTTAAGTAGTGTAAAATATAGTCTAAAGTAGTCTAAAGTAGTCTAAATATATAAAGTGTGTAACTCCGCAACACTGCGACTGCGACTGTGTAACCGCAGTGAGAGACAAGAGTGGGTGAATTCGTCTTGTAAGCGCGTGCTTCGTGGATAATGTTATGATGTCACAACACACAGCCGTGATCATCGTCGATACGTATTTTCGAGCTAATATTTCTCTAAAAACGGTGTAAAAACGCGCGACATAATTATCTTATATATATGGTTCGCGACGAACGGGTATCTAAATGGAGACGCAAAGCAATGTTATAAGGCTGTCGAAAGAAGATATCCCGTTGATATCGAAACCGCGAAATGACAATTCGTGGACAAGGTGACGTACATCTTGCATTTACTGAAAAACTTTCATCTCTGCACTTCCGCCTATTGTCATAGCGTCCGAGTAAATTTTAATCGTATTTCTCTTGTTTTTCTCGACTATTTCGAAGCATCGTCTAAATAGCAAAGTCTACTTCGAAATTCACATACGATAGATGCACTAATTTGCACGTACGACGCGACGTACGCGAAAAAAAATAGCTTTCGTTGCATCGTCCTTGTAATCGGTTCGACTATTGCGCTGTTCACGTACGCGAACAAAAATAATACGGCATGCACACGGTACGATATTATTTCTCTACATTTTCATTTTTTCTCCCCTTCTCCCCACAGATGCTGTACCTGGATGTGGAGGAGATGTTGCAGAGAACGCGAATTAAGAGCAAGAGTTATTCACATCGGTCAACCGATGCATGAAAAGTTTCCCACTAACGTCATACGAAATCAAAAATACAATGTTGTCACGTTTTTGCCTATGGTAATATATACCATATATATATATATATATATATATATATATACAACACAATATATTGATTTGTTCTACTTTATACAACTAGATATATGTATATGTATGTAATGATTGTTTAGTGTTTTTGTTTGGGTTTCAGGTTCTTTTTCAACAATTCAAATTTTTCCTTAATCTCTACTTTTTGCTTATGGCAATATCTCAGTTTATACCAGACATCCGAATAGGATACTTGTATACATATTGGGGACCGTTATGTTTTGTGTTAACCGTTACCATTTGTCGAGAAGCAATCGACGATTTCAGACGCTACAAAAGAGACAAAGAAGTCAACGCGCAAAAATATTACAGACTCGTCAAAGGTTTTGAGGTGCCGGAATTGGTTCCTAGTTCAAAATTGCGAGTAGGCGATTTGGTGAGGAATTTAGCCTTAATTAAAAAGGAATGAATATGTCAGAAGGAAACGTATGAAACATGTGTTTTCATTGCTCGGTTCCAAGGTAATCGTCGAGAAGGGTCAAAGAGTCCCAGCAGATTTGGTTCTATTGCGTACAACCGAAAAAGCAGGTGCCTGCTTCGTGAGAACCGACCAGTTGGATGGCGAGACGGATTGGAAGTTACGATTGGCTGTACCGGCTACTCAAAAATTGGAAAGCAACTCCCAACTATTCGATATAAAAGCGAGTATTTACGTCGAGAAACCGCAAAAGGATATTCACAGTTTTATAGGAACGTTCACGAGAGTGAGTTAATTTATGTTTTTCCTTATATGTAGTTTTTCATTATAGCGTAGAGCGCAAATTATTTTTCATGGAAATGTTCTTTACAGTACGATGGATACAGCAGCGAAGAAAGTTTAGGCGTAGACAATACGTTATGGGCGAATACAGCTATCGCATCAGGTTCTGCTCTTGGCGTGGTTGTGTACACAGGACAGGAAACCAGATCTCTGATGAACCATTCGGCTCCGCGATCCAAAGTCGGCTTGTTAGATCAAGAAATAAATCAATTGACCAAGGTATGGCCGCGCGACATAACAACTCCTTTAACCAGAGGAATTTAATTTTCAATTTGAAATTGGCATTTTCTAGGTGTTGTTTTGCGCCGTGATCGGACTTGCGCTGGTAATGATGTCTTTGAAGGGATTCAACGGGCCGTGGTATCGTTACATGTTTCGTTTCGTTTTACTATTTTCTTATATAATACCGATTAGTTTGAGAGTGAATTTGGATATGGGGAAAGCCTTTTACGCCTGGTGCATACAAAGAGACAAAGAGATCAATGGAACGGTTGTCAGGACAACTACCATACCGGAGGAACTTGGCCGCATTTCATATTTATTGAGTGACAAAACCGGCACATTGACACAGAACAAGATGGTTTTCAAAAAGTTACATCTAGGCATGATCTCTTACGGTCAAGAAACGTTCGACGAAGTTACGAACGTGTTGAAAGCATGCTATTCTTCGAATTCGGAGACCTCTCCTATGAAACCATCGGCGACCGTGCACAGTGGAAAAGTGAGGAGATCCGAAAGTACCAGAATATACGACGCGGTACACGCTTTGGCGCTGTGTCATAATGTAACGCCGGTTTACGACGACATAACCAAATCGGCAAACTTGGACACAGTTAGCGTACAAACAGGGGAGACCGAAGATTCTGGTTCTATACAAAGTCAAACGGAAGCGGATCAACATTACTATTTACCAGAACAGAAACGGACCTATCAAGCTTCCAGTCCGGACGAGGTAGCCTTGGTAAAATGGACGGAGGAAATGGGGTTGGCCTTGATCAAACGAGACTTGAATTTTATGCAACTGAAGGCTCCAAATGGAAAGATTTTAAACTACACGATTTTACAAATATTTCCATTCACATCGGAAACTAAACGAATGGGCATAATAGTGAAAGAAGAATCTAGCTCCGAAATCATATTTTATCTGAAAGGAGCGGATGTAGTAATGTCCGGAATAGTACAATACAACGATTGGCTGGAAGAAGAATGCGGTAACATGGCTCGAGAGGGTTTAAGAACACTCGTTGTTGCTAAGAAGAATTTAACCGAAGAACAGTATCTTGATTTCGAAGCAAGGTATTACGCGGCGAGATTGAGCGTGAGCAATCGCGTTTCTCGAATCGCCGCGGCCATCGAAAGCTTGGAAAGGGAAATGGAGTTATTGTGCGTAACCGGAGTCGAAGACAGATTGCAAGATAGAGTGAGGCCAACGTTGGAATTTTTAAGAAATGCCGGAATTAAAGTGAGCAGATTTTCGAACGATTTTCTTTTTCTTTTTTCATGTCGCTAACTCGCCTATTTGATAATAATTAACTTCACAGATTTGGATGCTGACGGGAGACAAGTTGGAAACAGCGACGTGTATAGCGAAATCTTCATGTTTGGTTTCACGAACCCAAGGTCTTCACGTTTTCAAATCGGTGGTAACTCGAACCGACGCGCATTTGGAATTAAACACATTTCGCAAAAAGCAAGACTGTGCCTTAGTGATCAGCGGAGACTCTCTGGAAGTATGTTTGCAATATTACGAGCAAGAATTTTTGGAATTGGCGTGCGGTTCACCTGCCGTAGTCTGCTGTCGATGCTCCCCGACGCAAAAGGCTGATGTGGTCAGCCTTATCCAAAGACACACGGAGAAAAGAACCGCAGCCGTTGGGGACGGTGGAAACGATGTGTCTATGATACAAGCTGCAGACGCCGGTAGATCATTTCTGCTAGATCGCTACCGTTAACATTTTCATTTGACAAATTGACAATAAATGTTCTTCTGGTTCACGCAATAGGTATAGGTCTCGAAGGACTTGAAGGAAGACAGGCTTCTTTGGCCGCAGATTTCTCTATTTCTCAGTTTAGTCACTTAGCCAATCTTTTACTGGTTCACGGGCGAAGAAGTTACAAACGTTCCGCTGCTTTAAGTCAATTCGTCATTCATCGAGGCTTGATCATTTCAACTATGCAAGCTGTATTTTCCGCGGTTTTTTATTTATCGTCGGTATCCTTGTATCAGGGATTTTTAATGGTGGGGTAAGTTCGTCTAGTTAGTTACACCGTAAGACAAAACAAAACAAAACAATTATTCGACACACATTTTTTTCAGGTATGGAACAATATACACGATGTTTCCAGTATTTTCTTTGGTGTTGGACAAAGATGTGTCTGGAAGAATTGCGCTCACTTATCCAGAGCTATACAAAGAACTTAGTAAAGGACGATCGTTGTCCTACAAGACATTTTTCATGTGGATTTTAATAAGCATATATCAAGGTTATTTCCATTGAGCAACACTTGATTTTCTTCTGCTGGAAATACGGTAATACTAATCGAGTCGTACTATTTTTTTTAGGTGGAGTTATAATGTATGGTGCATTGATAATGTTCGAAGACGAATTTATTCACATCGTGGCGATCAGTTTCACAGCGCTCGTTTTAACGGAATTAATTATGGTAGCTTTGACGATCAGAACGTGGCATTACATTATGATACTTGCAGAGATCTTCTCCTTGGCGCTTTATTTGTTATCTCTAGTCGTTCTAAAGGACTATTTTGGTAAGTGTTTCTTGTTTTTGTTTATTTAAACATCTTTGTAGAAGAAAAAAAATATACTCTGTTTACTTTTATTATCTTTACGCAGATGCCGAGTTCATCAAGACAACAGACTTCTTGTGGAAAGTATTGTTAATAACTTTAATTTCGTGCATGCCGTTGTACATTTTGAAATTCTTGCGGAAAAAATTTTCGCCTCCTAGTTATACGAAATTATCTTAAGTTTCACGAACAAAAATCGCATTTTCTCAAAATAATTCATACGGAGAGTTAAAAAAACGTGTCTGTTTTTGTATATTCGCATCGAGACGAGATAATACAAAAGCACAATTGCAAAATACGATCAGTTCCGATTTCCGATTACCGATTTCTGATCCGAGTCCGTTGCTCAGTATCATTCAAGTGAACTTCCAACTTGCAAATGTTCTCAATATTTTTCTAACTACTCTAAGTGTGTAATCGATTACCAGAGATTCTATAACTTGAATGAAAAACTGTAATTATTATGGAAACAACATATTTGAATTTTTTGTACATCGGTACTATACTATACTGTGTACTATACAATACTGAGAGCGTTTCGACTGGACCAAATCGATGAATCTGATCGCCTTGATTTTTCTTCGTGTGTTCTTATTAGCGAGAAACATTATTCCATTACTTTATTAAATAATATTATGGTAAATTTATTGTAAACTGTTCTCTATTTATTTATTAATGTTGAACTTAAAAAAACCGCATTGAAATCTTTATAACTGTAAATAGAATTTCTCTTCCGTAAAATGTGGTCGTGCAAGATTCATTGCATTTAATTCAATTTCATATAATATTTACTATTTTTTTTCTTTTTTTCGATCATATTCCTTTACATTACATTACAGTATTCCTTATGTTAAGTTTATAACGTTCGAAGAATCAACAAAGCGAAAAGTATGGATATTCTCAAATTTAATTTTAAAACCGATCGTTCTTTTGAAATCGATTAAGCGCCGAGAGATCTATTTATTTATATCTTATTCCTCTCTAAAGTCTAATGAGATATTTGTTTTATATGTATTTTCAATTCAAAGCGTTATGTAATTGATATGTAATGAATTTATTGTGAATATGCAACCGTATAATAAAAAAGGATACCATTTTTTATATTCATGTGTACACTGTAAGCGTGTAGAGTTAGGTGTAAGTATAAGTATTGTTAGTTGCAATGTTAATGAAACGTACTACTGTACCATAGATGATATACTTTTCTTAGGCAAATAATATTATTTGACCAAATCTCACATATTTGTAATTAATTTATGTGCAAATAAAACAATATATTGCTTTGTCTGACCAAGTCGTGACTATGTATGTATGTATTCAGGTGATAGATATTGACCATATTTTCTTATATTTTTTTTTTATTTTACCTAACTGTAACATTTAATTTTTTGGTAACGAGTTTTCGTATTTGATTATGAAGACAATTGACCTCTGCTTTTATGAGCGTCCGTTCCATATGCCTGTACACTATGGTATAACAATGCGACTGTCTATTTGTTTCAGGATGAGTGTATATATCCTGTAATATAATTTGTTCGATTTTATCGCCAGCAACCTCTCGTACAATGTCGTAAAAATCATTCGACGAATAGCTCCCATCTTCGGGTAACCAAAAGCTAATATCGTTTTTGCACTGTGGATAAATGCTAATAGGCTAAAAGAAAATACCATTACCATTTCAACAATTCAAACCCACATATTCAAACATTATTATTTACCTTATACTTTATAGTTGTATTGGAATCCTCGAATTTAAATTGATTTAAGAAACCACTATCGTTGGTCCAAAACAACCTGATGTCAGGAATGCTGTATAAACACATTGTCAATCTTTCCAAGCCCAAACCAAAGGCCCATCCGACACGTTCTCCTGCTCCTGCATTCTGCAGAATTTCTTGCCGCATAATTCCACATCCTAATATTTCCAGCCACCGATCATTATTGTACACTTCTAATTCCCACGACGGATGAGTAAAGGGAAAATATTGTTCCACCCATCTGAACTGAACATCTTGGAAAAACAAGAATTGAAATTTGTGTGTTTCACCAATGTTCTAGGAGTATGCTAAATAAATTAGTTTACTACTATAATAACAATAGCATCTTACTTTCACCAAAGAGCATTTGCGCTAATCCAGTCAGGGTGTTCTTCAATTCGTGTTCCATTATTTTCACAGCTTCTAAACTATGACAACCTTGTTTTTCATTGTTTTCTATACCCCTGTGTTCGAACAGCCTCAACCCATCCAAATTCTTTGTGTTTTGAAATACTTCTTCTGCGGTACATAATCTAACGGCATCAACTTGATGGAAAACAGGATAATGTACCCTATCTATTTCGTCCCTACGATAAACATCTCCGATTACAAGAAAGTTATTCAATCCCATAGAGATTAGTTCCGACTGATGGGCGGTCGTATGAGCCCGCAACAAAGTATCTTGATTTATGTAATAGCAATCTAGTTTTCTTCTACTAGGATGGTCCTTTGGTACAAGAAGAGAATCAAAATGCTGGGCTGTCGTCACTATAGGAGATATATTGTCGTACACGCTGAATGTTACATTTCCAATGCGATTGTGAAATTGCATGTAAAAGTAATCAACTATACGCTGACGAATATGCGACAAGGGGTGATACCGAGTAACATGCAGATTTCTTCCTAGTTTTGAAATAATATTTGGAGTAATATTTGTCCATTCATCTTTTGGATAAGTATGATTAAGTAACGTTATTTCATTCTGCTCTTGAACCTTCGTATTCGTCGACAAAGCTCTGCGTATTAATGACTTTATGCTATTAGACTTTGCTTTCGCATACATCCTATACCTAAAAAAAAAATAATTGTTCTTAAAATATGTTACCAACTACTTGCATTCATTATTTCTCTTTTTCCTACAGGCTGTCAACAATTTACTAACCTTGATAGCATTTTGAATGTATATCAACTATTGTAAATAGTACTATTTTTCTCCTTTGCGTTGCTATTATCCTAAAAAATCACGACCAAAAGAGAGTAATAAATAGACATTTATTGTTCACATCATTAATGTATTTAAATTAATACAGGTGTATATTTTATTTTCGGTTCGAAATATTTATAAATAGGTACCAGTGCGCAGTGCGCCCGCAATAGTGCGTTCGGTCCAGTTCCGTCAAGTTCCGTACAGTCCCGTACATCCATCGCCGCGGCTCATCCGTCGTCCGTCCAATCCCAAACAAAGACTAATAAAAATAGTATAAAAATATTTTTTAATTTATCCAAATTGATTTTTAGTCACAACATGTTCAATAAAAAATTACAAAAAAAATTCATGAATATTCTACCTAATAACGACTGAAACTTTTTCAAAATTTTTGGTTGAAAAATCGATTTTTAAACAAATCGCAAAGCATAAAATAGCCGATTTTATATCGAAATTTTTAGTTGACCACGTTTATGTTATTATGTTAGTTGTGTCTCATCGTGATTATTGATGTGTATTTTTTTTTTAAATAAAAATAAATAAATTAGTACTTACTGGAAAATTTGATAACAAAAAGTTTCGGTGACAAATGCTTTGTGGTAGTGTGCAGATATGTATCTACGTGTTGTGTTGTTCATGGCGTTTGTTTTCACATGCAAGGAAAATCATAAAATGTTAAAATATTTATAGACTCACAAAAGTCCATTTAAAAAGAAGGAAACGAATAAAGAAGTATATGCGACAATTGCATAGAATTTGTTTTGATATAATTCAAAAGTATGTAAAAAAACGACTAAGTTACAAAATAAATATGTATGCGGGATATTTATGCACGTGAATCGAACAAATCGTGTCTTTAAAGTGTTATAATAACCACCGTATGCATCTGTTGTTATCAAATTGTATTAACCTATACAGGGTGTTTCGTTTATCTGAAAACGGAAATATCTTGCGACGTACTGAAGTTACGAAAAAAATTTGTTCATAAAAATCATCACGAGATATTTCCGTTTTTAGATAAACGAAACACCCTGTATAGTTGAAATGAAGTGTATAGAATGTTCGATTCTTACTACCTAGTCTAGCAGATTTAAGTTTATGAACTATCGATAACGTTACTATATATGTATACGTTTTAGAATAGTATGATAAAATACAAAATAAACCTACATTAAAAAACCTGGTGATGAAACATAAATAAATTAATAATTGAAACAAAAAAGAAATGTGATATCTATGTAAATAATATTAAAAATAACAGTCTGCAATGAAAGAATCATAGAATAGCACAGCACAAAATATTTGAATATACATATAAGCATAATGCACTTACGTGAGGAGAGTTCATTTTTGTATGCACGAAATAATTAGTTAATTCATTCACTTGATGCTCTCTGATATATTATTAGCGGTTTTTGCTAAGTAACTCGACAACATTAATGCAGCTGAGCATAGAACCGTTTTGAAAGTAAAATTAATCGTGCGAAACCTATCCTCGCACATGAATCATAAAGATTTCGCAATTATAACGTCATAAATGAATCATAGGGTGCCCATCAGTGAGGCGTGCATTGTAAAACCCTTTCTACTTTTGGATAAACTGATGAAAGAAAAAACAATAATGTAAAGTATTAGATCAGTCGTTTTTACTTTAGAATCTTCTTGGTAACAGCGTGTGCTTGCACTTTTTGCTCTGAGTTGGTTGAACTGTTCTTGCGAACTAAGAAGTTTTTATTATCGACACGAAAAAAATTGACAACATTGCGAAATCACATACATAATGGCATTTCCGCGGCGTAGTTCCAATGGAACAGTGTTATTAGTTTACATGGAATGACGATTTCGTTGTTTTTTTCAACGCGAAATTTCCATAACCGTTATGCCGGCGCGAGATAATGCAAATAATTAACCACCAATAAAGCATTTCCGGGCAGGTTGTGCAACAGAGTGTGTGTATCCGTGTATTTGTGTACGCGACGAGCGTGCATCGCGAGAAAATCGCTTCACGTGAACATTCAAGGTTCGATTAAAATCATCCACCTTTCGCTTCGACGTAATTGTCGGACTGAAGATGCATTTACTATTTCTTGCTGTTAGTGATCATCTTCGAGATTGTTTCTTTGTGACATAGGTAATAGTGGCCTTGGCACCACCCGATCATTATCATTCGGTAAACATCTTCTCGACTTTATCGAAATATAGATCGTTGGTACGATCATTTTTTTATGAAAGGATCATCGTCAGTTCAATAATGTTAATCATAATCAGTATAATGACTGTTTAATGGTCAATCCTTAGCAATAACTATTACTGGAAATGGAATAAATCATGTGCTTAACGAATTATGGCGCCAGAATTATCGTGGGTATACAATAAGAGATATTGTACGTTACATAACCATACAAGTAGTTGTGCCATTCATTAATTTTTTAAGTTATTTTCCTCATTTAATGACCCAATATTAATTTAGGTATTTTCAACGAAAGAATTTTCGTGCTTTAACGAATTAAAGAATTAAAATCATTCTTCTGTATTTCCTTCTAGTTTAATGTGTTTTGAGTAGAATTCCGAAGTATTGCAGACAAGTTTATACTTATTGTTAGTGAAATCTAAAAATAATATACGTAGTATAACAAAATTATTCGATTACTTCAAGAATAAGAAATCAGCTGAGAAAATTAACTGCCTTGCGCCAGCATGAAACGGCTTAGAACGCATAGCGATCTATGGCTGTAAGCATCCAAGCTATAAGCAACATACGTTGTTCAGGATTATAGTATTTATGTATTAGTTTCTTCGTCGATAGTACAATAAACTACCAGTAGAAGTGAGATCAAGCATTGGTTAGTATCTACTGCATGACTCTTCCGTGTATGCATTATATGTATGTATATGCTATTGTATACTATACATGTACGAATAATTGCAGTAGGTAACTTTTTGTATCGTTTGATGATTACCATGCCTTTGTTAACCATAACATGAAGTAACATGGACATAATTCACCCTGCGGTCTCGACAATCGATCGACAATTTGCATACGATGAGTTCCCTTATAACCCAAATTGCAAACTTAATTTATACGGTGCACGAAGAGAGATGTATATGTCTGTATGTATATGTATTTTGTAAAGGGTGTTTTTTTAGCTTAGATATTTATGTTGAGTATGGAAGTTCGGTAACGAAGTTGAGTAACGAAAATTTAAGAAATGTGTTTTATAGACTCATAAGTTATATATACATGCTCAACATTTCATCGAAATTCATTAATTGGTTTATGGTTATAAACGATTAAAAATTAGGGAAACTACATTAATTATTAAATTAAGAAACTAAAGCAGTACAGATCAGCAGGCTTATAATAACACGTCATTTTCCTCAGACTCGATAGCCATAATTCAACGCAAAATTGAATCTTTAATTACGCATATCCCTATACGACGTCCATTAGTTGGCGCCAGTAAGAAAACAAGAATAACAGATGAGCGCAAATAAGCAAGCACGGACCAGTCTGTTAGCCGTCACCATCGCGGATTTATTCTACGCTATTCGTTTCCTACGTCTTCTTTCGCGTGCTAGCTCACGGAAATGCTTGCTTCCTATTCGAAAATAGAACCTCCGCTACTCGAAGTTGCCGTTGATTACCTCTCCTATGAAATAATATACATCGGAGACGGAATGTTGTTTACAAATGGCGTATTTTTTGCACTTGATTACAAATAAATCCTTTGTCATTTGTTCGTTTCCTTACTCCTTCCTTCTACTCCTTTTGTCATAAACTATGTAAGAATTTAATGTCCAAACTTTTCATTTTTTTTTTAAATTTCGAAACTTTTCAATATTACTTTTACGGTATAGAATGAATACGATTTGTAACAAAATATCACCCGTTCAGCTTATAGGAGATAGGTCGTTCCAAAAGTCAAGGCGAATTTACACTGTTTCACTTTGGATGCACATGCGGCTGAATGATCCGCAGTGAAAGTGAAAGGTGAAAGTTGGTGTATTTATATTGTTCATTGATTAAATTCAATTCAATAAGTCTCAAAATGTCGGTAAGTAGAATGCCGTAATGTATGAAAAAAGAGAAAAAAACAATTAGGAGCATCGACGCAATTATTAGTAGAACTTGCTAAAGAAGATCCTGGAAGCTACAGAAATCATTTAAGAGTGAAGCTCAGTTTAATTCCCTCTTACAGAAAGGCCTATATGTAGAGCACAACTTGTGAGCATTGAAAGTGAACGATGACGATGAATACTCATTTTTTTTTGGTGGGTTTAGACTTGTCACTGCCGTCTCACTGTTCCACTGTGGTTGTGAATCATCTAGTCTAGTGAATTCATTAAAAGTAGAAACCGATCCTACTTGGTTCTTTAGTTTGTTTGGGTGATCACTTTGAATAAAATGTGGTTGAAAACAATCTGTACACCTTTCACTGTAGATGAATCATCTGGGATAAACATCCAAAGTGAACAGTCTAAAGTCTAAATTCGCCGCGAGTTTTGTTTTCGTTTAAGGGAGGCCGCGCGCTAGTGTGAGAGTGTGTGGACACTCATGCATCGCTAGATCCGCATATACGTATACGAAAATGCAGGAGTCAAAACTTCGAAAAACTGATGCTTCAATATCGCAATGAGGAGTTCAGAAGTGCTCAATTGTGTTTCCTAAAAGTTCAATTTGTGTCCGTTCGGTCTCGAAAATGCCGATTTTTACGTTATCGAGGAGTTATTTGTAATATTCGGCAGCATACTGCCTGTCACGAGCTTCCGAAGCAAGTGTGACGTCACAAGATGGCCGCCGCTGACAGATTTTCTTAAATATCGTGAGATCTAGCGTTCGTATAGGAAAAATAAAACCGCACCAATAAAGCCAGGACATGTACAAAGACGGTGGTAAGTATTTTTAGTCGATTACTTACTTATTTAACACGAAAAACGAATATGCTTGAAACAGCACCTCACGCTTCCGACATTTTTCACTACTAACGCCACTGTCTCTTTCCCAGCAAATACTGCACGTTCCAATAAAATACGGTCGGTAATGCAGGTCGATAATACATTTTTACCTATGTATCATTTCTACTAGATTTATTTGAAACTATTTCGATTAATTAAAGAAGTCTGTTGTTGAGAAGAGGTACGTTGGTCAAACATTAAATCTATTATCAGAAACTCTAGCAACAGGCGGCTATCTCGTGACATTACAACCATATTTTTTGAGATATCTTGGAAACCAGGGGTCGAAAAATTTTTAAATGGGAAATTCAGCCGCGCAATAAAATTTTAACAAAAGTTATTTGTGTAAACAATATATTAAAAATTCGACTTATTTTGCAATTTCTCCTATTTATTATTAATTCATTTTAATATTAACTCGGGTGTGTGATCTTTGATTCAACATAGGGGATACGTGTTTTGGTTTTTTTTTGTTTTTTGCCATTTAAAAATAATTATACATAATGAATGATAGTCCTGCAACTCGTGCGGATGATTCTGGCTTGTTGAGTGATCTTGAATGCCTTTGAGTAATTATAGTCACTGAATTCCTAATAAAAGGGTCCTAATGAAGTCCCGTTTAAAAAAATGAAGGTGACCTTGAGATTTCTAAAAAAAAAAAAAAATAACGTAAAAACAAATATTTTTATGATATCGTGCGAATGAGTGATGAAACAGAAAATAGATGAGTGATCATGGTCAGAACGTTGTACAAGTATTGTGGATCGGTGGCTGGGTGTGATAACGAAAATTGAAAGAAGTGAGTAACGCAGTGATTCTAACGAGACTTTGTCAACTATTCTGGTGCGCGAGCGGTACGACAGATCAATTTATACAGTAGTGGGTCAGTGGGTACGAAAGGATCGAGGAGTAGGAGATTTGAAAATTCGTGAGGGTAAACGACACCGAGTGATCGTTAGCACATCTTGACGACGTGCTAACGATCGGTGCCGTGATAGAATGAAAGAAAGGAAAACACGTGACGGGTTTGACATGAGGAAGATTTGAAGGATAAATGCGACGCTTGAAATCAGAGTTCGGCGGCCACGGTGTTGATGTTGTGGCGCCGAGCTCGACAGCTGATTTCGGTGATAGGCGTAAAAACTACAAACTCGACACGTTCTTATGGCAAGGCATTGTCACTTCGACGCGGCCTGACGAGCAAAAACCAAGCAACGAGTTCGCGGGTAATTGTATTGAACTTTTAAAAACGTAATCCTACCGACAGATAATAGACGAACAGAAATACTGAGCGGTTTTTAAACAATAATATAGAAAATGAACCGTGGAGACTGATACCGGAAGACGTAGGTGAGGAGTACGTAGAGATGGTTTAGAAAATATAGAGAGGCAAGAGGCGGACAGGTTTAGTCTTCTGGATATTTAAAAAGGGCGAGAGAGGTCAGGTAATCAATTACAGAGGCATATACCTCTTTTTAATTCGGAATTTTTTATGCAAGTATTTTGAATTGTAAGCTGATGGAGGAAGTAAAAGAGAAACTGTCAGAAGGACAATATCGTTTCAGAAGAGGTAGAGGGACAACGGATGCAGTGTACACTATGTACACAGTACTGTACTAAAAGAATTCTACAAAAATACCATTGATTATTACATAGTTAGAAATTAAAAAAAAAGGAATTGATCAGATAAAAAAAAGTAGACGTATGCCGGGCGCGAACCTAGTACATAAAGTATGTCCAGGGTATTCGTGACACTCCGTATAAAAAATATATAGTAATATTTAAGAACTTAATAAATGCGAATTAAAAAAGTGCTTGTTTGCTTTATACATATGTATTAAGTTTTTTTGGCTCACTTAAAAATGTAAGGGCTGGAAGCACGTTGGGCGAGCAGAGGTCCGTACTACTCAATGTGATAATTAATCAACAAATCTAGTAGATATCGATTGAAACTACAATACTTAATACTTCTCCGTCACTAGTTGAACCAGACGACAAAGCGAACCGACTGCATTCACTGTCAATAGATGTCAAGATTTTTTAATGTTATTCCGTATTAGAGAGACTCATCCTATTATTAAATAATTATTGATTTTTTTTTGTTCGAATACCCTTTCAATAAGTCAATATTTATACACTCGTTCAAAAGTAAAGAAATGATAACTTACTTTTTATTCATTATTGTAGTAGTACATTATTGAGTAAATACATACATATAAATCGAGTGGCATCTCCTACCAGCACAGTGGTGCTCCATAATGGATCCATTATGTTTTATTCATATTTATCAAATATTGCTACACATTTCGCTAATATAAAACTTTCATTTAATCCCTACAATCTGTTTGTATGTAACGTATTCTAAAATATTGAATGATTGCAAAAGTTCGTACCAGATTTTCAGAGACCTTGAGACCTTCTCTGAAGAAAAACATTCCGAAACGAATCCCCCAGCTTATAAAACGTTGGAGGATAATTATAGAAAATTGTGGTGACTAAAGTATACATATAATTCATCGATAAAATTATTTACTTCAAAATGTGATCGCTTATATTTTATCTTCAAATTGGGTACGAATTTTTGCAGTGATTCAGTACCCGAGTACTCGGATACTTAGAAATATTCATATATTCGAATATAAATTTACACATGAATATCTAAATTTATTTAATTGACTTATTTAAATGCAAGCTGTATGCGCAAAATGTTCGCCGATCTAACAATAAGTTGCTAGGTTCGCGGCTTGTGAAAGAGGGTACACATTTATACCTCTGTTTTTCGTGATTGAACAAGCGAGTTACAATCTGTCGACGTATAATTTTATTGTTTACGATGAGTAATTCCGCCAAAGAAATTATTCATCAGAATGAAAGAAAACACCGACAACAGGTGGCGCTTATCATGACATTATTCGACGAGATGTTATTCAAAGAATTACATACTCATTGTCAAACAAATGTTTTGAGAATGCCGGTGAATTTTGATTCATGTGCCGGTTCACGTCAATCCTGTCTCATCTCTCGACAATGAGAAAGCGACTGCACCTGTACGCGCCTATCATCACGGTATTTGCACACTCGATGACCTTGTAGGTATCCGTATCGCTTAAGGAGCCTTGAACTTGCACGCTGAAGAATCTTGTACAAACCTGTAGAACGATCACCTTGATTTGGCTTCGCTTTTCTGCAACCTCTCACCATTTTCGACGACGATTTCCTCATCGTCGTAATTATGTAATTTCGAAGATTTTGTAACACTACATTTTCCATTCGATTTGTCAATTCTTTTTCTATGACACCAGTAACGAGGGTTTAAAAATTTTAAATTTTCTCCCTCTTTTGTACGAATTTCTGTTGAATCTAGAAATGCACTTGACGTACCAGTTGGACAACGAAAGGATGTGCTAAATAAAGCATATTTTTGAGTGTTATTCTTCGGAAAACTATAATAATTAAATATTCGCGTCAAATGATCTTTTGGCGAAGTGAAAACAAAGTTACCGAAAAAATGTAAACCAAACACGATTTGAAATTTCCTGATAAAAAAACTTCCAAAGCTTATGCTTACAAAGCTTTTATGCTTTGCGTCGCCGCACCGCGCCGTGCGATTATCTATAATAGCGGATCTGCAAAGCAACAATTACCAAGACGGTGATCACGCTTATCGTGAGTTAATTTGTATAAAATTGTAGATTACGCAATACGGATCGTCGCGATACTGTGCAAGCTGAGCGATTCCCAAGTTTTTTTCCTCGTTGCTTGAGATGGTCGACCGTGGGCTGTTAAGGTCAATGCCAATGCAGATCGATCAAACATTTGGCCGACCGGTTATCGATCAGACTATCGTGAATGCGAACTGACATTCACGCGATACAAGAAATTCGTTAACGAACAGTCTACTATGGAATAATCGATTCAGACATCCTGGTGCACGTGATCATTTCGTTAGGGACTGCGGAACTTCCGTGAAAACTAACTCGCAATTATATTGTAAATAGAGGCGACTTTAATCTGTCATAATAACAATAATACTGCGTGTTTACATACCGAAGTTAGGGATGCTAAAGTTTCTTTTATTTTGTTGAATCTCTTAGAAGTATAAAAAATTAATTGGTGTCTCTGTAGGTCATACATATTGGTGAAATCATTGATTTTCCATCTGTCATACAGTCCGCGACAAAAAGATGGCCCGCCCTATTTATTTAAGGTTTTCGTAATTTGCACGCACTGAAATAATATTTCTCAGAGGTATATACACTCAAATTGCAAAATACAATCTATCCACATAAAACATTGAAAGAAAAGCATTATTTTTTAAATATGTACAGTAATGATAAAATATCGACGTACAAAATTAGTCGAATTACAAAATGATGACACATATATGAAGAATTTATTGAAAATTCTTGAAAAAATGAAAAGAAATATATTTTTAATGGTTCGTAGGACCAGGATAAACAAATATGGAAAGTTTAATTGATAAAAAAAAAATTTCATCAACAAAGAATTGAACTCCTTGGTCAACGCCGCGCCGCGCCGTACTGTTCTGATACGCTACCGCCACGCCACAAAAGCATACCTGGGAATTAAAACCGTATTCGTGGTAATGAAATACCTAAATCATAAATATGTTAAAAACTATTCAGTATCTGCCCCTATAATGGTATATGTATACATAATCAGAGACCCGTTTAGTTTGCGCTCTCCTCGTCAGCGTAACAAAACCATGTCATCGTGCTCTACTATTGTATTTTTTATTTATGAACTATTTCCTAACAGTAATAGCAATAGAGGTAATGCCATTAATAAAATCGTAATTTGTTTTTCGAGTTGTACAGTAATACTACACATTAGAATTGGGAAACAGCTCACAGGTTCGTATTTAGCTCATAAACATCCATCAGAAATATCCACGGAAAGCTAGACATAGGAAATAAAGTGGAAATTCGTATTACAATATAATATTACAAAGCACTGAAAGTACGTGTTATCCGAGGTCTGGGTTAGTCACCTTTGCCCCCACCCCTCCTACCCCGGCCATATTTCAAGATCGATGGTATCGGTAGATCACATACAAAGAATGAAACAATTACTTCGAGGTCATGGCCGGAGTGCACGGCACGGCGCGGCATGGAAAATGTGTGCCGCATCGATTGTCATCGACGTGGCTGTAATGTACGCGGGAACGTCGTACGCGGGACGATAAACCATCGTGTCCAATGACGCTGATAAGCCGGATAGAAATATCGATCAGAGTTAGTACTACGTGTAATTATGCAGACTATTTGGTTCGTGGGTTCCGGTACCATCGCGTATCAGTTTCGAACTATTCGAGCCACCCGCCATTGTTCCGAATGCTATCACGTTGGTTCGCAAAAGTCCTCCCACCCTGATCGTTGGTAACTGAATTTCATACTAATTTACCTTCTCGAAAGACGGCCGTTAATTGTCGAGGACTGAAATTGCGGCAATTACCATTCTATTGTATTTACCTCCGACTTAACCTTAAATCAAACTTCAATTTCTGCACGCCAAGGCAGAAACAAGCTCTGCAATGAATTCTTTCGAACCGTATAAGTTTGCTACATTAGACAACGAAACTTCTGCGAGTGACTTCCATTGTGATCTAAAGAACGAACTAATTAACAGTGCGGAATTATTTAATCTGCGAAACAAATCTAGTACATATTTCTAGGTTTTATAAGTCAATAATTGTGAACATGTATTTTTAAAACGATGATAAGGAAACGAAGTGCTTTTTTTCACATCTTCCTGGTTACGAATCAAATATTGTAGAATATGAATCTCTAATTCCTTCCATATATTTTTCATAAATCCAAATATATCTTCCATATATTTTTAATCAATCATATTCAATTTTTCATTATATTAACGAATATAAATCTCTAATTTGTTCCATAAATTTTCAATTATGTTAAAATCTGGTCATTTAAGAACAGATTGAAAAATTCGGATACAGTAAAGTCGCGATCTGAGTCCCTCGGCTGTAGTCGATCTAAGTTCCTTCGCTTACCCCTTCCACTGAGGGGCATACCCCACGAGGCGCCGAGCAGTTTCTTCTGTAAGGTTGTACAGAATCCACCATTATTAGGTTGGAGAAATGCAGAATATCCAAAATAACATCTGTGTTGTATGATAATATTGAGAAGAAAATAATTAGAAGCAAAATGAATGTTCCAGTTAAAACTCTTTCAACCAATATTGATCCACTCGTCAAATAGAAAGCATTTCTAGGAATGGAAAAAACTGGTTTCTATGCAAATTTTAAATCAAACACGAAGCTTTTACCATTTTCTATGCATAAGCACAACACATTGTAACATAATAATACTTGCCACGAATACACAATATCTCTGAACGCATCATTACTTATTAATGCATATACTATATTTCACCGCAATCCATATGATCTAACGAATAAAAATTTGAAGTCAATCAGTGGTGTGATTGATTGAGAATTTGACATAGTTTCGAGAAAAACGTGATTGAATGTTTAGGTAGAGTATTCGCAGAATATACAGACAGAAAATACTATTCAAATTTCGAGTTGAAATAAGTTCGAAAATTTTGAGAATGGGACGCGACTTTGACAACAGATTTTTCAAATTCTCTTTTCGAAACGACTACAGAAAGATCGATTTCTGTCAAACTTCTCGACTATAATTATCCGTGAACGTTTTCGCAGCATGTTCGATTCCATATCGAGAAAGAGAAAAGGCCTAGGTTAGGTCAATGCTACGCTAACAAAGGCAAAATATTAAATGAGCCGACAGATCAATCGCGAATTCCCATCGCGCGTATTCTCGGCCCAAGAGGATTCACCTGTTTCCCCGCGTAGTTCCCCGCTTATCCGTTCACTGCCATCGAATTCCGTGCGTGACCGCTTCAAGGAAGCCGCAAAACCCAGCTCACCGGCAGACAGTGCAGCATTCCAGGCTGCCGGGACGACGCAACCAGGTCCGTTCCCGCGTATCCGGAGCAGAAGGGTGCATCGAAACAATTCCCGAGATACACCTGATTCCTCTGTCGGGACTAAAGAACGTTTCCCCCGAACAGTCGAGTCAGGTGGAAGGAGGTAGAAGGTGGAGTTACCGATGACGAGTCTCGGCCGAGCTCTCGCTCTGGTAGGGGGGCCCCCGGCACCGGTGCGTACCCTGGTAACATTGGACCCCCACTTGCGACTGACGAAGTCGAAGGCGCATACGGCGAACGCCGGACAGACACCGACACCGACACCGACATCGACACCGACACCGACACCGACGTCGACACCGACGCCGACACTGATATTTACTGGTACATACCGACACGGGCGCGTACACGGACACGTACACGGACACGTACACGGACACGTACACGGACACGTATACGGACACAGCAACGGCAACGGCAACGACAACGACAAAACGGCGACCATCGTCCGTCCTAACGTCTGCAGTTGCAGTCAACCACGGTGCTTACGCTCGAGCACGCGACATTCCGCTCGCAGGGGATTCCCAGAGTCTCCCTTGGACGATCGGCCCCGCGTTATCGTTTCTCGCGTCTCTGTGCAGAGCACGTCGACACAGTGAGTCACAGACGCCACGCAGCAAGCGTTTCTATTCCACGCTAGATTAGACCTCCTAGATCTAGATAGTAAAAAAAAACCTAGAGAGCAAATATCCGCGCACCGAGTCCCGAGCTTGTGACTTCGTCGGCGCTTCAGAAGTGATATAGAAATAGTGAGGAGACTGTTGGAACAAGGGATATACATATACGCGAACAGTGACAGTGAGTAGATCCTTGTGATCCTTGTGTGATGTTCGCAAGATCGTTTACTCGGGATATCTCAGTGAAGGCTTTCTATGATAAATTTCGATTTACCTTAGAATTCCTCGTAACACGCGTGCATTGCTGAGCGCCGCTTTCGTGTTTATTTTCTATTCAGCCGAGCCAGAATAATTTGAAGGGAAAGCGATAGTCCAAACACGACGTTCTGCCTGACTTTCGAAATATTTGACTTTTTTTTTCCTCCTTATTTGCGTAGGACCATTCGTGGCCTGTTGCGGGAAATCCCGATGACTTTCTGCCGGTCGAGATGACGATCTTCGAGAGATAGATCGCATGGTGGTTCGGTACTGAACGCGTTTCAATTTTCAATCGTTTGGTAGATCGGTGAATCACCCGGCCCGATTCCGTTACTCGCGTTCGAGGAAAGTTCAAGGGAATACGCGTACGGCCGCTTTCTTAAATCGTTATTTTCAGTGTGATCGCGTACCCCGACTAGTATATGGTAATTATCGTGACATATATTTTTGAGAAACGGTGTTTCATTCCGCTCGAGTATCTTTGACAGATTGGGATCATCATTGGTCCGGGCAGGGTTCCGCGCAAACTCCCACTACCACCGATGTCACACAATTCCATCAAAATTTTCAAATACTGTTCTTTATCGTTGTTTCTATCGTTGAGCTCGTCGTAATTTTCTGCGTCATTTTCTTTTATCTAAACGCTGTCATAATCGCCGATTTTATAAGTCCAGATTTTATAAATCCTCGAACTTCAAAACAAAAAAACATAACAAAAAGAATACTTTTACCTTTGGATTCATTACGGTTGCAATGATTAAATTCACTTTACGGATGAACATTTTCTAGAAGCAAAAGCAAGATTACGGTTATTGTATGCCCACATTTACTCTGGAGATTAAATATAACAAACAATAGATAGTTTGGATACACCTGTAAAACAGACAGAGATTCTACATATTTTAGCCTTTAAAGGACAATGTTTCGTGTATTTATTTACGTAAAAACAGAAATAAATGAGAACATAAATGAAATCATCGAATTTATTCTACAGCCGACAGGTGCATAAAGGTGATATTAAAATTTACAAAAATTTTGTTCATTTTATTCGACTTACGCGTATATTCTTGTAAACAAATACAAGCACATTGTTTTTCAAAATGTGCCTAATTATATCTAATAATCGAATGAATGTCCAAAGAAACTTTTTATTGAATGTTTAATAAATTTTGATAGGAATATTAGTTTCTGGTTCGAATCGATAAGGTAAGAAGTTAGATATCCATTCATACGTGGTCATGAAAAACTGTCATAAAAAGTTGGACACAGAAGCAACAGATACAGTATTCACAATTCATCAGGACACCTTGGTACTTTATAAACTCGAACTTTTGTTCAATGTTCGGGGCAGTACACGTCAGTTAATACCAGCTCGCATTTACATAGTCTTACAAGAATAAAAATTATTCTACATTTTCTTACTCTAAAGGGACCCAATATTAAACGTAATTAAGTTGTAATGTATTATAAAAACTTCAACAGTTCGCTGCAATTTCGATTGTAACATGTGTGCGAACAAGTAGTTTATTTCTCATTTTCTCTCATATGCAAATTTGTGATTCCAAAATTCTAACGTTAGATACAATTGAATGGATCACTTTTACCTAAAAAATAACGTATTGAAAACGATTATATTATAACAAATAAGATGAAATTCCAGAACAATCCTACTTTTATGCGGTAAGATGAAATTGTTAACCACAGAAAATGACTGATCAGTGAACACACGTTAGTGCAAATTTTTCAACGCACGAGCCTATATTAAAGCAGTTATCTCCGGACTGGCTGGGTACATATTACTTTTACGGATCAACGTCACGTTACAATAACGGAACTACGTCATAAATCGGCGAACGGACTTGGTGACCAGGTAGCCTGATAAAAATTTCTTGGCCACATTCGCGTTACACCGGTTTCTCTCGACACCGTTCCCTTCCACGCGATCCAAGAAGGTCAAGTACTTTTAGACGATCCTTCCGTTATTGATGTATCCCGGCAGTTTTTTATTTGCACTCGACTTCCCCCTCCTCCCCCCTCTCTGTCTTTCTCTCTCTCTCTCTCGAGCCCCTTCCCCCGGACAGCCGCATCACGTTCCATTCCTATTCGAGGGCCTCTCAATAGAATCTTTCGTTCTTCGATATAGAGAAAAGAGACCGGACGGATGGAGTGCAGCTTCTTGGATGATTGCGAAAACGGATCGAGACGTCTCGTTGGAAAAAGAAACGGCTGAAATAGCTGACGAGATAACTGTGACTTTGACCGAAGTGTAGAGGAGAAGAGTGAGAGAACGATACGTCGAAGAAGAGTCGTCGTCATTCGACGGAAGTGCAGGGTGGAGAAGGTGTAATCGTTCTCGCGTCTGAGGTACGTTTACACGTTCGTGAAAAGGTGTCACGGAGGGGGATTTTACATGCGTCATCGCAGTGCGGATACAAATCGTACGCGACGAATCGTTTTGGCGGCAGTACACGTGCGTAACGACAAGCGCGATCGGTCCTGCGGGACAAGAGGCTTTGATCTTCTCTCAAGAACGCTCGGTAATAAATGCGGTACCGAAGATGACGTCTCACATGCTCTCCAAAATGGTTACTCGGCTGCTCCTGTTCCTGGCGTGCCTTGTCACCGCGTGCAATGGTGAGTAAACCTACTAATGGTACTTTCTCTTAAATTCTAAGGATACTTTTTTAACGCTCATCTGCCCAGAGGGCATCTAAGGCTCAATGGAGTTTGTTCAGGGGTCATATTCGGTCAGGAACGGGAACATGTTATTTTAAAAACCATGTCAGTTTCTTTTCAAACTCTGTTTCTGTCCGAAAGAGGTTTTCAAGCAGTTCCATAAGTATTTCTATTAAGAAATAATTCTCAAAGGTACAACTACTCTCTTTGAGCGATATCCGTTATCCATTTCTATATTCCACCGTGTTCTATTTTTATACCGAAAACCTAAACCGTTTTCTGTGAGAAAATTGTCTAGTTTCCTAGTTTCAGAATAAACCTACTGTTTAAGTTAATCTATCCAGTGATCTTCAAGAACTTTTAAAACATTTTGGTCGACAATTTTAAATATACATTACATTAAAGTAACTGAACAATCGTACAGTCCACTTAAAAATCCTATTAAGGGTGTAAGAATGTAAAAAAATAAAGCCTCGCGTTTTCCAATGTAAATCTAGATTAATGTTCTTGAAACGTAAAAAATCACTGGGCTGTATATTATTTTGTTTGCTTGTCACCCTTTCATTACTGTTGGCGTCTAAAGTTGCTTTCAAAATTTGCTTCCGATGTGCTTTTTGCGCCTATAGTCATCTTATTGGCAATATGTACTTACAACAAACTTAGAATACAGCTTAATTTTACTGTTAAATTTTTAGTATGCGTACTAACTATCTTCTAAATAATAGGATTCGCTGTTTATAGCGTACGGTGCGGGTGGAACTCCGACCGTACACCGCGCGTAGTAGAGGGAGTTCCTCTAATATCAGACAGTAGCTATATCTTTAATATTTAACATTTTGCCGAGCTGTTGTATCGTGCAAGTTGAAGAGGAACAAAAACAAACAATAATTACGTTTTATTACATTCGTGTCGCGTGTGCACAGCTGAGGAGATCAGTTGATTGCTGCGGTTGAAAAAACTGGTACGGTGCATTGAACAAGTTATAAACTAGTTGAAATTAAGTTGAAACTAATGTTTCAAATAACTTTCTACATACATATATTGCGCATACAGCGTATTGGTGTTAATACAAAAAATTTTCTTCGATGACTGCACTGTCCCTTTTTGCCGGATAGTAATCTCAGTCTTGTGTGTTCCTTTTGTACAGTAAAGTCTTGATCTAAGAAAAACCTTTGGGTCCGCGCTGTCTCTGTCGTGCTTGTGTCCGACACTGGCAGAGGGAGGGTAACTTTTTTCCCCTTAATTCGTGCTCCCTCCCCTCATCCGACGACTCTGATTTATGGTATATGGATAGATCGGAATATTTTCCGAAACATTCTTTCAATCCCTTAGTGGAAAAATTATGAAGATATTTTTATACACTAATTTATAACGGTATTAATTACAACAGTTTAGAACAACGAATGGTAGTGGTCATCTTTAATTTTGGAAAAGTTGTATGTATGTTGTGTGATATAAGTAGACTACAGATCTTCATGCATAATAAAAATTTTCCATGTAACTTGCAACAAATTGGAGTGAACCAACAATTTATTTTCTTTCTTAATATGTTTAATTGGGTGAAAGTAATATAATAGCATTTATAAATTCTTCTAACGTTTTCACTTTTGCTATAAATGCATAAAATCCGCAGTCTAGTAATAACCAAAAACTACAAAAATTGTACGAACACAAGATTAGTCATTGGAACGAAGCATATTTGATTTCGATTGTGTATTAACGTAAGAACACTTTATCTACCGGAAGCCTATTAACAGGCTTTTTAATAATTATGCCGTACAAAGGCAAAACTTAAAAATCTCTTTTTACATAATAATACCAAACGCAATTATTAAACTACGTTACTGAGGGTACCTCATTGGTTTACAATTGGAGTTGCTGCTATTGCTGTTGAAGAATCAATTAAGGAGTCCTTAACCTTGGATCATTAACTTCAAAAAATTATGAAATAAACTCCGCTATATAATTTGTTAAAATAGATTTAATTTTCTTGATTTAAAAAATATTGTATAAAAATCGTTCCACAAAATAATGGAGCATACCGTTCTTTCACTCCTGCGAAAGCGAAGACGATCCGATCACTTCGTAAACTCTTTCTTTTCTCCCATGGTCATATACATATGTACAATAGAAAAGTCGCTTGATCGAACAAAAACCATTTCAAACGACTAAGAAACGATTCTGTCTTATATTGGTGACGACGTAGCCAATTATGTATCTAGCGCCGCGTTGAGATCGACGAAGAGGGACGCGAACGGTCTGCGAGCTAGCGATTCTAGACGATGACTCCGCGCGTTTCGCTCTGATTCCGCCCGCACGAGATCGCCGTGATTTCGCTTTGTTGTCGGTTGTCGCGCGCCCCTATGCCCGCCGTACCATGCCACAGTGCTATGCCAGCCGTATTCGACGAAAATCGTCGTCGCACGTTTGTTATTCTAACGACACGCTCGCTGTCGACGAAAGTGAATTCAACGTTGAATGGCGCGGCCGACATAAATTTTCGCGTGGCCCGGCCGGCCGACGTCAACGGGCACGGGGGCCTGGTTGCCGGATCCACGTGCCAGGTGCCAGTCCCACCGCACCGTTGCGGTGCGGCCCGTCCACGCCGAACTTCTCAATGAAATGTAATCGTCGCGCGTCGCGTCGCGATTAATCCGTTCAACGTTCAACACGGAAAAGAGAAAAGAGCTCCTGAAAGATAGGTCGCCGCGCTACACTACGCCATGCCACACCATACCACGCAACGCAACGCCACGCCACGCCACGCAATGCCATGCCGGAGAGCATCGCCTTGGAAACGGTATTTCACTGCCAAGGCGCCGGCAAACAAAACCATTCCCAGACCGTTCTGATGAGTTTTTGCTGCTATCGAGCGATTGACGTATTACTCACCCATTAACTCCAACTAGTTCGCTGAAGGAATTTTACCGACGGCGACTAACACTGGTTTGAGGTACATAATGCAATTGTATTATGAAAGTTAGATACAATGCGATCAACTTTAGGTGCACAAATTTTTTATAAAACTTACGTTTGCGGAAGGATGGTCTAAGTTAGCCTTTATCTTAGCATACGTTGTCAGGGGCATGATTCTGAATCACTTTCCCCAATACACTACATAGGGTGCGTCAGCAATAGGGTGGGCTGTACTTGGTGAAATTTTTTTTGCGAGATTTTTTTCACGTCCCCCCCCCCAAAAAATTGTGCTATTGGGTAAGAAAATAATTCCTGCAAAAGTAGAAGTCGGATAAGGGGAAGGCGCGCCTCATTGACGTTGAAGTTGCGAAAAACATGAAATATTGTAGGAATGGGAATATTTGAAGGAAAAACTTTTTATTGAGTAAATGTTCTTCTTGTGTCAAAATATTGATTATAATAGTACCAAAATGTAATATTTTCAATATAACAATGAATTTTATTTACTTTTAATTTACTTTTTATGTATTTTATTGAAAGTACCAATTCTTTTACTTGTATTCTTATACTAATTTAAAAAGTAGTGAAATTAACGTTCGACATAAATATGTTATATTTAATCGGAGCATAATATTTTTAACCAGATGAGCTTCGCGAAAACGGACTTGTTAGCGGGAAGGTGGCGGACAGAAATTAAACAGTCTAATTAATGTGAAATAATCTTAATTCGTACAAAGTACACTTGTACTTGAGTGCATGTAAGGAATTATATTTTTGGAGGTTTAAAATATTTAACTTGAATTTTCAGTATACTCATCACATTGAGCGCGCAGTTACCCGACGTCCGATTGATCTAAAATTTTGGATATATGTATCATGTTTTCATGACATGGAACTATTTTGGGGAGGGGGGGGGGGGCGTGCCCAAAATTTTTTGGTCGAAAAATAAGGTCCACCCTAGTCAGCAACAACCGGACAAAATTCAATTTGAGTTTCCCGCTACATGTGATTTTAGCATACGAAGCCGCGTGTATGACATTTTCACAAAGGTAAAAGCTTCTTACAATAATCCCACGAATCCCCTTTCAAGGAACTCTAACATTTTTAGGACTCTCTTTATACAAGGTGTGGCACGTAACTGTAGCCACGATTTCTCAGGTACTTCTGACAGTCTGACAAAAAAATTATACTAAGAAAATTTAATCAATATTTAGTCGGCTACGTATTGAAATATATGTACGAATGATAAAGAATTATCAAGAAAAACATACGTCATAATTGAAATATGTATGTACTTTCCATGAATGTCTGATTAGCGAAGACATCTCAGAATCAGAGTGACGTAAACTAAAGTGATGGACATGAAAAATTTGAAACAAAAACGTATTGAATTATTGATCATCGTGTTGTCTTTTCTCCAGAAGTATGCTGACTATAATCAGTTACATACATGTAATCGTAAAGTAAAAAGTAGCAACTTTCTATAAATTCATATATATTTACACATGACTGTTACGTAAAAATGAAACTCGTTCTAGGATGTGGAAAAAACTTTCGATGCAACTTTTGTAATGAGTTTTCGGCTAAAAAGAAAAACAATAATAATTTTTACTCATCAGTAGACTACAGATACCTACGCAAATTCACAGTCGCCACAGTGGGATGTTTGACCGATCTAGCTGGCGAAAATTATATTTTTCGCTTAACTAGTTTAAAATGTACCTACTAACTTCTTTATATTTAGTACTTTAACTTGCAAAAAAATAATTACATAAACGAATAAAAATGGTTAAAACAATATTCAGCAAATGATTTTTCCGGTCTATAATGTACGTAATATGGGTTTGAAATGTACTTACTAATTTATTGATTGTATTTAACTTAAAAAAACAATTATAAACAAGTAAAAATTGTTTAATGTTTAATATCAATAATCTCAGACAGCCTCGCGTGCTTGGCACGTCGATTATATCGAGGACATGATTGATCGTGGAAGGACGATCGAAAAAAAACTACAACCAGAGTTGCTAGATGAGGACAGGGAGCACGAATTAAGGAGAAAAAGTTACCCTCTCTCTATCAGTACCGGACAAATGCACGACAGAGACGAAACGCGTCACGTGACCCGGCCGCGGCGGAAGCGTGGGGAATAGCGTTGTAGAAGGGGAAGGTAGAGTGAGGACACAAGTATTAATTTGACGACTCTGACTACAAAATCGTTCGGTTTTAGCGGGATAGATTTTTGTTGATTCTTTTTCAATGTCTTCTCGCGAGGTGTTCGCGATATGAACATGACCGAGGAGCCATGTACCCACGGTCCGGAAGAACTGTTTCTTCTGCGGAGGGTGGTTAAACTCGATGCAATTCGTGCATTTAGCGAAACATCGCTCTTGAATGCAATCACTTAGAGAAGAGTAGTGGCTCTCCCTGAGTGGGAATTATCGTACGATTCTAGTAGGACACCATTTAATATTATATCTTGCATGGATCCAATCAATTGTCTACGATAGTCTTTTCAAATAATTCGATTTCACGAAGCACTTGTTCTCCAATTATCATTTTTCATTTCTTCTTCGGTTAATTTCTAGGTACCACATTTGATTAGGATAACAATTAACAATTTCGTTAAATATCAGAGGCTGAATTTACCTTATTAAATATTGATAGACTTTATGTTATTTGGTTATGAGCAAGTTCCATGAATTTCGCGAGGCAGCGCGCTGCGCCGCGCCAGACAGTTAATACAAATTTGCGCAACCTAAATTACTTGGTGGCATGCGCGTATTGCGTAAGATTCTTCAGCCTTGTTTGATAAAGTGAGTCTAAATCATCTCAACCATCATGTGCTATATTATGAGTGAATATTTAATCATCCAAAAAATCAACTAAATATTAAGTTTTCCAATTTTAATCTGTTAGGTCTTTCAAAAAATAATTGTTGTTTTGAATCGTCAACATTTAAAACGAAAAAATAAGCCGCCGGTAATTTCAAGTCGGATCATTATTTTATTCGTAATTCTGTCTCGTTAAACACCACACTCTTTGCAACAGTAATCACGATTTCTCACACATTTTCTGCTTTCCGAAGCACGCACGAACATGTTTCTCACGCGCATCGTGTGCGCCACAATCAACGAAAAATGCAAGGCGCGATATGATAAATCCTGCTAGAGAAGGATACAAGCCATGACGTATTCTTGACATTTTCGTGAGATTCTGTCTATGTAAATCCACATTGTTTATACATATAGTTTTGTTTCCGTTTGCGTTTTTTCTTTCTTTCTTTTCGACCTTGTATTTCACGGTCAAATTTATTTTTTATTGCATTGTGTTGTACGCGTCATGGGGATGAAAGTAGAATACAATATGTATACACTCTGTACATACCTGTTACCTGGAAGCCAGTAGGTGCTCGAATTGATGGCCCTCAACTCGAATATGGCGAGTATTAGAAACGCTTTCGCGCACATAAAAAGTGTTTATATCACAATATTTCACTCTCTGCACCATGCAACTTTTGTATATTTTATTTTTTCATATTAATTAGACGTAACAGATATATTCAAGGTGGACAAAATTAACGCCCCACCCTGTATGTATGTAGGTAGTCGTTTGTCTCTGTGTGTAAGCTCTAAATCTATTATGTACTGCACACGATACATAGGAGTGAAATAAACAACTGTGATATAATAACTTTAAATAATAGCAGTGGTGGAGAGAGTTATAACTTCAAGTAACTTCTTTCGAAAAACAGATAATAAGTATTTATTTGTTAGCAAACTTAAACTTTTTTTGAAAGTCAATGGAAATGAACGTCTTGCAAATAATGTTCTACTTGTCACTGGCGGATACCTTACCAACACTATATGCATTTTGTTTGTACAGTTACTAGTTTCGAACTTATTATTTAATAATTTCATATTCCGTATCAACTGATAATTCTACAGTTATGTATACATTTTATGTATAGAAAATATAGATAACAGATCATCCGAATAATAGATATTGCGATGACAGGCATTTTATGTATACCTAGAAACCTTACAGACACCGAACACAATCTGTAACAACGAATCGGGTAATTTTGATCGTCGCGATTCGATTAACGCACGTGCTTTTGGCTCGGCAAGTGTTTATGCGGCCTCTGAAAATAAGCGAAAACAAAGAGAAACGAATCAATATTTTCCCATTAATGTATTCGCGACGAGCTTCAAGAACGGAAACATGGCGCTTGGATAGATTTCCGGGGTTATTCTAGTCAAGGACAATCATTAACAGGAAAACACACGTCCGTCGATGAACGCAGACCGTGATCGTCGTGCATCGATTGTTTCAGTTACGCTGAAACGTTAACTAATCAGTCAGGCGTGTGTAGTGTGTAGGCACGAGAAGGTGGTTTTATAATATTCCTTGAGAAACTTCGCTGTGAGACGCAAACAGCTGACCGAGGATATGCGTAAGAATAAAGATCTGTCGTAGGAATCTTTGTAAAATTTTCATTACAGTGGGAGAATATTACAGTAAAGTCCTGATCGAAGTCCGATACCGTGCTCGGACATAGATCGTGTGGGGCTACTATTCTTTTGTGACCGCGTCGACCGCGCCGAACGTAGAAAAGGACAACGCATGTGAACACGGACCGTGTAGCCGAAAACTTACTGCATACCGTCAATTAAACCACTAAATACAGTTGAAATTATATCGTGTTTAGTGTCATTTTAATCAGAAATATGCCACACATAAATTGGTAAAAGTCCCATAAAAACTACACTTTATGGAAAAACATTGAATCATAGATATGTTTTAGGGGGTTTTTAGCGTCACACTTTTTGGTGTCATCACGCAAATTTTGGAATGACCCCCATCCCTAAAAAAACCTGAAGTCATTTGAAGTATCTTTTTCCTTTACGAAAATGTTCTCTGAGGCTTTGTTCAGGAGTTATTAACAAATTTAGCGTTACACTTTTTGGTGTGATCACGCAAATTTTGGAATGACCCCCAGCCCCAAACCCCCATCCGGCCGACCAGCGCGAGTCCTGTCCGGATTGGCGACCGGAGCGCGGTAGTGGGGGTACTCGATTCTACGTCATCGATTCTAGTGAGTCATACCGATATCGGATTCCCGGTATCGGATGACGCGGTATGTTTACACTGCTCGGCGAGCGAGGCAGCTCCAGCTTCTCGGCCCCTCCAGTATGCCCTCCAGTGGGAGTGGTAGGCTAACAGACTAAGATCAACCACCTCCGTGGGACTTAGATCAAGACTTTACTGTAATTTGGTTGCGTATCGAAATTTCCAGGACTACAGTTTTATTCCGATATAAGGCCAAGGCTCAGGATCTTCTTTCGCCGTATTTCGGATGACGGTACTCATTCGAATAAAATGTGTTGTTTATTAGAATAGCATACATACAGACATGTATAAAGACATTTCCAACAATTGTATACAATCCTTCTTCAGAAAAGAATAGAATATGCCCTTTTTCTACACTATGGGGTGTCGAGCGAACAACTTCAAGAGAAGCAGAGGGGATAGCGATTTTTTTTATTTCGGAAGAAACATTGTCGTCTTATATCGAAAGAAAACTGTATAAATGTTGTCGAAAAGAACAAGGTGTGTGCGTGTACGCTAGGGTGGACCTTAGCTATACTTGGTGAAATTTTTTTTGCGAGATTTTATCACGCCCCCCCCCCCCCCCCAAAGTGTGCTATTGGGTAAGAAAATAATTCCGGCAAAAGTTGAAGTTGATCGGATAAGGGGAAGGCGTGCCTCATTGACGTTGAAGTTGCGAAAAACATAAAATTTTGTAGGAATGGGAATATTTGAAAGAAAGACTTTTTGTACCAAAATGTAATATTTTCAATATAACAATTAACTAATTATCATATTTTTATAAATATTTATGCTAAATTTTATGTATTTTATTGAAAATACTAATTCTTATACTAATTTAAAAAGTAGAGAAATTAACGTTCGACATAAATATGTTATATTTAATCAGTGCATAATATTTTTAACCGGATGAGCTTCGCGAAAACGGACTTGTTAGCGGGAAGGTGGCGGGACAGAAATTAGACAGGCTAATTAATGTAAAATAATCTTAATTCGTACAAAGTACACTTGTACTTGAGTGCATGTAAGGAAATATAATATTTTTGGAGGTTTAAAATATTTAACTTGAATTTTCAGTATATGTACTCATCACATTAAGCGCGCAGTTACTTCTATTTCAAAACTTCGCGCTCGATTAGTAAACTTCCCGACGTCCGATTGATCTAAAATTTTGGATATATCATTTTTTCGTGACATGTAACAATATTGGGGGAGGGGGGGGGCGTGCCCTAAATTTTTTGGTCGAAAAATAAGGTTTACTTTCGACATTCGCGCCCCATGAGGCACGCCTTCCGGACGTCCGATTGATCTAAAACTTTGGATATATCATTTTTGCATGACATGGAACAATATTGGGGGGGGGGGGGGGCGTGCCCAAAATTTTTTGGTCGAAAAATAAGGTCCACCCTAGTGTACACATATTCTTTTTTCCTCGAACTTGTCAGTTCACAGATGCACGCACACAACTGTCTCCGCTGTAGTAGTCATCGCCATCAATCGTCCAATGACCGAAAAGCGATATTTCTCTTTGTTGACACTTGATTGTAGCCAAAAAAAACGGGTTCCCGCTATCATGTTTTGGTAGCGGCACTGCCTTCGAGTACAGTACCCCAACGCGACGTTTTGTTACGCGAGAACGTAACGCAAAAGAATCACGCTATTTTATTTTGCGCATCGAATTACGCGTCAAGATAAGACAGGTAGTGTGCGCATCGTCTAAAAAGAACAATGACTCAATCCGCCAACAATACAGACTTGCGTCAATTTGTCCCATTAATCACGAAACGAATACGCGCAACGATTTCAAACGATTTATGGCTCCGCCAGTTTATGTACTTTGAGTGTCAGCGGGCGGCCATGAGCCATTCAGGACCAGCTGAACCGGGTTCCGAATAATTATTAACAGTCACGATCCAATTCTCTAAACGAACTGTTTGCTAATCGCATATGCGGCAATGCGTATACGGAAAACAACTTTGCGATAACAATAAACCGACCAACTGATTTACATTCTTCCTCGTGGGAGTGCCCATTGATTTGATACTAGAGAAGATGTGTGGCATGTACAAAGCAAGAATACGACACAGCTCTTCATAACTACTTGCAAGCACGTCACAAATGTTTTCGCAGTTGTATTGTAAGCAATGTAATTAAATTTATCTTTCCAATTCATTGAAAGGTATTCAAACTATGGAAGAGCTTCTCTTGTCAGTCCTTGAAGAAAATTGATTGATTGTAGACTTCCGAATTATACGTATTTTAAATATGCAATTTCTAAGCGCAACATCTGTCTACGGGTGCTAATAGAACTTGCCGAAAGAAACACGAATGTCTCGATGAGCATAGATGTCTGGGAACCAATTGATTAATTTGAAAATAAAGTTCGTTGTATGACTATACATACTTACATACTCGAGAGTTTAGCGTGTCAACGGCTACTAAATGACCGAGAAACGGTTATACGCTGAAGATAGATTATTTCAATTTACATTTTGAGTGGGCTCTACAAAGCGTATAGTTCATTCGAGAAATTGTCAGATAACAAATGGGAAAGATGAAAACAAATGAAGTTCCATAAACTTGCATCGTCGAAACAAATTTTCAACAAATTCAATAACTTGTCCAGATTTCTTTGTATGTAGTCGTAGCTTACTAACAGCTTACGAACAAACTGATAAATTCTGTTCCAAAATCAGAGAACTTTCGATAGAAATGAGAGAGAGCGTTGATTTTTTTTTTAAATTAAAGTCGAAATAATGCAGAATAAGGGAAAATAGGGGAATTATGGTACACAGTTGACGCAATGACAACGGCGTCTCCGCTCGCGCTTATTGGAGACCTAATGGAGGCATGCGATCGGCGCCGCTAGACCCAGAGTTGGTCAAAATTTTGATCTAAATAAAAATATCGAATAACGAATAAAAAATAAAAAAATTTTTATTCATTATTCCATGGTTCGCGTTTATTAGAGTTGGCAGTAGTTGAGGAAAAATGTATTCGAAGCCTCCGAATAAAAGATACAGATAAAAGATGAAAAAATTATTCGAAGTTCGAATAAAGCCACTTCGTATAAAACAAAATTATACTTATTCGTTAGATAAATTCTCGTCGAATATAATTATTTATTCGATGCTCGTCGAATAAAGATACTTTTTATATTCGAACCATCGAATAATGAATAAAATGTTTTTGACGTTATATTCGTTATTCGAAATTTTTATTTAGATGAAAATTTTGCCCAACTCTGCCCTGACCTACACCCTGTGAATGAACTCATTTTTACAAAATACCGTCGAGGAAAATATACGCGTCTAACAAATTGATTTTCAGCAACTTTGTTGGTGGTCGCGATATTGACTATGTTAACATGTTAAAAACCGTTAAAAAAATAATTGTCGATCGCTGTGAATTCTTCAAACAAGCGTAGACTAGCGGTTGCATTGTATTGACGCGTACGTTCTCCTGATACACGCACAGACAATATTCAATGTATGTTATGGTGTACCGGCAGTTTTTCACTAATATCTCGGAAACTGAACCTGACCGACACGAATATGCAAAGGAAAAAGTTGTTCAAAATGTTGATTTCTATGACATATCTAAAAATCATCAGAATCGGTGAGGGCATCACACATCGAAAGGTTAACCATAATTTTAAACTCACAGACCCATCATACTATCATGCTTGCACACCGTTAGGTTATCATGCAAATATTTCCAACTATTATTGCTTACAATTAAATCTATTTATAACTAATAATATAAATATATTGTATAATGTAATTTTGCTTCAAATATATTACGATATATATTATAAAATATATGTATACATTCAACGAGCATTGCCGAAGTTTACCGATCCTTACTGAGTGGACCTTTAAATTGGTTGTCTCTCTCTGAAAAGTCGTTTTCTTTCCAAGTGTCGCCTCCTGTTGTATCCCTACTCTTGGCTTCTTATTGTTGAAGCGTAGGTTGGCGATACGAAGTTGTGCATCCGTTGACATAATTTTTTTAGAAAGTCAGGAATCTGTAAGTATGGCAGGCGACCCAACATCGTACCGCACCGTTAAAGGATAGGGATGTTGTTCTTAAACCCTTAAGTTGTCCCGTCTGGTTACGGAGTGGGGAAGACCTTACCAGCCTTCTGGTAAGAGCACTGTGATTGACCACTCTTTTATGTCATTTATTTTTTAATTTTTTTGTACGCGTTTGTAAAATCTTTCATGCTCGCCAAAGCGAATGGGTGATTTAGTGTATCCCTCTTTATCTCGAAACACTGTGAAAATACTTTGTAAATTAGAACTATTAATTTGTGATAGAGTTTTCCTCGATCTTTAATCGAGCCTTCGACGAATGGTAACTGAACGGATCCGAACAGCTCGCCCGTCATCGTGGCAAAGAGGCAACGCCCACTCGACGCATTTTGAATTTCACAACGTCGTCGTCTCTACGTGGTAAAAGAAATCGGCCAGTCCTTCTAATTGTCCTCTCGGAGACATCGTTCGCGGGTTGACGACCGCCGCGCTGCTATCGATTAATTCTTAATTACGGAATAAAATCCTCTTCGTCGCGTACCGTCCGTCGCGTCGCACGTCGCCGATCGAGATATCCTTCATTTTCTTGCTTCTTTTACTTCTCTCTCGCGAGTCTCCGGACTACGTGGTAGGTACAAGAAACGGTTGGCCTTGTCTTACGGTCGATAATCTCGGGATGGGATTCCATTGTTGTGGAATTAGTCACGACTAGGCCTGCGAAGATACATCCGGAATGATACCTGGCCCGACTCGAATACTCAAAATGCCAAAGTTTTTTTAATTTTTTTATTGAACAAATCGCATAACCGATTTATTACAACATTGAGAATAGACGAAACAGAAGTGTACAGAGCAAAAAGAAAATGAAAACAAACAAAAATAGAGATTTACAATTTTTTTTTTAAACATGCAGATCACAGTTATTTAAGAAAGACAGTATATGGACGCAGGCTTTAACGTTGTCACCGGACAACAATACAGAAACGTCCAGAGACAGCCGAAATCTTACCGTAAAGAGATTGTGCAATAATCTAGAGCTTTGAGTATCGTATAATTTCACATTCGTAATTACATTGACACTTAGGATTGTCAATAATACCGATATGCGCGAGAGAATCAGCAAGATGATAGTGATCGGCTCCTGCTTCTATTTAACGTAACAATAAACTGGGGGGATAGTTTTTTACGCTCAAACCAAGGATAACGATTATCACTATAAAACTGAAGAAAGTAGAATTTGCCTTTATACGATCCTTGGTTTTTTATTATCGTAGAAGTATTGTGGAATACTTTCTTCTTGTGAACAGATCGTATAGATCAGTAAAAGGAATTTTTTAAATACTTAAGGAACCAAAAGAGATTTTGGCTAAATGGTGAGCTGCATTGCTCCAGATCCCGGAATAAGCCGGGGAACCCAGGAAATTTGATAAAATAAATATTTGAGTTGTTCCGGATGAATTGGTTATATTTCTTTTTAATGTCCAAGATAAAAACATTTATTTTACCATTAAACTTGACAGTTCGAACACTTTGGAGAGCGCTTGGAGAATCCGAAAAAATGAAGAAATTATGCGAATCATTTTTCAACACAATGTCAAGAGCATTGTTTAAAGCAGCACATTTAGCCGTATACACTGAGGCATTTTTCAAAATGCTCACATTAGAGTGAAAATTTATATCTGTATGTAAATACAGCAAAAGCAGTCCATCAAGAGTCAATTAATTTTCTGTGAGGGGTCAACAGTTTTTCTAAGCTCCAAACCAAATTCATAGTTAAACGGAATATCCATCGGAAAAATCTGTCAATCGCGTCAAGTAACGATCGAAAACTACGTACATATCAGAGTATCAAGAACGTGGTGAAGAAAGTAAGAAAGTATAAGAAAGTAAATGCCGGCCTTGAACTCTCTGAATCAGTACGCGCCGCGCCGCGATTTAGATTCTGCGCGATCGGATTCTTTTCTATTTTTATTTACTTTCCGTCTCGTACATCCCCTGAAATCTCATGGTATATGTCAATAAATAAAGCTACGACAATTTGTGTGACTAGCAGATGTTTATAGTCAGAATTACTGCTGTAATGGTTTTATTAAGTGAAACGTGTTCCCTTTGTGCAATATAAAAAAAACATTCAGCAAAGAAAGTGCTGATGGTAGAGAACGTGTGAAAGTTTATACCGATTCTCTCACACGTACACTAAGATATTGTTCGGATCGAGAAAAACGAATGAAAAGTATGTACATATACAGACCAGCACAATCGGAGAGTACTTCGACATGTCTATTAATAATATCGAATGGTAACACCATACACACGACACCAACTTATGCAATCATTCTCACGGCTTACTACCGTGTAATCAAACGACGAAGGATGTCGGGTAGTCGTGTCACAGATATCCAAGCAGAATTTTCTATTATGGATCACACTGTTAACGCGCTAAGTAAATGTGGGCATGAGGTTCCTGCGGGAAGGTTATTAACCCTCGGACGCGGCGGACCATTCTTCATTGAACATATTTTTTAAGGTGTTTCTTGTGAACATGTTGATCTTTAAAACGGCAGCTGTTCATTTAATTAATTCGCCAAAAACTGAACAATTGAATGTCGATTTAACACTCGACCGGTCGCGTCGCGCCCATTTCTGTAAGGTCGCGCTGGGCACATTTTACCCGATCTTCTCATCGTTTTTACCGGCCTAAATACATCCCATTGTAATAATATAAATAATATAACATTTATTATATTATAATAATACATAAACCTGAAACATTTATTAACATAAAAAATATAATTACAAAAAAAAAATGGACTTAATCAGTGTACCCAACGAACAGACTTGTACAATACATACATATAATGGTCTACCGTCAACTCCACGTTACCGAGGGGGAGCGACGGCTAAAACCTCTTGGGGGTTATTTAGAAAGGTGACCTTGATAACATATGTCAAGGTCAATGTCGTCGGAACATCCTCCCCTAAACGTAATATTTACCAAATCAACTGCTAATATTATTTTATAGCTTTAAAGATTTTTATATCTACATTAAATGTTTAAATGTTCTTTTATTATTTATTATATATATTGTTTTCTCATTTGTTCTGTATATAGTATATATTTTAAATATGTGCATTGTGCATATATAAAATAAATATAAAATTATTTATTCACTTCGTTTGTATCTTTTCTACCTAGTAAACGTATAACAATTAAAATGGTTCTATATTTGTAAAAAGCCTCGTTCCAAGCCTTAAAGGGATATGCGAATTTATTATGAACCGCATAAAACGATCCGTGACTTTTTTCCACCTAGAGTATGTCGATATGTTCCACTGTGGCGTCGCATCTGATAAATATCTGAGAGAAATACGACATAAGAGACTGATGGTTTCCGTTGTAGCTGTCAACTGCAGTGGCGCAGCTAGACAAAGTAGATAAGATCCTAGCAGCAACAGGAATTTATTTTGTTATCTCAGTTTTTAAATATCGATTTCGGAAACTGATATTTTTCAAAGACATTCAATATTCTCAACTTTATTAGACTATTATTAAATATAATACAATAAAAACTTGTGTTAAAAGTTACTTAACAATTCGTGTCCGTCCATGGTTTATATTATTTTCTTCTTTAACCTCAGAGAAACGTCATTTAGTCTGTAGATGTAGATATTATGAATTTACGACTACATCATTAAGGGAGACACGAAACAATGGAAACATCAGAAAAATGTATCGATACAACTATCTATTATATTCGTCTCATTGAAACTATTACCAAAGAGAAAAATATTTTTATTCAACCATGAGTTCGTTTAATTCGGACAGACAACTTTTATTTTGCGTAATCACGATCTGCGAACCAACCTTTACAGAATGTTGAACAGCTTGTTGACTATCTTGTAAGATATCAGAAAATTTTCGCAAGAAAAAAAATAATAAAACAGTATGCATTTGTGATAAGTGTATAACACTATGATGTCATTTCTGGATCAGTTGGATCGTTGTGCATGTACTAGAGTACTAGAGGAATCAAAGTAATTTAGGGAATCACGTCGCGGCGGTCGTAAATTGCATAGTTGATGGAATAGCGGCAAAAGTAAGATTATAAACCCGGCTACCGGTCTGTCGGGGCAGCACGTAGCGTCATAAAACCACGAGTCGATGAGTGTGTCAATGTAAAATGGAAACGACCTTCCAGTGTCAGCGACCACTTTGCTCGTCCTCAGACGAGCACGCTAAGGGGAGGTGGCGAACGTTACGAGACAATACCAAGGACCAAGTTCGGTGGACGTGGACACATTATTATACATACTGGCCACGTAGAAAGTGAGGAACAGTCTACACGGTCGCTCTTTCACAGAAATTTGACCTTAATTACCCGTTGAAAACAATGACAATTTTTTACAAAACATTTACATTAGCCAAATAATAACGCTAAATACCCTTGTTGTACACTGGATATTCATGCAATGTTCAAACTGGGAAAATAACGAATACTAGAAGGTAAAAAAGATTACATATTCCTTTATCGATAATTCTTATCAATTGCAATCTTTGTCAAAATCTTTTTTGCACGCCATCTAGTAAATCAATGCTTCTCATTTGCTCGAAAAAGTTCAAGACATTTGGTCTAATTTTAAAATAGTTATTCTTATTTAAAGGGCGTTCAAATAATTTCGTGGGCTACTGCACTACAATTATTATATTATTAAAGTAATGTAGTTTATATGTGTTCAGAAATATACGCTTTTACATTATGCTTTCTAATATTTACTGAAAGTTTAATGCAACAAGAAAACTGAAGCAAAGATCCTTTCTAATCTAGAAACTACTAAATGTTGAATAGTTTATTAATATCGTACACAACGGTATTTAGTATACCGGATACAGTCACACTAGCATTTAAATAAAATTGCTGAATGAAACCTGCTAATATAAATAACTCAAGGAAAAACTGTTTGACGCCTTTGTTTGCGACAATGTGGTTACGTAATATCGCAGGTTGATGGGATAAGGAAACTAGACGTATAGGGGTTACCCTTATCTCACCGACAATTATTTCAACGACAATCGTTTCACCGGCACGACTTCATCGACATCTAACTTCGTTGACAATATTAACTCACCGACATTTTGAATCACCGACAGTCATTTGCCCGACAATCATTTTCCCTACAGTCATTTTATCGACAATCATTTTCCCTACAGTCATTTCATCGACAATATCGATTCTCGGTATCAATGAAAACGTTTGTCGGTGAAATGATTGTCGATGAAATGACTGTAGGGAAAATGATTGTCGGGGAAACGACTGTCGGTGATCTCAAAATGTCGGTGAGTTAATATAAGGGTAACCCGACGTATAGTATACCTCGTCGGAGTTGTCAGTCGGGGTTTTTACAAATATTTCATTATCGATCCGTCCCTGCGTCTATTTGCACATGGTGACAGACGCGCGACGCAAGGCGATTGTCTACGTGACTGTCGTAGCTTCCTGCCTGATGTGTCCTACATATATGTTCAGCTGAGTTCCTTCGGATCATTGTGTAGTTTACTGTGTTAAAGATGATCTACACTTAGATCGATCTGGCGAATCTGCGAGGACTATACATTATTAGACTAGGGTGGCTCTTATTTTAGATTTTTAATTTTTTTTACGGCACCCCTCAAGATTGTTGCAATCAATAAAAAAAACATCTATGCAAAGTTTGTGCTCGGTCAGAAAACGTGCCTCCGGCACCTTAAACAATAAAATAATTAATTTAATGCACATTAAATTTCTTTAACGGTTCATTTTAGAGAGCTTTTCGAAACGTAGTTCTCTTTATAAGACCTTTACCCTTGATAAAGTAGAACCTGAACATTTTTTGATTTCTAATATGGGAAATATGTATACTTTCTGCAAAATAATATGCAATTAAAAAAAAGTCAATTTCGCAGGTTCAAAGAAAAATACACATTTTTCGTTAGTCTTTATTGATAAAAGATAATGAAAACACGCTTCAGTTTTGAAATTTCAAAAAAAATTTTTGATTTTGTTTTGAAATTATTCTCAATTTTTTCGAAAACTGGTTACGAAAAAAAGTAATATGACATAAAAGACGCAGTCTGTCCAGATCTACAAGTTTTGTTGAACATATTTTTCGATACAGTCAATAATTTAGAAGGTATTCGAGAAGAACTATTTTATGAACATTTAATTATTTTAATGTTTAAAAGCCTGGGTGCACGTTTTCCCGTTATCCGATCGAACTCAAGCTTTGCCCAGATTTTTTCTTAGTAATTGTAACAATCCTCGGGGGTGCTGTAAAAAAATTTTGAAAAAAGGCCAAGACAGACATTAAAAGAATTTATAGATCTTGGGATATTTCTTTAGACTTTTTAAGATAATAAATGGAGAAAATGCATGTTCATTTAAATATGGTTTCTTACAATTACCTCAGGATCTGCAGACTAATTATTACTCTACTGTTACTCTTCCCTCAGTTTAAAACCCTTTCAATGAAAACGTTTAAAGGAATGTTCTTGTTATTAGCGTTTCACGTTGCACGCAATCTGAATTTCAAATCAATCGAATCTACAATTCAAAGGTATATCGAAGAACTTCTTTATGGACGATCAGTTGGCAATTTAGGGGGACGTGATCGTATTATGGGACAGCTGTCGCGGTGTTTGTAATGCATGTGGAATCTTGAAACGTGTTCTTTTTTACGCTATGAAGCAACATTGTGGTTAAAACGAACCTCGTCCTGAACTATTTAGCTAATTGGAATTTGTTGCGTCGTCTCATGCCTAACAAGAATAAAGGACCGTTGAGTGTACGCATCCCAAAAGGGATAAATAAATGACAGTCAGGAGGGTAAACTTGTATTTTTAATGAACTCGACAACTGAGTAAACGGAGTCTAACAATTCAGAATTAACAATGGAATTAACTTAAAGTGACTGTGACTACAGTGATTTAGTTTTTAAAAGCATCGATCGCAATATCCTCACCATATTTATACCCGAGGGTCCTTCGTGGGCGTAAACATTGTTAACCAATGGAATAAGTCAAGGAAATGCATGGGCGGTTGCATTCTAGCCCATTTTCCTTTGGTGGGGTCGAGGCTGACCCGCAGAGGTAGCCTCCATAAAAATACCGGGGACAAGGGTTTTTTCGCAATTAGAAGTTCCCAATAGCTCCGAGTCGCACGTGGATGTTTATGACCCGTCAACCCCTACTTACCAATATGGCGGCCCCTTGCCTTTCAGAAACAATGAAAATTACTGAACTTTAGACGCTCATAACTTTTTAACGAGTGCACTCCGCAGGTTGGGACTTCGATATTTGGAGTTTTCTCGACAAAATGAACAGGTTTAGACATATAAAACTCGAAAATCTCTGGGTTCGCAAGAGCAAGTTTGACCCATTTGCAAATTTCCGGACCTTATTAGGTCCCCGAGGTGAACCTAAGCATCGGCATTGGGGCTGTTACTTTTCCGAAGCTTCGACTCTTCGAAATCTTCGACTTTCCAAGGAAAGTAACAGCCCTAGTCGTAACAGAATTTTGATATGGTATTTGTGAAAAAGAGATACTTTCCGTTGGTTACTTTTCAATTCGATTGTAAACTTTGGTGTCGCGGTATGTTCGCAGGTATACCGGTGACAGATGAGGTCGAAGAAACTACCACGGTTAGACCTTTCAATAGTAATTTGACTGATCCTGAAATTCAGGGTCACTCGATGGACGATATTTTGCCGGGAACGAAGGCGCCACCGATTCCAGTAACATTCGTGGATGCTCCAGTACACACAGAAACAGAACTCGGCTCGTCGATACTTCTGGCATGCAGGACCGCCAGTCCCGTGGCCGAGTGTCAATGGTCCTGGCAATCATTACCTCCGGTTAATCTGCCGCTACCGGATAACAGCGAAAGTCCACCAAGCTCGACGAGTTAGTCATTATTTCTATTAATACAGTCGAACCTCGATAACTCGAATCTCCCCAAATACAGCTACGAAAAACTAATTTTTGCATTTGTGATTCAAACGGGGGCACGATTACGATTTCCGTGGCCCCCACTTTGAAGGTTAAATTTGTGTTCTTGGGGTAATTTTAAGAAAAAACCTGCATATGTTATAGGCACCAAATCGGCATGGTTTAGGCGGTAAAGTAGATTTCCTGTTTTTTATAAACCTCCAAATATCTCGGAAACTATGCGAGATATGGCAAAATATATACAGACCTTTTTTTGTAAATTTCCTATAAAAAAAACATTAAAATGATGTTAAAATTCCGTGGTTATTGAAGTCTTCGAGTTATAGAGGTATTGACTTATCGAAGTCTTCGAGTAAGAGAGGTTTACCATACGAAAATTCGACTTACAGGGGGTTTGTACAAGAGTTAATAATTTGCTGATTGTAATAGTTTTAAAGAAAGAAAAGTTCAATTTTTGGAGATGAGTTATTTAGTATATACATATAGTAAATATAATCTAGTTTTTTGTTTTTCAGCATTCGAGAGAATTCTAACAGTTGAAAAAAAGAAGGCAGTATCGATCGATTGATTACTGACACGCGACACATACATAGCTATAACTTCGAGTTATAGAGTTAGCGATGATAAAAGTTTCACTTATAGAGGTAAACTTCGAGTTATAGAGGGTCTGGCTATTCTAAATTCGAGTTACAGAGGTAAAAGAATGCATTTGAACTTGTCGAAAATAATTCGAGTTAAAGCAAGTTTTATTTCGATTTGTAGAGGTTTTTAAAGTGCAGCAGAAGGGAATTAACAAAATTTTCGTCTTATAGAGGTTTTCGAGTTAAAGAGATTCGAGTTATCGAGGTTTGACTGTATTACTATTAGTATTACTATTACTATATGTATGTATACATATTAGTATTACTATTACTATATACATATTAGTATTACTATTACTATATTAGTAATAGTATAACATTTTTATATGGATTTATAAAACTTAAAATTCTACAAGAACTCGATGAATCTAATGAAGCAAGTTGCTCAACACATTTACTGCTGTGCCATTCATACAGACATGTATACATAATACATATCCATATGGGTGATCTAGATGTAAAAATGAATCTTTCTGGTATGTCAACTTGACATTGTCAAGTGCGTCAAATTTTGCTATAATTGATACGAATAAACTCATTCGTCCGTTTTTGCTTCACTCAATAAACCACTTCGATTAATAACATTTTTATTGTTGCTGATTTGTCAATTAATATATTCAAATAGCAGCCCAATGGCATAATAATGATACGCAATACAACAAAGCTTCCATAATTTTATATTAATGGATTTCCTCGCTTCGCGGGTCGAAAAATAATTTAGTTTTTGGAATTTTTTAAACCAAAATTAGAATACGTATCTGTCCCACTAACTCTGTTATAAGGCGATATCTCCGCTATTTTGTGTATTACGTAAAATGTCAAAAGGTCAAATTATCTGGTTCGAGGAGACAAATATTATTGTGGGAATAATTTTTTCAAGTTCCTTTTTTTCTTCTGGATTTCAAGGTCATCGATCTTTTTTGTATATAACTACATATTTTTATTACTATGATTTGATAGTCGAGTTCAAGATACCCATGACCTACAAATGGCATGGTCTTCGCGTGATCGTGAGTAGCAAAAAGTTACAAATTTTTGGGACTTGATGTAAATAATAAAATAGCTACAACAGAAAGATTTCCTCAAATAGTTATATTATTAATGGTTATACATTAAATAATTATTAGTATTAGTTTGAGTGAGGCCGCATCGGTCCCAATTGTTCGCTTAAGGGTTAAGGATAAAGTGGTAGATCAAATTTTACATCACCTCTAGCTAAACGTTTGAAAGCGGAAGGTCATGATAACGTACAGAAATTTATCTACAACTATCTTTGGTAGACAACAGTTAAACTTTGACCTTAAGTCGAAGACCAAAGGGGTAGAATTTATAATAGCCTTGTGGAAATTCCTTCGAGTACGTTTCTAAATAGCCACGAAACAATGAAGAGGAAGTTAGAGGAGTCTTCCTGGTGGCCCTAAGGCAATCTATTACATTCTTGAGCGAGCAGCATGAATTCTTCCTGACATTAGGGCTGTGCTTTAGATTCGAGTATACGATTAATTTGCAATATTCTCTCGTGATACACAGAGCTGCAAATCAAATAGATTACTCGTACGGCCTCACCGCTTTTAACACTTTGGCTGTCAACCTAGCAACCTCGAAAATTTCGTAAAATCAAAGTAATTTATTTAATGAAATAAAAATTCGAAAGTTAAGGTGTATGATGCTCGGTACTCGGTACTCCTCCACCTTCTGGCATTTTACAAACCCCAAGCAAAGGTATACTAAATATTATACAATATTTATAATATTGTATGTGGTGTGTAATATGATGTGCTAAATATTATACAATATTTGTAACATTATACTAACTATTATAAAATATTATACTGCCACCCCTAATAACATTGTTATTTATACAAATGCAAAAAAATGTTTATGGAGAAAGTTATCGTATTTGGAGGCTAACCTAAGTGTTTTGGGTGAGGGTCACCTGAAGATCATATTTTCCATGATGTTACGAATAGTAATTTGTTTTTTTTTTAATGGAATGACCTATTTTGTATATCGTAAATCGATGGAAATAATTTTCCATATTTACTTCCCATATTCAAGTTAAGGGATGTTTGAGCACATACTAGCTTCCAGGTAGTACGTGATAGTAGTTACGTAATGAAAATTATTTTTAGACATATGAAGGTCAATACATTTTTACGCAGAATTTGATACTCCATCGATTCACGATACAAATGATAGGTTGTTCCATTTAAAAAAACATTACTGTTTGTAAGGTCTCGTAAAATATGACCTTGAGACGACCCTCACTCACAGACACTTATGGCCTCCTCCAAATACGATAAAATTGTCCCGAAACATTTTTTGTATCTGTATAAATAACAAAGTGATTAGGGGTGACAGAGTTAAATATGTGACTGTTTGTATACCATATTGCACAAACATGAATTTTCAAAGGAGAATTAATTCCGCCATTCTTACGTGGACTGCACAGCAGTCGATGTGTTAATGGTACCATATGTATCATGAAAAAGAGCATAAACTTGTCTCCAATCTTTTCATTTGGTTCAAATTACTCCTACAGCACTCGCGTGCCGCGTATTTATGTCTGGTTGTAATTTATAGCCACCACTGTCTCGGTGATTCAGACGACAGCTACGCCAACTACCAATCCGTTGCCGGTACGACAATTTCCTGCCTTCGGGAACAATAGCAACGACTGTTCCGTAAGATTCTCGAGCACGAAGCACGAGCAGACCGGATACTGGACCTGCGCTGCAAGAACTTCCACGAATGATCCTTTCACTAGTACAGAACCTGCCAAGCTTAGCATCGTCAATGAGAATCAGGGTATGGAATGTTCATTGTCTCTTGGAATTTCTGATTCAAGATCGAATCACATTCGGTGTGATCTATCGATCGAATAATTCTTTATGATTCGATAATTCTTCATATTTATTATCATTTAGCAAAATGGTAGTGAGTCATAATAAAACAATCATTTAGATATTTGTTCAAGTTCATTAACACGAATCGCATATTTATGAAGATTTCATTTTATTATTGCAATTATTGAAAGTATAAAGATTCATTTGTGGAAAATAATGGAATAAATTTCCTTCTCCAAGCATCTATTTTATATTGAAAATTATGAGCAATCTGAATAAATTTAGTGTTGCCATTTTTATAAGGCAACATTTACCGATACTTTTAATGCTTGGTAGGTTTAGTGTTAAAGTATTTAAATTTTTTCTTGTAATCTTCGCTCGACCCACGTTTTGGTCCTCGATTTGTTCCAAGATTTGGTCCACGATTTGACCCACATTTTCAGCATAGCAGAAGAACTGCACGCATATACAACTACTTGACTGGCTTTCAATTCTTACATTTCTCTTTTAATCAACTTCTAGTTTCTTTTCTACGTTACCGTTCAATACGGTAGTATTATCAAAACGATATCTAATTTTACTTTTAAATCAATTTTATTTCAACATCAACAAATGCGGTTGTCGTGCATTCTTTTTATACGAGTGAAAAGACAACACATTCACGATAATATTATATGATGTTTGATCAAGGTAAAACAGCTACAAAATTCGTTCATGAAGAACGTGAACGAACAAAAAATTTAATTTTTACCGTAATACAGTCAAGAAACTTCTAATTAGTTGACAGAATATGTTGCTTACAATGGTGCTTGTTTTGATTAATAAGTAGATTTGGAAAAAATTGTGCTTATTTTTAAATGGAACTGTTACAAATCGGAGATTTCATATGCAACAACATAATACGTCGCATCGACATTGCCAGCTAAGGGTTGAACAGTAATTTCTTTAACATTTTCTTCAAGCTACAACCCCAAGCAAGCGTAATAATTACGATAATAAGATAAGCAACACTTGTAAAATGTCGTTTGCAATCAATATGATTTAGTTTATAATATTTTTGAAAAGTTTAGTAAAATCTCAGGAAGCCCATCTCACAAGTTAAGGATTAAAAGCGACGCATTGTGTTTTTCATGTTGCTGTGCAATAACAAAGAACTTTTGTAACAAACTTGTATAACAAATGAATCGTGTAAAGCGCTGACATCAAACGACGTACCTACAATTGTTTTTAGGTATTCAGGTGGCATTTGCAAAATACGATAACGTTGTCGAAGTACCAGCAGGATCCTCGGCGCAAATAATGTGCCAGATGAGGTCACCTGTTCGTGAATGTCAGTGGTCCTGGCGACAGTTGAACCAATCACAACCGTGGAATCTCGAGGTGAAACGATTCCCAGCTTTTGGTAACGAGAGCACGGATTGCAGTATCAAGTTCAAGAATGTGTTACCGGAACAAGAAGGATACTGGACATGCGGCGCCAGAATCGACCCAAATTCCTCATTCACACAGTCAAATCCCATTCGATTTCTCATATCGGAAGGTAAGAGAACGTAAAATACAAAAAAATATTTGCTCTGACAAACGTTAATAATTTTCCCCTCGAAAGAACATTTGCAGTTGACGAGATCAATCTTGCTTTTCGTTTTGTTTTTCATGAAATGCAATTGGGACTTTATATAAAGATTTGCAGCTTAGAATTACGTAACTTGGAATCTGGAAAATATTGATATTTTTGACAATTTTTTCAGTAAAATCATAAAGTAAATAGGAAATCTCGTTGTATTTGTTTTTCTTTTTTAAAGAGGATACTTAATCCATATGCAGGATAATTGCTACACGATTTGACCTGAAAGAGAGAGCCAATAATTTTTATCCTCTTTACCATACTAAAATGGAAGATCCTTGGCAGAAAAGTATCGCTTCCAGCTGAAACATTTTGTATAAAAATATTCATAGAGAAGAGAATACTTTTAATATACATAAATTCCTACATAAAGTATCATAAATTACAACGTACATATTTCACAGCTAACGTAGGATTCTCTACTGATTTCTAGGCGAAGTACTAGATTTGTCGAGTTACGAAATAAATCGTTAATCGAGGTATCAAAGTCCCGATTGAAAAATTTCTACGAAATTTGTTCTATCGCTATGCTCATATTTAATTGTCTTCGTTCTTGCTTCTCAGTCGAGTTCGTCCAACTGTCTAGAGGAATTCAAGTAGCGCCTGGTGAGTCAGTGCTGCTCAGATGCCTGGTGAATAAGCCAGTGGTTCAATGCGAGTGGTCCTGGAAGGCCACAAATTCCAGTCAAGAGCCTTTGTTAGTAAAAAAATTTAACCCGAATAAAGACGCCGATCACGACTGTTCCGTGCGTTTCAAAAACATTCTGTACGAAGAAGAAGGCCTATGGACATGCGGCGTCCGATTATCACCGGAAGGAATTCTTCATGGGGCACCTCCAGCGACCGTCAGCCTACTACCTACAGGTATAATTAGTCTCGATGTCGCGTTTAAATGTCACATTCTTCGAATCCACAGAAACTTGGTTTTCACTTCCTCGAACGTCGATCGATTTCTGTACCTGCTAATTGGAAAGATATTTCGAACAAATTCGCTGAAATCTAGCATCGAAGGGACACACGCGATAAGTTGTTCGCTAGAACGTGACGTTAATCGATTCGTTTATCTCCGATCGTTTCAGCCAAAGTGAGCTTCGTTGAAATGCCGACGGACACTTCCGCGCCAATTGGTACGGAGGCTTCGTTGAAATGCATAACTAGCAGCCGCGTTGAGAAATGTACGTGGACCTGGAAACCGCTTCACGGAAACGATCCTGAAGTCGTCGCTCAGGAATTTCCGAGCAATGGTGACCTTGGTAGAGATTGCTCGCTCACTCTACCACGCGTGTACACCGAAAAACAGGGTCAGTGGGCCTGTCAGGTGTCGATCAGTTCTCTCAACACGGTACTGTCTTCTCCCTACGCCAAACTTACCGTCTTCGAACAAGGTAATTTCTCTCCTTTTCTTTCTTCTTTAACTATTTCGTTCTGCATCCCACGTACAATACATACAGGGTAAGCCACCTGACGTTTGCACCTCAAATATCTTTGTTGTTTATAAAGACACGTCAAAGTTGAATGATTCAATGGGGCTCGCACGATGCCATCAAAATATTTGTTTTTATGTTGTTGTTGTTTCTTTTTTAGACATTTCAAGGTCACTTTCATTTTTTTAAACAGGATAACCCCCTTTGAAACATCTGCGATGATAGCTTCTTTCATTAGGAATTCAGTGACCATAACTACTCAAGGTCACTCAAGGTCACAGTCAGTCGAAATGTATAAGATTTAAAAAGATTATTTTTGTGGGGCATGCTAAAAGATAGCGCATACATAGATGAGTGCTGCAACAGTTGAATTCTTTCTCAGTCGGTTGATTCTTCTAAAAATAAAAAACGGATTAAAATTTGTGAACGAAACTGTGAACGACATTTCTATTAATCCCCTATTTACGCTTTGTGTTATTGTTGCAACATTTTTCATGATTAGTTTGCTGATATTGTTGAATGTTGTCATTGTAGGAACAGTTTAGTATTCCCCGCTAAATGCTTCCCCCTCTACCACTGAATGTAGCTCGATTCTCCTCTGGAGAACTCTCTGCAGTGTCGTCAAATCAGGGGAATTAACTAGAATTGAGGGGAATACAGTTACCCTCTCTCTGCCAGTACCGGATTAGCCACCGGGCCGTGGAGGAAACGTGGGGGAATAGCGTCATAAAAGGGGAAGGGTAGAGTGGGAGTAGCCTTAATCTGGCTACACTGACTCTCTGCATGAGGAGAATACGTGACGTCACATTATTTCCACTACTGCTGCTAATACCTGGGAACTGCTATCACATATTCTCCTCGTGCAGAGAGTGCTAGAGGAGAGTCTGACTGTAGAGTGGGAAGCGCAAAGACATTTTCCGGCAACTCTGCTTATAACTGACAACGCGACGTACAAATCGTTCCAGACGAGGTGAAATTCTCGGAGCTCTCGCAGGGCATACAGATATCGTCCGGAGGGTCCGTACTCCTTCGCTGCGTAACATCATCGGCGGTGGAACAGTGTCGATGGTCTCTGACGCCAGTGAACTCGAACACCACGGTGGTGGTGAAGCAGTTTCCTGCGGTCGGGACCGAAGCCAGGGACTGTAGCGTTCGATTGAGCCACGCTCTCGCGGAACAGGAAGGACTCTGGACCTGCGGCGCGAGGATACGCGGCAGACAAAACTACACGGACGCGCCGCCGGCGAAGCTGAGCCTTCTGGAACCAGGTATCATCGAATCCTGAGATGGGTTCGCGAAGTTCCTTCCACGGTGAGGGTATCAAACATTAATGAATCATCGATCCTTGGATCTGTGGTCGACGTGATCGCGCGACGCAACGTATCGACAAAAGCGTTTCTCGCGAGGACTTTGAGACGTGGTCGAAATCGACGATCGGCCATAGATCCTGAAGTGTGTACAGTGTAAGCGTAGTATGTTATGTGTTTTACGTATTATTGTACAGGACGAGTCACCGGACTACATAAAACACGAAGATAGAATATTTTTTTTTTTAATTTATCGAAGCCATAGAAAACCGATAAACATTTCTGAAATTCTTCCGCCTTCGCATAGTTGTAGATTATTAAAAGTGGAAAAAGGGTCTGCTTTATTCTTTTTCTCACAGAACTACAATATTCTCCGGCTCAAGCTCGGGTCGACGTATGCGTCAATAGTTCTACGGTTAACAGCGATTCTCTTACAGTATCATAATATTTATAAATCTGATGATACATCGGTGCACGCTTTAAAACGATATCATCGCGCTCCTATGAGTTCCAAGACAATAACTCATTGTCAGACTTGTTGAAACTATTGAAAGCTTCGCGTCGGTCGTTTTCTGTGGCATTCATATTCTACGAAATGTTTCGATTGAATCGTCCAGTGACTTGCCCTGTGCAGTGTGTACATTACTGTACATCTTACAACAAACATTGATATTTTTGTGATCGACATCGCAAGAGGAAACATTTACTCGCTGAAACAGATTTCAATGAAGATGTTTGACGATAGATCGCGAGCTTTATCATTAGAGGACATGGTTAGGAGCAGTTGATTGCAATGGTGATAATCATTGATGATCGATTATGGATCTTAGCATTATAAACTCGCAAGGGTTTTATTGAAGCGCCGATCACCTGATTGATGAAGGTCCACCGGTCTTTATAAAAATAGTTAACACATATTTTTTAGCTGCTAATATTCAATGCTGAAGGTGGGAAACTGTTTTTAAAGTTATGAAAATCTATTTTGAAATATTGTAATGTAATCGAACCCCGGCAAGAACAGTGACACAACTAAAAAAAAAATGACGATTTTGAAGTTGGAACAGTGATCGATACTCGAAACGTCATATCTCTAACTCCTAATTGGACCGCCACAGAGCAGTTTACTTTTTTGAGCTAGTTCCTATTTGTAGTGGCAAGAAAAGTGTCACTTTAGAGTTAATGGAGGCTACCATAATATCATTTTATAGAGCATAATCGAATTGACTTCCAAAAATGAAAGACTAAAGATGTCTGTACTATTTCGATGGAAATATAATTTTCTTAAAATCGTTATTGTGAGATTACTGCATTTTTTAGTTATGTCACTATTCTTGTCGGGGCGCGATATGTATAAATTGACACGATTTTCAGTCATCTGAAATAATAAATTTAATTGTAAAAATTACAAAATGTCCATTTTGTATTGACACATTTGTGAAAATAAGTTTACAGACCTCAATTTTAAGAGTTGTTGTTACTCCTTCGACATGATTAGCGGCTGAAAAGCATGCGTTGACTATTCTTATGAGAACTACATCTCAATTGTCAGTATGTTTTCATCAAAACCAGCGGTCGGCACTTCAATGCGTTTCCTTGTCGGAGTAAATTCCGTCTAGGTTCCTCGAAGACTGTTGTGGGTGAAGGCGTCGCGATGGTGATGGAATCTGCATGCCGTTTCAAGTACCATATCATGTTCGCGCGATTCTGTACTTATACAGAAAGCGCTATCGCTTGGGAACCAGTTATCAACTACGTGTACACCATCGCCGAAGCAGACGTACAAAGAAATATCTCCGCTTGAAAAATTTGCGGAGAACGAGCAAATATTTATCGACACACACACACATACACACACAACGAGGCGTTCTATTTTCATATACTACTCTACCGTTTTTCCTCTAAATTCCATCGTTCGATTTGCAACGTTTTGTAGTCTTTATTTGTATATCAACGATTCTACTATAAATGGTAGGTGTTCGTTGCTCATTACGACGCATTTGCCATGCGATCGTATTTGCATTTATTAGTATTAGATCTTATTCACGTGTCGTTGTTTTGCTGTCACTGTTATTGTTTTGCTCGCAATGATTTACGATAGGGATTAGGGGCCATTACGTCTGGAAACTTATAACGACGGATCCACGATTCATAATTCCGTCCGCTTTTCTTGCGAATCGGATAGCATCATTAGAAAGAACGCCAAGCATATAACATAGCCCGAGATCGTCCCATTAATAACAATTATTTCATGTCTATGATTAACTTGTTGTACTGTGTTGTACCCGACACGCATCCAATGAGTCTGTGCTCACTATGGAAAATCTATTGAGCATTTTCTCCCCATGGACGCAACGGCACGCTCGCGAATGCGCACTTTTCGTCAAATAACATCTATCACTCAATGTCATTCATCCTTCCTTATTTATGTGCTCAACGGCAAGGCTACGCTCAAATGATTTCGCATTTAGCATAGTTGGTAGCCGCGTATACCGACGACAAGCTAATCGTCTGAATACACATTTATTATAACCGTAGTTTTAGGCACGCGATTCGCATCGCGTGTGTACCTTTCGGCGGCCGATTTCGCTGCGTTTCTTGTCATTCTTCGTATTATTTATTATAGAAAACCGCTATCGGTGGCAAAAGTGTTCGAAACCACGCTTTGAGAAAACACTCCCCGCCTAACTTACATTCAATACGAAAATATCCATTTTGAAGTTTTCTTTCTCGCCGTAGTAATTATTTCGTCCGTATTTCAGGCGAATCGAAAACTTTGAACTTTAGCAAAGAATGCCGAATATATTTGAAAGAAACATTTCAGTCCCTTACGCGACTAATAAAATTGAAAAAGTCATTTCGAAACTGTGTATTCTCCACAGTTTATTTTTATAACTGATTCTCGGATGAAAAAGACCATGTAAATAAAATCCTTCCGTTTCAGCAAGCGTAAACCAGACACGAACGTAAAATTTTTATTATATAATAGTTTTGAGTTCATAACTCAAACCGATGTATGATAAGTAAAGTAGGTTATTACTGGTAGACTGCGGATTTTATGTATTTGCGAGAAAAAATGAGTCGGTGTAATTAAAAAAAAGAATCAGGGAAGCTTCTACATGCCTGCTGTTTCTTGCAACTGATGCAGACAATTTTGATTTTGTATAAAGATCCGCAGTCTAGTTATTCACCTTACAGTTAGCAGAATCCGAGGGTTTTTTCAAAGCAACAGTGTCCGACCTGCAAAGAATTTTAGCAAACGGCGAAGCAGTTTCCTTCGTGATCCAAACACAGAAGCGGAAAGCATCGTTTGCACATTAGTAATACGTAAGATTCGAGGCGCATTAGTTAGTAATTATTTAAAAAGAGAAAGACTATACTTGGAACTCGTCAAGTTTCGTTAAGCTTCGAACGTTAAGATTAAGATTAATATTTATTTGCTAAGTCCTCGAGCAGACCCTTGTGTGCTAATAAAACTTAGAACCCGTTAGAGAATTGCTAGCGTGTTGTCAGTTCACTAGCCACGATCACGCGAGTACTTGACGAAAGGGCGGGAAAATCGACTGGACGAATCTAGCGACGAATACAGAAACACTGCGAAAGTTTGTATCATGTTTAATCGTAGTGCGATAAGACCACGATAAAACAGGATTTTAGGATACTACCCTACATTCTTACTATGCTCACTCTATATCCAGCTACGTGCTAAATTTAACGTTAAGTAGACAATTTTTACCGTTAAGCTTCCCCTTTTATGAAAATGTTTACCGTCGTGCCGCGGCGCGTCGTTTCGAACAACGCAACATTCTGGTTGCTTGATAAAACGTGATTCGCAGATTCGATTATAACATTCAAAGCCTATCACTGTACTTCTATAAGGCACAAAGTGCTACTCGCAATTTTCATGGCGAGAAACATTCGGAGGCGGATCGAAGGACCCGGCTCACGAGATCGCAATGCGTGTAACAAATCAAACATTAGAACGCCTCTCTAACTATTATACTCGTGTGCCATTGAATTACTGTTAAGTTCCCAAAGTGAGCAAACTCGAGAATCTGCCATCCGAACTGGATCATGCGTTTTCTTGTGCGTTTAAACGTCGGTTTCCGGCATTGTAAAAGATTACTTTGAATAAATGGTAATACGAAAACTTCACTGCACTTTGTATCATTATCATTGTCTTTTTAATACTAACGATTGGATCGTGTTCGCACTCCTGCATTCGTAATAATGGTTCAATGCAGATAATATTATCGTTCTCGCCGGTTGATCCCGAAGAGGATACTGTTCTCCTTTTACGTGTCATTGAAATTATATCTGTGCACCACATTACACATTTCCCGGTGTAAAAACGGAAGTGCTCGAAAGCAACAGTTTTTATGCTATATCATTTAATAGAATATTTACTGTTACGTGTTTACCGAACGAATCACTTAATTGGATTTATTGGATACGTCAGAATCATCTCGTATTCTTTATTAAATTATGTGGTGCCTATTTTGTTTGGCGACTTTTTGCCACCTCCTGGATAGATTAATTATTTTGCCACATTTTTTAAGATTAAACATGACATTGCAAACAGAAGTCACTCGATATTGAGGCATGCATTAAACCATGGTATATTTTTCATCTTCAGCTATGATAGTGGAGTATTTCTAAAAATTGCTAGGAATTGTAAGTAATCCACTGTTGCTATATGTGCAGGGAGTCACACGAAACTGCTTCAGCACAATTTGAGCACCGAACGCACGCCTTGATCTATATGTTCCTTTCCAAGGATTTGCACCGATGAAGACACTTCGATACTATCAGTAATTGTGTAAAAAAAAAAGAAACGAAAGATGAAATATTGATTACAAACAGGATTGATGATTTTTAGAATCCGTGACTATGGCAGTGTGGGCGGTGCCCCATCAAATGGTCACGCTAGCATGCAAAGTGGAAAATGTGTTATCGGAAGTACAATGCGAGTGGATCCATGGATCGAAGATTCATATTTACCAAAATATCAGCGGAAACTGGAGGTACATTGAATATTTTTATTTCGGGGATTTATAAATCAGAATTTCTTTAAGCGTTTCTTTGGATTTTTAGGTATAATATTCAAATGAACTATGGCACAGGATTATGCATGTTAGAATTTAAACCCGATCATTCGGATTTGGGACTATGGACGTGCAAATTCACAGTAACTACCGAATCTGGTGTTGCAGAACTGGGCAGCGCATCTGTTGTTCTCTTAAATAGTTTAGGCGGTATGTGTTACTGTTTCTTAATATTTAATATTGCTTGTAATATAATATCTACAGAGGATCGCAAAAGTATACAAATATCAGTCTTTCGGACATCCGAAACAAGTAAGCAAAAGTTTTTATATCTCTTCACAATAAAGAATAAATAGACTTTATAGGGTTGAATTTGAAGGTTCCGCAATCACAGGAATAGGAAATTCTAAGGACACTGGATACATATTCATGATTAGGTTACAGACATTGGATGTTTCGTACATTTTACAGTAAAGCCTTTGAAGAATATGCACTTATTCTCCTCTCCGTGGACGGCCGGCTTTATCCTGTCCTTTCCTGGGCTGCTGGGCGTCCGATAGCATAGTTTCGTACTTTCCTATCCCGTGGGTGACCGTGGTCTTACCTCGCCCTCTCTCCCAGCTACAGCATAAGGCCTTGATTATACAGTGAGCGACGAGCGACGTGTCAAAAGCGATGAAATAATTAACGACGAAGCTGCACAGAATGTATCAAAATAAACCATATAGCAACTGAGCGGCATCGCGACCACGTTGAGCGACATCAATTTTTGTCGCTCTGCCTTCCACTATCTATCTATCTTCTTTCATCCATCGTCGCTCGTCGTTCTCTGTATAATCACGGCCTAACGAAATTAGGGGATTCGGCCGCGCTGCCCCGGCGCGATTCTTCTGTTGCCTCGAGTGGTGTAGAGATAGAAATGTTGTTAATCTTTCAGATTTTTTGATAAACTGCATCGCGCGTATTTAATAAAATAAAAAATCGATTTGTTCTCGACAATTCTGTACCTTTGTTTAGGTATAATATGTAATATTAAACACTTTTATGTGTATTCAGAGAAAAAATGTACAAAATTCAATTCAAAATCATAGAATTTTAGTAGACTTGTTAAACTCAAAGTTACATACAGAGCTATCAACAATTGCGATTAACGCAGGCGGTAAAGCGTCCGACTGCTACGCCCCTGGCAGCTCTGTTTTGACCAGGATCGAATCCCACAGCGAATAACTTCTTTTTCATTAATCAGACATTCTATTTATTTTTCAGTCTTATAATTTTCGTAATGACATTTTAAAAGTATTTTTACTGTATTTTAGAAATATTTTGAGCAAAAATATACGTATGAGTTTTTATGAATTATCCCAAACCACTTCGTATTTAGCAGATTCAATTAATGAAAATAATAAATTAGACATTTTTGTCCAAAGATTTCTAAAATACTTAAAAAAATAGTTTTAAAATGTTGTTACAACAATCATATGAAAGAGAGTACACGTAGACGTATATAATACTGTATGCATATAGGTACATGCGTGAATACAAACAAATATATATCTATACAATATATTTATTTTAGGAAATATACTCAAAATTTATTAAGTTATTAGATTAAAAGAAAGTTAATTAGCGTGAAACATATTTAATTTAATGCTACTATAATTTATACTTCATATTTTTTATTCTAGATGAAATGCTGGGATGGATAGTAGGCACCTTAACTGCTGTGATTTTGTTTCTGATGATTACTGTAGTTGTGTTAGTAGTTTGTAAGGCGCGCCTATTTGTTCGGAAGTCAACGCACATCTTGGAAACCATACCCCCATCGGAAAAGAAACATATTTCGCGGCTGAATGGAGAACGATATTCTGTAAATCCAACGAAAAATCCTGCTATACGAATTAATGATAATGATCCGGATACTCAAAATGTATCGAGTATCAATAATATTATACCTAACAGAAGTCCTCATTTGTATGAAAAAGTTGCTAAATATAGAAGTTCGCCTAAAGTATATGAAAATATTCATATGTAAATGATAAACTTCTCAGTGTTACAAAAAATAAGAATTATCTTGTTATGTAACTAAAATTTTAAGAAAATGTACCTACAAATAACATTTTTAGAATAGATATAATGATCACTTATTTTGAGGTAGCTATAAAAATAAAATGTATTCGTAATTACTAGAAAACATTGGAAAATATATATTTTATAGTACATGCGTTTTTACAAAAATTAAAACTAATATGTATTTACAGATTATTTAAGAACATCTAATTGCGACTGTATTTTCTCTAAATTTTGATATAGATCAATTAATTCTTTTTTATCAAATTCTACTGTTAATTTAGATTGCTGTTCTCCTGTCAAATTTAGTTGCAGTAATGCCATTGGACGCACGTCCTTTTTGATAGCAGACGATGCAGCTTGTATGTTCAAAGACCAATCAATATCTTTGACCTGAAATAAAATGATATATTTTATTACTTCAAATATAAGAACATTTTTATTAAAGCATAAGCTTTGCGTTATGTAACACACCTGAACAGGGAATATTGATTGCTGTCTAAAATTATCTATTATTCCTTTACCATACGCTATCCAAGCATTCAAAAATATTTGAATCTTTTCGTCGTCAGTTTTAAAAATACCCTTTAAAATGATTTCCATAGACTGTGGTTTTATTATATTACATGCAGCTTGTTTATAAATTGTTGTTATTGCTTCCAAAAGAATGACTAAATCATCTTTATTTAAATCCAATGACACCAACAACTTTTCTTCTTCCTCATCACTGAAAATTTTTACAGCAACGCCGGAGTGAAGCGTTTGACAGATACGATTTATAAGTAACCGGAATTTACTGTTATCTATTTGATTTACTATGTTCAAGCCTTGCTCAAGCCTAAAATGAAAAACAACAATATTTCATGTTAGTATATGTTATTTAATATATTAATTTATTATATATAACGTTTACAAAATATCTACTTTGAACACACTTTAGATAAAAAATGTCCTAATTAGTATCATTTACTTCAAAAGTATTACGAAATTACAAAAATTCTGTGATTCAAATACTACCGCGGAGTCATTGTAATCCAAGTCGCCATGTTATTGAACTTTTGTTACTTGAACATTTATAGGTTAAGGAAAAATGTTCATATAAAATGTCAATAGAGTCAATGAATGCAACTTAATATTATGTCTCCAATCACAACTCGACTGATCAGTCCACTTTCAACAAGACTAAATACTCAAACTTAACATTGTTACAAATGAGTAAAGAGAACTTTTATAGAGGAAAAATTCTACTTAGCGTCCTCATGAACCATCATGAACTAATTTAAATGCGCATGCGTTTACAAGTTGTATTTGCACCATGGATAATGGATATGCACTGCTTTGATTGTATTTCCTTTGTTCATGGTATTACTTTCTGATGGTAATTCTATGCTGGAAATATGTATGCGACGTATATGTATACGACAGCGCAATACAAAACAGTCATAGTGTAACAGATTCTTTTACATTTTACCACCAGAGAGTATACATTTTACACTGACGTCAATGGGTATATCTTGCACGTGATTACCAGTGATTACCGACTAAAACTGATAAGAATTTCATTGCAGAATTGTTATACCTGTAAAAAATGTCTTTTTTTGAAGATGAGAATGAGAAGGTATATTAAAAATATTTAACATTACGTATTGCTATTACAATATTCACACATTATGTATATATATATAAATTACTCTATCTTACAGGAACACCCAAGAAATCTAATTCCTGAATTATGTAGGCAATTTTATAATCTTGGATGGGTCACTGGTACTGGTGGAGGCATATCTATTAAACATGGGTTAGCAATATTTATGCATATCTGTGCATATGTAATATAATATAATGTGTATTATTAAAATGATATTTTTTTGTAGAAACAAAATATATATTGCTCCCTCTGGTGTCCAAAAGGAACGTATCTGTTCAGATGAGTTGTTTGTACAAGATATTAATGGGAGGGATTTAGAATTACCATCAGACAAAAAATTGAAAAAATCACAATGTACTCCATTATTTATGTGTGCATATTTAAGAAGAAATGCAGGAGCTGTAATTCATACCCATTCGAAATTTGCTGTCATGGTCACATTGCATTGGCCCGGTAAAGAATTTCGTATCACTCATCTTGAAATGATAAAAGGTACACATTTATTTAAGTATTATATGAGACTGTATATATCAACATCTGTAAAAATATACTAAAAATTATAACAGGCATAAGAAATCAGAAATTAGGAAGAGCATATCGCTATGATGAAGAACTTGTAGTCCCTATAATTGAAAATACACCATTTGAAGAAGACTTGAAATCCGAATTGGATAAAACTATTCTTGATTATCCAGAAACATGTGCTGTATTAGTAAGAAGACATGGAGTTTATGTTTGGGGTGATTCATGGCAACAGGCAAAGACTATGTACATACTATGAATTTCTTATGACTACTACATTTTTTCCTTATAATATGTTATAAATATACATATATATTTTATAGGACGGAATGTTATGATTACTTGTTTGACATAGCACTGCAAATGAAGAAAGATGGATTAGATCCTCTAGCAACTCCAGACGATTATGAATTATTGTACCAACAAAAGGGAACAGTGAATAAATAATAATAGTCTCATTCTTCATTATAAAGAATTATTTTTGTTACATATTTTAAGAAAAAATTCATATATCAATTTATGTACATATATTACAAAATAAATTTGTTGATTCTTTATACAATTTCATATATCTAAATCAAATGGTTGAAATTCTTTCCTAATTCTGTTTGCCAGTTCAATTTCTTCTTCCTTGGTCATTTGACAATCTTTCCAGTCAATTCTGTCACTGATATCCAATATTCTATCAGCTGCTAATACTTCTCTTCCAAATTGGAGTGGAAAATCTTTTTTGATTCTATAATACAATTTTTCTCCACTTGGCAATTCTACATAAAAATACAATACACCTGGTTTTGCAATTTGCTGCAAATCTGTATGCAGTGGTAGTTCAATAATTTTGAAATTATTACACTCCGCCATTTCCTAAAAATAGTAAAATAGTTAGTACTACATTAATTATCATTTTTCAGAGAATAGTAACACAACAATTTACCATAAATGTTTCCTTTAAACCAGGTGCTAGATTTTTATGAACAGGTATAACTTGTAACTGACAATGCGAAGTTTTATAATTTCGTTCAAAGAATACAGGTACTTTATCTACAGTACCATAGTATTTTGCAATAGCATTTTTATACCGATCCATTTCTTCTTTCACATCTTGTGGTAAAATAGAAAGGCTTTGATGATGTGTTATTGGTAAAATTAAAAAGTGTTCTTCAACTAGTCCACCTCGAGCAAGAGCAACATAATTTTCCGTTCCGACCGATATTACCAAATGTTTAGAAACTTCAGGACTGGACAGGCAAAACCAGCATTTTGCTTGATCAAATTCTGGTTTTGCTCTTTTATTACGTCCTTCTGAATGTTTCAATCTTTTTGTAGTATCTTTGGATTCCATGTCATAAAAGTATTGTGTGCATTTTGTTGGCTCTTCTTTTTGTGCACTAGGCTGATTTGATAACATTGACTTGGGATAAGGACTTTTTGTTTCATCTGTTGTTTTCATGACCAAATCAGACAAACGTGTTCTGTCAACAGGTGTTAAATTTAGTGCATACAACCATTTCTTCTTTTGAGTATTCACTACGGGTGCAAGTGCTATAAATCTTGTTGCTATTTCCATGTTGCCATCCTGTTGACTTTGATTCCTGAAAGGTAACATCGTTTTGTATAAGTAAACTGTCATGTTATACTATGGCAATTCTTAAAATTAATTAATATATATTATATTATAGTTACCTATATGGTGGTCTTTCATAATGGATTCCTTCTAATGCTGATACGTGATACCGTGGCTTTACTTGCGCAGCCAGCCACGCAATTAATTTTGAACCCTGATAAGTAAAATTTGGTTTATTTGGATCCAGATTTGTAACTCCAGCAGGCCAAGGAGATGTCAACAATATGTCAATGCCGCGAAAACTTGGTTGACCTCTTAAGCAAGAATTCTTAATTGACACAACATCGCTCTCATTGAAACAAATAGACTTTAATTCGGAAGAATTACTTTCTGTACCACTGACATAGGCTATTTTGAGCCCCGATGTAGCAGTGTATACACCCCGCTTTCCTAAATATGTAAGATTGTGACATATTTCGCAACCATCTTCATCTGGATAATTTTTTAAATCCGACTCCCTATTTGCGCCAATAATGTAAGTTGGGACTGAAATATGTTTAGCAGCATTTTTATAAACCTCGAGTTCAATATTATCTTCTCCAAAAAAATTTCCTACGCACAGTAAGAAATCAAAGGGACCGCTTTTTTTATTAATGGCCTCGACTTTATTGAACAAAAACTTGAAATGACCTTCTACGTCTCCACAAATTAACACCTTTTGTTTTTCATTCATTTTGAGGATATATATATTTATATATGTATAACCTCAATTGGAAAAACGAACAAAATATTAGAACACTACGCTTATGTACAAAATTTATTATTTGTATAGTCGTATCTGTTTTTTGTTACTGTTCATTATTCAGTATTCTTTACTCTTATAAATACAGAATTTTATGCTATTGACATAGACACTAATGGTGAAAACATTTGTTTATACCGACGGCCTCGATTCACTAGCCAAAATGAGTGTCTTATGTCTTATGATGTTGCGATCAGAGAGTATATGAGAGTATGAGAGTGCTCACGCTCGGGTTTTGATCGCGCCACTTTTGGCTTGGTTTCGACGACTTCAGCCTGGAACAGAACCGGTTTCGACTTTAGCCTGGAACAGACCCGGTTTCGACTTTAGCCTGAAACATAACCGGTTTCGACTTTAGCTTGAAACATAACCGGTTTCGACTTTAGCCTGGAATAGAAACATTTTTGTTTTTTTAATCATCATCGGGAAAGACTATTGTTTAAAAATAATTTATCAATTAGCATGCAAATGTAGTTTTGTAGTGTAAAAATATAAAAAATGTGGAATGATTTTCGTACAAAAATTTTGAAAAATTTTCTCGCTCTATGATTTTTACAGTGAACACACATATGCGTGATATTTTTTTGAGATTCTGATACCCGATGATAGTTCTAATTACAATTGGATACCCCGAAATGAATATTTTACTATTTTCCTGTGTATCTGAAATAATTTTCTGTGTCCACTCTTTGTCGGGGGTGTCCCACTTGGACTCCGACCGATTGGACACGTCCCGATTGGACTGTCCCGATTGGACGCGTTCCTTTTCGACTCCGTGCCGATTGGACTCGTGCCGTTTGGACGCCGTGTCGTTTGGACGCCGTGCCGATTGGACGCCGTGGCGGCTGTATTCATGACGTTTGGACGCCGTAAATTTTATAATCATTGCTTTTCGAAGTCTACATATGGTGATATTGTATTGTGAAATATATGATTAAATATGATTTGGAATCTATTAAATTTTAAATTATGATTAAGAATCTATTAATGAAAAATAATTATGTAAAGCTTCGGAGGGGGGTGATTCCGAAGTCTTACTCCGGAAAGTTTATTTTAAGAGCGAGCGGAAATGACATTAGTCTGGGTTAGGTTTGGCTATCATCGGATATCATATGTAGACTTCGAAAAGCAATGATTATAAAATTTACGGCGTCCAATCGCCACGGCGTCCAATCGGCACGGCGTCCAATCGGCACGAGTCGAAAAGGAACGCGTCCAATCGGCACCGTCCAATCAGGACGTGTCCAATCGGTCGGAGTCCAAACGGGCATCACTCTCTTTGTCAATGACACTCTCTCAGTAATAATTCTATTTGTGTTGCTAGCCAGGACCGCGAGCAGCATGAGAAATTTAATTTGATTGTTACAAAGAATGTGACATTGACAGAGAGTGGATATGTACTTGGATCTGTTATAAAAATATGTAAGATCACCCTGTCGATGAGGTATCGAATGAGGTTTACTACAATAGCGATTTGGCCGCGCGCGTCCTTTTCTACGGTTGGCACTGTCCCTTTGTACTTCCGACGCGGTCGACGCAGTCATAAAAAAATAGTTTCCTTTCGCGATCTCTATCCCTGCTTGGAACAGGCGATGGGAGATAGATCACGACTTTACTGTATTGTGCAAAAGAAATTAATGCGTGCGAATGTTTATGGTTTAAAAGTTATTCTGTACCTCGAGTTCTATTACCTGTTTTTACTAAAAAATAAGATGGCAAGGTGGTCAAGGGAGTGCTTGTCGTCATCGTTGGCAAAAGGAATTGTTATAAACATTAAACAGCCAGAAATAATAAATTTATCAATAATTACTATCACGGCGATCAAAATCAATCGATATTACTTGGAGTGGGGAGAGTTTCACATCACAGCGCAGCGCAGGTGCGCCTGAACTCGGCGAGCACTCTAAAGCAGTGCGCATACCGAGTTTTTGCCTGTCAGACTTCTAATATAGTATTGGGCTTTTGTATCTTACGCTCATACCGAGCTTTCGGGCAAGTTCCCTTTAGCATACTTGGTTTTGGTAGGATCCGGAGTTTCAGCTCGAATTTCGACCTGGCTTTTCGAGAGAGGGTCGAGAGTCCCTGCTGTGCATGGCACAAAAAAAAGGTTGCAGGAGGGAGCTCCACAGCTCCTTACGTAAACTATCGTTATCTCTCTTCTACAACATCATGGAGATAGGAAACGTTCCTGCCACTTGGTGAAACAGCATCACACATCCTTATATTTTATACATAAATTATACATATAAAATTCTTCTTAAATAATTTATCATTTCTCATACGCAAATGTAATTTCTTAATGAAAACATATTAGAAATATCTTTGTTCAGCAAATTTTACCACCGGTTGAAGTGTGAAAAAATTAAAAAAAAATGTGGTCGTATTCTACGATTTCTTCCTGTTTAAAATTCCGTTTTTTAATTCACGGAGCCTCAAAAATTTAAAATATTGGGTACTTGGGGACTACCACTAATATTCGAAATTTTTTAAAAAATTTCAGTTTGTCGGAATTGTAGAGAAAATACTAAAAGTTCCATTTTACAATTTTTTACAAAGCACGCTCAGGGCGCAACGAGAGGGTGCAGAAGTCACATTAAGAATGCGCCGATTGGGAAAATGCAGCGTTCAGCAAGACCAATCAGCGCATTTCTTCTGCATGGAAATGGAAGTGTCCAGCCGAACTTCCAAAAAAGGGAAACGCGAACGGTTCAATCCGGGCCTTACAACCTCGGAAGGGTTTTATCAATCGAACCCGCTTGTTTAGATAATTCAGTCGCATCGTAACAATATCTATTTTAAATAAACAACGCCATTTGCCTGACAGAAAACTAGTGTTGAGGCTTACTTGCCAGGCACTTGTCCGGCTCTAGCAAAGGCATCTCGGATTTTGGGAACCCCTAGGGTTTGGGTAGCAGACGTCACGCTGTGCCTTTCTTCGTCGAGCATCTCGAACCCTCTTAATTGACGTTCCAGCTCCAAAAACTCGGTATGCACTAGCAAAACGGTGTCAGGTATCTCCGGCTTGCCGGAGACTCCGGTATGCGCAGTCCTTTAGTCAGTCAACCGGCGCCACGCACTCCGGCAAGTGCGCTCCGACTCCGGAACAGGGACCGACCAGGGACTGACCAGGGACTGACCAGGGACTGACCAGGGACTGACCAGGGACTGACCAGGGACTGACCAGGGACCGACCAGGGACCGACCAGTGACATATATGTATACAAGTGACACATATGTATACAAGTGACATATATACAAGTGACATATGTAAAAGTGACATAGATAAAAGTGACATATATAAAAGTGACATATCTAAAAGTGACATATGTAAAAGTGACATATATGTATACAAGTGACATATATACGAGTGATTTACCACCTGGCTGACTACCTGCCAGACCAGTGAGTGACCAAAGGCTGACCACTAGTCATCTACCTGGTCCACTTTCAACATTGGTAAGTTAGACCTTATTTTTTTTAATTGTGAGGGTTATAGCGCTTTATAACACAGGGTGGGCCAAGGGTTCTACAATGCTTGTGTTGATTACCCTTGGCCCACCTTCAACAATTTTCTCCGTCAACTGTTAATTCAACGAACACCGTCAATTATTATTTCTCATAACCTAATTGAAATCACCAACGGAACTTTCAGTCGTCTATAAATGTATATTTCTGATTTAAAATTGGTATTTATTCGAACGGATGTGGATAGGGAAACCGTGAGTGAGTACGGGGTGTCGCGTCCCCGGGGCAACCCGAAGCGCCTATAGGCCGCACTCGTGTGCGGGATTAGTTTGGCTCTCGTGAGCTGGTTAGATTCGCACTCGTGTGCGAGGTATGTAGGCCGTACTCGTGTACGGGGTTTATAGTTTCTTCTCATCGAATCTTCATTATCGTCGTTTTTCTTTCTTGATTTCTAATTGAAATTTTGTTCTGAACTTTCACAAGTTCCTCTTGGTATGCGGGGTTAGTTTGGCTCTCGTGAGCTTGTGTTAGGTTGGCTCTCGAGAGCTGGTTAGATTCGCACTCGTGTGCGAGGTATGTAGGTCGTACTCGTGTACGGGGTTCATATTTTCAACCCGTTGCATCTTCATCATCGTCGTTTTTTTGTAACGTCGACGAAGAGGACACATTAAACGAAGAGAATACATAGATCGAAGAGCATACATCGAACGAAGAGGATACATCGAACGAAGAGGATACATCGAATGAAGACTGCGGTGTATTTTTAAGTTAATTATATTTGCTGAGCAATTATGGTCTTAGCGTCACGCCCGAACCAGAGCCTTCTGCTCATGTTTCTTCTCTGCGAATCAAAGCCTTCTGCTTTGATTCTTCCCTTTTCTGCGACTTAGTTTATTTGCCGACAATAATTGCTCGATTTGCGTGCGTGCGTTAATTATTAAGATTGTATATCGTCGTTGTAAATATGTAGAGTAATTATTGCCGTAACTTCACTTTGCTCGGCCCGTTTGTTTGACTCCGACACAGCAGAAGACTGTGTCGGACCTTGCTTGTATGTACCAGACCATAGTTAGTACCGGTATTCGGCGTAGATACATTGAGAGTGGGTGGTTGAGAGGCAGTGTTCATCGTGTTACACTGTTAAGTGAAAAATCCTCTCTTTTGTAATCCCACCCGAGTTTACCTCAACGATTTTTCGTTGCCTGGTGACAGGTGGTTGCTGGAGTAAATGGGATATCGTTTGAACACGTCTCTTGGCCATCGCTCTTGGTGAGGACACTTCGGGTATCGATGCTGGCTGGAGTTGGGCTGCAAGCATTGTACGCGTCGCGTCACCCTCGAACCAGAGCCCTCTGCTCTGGTTCGATCTTGTTTCTCTCTTTGAAAGAATAATTAGTCGACATACTGCGTTAATATAAGTTCGCCGTTGTTAGGAAAGGGAGCCAGAAGGAATATTGAATTCGTTCCGACTCCCTTTCCGGGTCTGTTGTGCAGCAACCTCCTCGTGGTGAGACCTGAGCAATCGGTATTATCCTCTATTTGTAAGAACTTCTAGTTTCTTACAAATAGTGGGTAATATCGAGCTAATGGCTGCACATTTACAATTTCCGTTAATAATTGTATACTAGAACGTAAGACATGCTAGATGTAAGAACAAATGTATTGAAGGACTTTCAATAAAGATCTTGTAAGCTAATATCCATGATTATTTCAAACATATTCCCTTCCATAACATTTTTCAATGTCACCTTCCCTCGGAACGAAATATATCATTCAAGCTGGTTCATTTGATTTTTGTATTAACCGCGAATAATTTAGGTAGAGGCGAAACTTTTTTTAGTGAAAATATCATAATTCAAATAATATTTACATGAGCATATGCACAAGCAGTCACAGTAAACACCACAAAGTTGTATAGGTTTGTTGAAGTACTAACAATGCAAAAATACTGATATTATTACATTAAGATTATAATGTCGATTTAATGCGTAAGATAAATACAAAATGAAAAACTATTGAAATCAAATTATTCTAAATAAACGCTATAACCGGGTTTGGTGGTGAAATTCGCCCCCGACGAGTTTTTAATCGAGCTTTGGCTATTCGATAGCCTACCCAAAAAGACCCCGATCTGCCAAGTTACAGCCCCATATCTCAGCTGTAAGGGTGGTTATTGAGGAAAATCGAAGAACCAGTTTTTGGCCCATTTTCCCTATTTATTGACAGTTAAAAATTCTGAAAAAATTCTGACATATTTTGGATACTGAGCCACATATTAGGTATCATTTTCAGATTTTTCCGTTGCAAAGTCTGGTTGTAAAATATGTATTATGCTCAATTTTTTTCAAATCCCTGAGAGTGGTGCGTCATAGTTGAAAAAAATAAAAACCACTTTTTTCGGCGTTTTTCCTAAGTTTTTCCTTCTCTGAATTAAAAAAATATATTATGTTATATTAAACATTCCTACGTTCAGAGAAATATTTTCCAGAATTTCAAAGTTGCGTAGTACAGAAAACGAAAATAATACTAAGTCGTTATATGTATTCGACTATTTCGAAGATACTTTCAACGGCGCCGGTTGGTGCAGCGGCTATGGTCTTATCCTCATAAATCAAGATAGATAGCTACAAAGTACAGGAGTCTACTCCATCCAAGCCATGCGCACCAGACGCTGGCAAACAAACCAACATGGACCACCCAAACCTAAGTGAAACTATACAGAAAATAATAAAAAGAGAAAAACGGCACAGTAAGTAAAACAGAGATGGATGCACGCCTCCAAAAAATCAACCAAACGGCTCCAAAAAGGAAAACAACCACACCATCAACTGCATTATCCAAAATGTCTAGAAACAACAGTGACCTACAACCAAAAGAAATTGCTGCCAATCGGGACCAAGAAGAACCAGACTCAGCGAACCTCAGCTTATTAAACGAGCTCAAAAAACAAAACACCCAACTCCTCCAACTAAACGAGACGCAGAGAACAAGGATAGAAGAGTTACAAAACAGATTAGACATATTAGAAGCAAACGCTTCCAACTCACCTATCTTGTCAAAAACGAAAACAACGCCACAGGTGACGACACTTAAAACTCCAGCAGAAGAAGGAAAAACCCAAACAAATACCTCCCTACAGAAGACAATAGCTCACCAGGCCAAGGTCTACTCCGTTACAACGAACCATCGAACAGGACTAACCCATCTCATCACTCAAGAAGCCCCCAAGGAACCAAAGCCACTTTTACAACATCACACCCAAGTGACACCTCACCTCAAGTAAAACACCCTAAACCGTCCCCAATAATCGTTCAAGGCGCCCAAGACACAATAAACCTATCACTATTCAGCGGCATAACCATAAAGGGCAATTTCCGTACAAAAGCTTCCCCCTCAAATCACACCCTCTACATAGACCTACCTGAACACAGTAACGTAAAAATATATATTCCAAAATAAACCATCTTGAACCACGTGAGTGTGTTAACCTTTTTAGGGAATGTAATTGTAATTTCTAATGTAAAAAACAATTCGAAACAACTAGTTACTTTAATTTAAGGACCTATATGACCAGTTAAAAGTAAATCTAGAGTAACGCTATCTGTACCTCATCCGTCTGGCAGTGTTTTTATCTTGTCATTCAGTTTTCAACTATTTCTTCCTCTATCTTCCTGTATTTAGTCTATTCGGATCCGTACTCGAGCAACTTCGGACGACGACTGCGGCTCTCCGAGTTGCAACATGCTCCCACTTGCACAAGTGTATAAATCGATTACCAATGACGACGCAAGTGTCTCTTTTCACACGAAAAATAAAAATACGAGAGAACTAAGAAATCCGAGGATTATTTACCCTTTTATATTTCAACCCTGTCTTTGTAATTTGCTTCCTGGGCTCAGAAAACATTTTCAAATTGTCCAACGGTACTACTCACGTGTATAGACGTTCATCAGCGTTTACCACGTAAAATTACCTCTTTGTAAAATTCACGGGATATCGGAAATTATAGGTTGCAATTTTAGAATGGGAACACGATTTCATCTATACATAGAGTGGGGTGAAAATGGATAAGCGAGTCTCCTCGCAACAGTTGTGTTTCACCGGCCGCTCATAAATGGACGTCTTCAAGACTAGGTATTTCAAGTACTGCCGGTTGCAGCTGTTGCTCAGCGGTCAGTGGCCATACCAAACAAAGTTAACTGCAATTCCCATACAAATTTGTGTAGTGGTTTTGGCATCATTTTTTATAAACGTCGAGGTACAATTCACGTTCATAAGTATAGTGAGAAACACAATGTGAGGTTCAGTAATGTACTCATTGTCAGTAATAACTTAATTTGTTACACGAAGAAATACTTAGACGACCGTTTTTATTAATATCACTCGTTCATCGAATCGTAACCGTAATATCTGTGTCTAGCAATATTTTTAAAGAATAGACATAACGTGAAATGTTTTCTTTAGAATTAGTTTCAACAGATATATTCGGAAGAATGCTGCACTTGTATGAAAGGTCTAGTCTCATTTAGTAATGTTGATTGAACAGATCGCTATTGCCCGGTTACATAACTAGATAAAAAATGCTGCAATTTACTGTCAACAGATTAAACGCATCATCAAATCAAGGGACCAACTTCAACTATTTATAGAGCCTATACCTTATCTTCTGACATGCGCTGCTATAATCATAAAATATCTAACCAACTGCTTCAATTCAGAAGGGGTAAATTTATTTCACCTCTAGAGTACAGTCGATCCTCTTATAACACGGTGAATTCGTTCCGTGTTGTACCGCAACCGTGTTGAGAGAAACTTAGACTAGAAGTAACAGTACACACACAAACACGCACACACAAGAGTTGTAAATCCGACCGTGCAACCTCCACGTGGTACATCTCGGTTAACGCTAATGCCGGCGGTATTGTACTTTTGAAGCCTTATAACTCGAAAAATAATTAATGAAAAAACATTTTATTATAGTGTTTTGGAAAGCCCTTGAGATCAGCTACAAGAATATATAATAAAAAATAGGGGGTGCCATTTAAAAAAATTGAGGTGACCTTCACGTGACCTTCAAATGACTCTTCAAGGTCAAACCAATGGCACCACCTAGTAGCTCTTGCGAAACCATAAATAAATGTCTAAACCATTTTTCTCTAAAATGCTTTTTTTTTAGATATTCGACCGTTGCCAGACTTTTCAAACACCCTGTATATCGCATATAATGCTCTACTGTTTTTATAGCTATGAGTTTTACAGATATGTTGCTGCAGTGAACCTTAATTATTCAATTTCTTATGTGCCTCTCCTGATCATAGGAATTACTGTTCTCAGCACTTTCTTGGTTCAAGTAAGTTTATTTGAGTATAATAACTAGACTGCGGATTGTATGCATTGATGACAAAAATGAATGGATTGGATACAAAGCAAGAAAAACATCTTAACAATCTAAAAATTTTATTGTATTACTTCCAGCTCTCTAAAGTTATTAAAGATATAAAGAAATGTTATATGTAGCTCATGTATCTTACAATTAGTTCAGACAATTTTTATTTTATTACTTGCTAACATTCCAATGAGAAAGTTACGTCGTTTAAAGGGTGTGCAACCCTGTAAGCCTAATAAAATGGAGAAACACTTTTTTTGCATATCAAGATACTGTAAAAAAATTATTTTTCTAGGAAACATTTAGCAACATTTTGTCTTTATTTTTATACTTGTATTACCTACAATTATAAAATGGTGGAGTTGTATATGAAGTTGTATTATCTAACTCCATATCCAGCAAAACTTAGGTCGTTTGCCCCTGCTACGCGCCTACCGCGTAACGATAAAGAGCAGTTACGCCTTACGCCCTTGAGTTACGGGTGGATTCCACAGGCGGAACGAAATAAACAATCGCGATGCCGCGCCGTAAAAAAGAATGATTTTAGTTTTATCACAACAAAGACCGTTCTGTGTTTGATTATGGAATTCCCACAATGCTAACGCATTATCAAGCCGCAGCACAACCGATGGAAAAAAGAGATAAAATATAAATAATTTGTTCGGAACGTAACACCCCCAGCGGTAACAGTGACTGAACTATAAAAAAGTGTTGTGGTAATTATTTGCAAAAAGGTATAATCCTCTCCGATTTTGATGAAAATTTGTTATGCAGCTACACATTTTGAACAACTTTTTCCTTTTTATACAGGGTGTCCCAGCTAACTTGATCACCTTGAATATCTCGCTTAGTGTTAGTAATAGAAAAAAACGTTATAGGACAATATTAACCTAACCGAAGGGGCAATATAATGATTGGGAAAAAACTTTTTTTCAAGGTCATTTTTTTCTAGATATCAAGGTCATCAATTTTTTTTTAAATGGAACCATATATTTTTTTTATCGCGATGTAATAGTAGGGGTGAAGACCTCTTCAATGACATATTATACAATGACCTTCGTGTGACCTTCGGTTAGGTTAATATTGTCCTATAACGTTTTTTTCTGTTACTAACACTAAGCGAGATATTCAAGGTGGTCAAGTTAGCTGGGACACCCTGTATATTAGAGGCTCTCTTTTAGTTTTTGAGATATTCGAAAACGGGCCTTTGCCCTGTTCGACCCGGGTGGCGTCTTTTCAGGTTTTGCTGGACATGGAGTTAGATAATGTTATACAACTCCACCATTTTATAATTTTATGTAATACAAAAAAATATAAAAATCAAGCCCCAAAATGTTGCTTAATGTTTCCTAGAAACATCTTTTAATTACATTATCTTTATATGCAAAAAAGGAATTAAAAATAGGTGTTAGATACCAATGCGGGCAAAAATAGTTGTCTATTATGTTTATTGCGTTTTACAACTCTCATAAACTTACTGACGAACAAGAAATGATTAAATAAGTTCTTACAAGTTATTGTGTCTTAAAACAAATTAATAAATGGTCAGAATTGCAAGTCATACAAAAAGATCTGATCGCGAAATCAGTTAATGATTACTTAGTAAGCAGATTTCACTTTCACTTAGTTCATCTAATGAAAACATTTATATTTAGGCGTATATTGCGATCAAAGGCTCTGCATGTTTTCAAGAAATTTTAATACCCGCAGTGTTTTTCTTCATATGTGTAATCTATACTTTCATCGACGCTTTTCCGGCGCAGAAGCTCATAGACGCCAGCTCTAAAGTTTTTCGTCAAATGTGAGTAATTAACCAATTTCTTTTATTTCTTCTTCATACGAACCTTATTGTATACAGGGAGTCCCAAAATTCATTCGCTTCCCTGAAATGGGCGGTTCCTAAGGTCATTTCAAGCGAAATTTTCCTTTGAAAAAATGTCCGCCGCGGCTTTGTTAAGGAGTTATTAACGAAAAACACGGACCAATCAGATTTAAGATCGTGATGGGATACTATTTTCGGTGCCTTTGTCGACCGCGCCGAACGTAGAAAAGGACAGCATGTAAACACGAATCGCGCGGCCGAAAGCGTAACAACACAAAGCGTATCGGTTAGACAATACTAGTGTAATAATCAAACTTCTTTATATTTTACTTATTTTTAATGAAATTTTACCAATATATTTGCGACATTTTTCTGATTAAAATGACACCAAACAAGATACAATTTGACACATATTTACTGTACATGTGAAGCATAATTTCTAATTTATCATATTTTTAACATATTACAGCAGAACTTTGGAGTTTTTTAAATGACTCATTTTAATAAGAAAAAATGTCACAAATATCTTGAGAAATGTTGTATGAGAAGAAAATTGAAAATAAAGAAGTTAGCATCGCATTGGTATTTGAAATAATACAATAAATTTTTAATTTTTGCCGACCATCACGGAAGTGTTTTAAAACTTTCTTTAAAAAATTGGCCAACTGGTACTTTTTACTCATTCTAATACTGTCCTACTTTCTAAATATGTAGTAGTCTCTGTAGTGTTCACTTTCATTAATCATGAATCTGGGCCCACATTTTCTATTAGCATTACACAATTAGTGTGTAATAAAGGCGCAATAAGGATACATGTTACAGTTACTACGGTGAATGGTACAATGCATCGGTTTCAGACCAAAAGACGTTACTGCTCATTATGCAAAATTGTATGGAACCAGCCACCATCACAACCGCCAAAATTATAACGATATCAATAGAGAAGTTCGGCATGGTAAGGGATACCGCATAATTAGTCGTACTTTTGGACATTGATAAATACATCACGTCATTGTTTATTGAAGGTTGTCAAATATTCGATATCCTGTTTCATGGTGCTCTGTTCACTTTCATGATTACTAGTTTACTATCGGAGATGACAAAGTTCTTGGATTCGAATACGATGCAAGTTTATACATGTTGTATTATATATGTTGTATTATACACTTTGTTGTGTAATTCGGGAGAAATAAAATAAACGAAACAAACGTTAAAGCTTCCATCGCGACCCGGTCACGTGACGCGTTACGTTCCTGTCGTGCATGTGTCCGGTAATGGCAGAGAGAGGGTCGGTTTTTCCCCTTAATTCGTGCTCCTTCTCCTCATCTAGCGACACTGACTACTATCCGTGCTGAATAATGTCGTAACACTGCTTGTAGGAGAATCGGCAGTACTATTTTTAATAATGGGAGTCTAGTATCTTTAAAAATTCACATTTAAAATCGGTTTACAAAATTCATTTTTTTTCCGGTTGCCTTTCACATTACTCGTATTGTTCACAATGTCCCACCAGTTGCGAAATATTTCTAGAAAATGAGTAGTATCTGTATAATAATTGAAATCTTTCATAGTTGTAGATTGATGAAAAATATTATCAACGAGAGGAACCTTTTGGCGATCGAAATTATTTGGATATAATGATTTTTCGTAATCGTATACAGTACGTAAATCATTGAATTTAGCCACTTTTAATTCTTTTGTATCGAAATTGGGTAATGTGAAAGTTCTGTCTAAATTCTTTATATTTAACTAATTATTTCTTATATTTTTCATGATATGAACAAAATCTAAAAATAAAAAAATAATTTTATTAGATTGTAAAGGATTAGGAAAACTGATCCCATTGTTAGAAAATTTATTAAACATATTTTTATTTACTCTATGATTATCAATTACAACACATATGATCTCAAAACCACAATTTTGAGTACATTCTATAATTTTATGAGCAATCGATAACATTTCATGTCCGGTAATATTAAAAACTGGTAATAATTTATGAATATTAGAAAAATTTCCAAAAGATGAACTTATCATAAAAAAGCTAAAATGGAATTTGTTACTTCAATAGTCCAAGGGTTTGAAATTCTAAGCTTTTCTTCATAATTGTTTGTTACATTTAAGAAATCACTAATTAAATCAAAATCAATAAATTCTCTAACTAAACTTTTATGATTTTGAATAATTCTTTTCCTGCGCTCTACTGAACTGCCACAAGCTTTGCCATAGCCTTCAGGTCTTTCCTCGATACCTTGTCAGTAAAAGTATGAGGAAGTGTTGCTACAAACTGTACCCCCCCACGCAGTTTATAAGCATCCGGAAATTGATTCTCCACGAGCAATATCAATTCTTCTACGGTCACCTGAAAAGTAAAATAATAACTATCAAATAAATACCTATATTATAAAAGTTGTATGTACATTGTACAACCTCTGGTAAAAAGTCTTCGATCGCATTTAAAAATCGCATAGTTTTCTTAAAATTGAACCAAATGAGTTTAGATATTTTAACATGTTAGTAAAAAATGGAGGACGTACTAAATATTAAAATAGAAATAATAAAAAACAATTGTTGATTTCAACTTTATCCATGTAAAACGACGATGACATTATAGAAATTTCGCAGTTTGATTTCTGTAAAATTATATTTTTGTTTTTTTTTAAATAAATAAATGTTATATTTGTGTTTTGAAACCGATGTGTACGCTTTCTTTAGATAATCCCACAATGCTACCAAATATAAATTTTTCACTGGTATGGTATGTGGAGAGTGACGCAGAGCCTACGGCCCTGCGTGGAGTGAGCATGGCCCTGTAAAAGTCAAACCACGAGCGAGAACCAAGAGAAAATCAAAAACCAAAAGGCAATAAAAAACGGTCGAGGAAGCCAAGCGCGTTGAATAAGAGTTCTCGTTCACCCACTGCATAATTCGTTGTTCATCAAACCTTAGTTTCCTTTCCTCGAATACACCATCCGCGGTCCTACAGATTTAATTATAAGAATTCATCACAAAACACAGTGACTTCTGTAAGAACTGATAATCCCAGTGTCGCGTTGCACCGAAAGCCTCGCGGATGGCTTGCAGATGTGGGGATTGCGAGGGATAAGCACTTGACGAGGACGCTTGGCCCGGGAAAAACTCAGGAAAGCACCAACGATCCTGCAGGGGTGGGGATTGATGAGGAGGATCTGTTCTGGGAGGACAAGTGTCAGCTCGGTATTCATGTCCGAATCGTCGAACCGTTCACACATTGTAACACGCATAAGTTGTAAAGGTTGAGATCAGAGTTGGGCAAAATTTTCATCTAAATAAAAATTTCGAATAACGAATAAAAAATTAAAAAATTTTTATTCATTATTCGATGGTTCGCGTTTATTAGAGTTGGCAGTAGTTGTGGAAAGATTTATTCGAAGCCTCCGAATAAACGCTACAGATAAAAGATGACAAAATTATTCGAAATTCGAATAAAGCCACTTCCTATAAAAAAAATTATCCTTATTAGTGGGATAAATTCTCGTCGAATATAATTATTTATTTGATGCTTGTCGAATAAAGATACTTTTTATATTCGAACCATCGAATAATGAATAAAAAATTTTTTATTTGTTATTCGTTATCCGAAAGTTTTATTTAGATGAAAATTTTGCCCAACTCTGGTTGAGATAGCCTCATCGGAGTGAAAAATATACGCTGAAGTTGAAGTTACCCCTGACTATTATTGTATCTACTAGCGTGATTTCTTACACTTTATAGAAATTTCGCCTAATATATACTAGATAATTAAGATAATTATAGCAGGTAATCATACTTCTTTATCTGGCCTCTTGCTGACAAAAGCAATGGGATGTTCGTCGTCTGTAGGATGAGGTATACCGACGACCCCAACTTCGAAAACCGCCGGATGTGTTTGCAAGACATTCTCGATTTCAGTTGGTACTATTTGATATCCCCTATACTTAATAATCTCTTTAATTCTATCGATGATAAACAACTCCCCCTTCTCATTATAATAAGCCAGATCGCCCGTGTGCAGCCAACCTAGAATTAAAATTAAAATAATGTTTTAAAGCTTTTCATTTTCAGGATGTCAAGATGTCATGTGAAACATACTGACAAGATAGAAGACAGACAACGATAATGCGACTTTCAATCAGGGATGCGAGATGCAGGGTTGATATGGCAGCTTACGGCAATGTGACGTAGGTAGTAAGGAGTAGTAGAGGGGGGAAATTATGGTATATTTGTTTCAGGAGCGACGGACGCTATGTTGTTCTATTATTTTCGACTTTTTAAGATGATTAAAAGACTCTCATCCAAACGCAAGAGAAAATATTGTATATGAGAATTTATTTACATTGTTTATGAGTTACAGAGTCCATGATAGACTATTTTTCTATAGTATTTTCTATGAAAAACAGAAAGCCGGGTATCTATGTAGAATGAAATGACGTTGGTATACAGCAACTTTTTCGGTATATTTTTGATTTACTGAAAGCACTTTTGAAGGGGGGGGGGGGATTTAATTATTAGATTCTTTGAATTGCTCTGCGGAAATATAAGTTTGTATAAAATTTTGCAGAAGAGTCTACATTCAACTATACATATAGTACCATTCAATAGGAATTTGCAATGATAATTCAAGTTTCAGGCAGACTCTATTACCAGAAAAGTAAATATTTTTGTACTCACCGTCTCTAAATATGATCTGTGTGGTTGCCATTGAATTTTTATAATATCCTTTCATCATGTTGACCGATTTGACACAGAGTTCACCCTGCTGATTTGGACCTAGGGTTTCTCCTGTCTGGGTATCAATGATCTTGATCTCACAGTTAGGGTTCACTATTCCACAAGAACCGCTGGTACCACCTGGCAATTGTGTTATAACCAGTCCGCACGTTTCTGTCATACCTAGAACAAAAATTTAATTATTATTAAACAACTCCATTTCTACACGATCTTGATTTAACTTGTTTTAAACAAAAAACCAAATCACTTTTTACACGATTTGGTTCTATCTATCGGAGTTCATAAAGCGTCGATTGAAAAATGCCCATTTGAATGCACTTCTATTCAAAATATTGCTATTCACGAAATTTCGGATTCAATTTTCCCTTCACCTCCAAGATTAAAATTTACTCCCTACGATAAAGAAACTCAAGGTGACCTTTGTATGTCGATACAAAAGCAAAACAGAAAAAAAACTAAGTCTTACATTGTCTGCTACTCTTAAGCATGTTTTGGAGGTATATAAAAACGCAACAAAATTTTTGAAAATTTAACAAGATATAACAACTTGTCTTACTAAATTAATGCAATTACCAAAGTTTGGGTTCGATTCAATGCACCGTTTAAGAATTATAGCAACTTAAAGTTTGCACATTTTAACACGTCTTCTTATGGAGAATTCATAAAATTCCACTTCAAACACTATTTAAACCTTGAAAAAACGCAACTAGAAACTCCAGTTTTTTTTTATATACATATAGTAAAAATTATGTAATTAATTATGTTCCAAATTTATTAGGATTCACTAAACAGTTACAGAGCAAAAATTATAAACTGTTACAAAACGTCAAATTTATCGTGTTGTCATGTCAATAATAACCATGAATATTGCTTTCTGAAGTATTTTTAATTTATTTAAATATTTATTTTTAACTTTTTATTGCGTAATTATACATATGTATACATATGTATATTAAATATCACAAATTTATTATCTTGAAGTTCAAATCAGAGGGTACAATTATTCGCAAAAGTCACTTACAATTTATTATAATATGAAGACAATTTGATTAAAAAATAAATAACATGAAATTCACTAATTAAGCGAAAGCTTTTTAAATTAAACTATTTTTTTAATGCAAAATATACTCATGAATGGCTTTCATTGCCAATATATTGATGGATTTCGAATTTCTTGTACTTTTGTCTCCCATTGTACCTCCAGAACATCCTTAAGACCATACAACTTTTGTTCCAACGATTTTTTTATGTACCAAATAGTTTACATGTAATTTTCGTGACATACTTAGCTGAATCACCCTGTACATGCGTATACATTGCAATATAAGTATTATATGCAATACTTACCATAACCTTGTAATACTGTTGTATTTGGTAAATGTTTCATAATCAAATCATGAGATTCTTGTTTCAAAGTAGCACCACCAATCATGAGCAATTTTAGGTTCGAAAGATCATAGTTCGACAAACCTTTGTACCTAATCAATCGATTGCCCATACTGGTGCTCAACATTAACCACGAAACCTACGACACAATAATTAATAAATTAAATATCAGTTAATTCGATGAAATTAAACGAAAACTAATATGTCAGAACATTTTTTGAAAAAATTCAGTTTAGAAAGTTCAGTTTGTCAAAATTTTAACTGCACCACTGGGGGATCCCGCTTGGAACCAGTCAAGCGGTGAACATGCTCGATGCCCAAGCCAGCGAGAGGTCGAGTATCGGCGAGACTCACACTAATATAAGCGAAGCAAAAGATTTCAACTTTCATAATTTTTGATTTTCTTTTAATGAAAACTTTACCATTGTATTCTTCTCGTTTTCTGATTAAAATGACACCAAACACGGCAGAATTATGATTATAATTACTTCTGTAATAAGCGATTAAAGTTTCGGGCCGGAAAGGGTACGGCGAAAGAAAAAGAAAGAGAAGCAGAGAGTCGAAGTGTCGAACCCTCACCCCTCTCCTTCTTTTTCAATCGCTATCTTTCTCTAGCGGCCCCTACCTTAGACGCTGGGATATCGGAAGGCGGTTGAAGACGGTATACAGGGTGTCCCAAAATTCCTTAAACTCCCTGAAATGGGCTGTTCCCGAGGTCATTTGAAGCTACATTTTCCTTTTCCAAAATGTCCGCTGCGGCTTTGTTTAGGAGTTATTAACGAAAAACACGGACCAATCAGAGCGTGACCTAGACGCGTGTTGGCAAAGATGGTCCGGCGCGCTAACAGGATCCACTGTGCGCCGCGACAAAGAAACGAACAAGGGAAGGAGCAGAAACTGATTGAATTAAAAACTCTTGCTACTTCGGAATGGGAATGGCTATTTTGCGCACAGACGATTGCGCACAATGGTATGTTTCTAAGGGTAACATTTCTAACGTCCATCCTTCTTCTAGAAGCTTATTCAATTAATCGAGTACCTTGTATTTCTCCATAATCTCACACGCTCTCTGCGGCTGGAATTCCGGAGTGATTATTTTTGTCCGACTGCACGCAATAGTCATGAAGCTGAAAAATAATCCACTAATCCAATAAATAGAACTGAACCACAATGGTATATCGTTGGTCATATTTAGTTTTGAAGCTTCTAATGTCGCAAGGAGCGTTTTATGAGATAGTTCCGCACCCTTCGGTAAACCCGTGGTCCCGGAAGAGAGGACTATGAATATCGTGTCACTGAGATCGTTGATTTTCTGACACCGGAAGTTAGCCACTTCGGATTTACTGTGACCTTGTAGAACATCCGAGAAGGATACAGTACCGGGATATTCACCAAATGTGACGATCTTCGGCTCTAAATTTTCGATTTTCGCTGCATCCAGAATAACCCTCACCGATTTCTCGTTTGCGAAAATCACTGCTGGCTCAGTTAATCTCATGAAATGACACGCAAAATCTACAAAAATGTACAATCAGCGTCACAATAATGTAAATTGTAAAAGAAAATCTGTACATACAAACATTGCTTATGTGTATTCAGCGACTCACATAAGTAAAGAACAGTAGTGTCCATTGGACACATTATGAATTTTAAAATTGAATGAAATTTTGTGGTTTATATTTTTTTCAAACCTTTTGGTATTTTATTGGCCTTCGTATTACTCTAGTTTAGATAATTAAAAGAAAAGGAAAAATATTATTTTAGTATGGAAAATTCAGATTACTTTTTTTAACGTAAACGTACAAGTGCACCTGTATATGTATACATAGAAATCCCTATCAGGATTTTCTAATTATTTGTATATTAATTTTATGGTTTAGTGCCAATTATGCTATTATAATAACTCGAGACTACAAAATGCGGCATGAAATATGCTACAATGCTATGTTGTTAATTTGGACTACCACAGATGAAATGTAATTTGGAATATTCCAGTGATTGGATAATTATAAACGTTAGTACGGAAAAATAGCATGAACAAAGACAGATATTTCCAAGAAAGACACTGTCATACATAGTGCAATAATGTTAAGTGTAATCTTACTAATATTCATCTTGTCATCCCAAGGATTGATTATTGCTCCGATGAAAACGGCGGCGATGCACGGAATGAAGCTATCGAGGTGATTGTGTGTTGAAATTGCGACAATGTCTCCTTTCTTTATTCCTTCTTTTTTCAACCAGAGAGCGCATTTTATCGACCGATCCAACATCTCCGCGTACGTATCTTCTTCTCCTGTGTTGGCATCCACCTACAACATTTGATCAGAGCTGTGCAAAATTACAATTACAAAATACAGTAGAACTACGTTTATGTCAACGAAGTTTCAGCGAATGCCCGATTTTATTGATATCTTAATTCTTTGAATTCTTATAGACATTCAAATTTGATTTTCTTTAGCGAAACATAAAGTTTTTCTTTTAACCCTTTGCCGTGCGGTTTTTGTCCCGCGCTACAATGATTAGAATTTTTTGTTTCGAGATAATTTCACAAAAACAAAAGAAAATCAATTGTACACCTACATTTACTTCAAAATTATAGAATTTTATTACTTATTAAAAGAAACGAATTCTACTTGTTATTTATGTTATTATATTGTTGCGAGTATGGGTCGATTGTGTCGATATCCAGAGGTATTTGAGTCTATGTATCGATCGATACAGTAGAATGATCTTGGTTGCATTGTCGTTGGGGAAAACACGAAAAGTACATTTACCTTTAATATTGTTTGTGCGGTATCAATGATAAGATAATGTCAAGGTGAATAAAATTACCAAAACAGAAAAGTGCTATTTTATTAAGATAGTCCCTCTTGACTTGATAATCAAAGTTCAAGAGGCCTGACGTGACTTTGGCAATTAGACACTTGAAAGCCTTAAAATCCCAAGATGTAATGATATAATCATTATCAGCCATCTGGCCACCCACTTATGGCAGAATTATTTCGGTCATCTTTTATGTAGATTTAATCAACAAAAACATCCTGTAAACAGGGACCAAGTTCTCCATGGCCGAAAAAGTTATGAGATCAAACAAAATACAGCCAAGTTCGTTAGCTTAGAAATACCTGTTGCAATACTGAAAAAAGCGTTTGTAAAAATTAGTATAAAAGAACGCTATTTAATTTTTAAAGAGGTACATAGAAGGCTAAATTATTCAAATTTTTAGGGTACGATCACAGTGGAGCCGTTTTCGTCCGACGTCCGACTTCGGCACACACGTACGAGTGTTCCGAACGCCTGCATTGGTGTCTTTACGGCCGATTCGTCGGCCGATGTGCTCACAGTGGGCCCGATATCGGACGAAACGGTCGAAGTCCGCGGTAGCCGAACCTTTTCAAGTGCTTCGAGAAGGGTCTCAATGGGACCACCCTATGGGGTAATCGACGTCGGACGAAAATCAAATCAGTTTGTTTCGTAAGGTTTTGTAACATGATATTCTACAGAAATATCACCTTACGTAAGCCTACGTAAGGTTTTGATGATCTGTCAGTGAGTGAGTGAGTGAGTGAGTGAGTCAGTGACAAATTTAGCGTTTTTTGTGGTCCTATATCTCGGAACCTACTAATGTTGGAAGATTAATGTTTTGCCAATATTGAGACATGATAGCACTTAACAAGTGTACGAAATTACATCTCTCCATCTGCCTCCAGTTCCGAGTTACAAGCCTCTAAAAAACGGCCAAGTTGTTTCGTGTAAAAGGAGGTAGTGCGAGAACTTGGCTGGTGCACTACCGTGCACCTAGATCCCGATTTGTAATTTCTAGAATTTTTCAATACATTAAATATTTACTTACTGGTTATTATTAAAGAAGGCAACTTAAGTCCAAAGAAAGATATATCGTGATCATAAAATTAGCAGTCACGAAATTGTATGTTAATCAGTCTGTGGATTATTATGTAAAATAAAAATTTTCTAAGTCAATTGTAAAAAGTAAAAATCGCCTAAAAATCAGTATTTTTAAAAAATTATTTTAATGACCACGATGATTGACAGCTAGGAAGCCATTTATAATTAACAAAATAAAACTTTATATCGAGACAGTATTTTTTCAAATATACGCATAGACTTCCGTATGACGTGATAAAAAAACTGTTTAAGTAGCAGTAAATTGCACAATAAATGTATAAAAGATTGTTTAAAATAACTGAACACTGACTGCTACACATAGAAGATACATATTTATATACAATCTTTTTAACCAATTTTTGCAGATCGCAGATTTTCGTACAAGGTCCTAATTATTTAAATAATCGACAAGAGTTAATAAGAGCCACCCTAGTGTAACACTTAAACTATCCACTACTAGTCATACCTGTCCTATAAAACTCGGATCTTTCTTCATCATGTCGTATAACAGGTCCACAGTGGATTCATATTTGGAATTGAACGCCACCTTTCTCCCTATGAGCACATTGTTTTCAATAGTGAATTTCTTCTGAGATGGCTTCTGGAGCAACAATATCGTCAAACATTATTGAAAGCACATTCTTTAATAAACAATTAGAATATCGTCTTTATGCTTGCGATCACCGGCAGAACAGATGTCTTACATTTTCTTCCGTAGGCTCTATCATGTTGATCTTCGACGAGAAGAAGAGCACAGAACCACACACAACTGACACTCGATGCGAAGTTTCTTAACTGTATCTGATTCTGCACTCTACAGTGAGAACTGTTACGCCTCTGTCTGTTTACAAGCCTCTGATCCCCCCCCCCCCCCCTCATAGGCCAGGCTTGGGAATTAACTGCTCGATCCGAAGCATTTTAGAAGGCTATGTCCTCTTGACCCGGCTGCGCGTCTCGCTCCCCAGTGACGGTCCTAGTTCTCGAGTAACCAGGCCCGTACCATATCCACATCATCCATGAGGTACTATTGTCGATGCGTTATTTTTTCAGTGATATCTCCTGTAGGCCTATGCCCAGAGTTGGGCAAAATTTTCATCTAAATATATAAAAATTTCGAATAACGAATAAAACGTAAAAAGATTTTTATTCATTATTCGATGGTTCGAATATAAAAAGTATCTATATTCGACGAGAATTTATCCAACGAATAAAGATAATTTTTTTCATACGAAGTGGTTTTATTCGAACTTCGAATAATTTTTTCATCTTTTATCTGTATCTTTTATTTGGAGGCTTCGAATAAATCTTTTCACAACTACTGCCAACTCTAATAAACGCGAACCATCGAATAATGAATAAAAATTTTTTTATTTTTTATTCGTCATTCGAAATTTTTATTTAGATGAAAATTTTACCCAACTCTGCCTATGCCCAATCCATCATAGCGCGGCTTACACCCTCTCGGCGACAGGCTATCGTTGCGCTATCGTTGAGTCGTCAAGAAGAGAAGAAGCAAAAAGAACGGTAGAACAACTTTTTGTCGCTTCTTGGTGCCTTCTTCTACTTTTATCCGGTAAAAGGAGGAAAAGACAACTAGGAGCGATTAAAAGTTGCTCGATGTTCCTTCAAATGTAAACATAGCTTCAGATTATTGAGGTTGTGAAGCTGCAATCCTGAAGAATTATTCAATGTGTTTGTTTCTTTGAACGAATGTTAAAATAAAAATGGTTCAAATTCTAAATAAATGCACTCTTCTTATTTTTATACAGTAATGTAATATAGTCACTTTTAGTGTTATCTACAGCTGGTTTGTGTTGCCTTATAACGTAAAACGTGTCCCCGAACCAAATTTACCGAAGTGACAAAAATGCCTCCAAACTTATCTGTTCTGCTCAACAAAAATAACGAAGGTAATTATTTACAAAGAGGTGCCCCTCTCCGATTTTGATGAAATTTAAATATGTTATAGATTTCGACATTTTGAACAACATTTTCCTTTTCAGATACTAAGGCCTCTCTTTTGGTTTTCTAGATATCCGCAAAAAACTGTTGCTACTACTAGATTGAATTTACTATATGCGTGCACACTCCGTGGCAATGTTTCCTCCGGGCGCCCGTGGTCCGGGGGATCCCCGCATATCTGTGGGGAATCTGTAATGAGTGATTACCACCACGTAAAAAAAAAGAACTGGGATAGATCTGGATTAGATTGGGGTGGATCTTTTAAGCAACCAAATTAACGATAACTGAGTAGGTGTAGTTTGAAAACCTCTATTTCAATATTAGTTCTAAAAGGTTCACCCAGTTTCTTCTCCGAACCCCGCAAGGTGTTTAAAAAAACAGTAAACAGACAGCCGGACCAGGCTTACGCAAACATTGCCACAGAGCGTTGCCACGAATACGGAAAATTCAATCCAGTTCGACCTCCGCATCCGGTCAACGGGGTTGTTGTTGACAAGAAGGAAGAGATAGCTCCTCTCGAGACGTTGAAGCAAGAGCACGCGCCAATTACTACACTGTTATTTAAGGATTAATAAATACAGATGGATTAATAGGTATATTTACTCACATGACGATGTTGATCGAGATTTGTTCAAATTCTACTCAATAGGCAGTAGCGCCCCTACAGGTCCGGCGCCCCGGGCGATCGGTCGACCGCGTCGTACCCTGAATCCGCGCCGGTACTAGATACATACATAATGTGTATAATTTTACGTTGGCTCTGAATAGATTTTATAGTCTCCCGATAGCCTTGTAGTTACTTTTTGTTCGTAAAGACTATTACTATCAGAAAGATAATGGTACTCGTAATGAATGCAAAATGAATTTCCAAAAAACCCGTCCGATTAGTCAGGCGCATGCCTGACCACTATCATTACCACTATTACTTCGGGTGTATCGCATTGCTTGTTAAAGTATATTTAAAAAAGAAATACTATATTGATTTCTAATTTCTTAAAGTGTATATCTAAAAGAATAAAAAGTTTGATGAACAACTACTGTTAATGTTGTTTAATAGTAAAAGAAAGAAATACAGGGTGGGGCAATAACTATGTCCACCTTGAATATCTCCGTTATTTGTAATAATATGAAAAAATGTTATGCAGGGTGTCCCAAAAGTACTTCAACTCCGGGAAATGGGAGGTTCCTGAGGTCACTTCAAGCGCCATTTTTCTTTTGCAAAATGTTGTCCACGGCTTTGTTTAGGAGTTAGCCAACCGCCTGCCGGCTCGCCGCGCTAAACGTGCCAGCGAGCGTCGAGCTCGCGCTCTGATTGGTCCGTGTTTTTCGTTAATAACTCTAGTCTATTTTACTACCACATTTGACCTTGTACGACATTCAAGGATAGCTTGACGAACTTGTCTCAACACCCGCTATCACATTGCAACAAAAGAAATATAGCATTCCATTTGAAAAAATGAAGATGACCTTGAAATCTCCTCTATTTCTCCACCCACACGAAAAATGTTTGTATCGCAATATATCCCCCTCTGTACCGTGCAAGTTTTGTATGTAACATTTTTTCATATTATTACAAATAACGAAGGTATTCAAGATGGACATAGTTATTGCCCCACCCTGTATATACTACATTTCGTCCCAATATCGACAAGAAGGAAAATTGATAACTTGGTTCATGTAACAATCGTTTTGTAAAAAATGCATATTTTATGACGTTTATGAATTTTTTGGTTATACATATACTTATTTTATTAGTAACATGCTTTTTCTGTCGATAAAAAAATGGGATCGAATCAAATTATTTTTCTTTGCGCATGTGACACATGTTTACTGTTACTTATCATTAGTCAATCTTCAAACCGTGAATCGATAAGATTACGCCACTATATTGAGTTCAGTGGAAAGTTCGTGCCGTTTCTTGCTAACAATAAGTGATTGACCGAAGAAACGGCTCGAACTTTCCACTCAAACCAAGAACAATAAAATCATGGAAGCTCCGTTTCGAGTCTTCGTCATTTGGAAATGGCTCTCATAATGACTCTTATAATAATTACGATTACTAAAATATTAAAGAAACATCAAAGGTGATATCAGGTGAATGATCAGGGTTGGATTAAGCCCCGTAGCAGAAGTAGCAAATGCTACGGGCCCCGCGCTTCTGAGGGCCCCGCGCTTTGAGCAAAAAATGTTTAGCCTGTAAAATTTTGTAACATTTGGCCAAAAATCAACTTTTAGATATCGACTTCTACTGAACGGATTCTTGTTTCTAAATGTCCATTTATCTCAAACATAAAATATTAATGAAATTGAATAAACAGTTTTAGCGAAAACGAATCTCAAAGTCGAGCATTTTAGAAATTATGTTTTTTGGGCAGATTGTGCTTCACAGGCGCTTCATCGAAGAGGCGCCGATACATAAACGTACAAGGGCGCCCGACGATGCCAGGGGGCACAGATATTTTTTGCTATAAAAAAGAAAAAAAAGGTCATTCATTGTGACTGTGTAAGCGTGCGGCCCCGTCATAACATTTACTACGGGCCCCGCGCTGGCTTAATCCACCACTGGGTGAATCCAAAGCATGATAATTGCTTCACAATGTAATCCTGTGTTACAGAACACAATGCGAGTAAAACACACGTGATAGCATACAATTTATTTGGACAAAATTACTTTAACTATTACAACCACTGGACGGCAGAATCTGCTGCACTATTTGTTTACTTCGAACGAAGAGCAATTTCTTTTTGCAGTCTAACAGCTTTTCGTTCTTCCAACTGCCTCCGTAGAGCATCCACTTCCGGTGACATGGTTGCAGACGGCGATTGTTGCAGATCCTTTGACGATGAGACAGTGCGTCTGAAATGTAAATAAAAATTTATTTCATATTTTTCGAAACGCAAAAATACATTCCCAGTAAAAATTGTACAATAGATCTTCTAACGAGGATAAGTAAATTCACAAATCTAAAGAACTTGGATAAATAAATTCACACAGCTAATTACTTGAAAGTTAATAAATAAATTCACGCAGCTAATTAGTGGAAATTTAATAAATAAACTCGCATAGTTAATGAATTACTTCAAATCGACGCCAAATATCTATCAAACTTAAATAACATTATAAATATATGAAAATTCCCTTCATTCAAATATTCGGTACCCAGGAAAATTTTTACTGTTCTCTATATTGAAACACTATAAAATTATTTAAATTATATGCTTTTTCATTCAAATCTTTTATCCTTTTTCATTATGAAAATTGCAAGAATTATGATTATTCTGGACATCTGCTAATTAAACTGTCAGATTTTACTTACTTACGTGTAAATCATGGTTCTTTCCTTCGTCGATAAATGTAAACAATAGGGTAAACCCACCGATAACTAACTTGTTAACTTTGTAGTCTTCGAGTGCTTTTTGGGTGTCTTTAATCATATTCTTCTGCCTCTCACGTTCTCGATGTACGACGACCTTTCGATTTTCAATCTCCTCGTTCAGTTTCATTTTCATCCAGAACAATCTCTCTTTCAACTAAAACGAAAACCCTTTCTGTCTTATTCTAATAAATTATTATTATATGTATATATTTATAATGTTTGTAATATTCTGTACATGTCTATTACCCTAATAAAATTCATTAGAACCTCGATTATCCGAACTAAACAGAGAAACATAAAAGTTCGTATAATGGAACAGTTATTTAATTACAATGCTATTGTAGATTCAATCGATCACCTTAGATTGAGCCATTCTTTGAAGCATATACTAGGGATTGGAGACAACAGGTGTTAGGATAATCGAGGTCGTACTTTAACTGTAAAATGACATTAAATTCGGAAATAGAAAGTCGACTAATAAAAGCATCAACGTGTATGATTTACTCTAACGACAATGAGTTTCTTAATCTCTGCTTAATAAAAGTTCATGGTACCTCTGCCAATGACATTTCACAAAGCAGACCCAAACCACTGGACTCCGTCGGATCAAAGTCCTTGTGCGACAACGTTCGTAATGACTGGATGGTTTTGATCTCTTGAATCAATTTCATTTTTCTCTGTATTTCCTCTTCTCTCTGTTTCGTCATCTGAACTTTCAATTGACGCGATTCTTGAGAAACTTCAGCAGCTATGGAAGATAATCCGTTTACATTAATAACAAGTAGACTTTGAATTTTATGCGTTTACAAATAGTTTATTCGTAACAGTATATTACACCTTTCTGTCGTTTTTCGTCGACCATGGCATTGAAGGCATCGCGGGAAGCTTGTTCAATTATCCGACAACGCTCATAAATTTCAGCCATTTCTTTGACTTGTTTCTCTTTTGCATTCTCCAACTTCTCGTAAAGTTCTTGTTTCTATAAAAATTCTTATCGTGAAAATTCCACGTTAAGCCTATCCATGTATCTTAAAGATTTATATCAGCGAGAGATACGATACATTATTTTAATTATTTACATTTCTGATATAATTATCTGTTTGACGCAATAATATCATTCAACTCAGTGTACATAAGAATACTTAAGAATAATCCTCATACATAAATACAATACAATAAACCTCGATACATTTAATTAATTTTACAGGTAACTCTATGTATAAGTCCATAGTAACGAATTTGAATATAAATAAAGTTACAATCGGGAGGCCACGAGTTAATTTGTGCATCGAATACCTACAGTAATAGCTCGATATAAATACATGTATGTACTATGTGAAAATTTCGGGACCAAAATGTCACTTATATCGTGTAGAAACACTGGAAACATCGTGTAGAACGTGGAAAACATGATTACTTTCAATTATTTTGAAATTGAATATTTTACCAACATATTTGTGACATTTGTGTCATAATTACTTGTTTAATCCACGATACAGTAGATCCTCGATTGTCCGAACTCTGAACTAATTAGAGGAACAAGATTGTTCGAATAATAGAACAGGTTCCTAGTTACAATGTTAGATTAAATCTTTACGAATTTATGCTGTACATGGATTACTTTAGATTGAGTTGTTTCTATGCAAAAAATGTGTTCGGATAGCGACGAACTCAGAATTCAGACATCATCGGTTATACTAAATTGTCAATTGAACAGGCAAGTATGCTTAAATTATGCCATGTTTGGTCTTTTTTTAATCAGGAAAATATCACAAGTCTGTTGATAAAAGTTTTATGAAAAATAATTGAAAACAAACAAGTATTGTGATGGCAGATATGTCGAGATAGTCGAGACATTACTGTATTTTCGATATTTGAATTTATTTTTGCGGCATCACTCAGGATTGTTCCAATAAATGATAAAAAATCTGTGCAAAGTTTGAGCTCGATCAGATTTTTCTCGAACATCTTATAAATTCTAAATTATTGACTGCATCGGAAAATATATCCGAGAAAGCCTATAAATCTGGGCAGGCTGCGTCTTTTATATTGTATTACTTATTTTCGTAAAATAAACGGTTCCCGAAAAAATTAAGAAAAATATCAGGACAAAATGAAACAAATTTTTTTGAAAGATAACAGAAGTGTGTTTTCATTATCTTTTATTAATAATCATTAAAGAAAAATTTTTTTTTGAACTTGCGGAACTTACTTTTTTTGAATTGTGCATTACAATTTTGAAGGAAATTGCTTATACAGGGTGTCCCAAAAATGTTGTAATTCTTTGAGAGGGGTGATTCCTGCGATTATTTTAAGTAACTTTTTCTTTTGCGAAATGTTCTCCGCGGCTTTGTTAAGGAATTATTAGCGAAAAATACGGACTAATCAGAAAGCGGACACAGCGGACGGATTCACCGACGCGACGAGTCCCGCTGAGCATCGCGTTGCCGTTGGCCGAGCCAAAGTCTGCCCGTTGTAGCTGCGCTCTAATTGGTCCGTATATTTCATTAATAATTCCTTAACAAAGCCGATGCGGAAATTTTCGCTAAGGAAAAAGTGACTTCAAATGTCCTAAGGAATCACCCCTTTCAAGGTTCTCCGACATTTTTGGGACACCCTGTAGGCGATACTTGTTAGCAATCACACACGCGAGTCACCAAAATTACATACCTCTTTCCGCACGCATTCCGCGTGCTGCTTCACGTCATCCAACAATGATTGTTTCGCAATGGCTGCACCCTCGCGGCTTATTAGCGCTAATAAATGTTTCTCTTGAATCTTCGACAATTCTTTGATTTTCATCTGTTGACGTTCTTCTTCTTTGAGTCGTACAATAGTGGCTGGATCGAATCCACCTTCGGCTAACGTTTTTAATCTGCAAGATTTCATACAGGGTGATCGGTAAAATCATCTGTAATCTATTTATTGCGTCCAACAATATAATGGGTCAAAGATTATATGTAAATATTTTCCGCAGAAAGACTAATACATACAACTATTTAAAAGTTCATCTTTATTCTTCCAGTAATAACAAAATATAATAAAAGTTTTAAAATAGGTAAATTCCTCGAATGGTCTAATAAGATATTGTTTCGTACAATAAATGATTAATTGAATTACTTTTTTATTTCTTTTTCCTCGTCAGAGATCACGCGAGCACACTCCCGCAATATGGACGCTGTTGTTTGCTTAATCTCGACCGACTGATGAACAAATATATGCAACAGAATTAATATTATTATAATATCAAATGTAATGAGACTGCTATGACAAATAAGAATTAATGAGACGTTATAATTCAAATGAAACATATTATTGCCTTTCATGCAGTATTTTTATTTTATACAGGGTGTCCCACCCGATTTTGACATCTTGATTTTCTTGCTATTGTTACTCGTAGCAAAAATTGTTTCAGCGGAGGCTTGAATGGTATTGAGTGGAGCATATTCTGATATTATTAGTTTTTTCGTGAGTGGACGCGTAAAGGTCATATAAAGGCCAACTTGGTTTTTTTAAATGGAATTAGGTATTTTTTAATACATCAATCGATGCAGCTGGACATTCGTTATAAACAAGCACTAACGTATGTATGTAAAAAAATTAGTAGTTCAGGGGATATTTCATTTTAAATAATTCTAAATCACCATTACTGTCGACCAAATTAAATTAAATTTTTTTAAACCATTAAAGTCTTGGTATGACAGTAATGGTGTTTTAGAATTATTTAAAGTGAAATATCTCCTGAACTACTAATTTTTCGACATATATAGGTTAATACTTTTTTGTAACAAATGTCTATCTGCATCGATTGATGTATTAAAAAATACCTCATTCTATTTAAAAAAACCAAGTTGACCTTCGTATGACCTTTATGCGTCCACTCACGAAAAAACTAACAACATCAGAATATGCTCCACTCAATACCATTCAAGCCTCCGGTGAAACATTTTTTGCTACGAGTAACAATAGCGAGAAAATCAAGATGTCAAAATCGGGTGGGACACCCTGTATACATAGAAATTAATTTCCTGAGTAACCCTCCAACGGGTGCACAGGTCTGTTTTCATCTAGAGTATAAAATTTGTTATTTTATTGCTAATTTTCTGACGTTAGGATTAGCGCGAGTTTCATATAAAATTAATGAAAATTGTATACAATGCCGTAAATATTGAAATGTTTAAAATAGTTAATCAACACTGCTGCGGGAGTACCTTGAACGTCGGAACTGGTTTTCTCACGAACGTAGGTTTCGGTTTTTCCTGCTTCTTTGTAACCTTTGAATGTTTTTCACGCCGCAATAGTTTCGGAGCATTCTTGTTCGCGTCATTAAGCAGCTGAATAGCATGCGATTTGTTCACAGCTCGCAATGTTTCCAATTTCCTTTGCGTCAATGGCGTCACGTAATTCGTTATGGGAACTTTGCGCACAAATCTCTCCACCGCCAAATCCTATCCAGTATACGAGGAATCTTCAAAAAAAGAAACCTTAAATTTTCGTTAATTTACGAAGTTTCAATTGTTACGTGCACGTTTTGCTCACTTAAAATACGGAATAAAAAATCTGATTAAACGAATTTCTTATCTTCTCAACAAAACTGATATTATAAAATATTATGTTCTTTTATTTAATCATTTTCAGCATAAAATTTAGGTCACAGACAACCAACGCTATGAATTTAGAAATACTACTAACAAGTTGTAAGTTAAACTGAAAACATCTGATTTCTCGAATGACAAGAACAAAAAATTGCTTACTTCCGGTGTAGCGGGAGGCCCACCGGTATGTTGTTTCGGACGATTTACAACATTCATGAACACGGGAATAGTAATTTTCTTCTTCTGCTGTTTCATATTTTCCGTCATCTCTTTCAGATCCTTATGAAGTTTCTAAAAATAATTCATGCCAATGCTGACCAACAGATTGGCAAACAATTGAACTCATTTGCCAAATCGGTTAATTTTATAAAATAAAGAGTAGAATAAATTGATGGAATTGTATACCAGATTCGTTCAAAAAGTATACGACCATAATTTTTTGTGAATAAACAACCCGACCACTACCCTACCCGATTTCGACTTCGGGTACCCGAAATTTCCAGTTACCCGCGTATCACTAATTTTCGGGTCCCGACCCGACCCGCCCGAACACTATTTTCCGGGTATCCGCCCACTCCTAGTAGTTATGGATAAATTTCTGTAAAGTTCTGTTGAAAAAATTGAAGGAGTGAAACCTCTAAGCAGGGCGTTGCTTCTAAAAGCGGCAAGATCAGCTTCTGCTCCACGAAATCTTCATCGAAGTCCGAACAACCTATTCTGTGAAAGACATTCGGCGTTTCCGAGCGAAGAAGGTACGAAACCAGGAAGAACATTCTCGTCAGTTTAAAGTGATTGAAACACTCAATGGAGTCTTCGAAGAATAAATTGGATATTCGGTACGTTAGGATGTATATGAGCACTGGTAAAGAAATATCAAAAATTATATTAAGCACAACATTTTTTATACATTTAATATATGTATATAAAAATTGTAATATTAAGATTAATAATGGTATAGTGAATTAAAAAATTCTGGATTCCTATGCAAATATTAAAATAAATTGTCTTCGATTTTAATATCGAGCAGTACAATTTTAAAAGTAGAATATCTTTTTATGGTTTCCTATTCATTGTTAATGAAGAAGTAAAGGTAATTTTTTCTTGTCTTCTAATATTCTAAATAAGATTACTAAACATTTATTTATAGCATCAAAAACTTTACTTTATCCAAATTAAGTTGAGTAAATTATTTTTGTAACACACCATTATAACGATAAATCACATACCCATAGTTTCAGTCAACTTATCGCCATTATGACGATGACGTTTCTTCAAAAAATGATTGCTTATTCCTTCGAACAAATTTTCGTAACGGACGATGTTCATAAATAAATCGATGATAATGTTCTGTATCGAAACCGGTACACTCTGTGGAAATGGGTACGAAATTACACATTCTTATTAATAATGCTTCGTAACGGCATTTTTAACCTTAAACTCCTCCGGATGGCTGAGACAATTTTGAACCAAATTATAGTTGATTTGACACTTTCCAGTTGGCTCTTCTCCAGCGAACAGAGCAATGCAAAATTCATCCGGAGCAAATTCGTGCTTGGTGAATTTATATATGTCCAACATTTTTATTAATGGAATTATAATATTCAGTTGAAAGACATTTGTTTTTGCGAACTAAAAGCGATAACGATTAGCAAGAACTTTGTAATTTTATGTTATTAGATATACCTTCTCCATCATGCAATCCATTTTTGATCGACTAAAAATTATACTCTCAGTTTTTAGGAAAATATTACTTTAGTTTGTTATCGTTTATGTAGAAGATATACCAGTTTGGTTTTAGATATGAACGACGAGGCTGTGTCAAACTTGGAAATACGTCGATTCGGATATTAATCAATGGTTGATAACTTCAGAATGTTTAAAGAGATTGGATAATTAGTTACTGCAGAAAAGCACGCGACGTCTTTTTTACGGCTATTTTAGGTCTGAACGTCAAACGTCCTTAATAGACGTCTTTAAGACGCCTTTCTGAAGACGTCGTTTGATTTGTCATGTTACTCCACCTCCAAACGTTGCGCTCAAATTCCGACCCATCTGTCCCGCCATAGGCTCGAAATTTGCCGACAAGTTTTGGTCAGAAAATTGATAGCAAATAGGGACCAAATTCTGGTTCCAGCATGGTCTTGGCACCAAAATGACCGCCGTTTGCTCGCAAACTACGATTACAAACATTGATAAAAATTTGCTCAAAGCAGGTTTGGCTGACCGGGCTAAGTTCAAACTTCAAACATACAACTAAAACATGACGATGTTTTAAACATTTAACATTTGCTCCCCATTTTGACCACCACTCAAAAGAAAGAGTCATTTATTCAAACAGTTTATTTGCGTATTGTTTAATTTAACCGATTAAAGCCAGCACTGAACAGATGGTACATCAACAGACAATGTGTTTCGTTATTTTCATGTTTATTGACTATCACCCATCGACCAAGAAGAAATGAAAAAGCGTCACGCTACACGGCTAATACCTAAAAGAGAAAACGTGTCTGAATATCTAAATGTATACGTATACATGTATAAAGTATCCCTGAGAGAATTTGTACTCGACAGCGGACACAATAATCTGTGCCCCCGACATTTTACATCGACGTGTCGCTTAAACAATTAATACTATATCGGTACAATACACTCACGGATAGTCCTAGGAGTCCATCGTCGATTTCGAGAGCTGCGTAATCGAAGGAAACGATTCCTTAAATAATAAAAATATCAAAACATTTCCAATGAAAAACAAGACCTTAAATCGATCGTGTTACTGAAAAGTGTTATTTTTTAGAACAGTAATTCTGTATTTGTAATTTCCACAGGTTCCTTTTTTTTTTTGCATAAATCTATTCCTGCTTGACATACTCGACAAAAATCACCGGCTTGTTCGATCATTCTTCATTACGAACGGACTATACAATAGCTATACACGATGAATAAATTAAAAATGGAAGCACATACCAGTAACTTTTTTTTGCTTCTTACAATCTGAAAATATGTAGGTGTCGCAATTTTTTACGCTGTTACAACTTCGCTTTTTTGATCTTTCTTTCTTTTAACGTATGTTCTTTTGGTACTATAATATTGCATAATTTGTACACATGAAATACGGTATTGATTAGCGTAGGTTCGTCGATCTGTGACAAAATGTACAATTTGTCGCCAGTTTTCCTTCACCTTTACAGAATTCTTTACAGAAGCAACGGTTAGACTGCAAAAGAACGAAATAAATAAAATGTATAATTTACATTGATGTTACATCAACCGCTTACATAATTACGACTCAACCCTTTAACCCTCATCCGACGAATGCAGTGACTATCTGCAACGATTACCGTACATTCTCGACCGCAAGATTTTTATAATTTATTACCCTGTGTGTTCGCAATATACAATTATATTAATTCTAAATTAAAATATGTACTTTGTGTGCTGCATTTCGGTGTCGAGAATACGTAATAGACTGTACCAATCTATACTAAATTCGTGACTAGACTGTAGATCTTCGTGTATTTGTCGTATTTGTAAATTTATAAATGACAATAAAACGCATAAATTAAAAAACATTTATGGCATTTTTACTTTATTTTTATCGCAAGGAATTTTTCTTGAATTTTCCTTTTAAATATCATTGGAAATGGACATTCGTTTAAAGATCCGTAGTCTGTAATAGTTGATCATGTTACTTTATAAAAAGTTAATTTAGTAGCATCGTAGAAACAAAATATGTACACTATCCCTCAAGTGTTTGAAACATGCACTGTTAACTACAATTTCTTAAATATGCATTTATACATATGTATAACACGAATACGATGTGGTTACAATTTTTGCTATTAATTACAATTAAATACTGATTCGTTACTGTAATTCATTGGTTTAATACGCTTTAAGTAATATTTCGCTATTGCATTTTTTCGTGTTGCACTGTAATAGAAAGACTGTGTTTAAACATTACATTAAATTATAACATCAGAAAGAATAAGTTATAGCACCTAGAAACAGGTAGTGCATGTAATACTTGATTTCTTTTCATATAGTGTACATGTTAACACTTGTGCATCGTTCAGATCAATTTAGAAAAGCATATAAATTAATAACAATACTATATCATATACTGCAATCGATATCAATAAATAAATTGAATTAATAAAAAGGTTTTTTCCTTAACAGGATGTTCTCCATTAAAGACCTAAAAAATGGATTTTTTTATTGCATTTTCTTGACATCTTAACAATATGTGTTCCCAAAATTGTATACTCCAGTTCTAATAAATAACAAAATTACAACGATTTCAACCACTTTTTTCGAAACAGTATTTTGTAAATTGACCTCTATGATTTTTCAATATAGGATTAACTAACATCTCAAATTTTACACACATATAAAATAAATATTTTGTTTATTTGTTGTACTAGAATTATGAGAATATTTTCAATAAGTATTTTATCGTTTATACAGATTAAAATTTTCATGATGAAAGAGTCTTACAATTTATCAAAATACGTTTTTTTGCTTTATTACAACATAAAGTTTGTACCGAAATAAAATTTAGTACTTTATATTAAATTTTATTTTAGTACAATGGACAACCATAGTCGTAAGATTATCATTGATTTTTCTTTTTCAGATGAACACAACGATCTAACAATAAGCCATCTAAACTATTCCATCATGAGAATAATGCACTAAAACAAGTAACATATTAAAGATAATTACCTAAAAATTAGACACTTAGTAAATTAGAAATTTGTACATTCTCGAAACATAATAGACTGTGAATTTTATGCAGTTATAAGAAAAATGTCTAATACAAAATTGGAAAATTCATTTCGACTCTTTCAAATGATTAAAAGAGAAAATACATTTTCACTTAACTTCGGTTTCTTACAATTGTCTAAGACAATTCTTATTTTACATAAAACTCCGCAGGCTAATAATGAAACATGTGTGCAATACATTAAATTGTTTAATCTACAGGAGTTTCGTAATTTTTTTGTCAAAGGACAATAATCACTTAACACAAGGTTTACGGAGTCCTAAAAGTGACTACTTTATATAATTGTATACAAATAACCAAAAATGTATCTATCCAAATTTTTAGCCATTTTTTTCATAATATACACAGAAAGAAAGAAATTTGTTGAATAATTTCTCGTGAATGCAACTTTAGAATCTCAATAGTCGTAAATTACAAATATTAGAACCCGTCGTCTTGACGGGTCCCATAAACCTAGTGTTAATCGAGCATCAACTTTGAATTAATTGAACTTTTAATTGATTTTGCCGAATTAAAGGAGAAAAAGAAGGCAACAAGAGGCGACAGAAAGTCGCTCGATGCTGCTTCAGTGTCGACATGGCTCAACAGTTACCTGAACAGTGCACAAACGTTAAACGGAAGAACAATTTTACCGGGAAGTATGTTAAAAATTAATTATGTAATGACTATAGCGGGTCCATGTGAACTACTGACAATTCGCCGAGGGTTAAAGAAGCGTTCATCCGCCATGAAAACGTTCAACAAGCTTTCTCAAGAGTATCATAAAATCTGAAGTCCTTACAATAAATGATGTAACGATAACAATGTGTGGATGTATGCGAATGAGGCGTATCAATACTAATCGATAAATAATAATCGTCGCTCAGGGTGATCGATCGTTCGCATTCAAACAAAGAGAATACACGAGAAACACTTTCGGAAAAGATAAACTTTCGATTAAAATTCACAAATTTTTGGAATAACGCGACTCCCTGACGCGACAGCGACAGAATTCTGTGCTCACAGCAACAACGTGAATCAAAAATCGTGAGAATTACATTCTGCGTTTCCAGTAAAAAACAAAGAGTCTTCCCTTTTTGTCTTTTATATCACACGATCGTCGAGTATAATAAAAATTCATAACGACTGCAAAACCATTTGTCTGGTTCCTTTTCAATTTTTCCCTACTTCTTCACTATTTTTTTTTTTTCTTCAGTTCATTAGAGCTACGTATCACGGTAATTACAGTCGATTTTATTTTTACAATAGGATCTGGTTTATATCTTACAACGAACAGTCTACGTATCTACGGCATAATCTTATGGCTAGTATGTCGCTTTCGGGACACAAACAACTAACATCGTGAACTCACTTGAACAGGCGAATGCTATGATCGTGATAAGCAGCTTTCGAAGAATTTTCTCTGTCTTCTATTATCTTTTTCTCAAAATACAAAAGACGTTACAAATTTCCTGTGCGTATTCGTTGTCTTTTAACGAATGGAATTGACACGTTCCCTACCAGCGTCACATATTGTTTGACGACAATTTTGTACTTCACGTAAAGAGAATCAAATTAATTTTGTACACGTCGCTGTTTAGAATTAGAACCAGACTGCAGATTTTTATGCAAAATAAAAATTGTCTGCATTAACTGCAAGATACAGGAGCTATAAACGCTTATTCCTTTTTTAAATAGTTTTAATAAGTCAAAAATAGTGCAATTATGTATGTCGAAATTCTTCAATGTTTCACTGTTTTGCATTTGATTTATTCAGTTTTGTCATAACTACGTTATATTCAGAGAATTTCTAATTTTTCTGTGACAGTATTTTTATACATATTTCATAAGAGAATATGTCGCATCTAATAAAATATGTAACTACAGGATTTTATGCATTTATGACAACAATGAATAGGTGAAGTTCAAAACTGTGTAAAAATTGAAAGAGTTTCAGAAACACTGACTTATTGAAATCATGAAAGAAAGAAAGAAATTTTGCAATAAACGCTGGTGGTGAACCTGTTAAAATTGTTACGTATCGAAAATGGGAAACTTGAGATTGGTCACTCTGTTCGTGGAACTATAATGTCTTCTAGAGATACATTTCTGTATAATTTTGTCTCCGAGTAATAAACATTTGAAAATAAGCAGCATAATAACAATTTTGTAGGAAAGATAAAGAATGAAACGTGCTGAAGAACATGTAAGATTCGTGCTAATCAATGAAAGAAGAAATTATAAGTGCCACTAATAAATAATACAATTGTGCGAACATTCCTTCCAGGAAGGAATTCCCGACTCTACCAACAATCATTTGCCTATGTTCACGTAAATGTCATGTACAGTTGATTCCGCGCGTGTGTACAAGTAATATTAACGAATAAATTTTTTTACAAACACTAGCTTAATTACTTGCTAAACGCCCGAATAATCGCGGTGAGGCTTTCGTACGTTCCGGTGACGAAACCTAGCAGTCCGATCAGCACTATCACGACGTCCTTCGTCATCGTGAACATCCCGAGGGACGCGTTCTGCCAGCAAACGACCATCTCGATGATCGGTGGAAAGATGAGAGCCAGCGCGGTGCTGCTCACTGCACCCACCAACGATATGAACAGGCCCAGTTCAGGTATCGCTTCTGCTAGTATAACTGCAACAGAATGATTCTCGTCAATGTTTGTTCATAGCTGCAAACATTCCTCGAAGACGCTATAAAACGGTATGTACGGGGCCGTTGAGATAAATCCAGAATTTTTCGGGCACTCCCATATAATAAGATCTAGGTAAGGGCAAATAGAAATAAAGCAATTGCTGATAAGGTAACTCCCAAGTCAGCCAAATCTGCCTCGAGCAAATCATGACCAATGTTTGCAAAGTACTTTACGAGCAAACGGCGGTCACTTTTGTGCCAACACATGCTTGGAGCAGAATTTGGTCCCTATTTGCTATGAATTTGTCAACCAAAACTTGTCCACAAATTCCGAGCTAAAATGCGGAAACACATGGCTCGGTATTTGAGTGCAAAGTTTGCAGGCGGAATTCTATTCCAAATTGGGGAAATCGAGGCGAAACCTTGCACTCGTTATACATAGAGCAGTGATGGGCAATTTTGTCCGCCGCGGAAAAGAAGGATCCGTCGAGCTTCCCCCACCAACCTCTCTTTCGTGCAGCGCACACCTCCGCAGCGCAGCGGTGCCACGTGCCTCGGAGTCCCCCCTCGTACGTCACTCCGTAGTCGAGGTTGGTGGGAGAAACAGGCAAATCAGGGGCCCCTACCGTGCCCATCACTGTCATAGAGGGTAGGTCGGTCGCACTAAGAGCGCAGCTAATCTTTTTCTAACAAGTCTTGTGAGAATTAGTATTGTCCCACCGATATATACTTTGTTGCACGATTTAACCCTCTAAGGAAAATATATTTAACACTTTTCAAAAATCCTCGCCCGCAAATTGTTGATACGAAAGTAAAGTATGATATACATATATTATATACTCACATGTGACCAAACATAACGATGAACGGAAAATAGTCTCTGCCAGAACTGGCCATCTGAATGGACCAAATTGATTCACGACTCCTGGCCAAATGATCGCGACAGGAACGTAAAATTGCAGTGCATAAGTGAACAATATACTTAAAGAGATGGCAACTTTTATGCACTGAGGTAAACTGCAAAAGAAACAGAATCACATTTATCTAACGAGTACATGCAAGTCTCTGGTGTACATGTTGTCACATAATCAAACGTATCATATCATAATATCCTCACATATTTGTATATTATGTATTAATTATCACGAAATCGGAACTCGTACGTTAAAATAACGCATCATGCATGATTAGGTGAACACGCGGAAAGTAACAAGAGAGAAGCATCTCCGTGTTTTATTAATAGGGTTTGTTCGGGAGGGGGAAACAAATTCACCAAAACTCTGTTTCAGTGTAAGTAGCAACTGAATAATACAGCACTTCGAAAAAATACTATATGGTAGAAACCTTGAATGCTCGACGACGATGTTTCCATCCACCCTTTGTATGCAACAGAAAATTATGTTACAAAGAGTTTTCTCTTAACTACGTTTGCGTCTTGCTATTTTTCAGTATCAGTTTGATTTGTTTGAGAGAATTTTGATTATTCATTACGCAGAACGATTTATCACCTGGACGCATAATAATCTACTGTAGAGTCGGCAAAGCGATTTCGATTTAACATCAATACATAAAACCATTATGCTTTAATCCTTAGGCTACAGAGAATGTTCTTGCTAATCGCTTGCTAAATATTTCCATTAAAGATTTTACAAGAAAAAACATTTACCAATTCTGAACATTGTGATTGAAACGAGTTCAATTGTCTAATAATTTAACACTAGAACTACCGAGTAATAAATGCACTGATGCACAGTGGATCGAAAAAGTATTTCAACACTAAATATCCGATTCTCGAGAAATTGTCAATATTTGGAGTCATTCTACCATCATTTAGTTTTTCGGCCAATAGCGGAAGCGTGTAGCACGGAGTAGGGATATCCCGTGGTCCTTACAAGTTTCTCACTGCCATCTCCTGATGGACGATCAGTACATATTATTGCAAAGATGACAATACACTTCTCACTCAAACCTCAATAAATCAACTAGAAAAAATCATAGATCAAGCTTTAAGCCTTCGTTGTAAAGAAAAAGCTCTAAATCTATGGTAGATTCGTTCACGAGGAAAATTTGTCAATGTTCTTACATACGTTTAAAATATTTTTTAACAAAATTATCACCGTTTGAATATCGAAAAGTTGTATGTATGAAGATCTCGTACAATTTTTATGGTGATATGTGTTTGAATGAAAAGATTCATTCGAAAATTTCTGATGATTCTATATGATCATTTCCATAATGTCAGTAATTGTGAAAGATAAAATTAGGGACCTGTCATTTTGGACTGATTTGGTAGTTCTAGTGTTATGAATCGTGTAAATATACATATGTACATATTTAGCGAATGATTAACGTATAGAATTAACATATTGATACGAAAAAATTAAATTGGGCCGAGTGAAAGGAAATACATATTATTGAGAGATAGAGACGTGGAAAATAAATTTATACTTACACTTCTTTCGTTTCGAGATTTAACGTGACTGATCCTGCTACTGCGTCACCGTATTTTAAATAAGATATGAAACCCATCCCGACGAACATGGCGCCCACAATGACCATTCCGACATTTAAGACACCTAGCGGCTTATTGAAATTACTTGGTTTCTTCATCTCATTCTTTAGGGGTAACACCTAAAACAAAAGTTTATCTAATCAAATAAAAGCTAAAAAGTTAAGGTTTGTGGTGTTAATTACTTTTTCAATCCTTTTCACATTTTCTACGCGATACGGAAAAGACACGAATCACAATTTTTCCTCGCACACTTATGTGTACCTGCAAAAGTGGCCAAAAGAAGGGGGAACAACATAAACAATACACCTTGTATACGCGCGTTTCTCAGTCAGAGGGTTAACGTTAACACTAAACCTACCACCACCGTTCAAAACGACCGGTTCCAGATTTTTTATTTTACAATTATTGAAATACTAAAAATGGTTTCATAAGAAATGATTGTATAGATATGTTTAGAAGAGCACGTATTGCAATAGGAGCCGCAAAAAAGTCTAAATAAAATCAATCTTGTCATTTTTAAAAGGGAACATGTACCAGTTACTTTTAAGGATGTTCTAGAGGTATATAAAAACGCAACAAAATTTTTGAAAATTTGACAAGATATAATTCTTACTAAATTAATGCAATTACCAAAGTTTGGGTTCGATTCACTGCACCGTTTAAGAATTATAGCAACTTAAAGTTTGCACATTTTAACACGTCTTCTTATGGAGAATTCATAAAATTCCACTTCAAACCCTATTTAATCCTTGAAAAACCGCAACTAGAAACTCCAGTTTTTTTTATATACATATGTAGTAAAAATTATATAATTAATTATGTTCAAAAGATGGGATTCACTAAACAGTTACAGAGCAAAAAATTATAATATATTATAACCATGTATAAAAATTATATTATATAATTATAACCATGAATATTGCTTTCTGAAGTATTTTTAATTTATTTAAATATTTATTTTTAACTTTTTATTGCGTAATTATATATATTGAATATCACAAATTTATTATCTTGAAGTTCAAATCAGAGGGTACGATTATTCGCAAAAGTCACTTACAATTTTTTATAATATGAAGAGAATTTGATTGAAAAATAAATATAACATGAAATTCGCTAATTAAACTAAAAAGCTTTTTAAATTAATCTATTCTTTTAATGCAAAATATACTCATGAATGGCTTTCATTGTCAATATATTGATGGATTTCGAATTTCTTGTACTTTTGTCTCCCATTGTACCTCCAGAGCATCCTTAAGGCTCGGCAGGTTTAGTGTTAAACAGTTTTCATAGGGTGTACGTATCAATATCAATGTCTTCGGAACGCACGCGGAAAGTACGGACGAGTCGGTTGCTGTAGAATGGACTCGCGACGAAATTACCGGTTGCCAAAATAAGTGTTACATAAATGCGGCGAAGCATGTGTAGACGCTTACCAACGTGATACCCTCAAAAGAATATATCACAGTGCCAAAGAACAGAGGGAGATCGTGCCACTTTGCCACGTAGTCCCTCTCGCTAATGGACGGCAGATCGCGGCACATTATATACACAGTGGCGAGGTAGCCCGCGGTCACTAGAAAATTTGCCAGCGACGAGACGGGCACGAGGTACTTTAGATTCCTGATCCACGTGCTTAGCATTATGGGGATCAGGACCACAGCCATATGTTGATGGACGTCCATCTCGATTCCATACACGTCCAACACCTACGGCAGAAATTACATTATACATTAAAATATAAATATACACTTAATTTTAATATTATTCATTTATCCTATCACTTTGCCTTCAACGGCAAAGGTCATTAACACTAAACCTATCAAGCACAACACATATAAAAGTGAAACAGCTTATAGCAGTGGGAAGATTGAATTTACTTAAACTTTGTACGGTTTTTATATATATTTTGTGCTTAAATGAAGAAGTCATTTCCTATGAAAGCGTTTTTATAATTTCAATAATTATGAAATAGAAAACCGGTCATTTGACCGTGGTAGGTTTAGTGTTAACAACGGGGTACTGTTTAGGCTTATAGGTCAACCCATTTTTTTGTTATACAGTTTTCTTTCGTTATAAGACGATGGCTCGGGTCGGCTTTCGACGTATTTCGGATGGGAGTACCTATTTGGTTTGACACTGTTCTTGAGTAGGCAGACAGTTTATGGGTCCCATAAAAATTGTCCGGAAGACTAAAATATACAGTGATCGGCTGTGTTGCGATGTCTTTTGTTGGAAAAGAATAGAATATGACGTACCCTCTCGTTCTGGCACTAAGCAATGTCGACCACTTCAAATTCGTTTGACAAGGGGACAGAGATTTTTTTGTGGCGAGAAAAACATCGTCGTCTTATATCGAAAGAAAACTGTAAATGCATAAAATGGGTAGATCAAAGGTCAAACAATATGAAGACATTTAACGAACTTAAGAACACGTCTGCATTATTTCCAACTCCTTAAAATTGTTAAGAAAAGATCTGAATGTGTATGTGACTCCTATAGTTTTTCGTTAATAATTCCTTGAAAATGCCGCGGAGAACATTTTTGCAAACGAAAAAGTTACTTCAAATGACATCAGAAATTACCCTTTTCAAAGAAGCATAACATTTTTAGGACACCCTTTATGAAACAATAATGTTTCCGATTTATCATTCTGTATTTTGTACGGATTTTGTACTTCCACCAGTGGTCTTTGAATAGTGTTCCACCGTGAAGTTTCTCAAGTTAAAATCAAAATTCGATAGAATTTTCATAAATTTTATTGGTATCTTTTCAACGATTTTTGTACAATTCCTTTTCTGAGAATGATGGAGGTTAAGAAGAAATAATTTTGAATGCTCCGCGTGCCAACAAGTTTGAAGACCACTGACCTACATCATAGTGTCTCAACATAGTTATTTTATTTCCTTTATCTTCAATCGGACTAATTCTGTAAAACTAAAAACTGTTAAGTATTGTTCTCTAGAAATGATTCTTTTTCTTTCTTCTTCTGTGAGAAAATGATTTCTACAGCAGAAAATGTAAATTCGAAAATGAGAGTTCCATAAAGTGAAAAATATCTTAAGTTGCCACAAATAATTGTGTTATACATACGCAATAATGATACATAAATAGACTGCAGATCTTCATGCAAAAGAAAAATTTTTTGTAAGTTTATTAAATTGTAATGAATGTGTTGACATTCTTAAATTGGTTTATCTTTCTACTGTTTCAAATTGAACTGACAAAATAGGTTGAATTATGTTTAAATATAAGCATATTGATAAGGATAAACACTCACCTGCTTCATATTCCTGCCAATGAAAACGAAATAAACGCAGCAAAATCCGAGTTGCGTAATACATAAAAATATGTTAACCATTTTTCTGGAACAAAGGGACGAACGCAAATGTAAATTATGATTTTCAAAAAGTTAGGTAAATGTAAAAATCAATCATGTACAACTGGGATTACCGCAAGATATAAAAATTAAGATAGAAGAAAATATATGATTGTACGAATTAGATATGAAAGAAACGTTCAATATATTCTCATCTTTAATAATAACGATTTGTTATGCATTTCGCTTTACAAACAGATGATCGTACTTGCAATTACGTTGCACACAATTAATTTTGGTTTCCTTTTATTTTTATTCAGCAACGAAACGGAATGATATAGGTACGTTGAAAAAATTCGCTCATAAAACCTAACAATAACCTTAACAAAGCTATGGGAAATATTTGCGTGCTGTAACGTTTAGAACTTAATTTTCTATTGTAAGTAATAAAAATCCAATCGGAAAAAATACAACTTTTGCGTAAACTGACTGGAATGATCTTGAAATATTGTTGAAACATCATACCGAGAGTTTCTCGTAAATCGCCATCCCCAAATAATTGTATAACAATAAATTAGAATTATTCATATTTTAGTTGAAACAGATAAAGAAACAGCCGAAATGATTTTTCAAAAAATGTTTAAACCGGAGGTACAAAAATGTATAGAACTTTTTGATAGTTTGTGTTTAAGAAATGGATCGTAGAACTTTTTTGAAAAACATCCTTATGAATGAGGGAAACGGATAAAAAAAATTCTAGAAAGTAGAAGTTTTAAAATTCGAAAATATAAAATCTCTTACAGAAATATATATGTATTTTGTTCATCTATATTAAATCATTGTAGCAAATATTAGATGATATTCAATGGGTACATAGTAATCAATATTTAAGCAATATAACAATAGTAAGCAATTATTATTTATTATTATTTCTAAATATGCGATTTATTTGTAACATTTAAATGTTTCTCTTATGAGCTCCTTGTTAGTAAACATTCTAAAATAATTTGTTCATAAATTCTAAAATATTTGTTTCATAAGAATACTTTTTTAAGAAGTTCCCAAGGCTAACGTTCTTTCCCCTAAAAGTTCTACAGGAACAGACAGTTTCTACAAGTCCGTACAAATCTTTTTCAACTTTGATACGTTTTTCATGGGAAAAATTCACTCATTTTCTATTTTTAAATACTACAAAATATTTGATTTCTTCCTGTTTTTGTTGTATGATGTATATATTTTTGAAATATGACATAATAAACGAAACATAATACGTTAATGTAAAGAATACCTAATACAAAAATGGATGATGCGTTCTGCTAAGACGTTTTATGGACGTCCTGTAGGACGTACGAGTGTTAAAAATAAATGACAATTGTTCATTTCGGTCCTTGGTTTAAGTTTAAAGTGTTATCGAACAGCTCGACTCGGCTGCTTCGTTATTTATTTTTCACCGAAAATTACGCTTTGTTTCAACGCGATGCATCAAACGGATTTCGGTATGACGCTAAACAAACAGTCGATGGGATTCGTATTTCATCTTTCTCGGACACGCATACAAACCTCATAAGCACGGAGTATTTTCGGAGTGAGAGAGGGCCGGTGGCGAAGCACATTTCCACGGTACCGGCGAACCCAGACGCGGCAACCGGATCGTTCACTCTCCTCGTCACCTCCTCGTTGCATTTTACCTGTGACAATTTTACAAAATTTTCATTTCGTTACGTGCATCGAGTACGGCGAAATATAAGGTGGACCACCTAACGTGACCACCTTAATTATTGGATTGTAATACAAATTCAATCGATAGATAAATATCGTGTCTCATTACTAGACTAGCGGGTTTTATGCATTTATCACAAAAATAAGTACTTGTAATTTCAACCAATGAAAACATTAAAAGAATTTAAAAATGCTGTTATATCATTTTCAGCTTATTAAATATGTTAAGAAAGAAAATAAATTGTTAGTTCACTCCAATTTGTTGGAATTCGGATGTAACAGTTTTATTTTGCATAAAGATCCACAGTTTGCTCATTACAAATGTAAATATCTCTGATTAACACTAGAACGTCAAAATAACGGATTTCAGTTCCATTTCTTTATTTTTTAATTGTTCATAAGGACTTTTCTGTGGACTCTTATTTGTTACACTTATCTATTCAAACGTATTTTGTAAAAATAATTTTTGCAAAATGTCAAAAATGCGATCATGTTATTTTTAAAAAACAATATGTTAGAAATTAGTCACTTGTAGTGCTCGGTTGTTCTAGTGTTAACCCTAGATATCTAAGTTATCATGTGTGGAAATGATGACGCCAAATAAAATCACGATGAAATTTTCAGAATATGTACAATTGACAGATCTACAAAATGTATTTTTTAAATTTTCACTATAGGCCTACAAATAAAAAAGTTGTACAATAACAACTTTTAGTATTTTCTCTTGTAATTCGGACCAATTGTATTAAACTAATTTCTTTAACTTATCAAAAAAATTCAAGTCGTGTAGTCAAATATTAAAAAAATTATGGTCTTGTAATTGGACTCTTTTCATTTAACGATAGAACGATTTACCTTATAATGAAACAGGATACGCGAAATGAAACAGATCTACTTGAAACAATCGATGCAGCATCTGATACCACAAGATTCAAATGTTCGATGAGATTGGTTATCTAGCATTAAATCAAAACTGCTTACAGTCAACGAGTTTATAATTGATTGACTGCAGTTCTCTATTTTTTGTATACAAATAAATAAATGAAAGGAGATATTTAAAATAACCCCACGAATTTATATATTACGAACCAATACTTTCATTATTAGTGGACCGATCAAAATTTTGACACACAGACATAGATGATACGATTTTGATTGATCTTCAAAACATTAAGTAACTAATTTTTACTATGTCTTTTTTTAAGTAAGCTGCACATTATTTACGTATATGGAGGAGTCGAATGAAACTGTTCCATTGGATGGGTTAGTTTGATTTTAGAATTTCAACTTTTGAAGTTAGAATTGCAACAAACTAGAGCGAAATAGAAATTTATTTTCTCTCTTGAATATGTTTATCAGGTTGAAAATAATATAACAGTTTCTATGTATATTCTTCTAAATTACACCTACTCGTTTTTAACATAAATGCATAAAATCCGTTATCTAACTATCACACATTGTCATAAAAATTCAAATGTTAAATATTTGTTCAAACATATATGATTTTCTAGAACTTTTATTAATCTCATATACTATTAAAGTGTTAATGCACAAGATTTATTTTAATAAAAGATCTGATTTTCAGTTAAAAGATCGTCAATTAATTTTTGCTTGTAAAAGATAACAGTGTCATTGGAGCGTTGGTTATATATTATTTTGATGTCCCGGTTACTTACAAGAATATGTTGCGCATGAACACAAATCACCCCTAGGAAGATTGTAAGTGGTGGAGCCAGCAGCAATCCCGCATGCTTGAAGGCATCTCCCAACGCAAATATACCCGAGCCGACGTTACCTTTGAACAGGTGCATCATTGTTTCTAAATACCTGTAATAATTCCATCGACCATGAGTAGCTTGCTACATTAAAAACACACAACGGCGTGTTCGGTAGAGGACTTGAATAGTTTTCAAGAACAATACTGTTCGTAAAATTTTCTAAACGACGCAACACATAAAATTTGTACACGTTGCACGGGACACGTTCACCATGACGGGTTCTAATATTTTTAATCTACGATTATTGAGATTGTCAAAATGCACCAATTATTCAATAAAATTAATTTCTTTGGGTATATACATATGTATTATAAAAAGAATTACTACTTAGGTTTGATATATTCTTATTATTTTTATAAAGTAATGTAAAATAGTATGTTTTAGTGCTTCGTACATCTAGTGTTAAAGCTAAATTATTTCCCATTAAATATTCAGTTGTACATAGAGTTTCACTTTTCTGAATTTTAGATTCCACTGTGTACCACATTTATTAACAAATTCCTGCACACTTTCTTTGCTTTGCTTTGCTTTATGGCAGTGGTTCTTAATCTTTGCAGAATCATGGAACACTTACATTTTACAATATTTTTGTGGAACACAGTCGTAAAATTAAACAGTATATATATTTTTTATATTGCATAATACATAAAAATCACATACATAACAGTTTACATATCAGTCAATGGCAAATAACAATGAGTGAATGATATTTGAAAAAGAAAATTGTCACATTTTTTTTAATGGGATGTTTGCATCTGTTAACTTTTACAAATTTTTCTAATATCTGGTGTTATGTGCGAAATAACTACTCTCATTCCCCCTTCTATATTTGTCAGTCTTTCATGTTTCTTTGTCGTAATATTCGTTAATGTTTTTTAGTCAGTTAGTTACGAGTTGAAGTGAAGTGACCATCAAGTTTGTGAAAATACCTGGAACGAAAAATAAAATATAAAAAAATTAATTGAAATAAATGTTTTATGAAAAAAAAATTTTTTATAAAACTATTGTATGGTAAATGTGGAGATTTGATTATGCGAGTAGAATACGTTTGACATTGACCCACAAGCCAGGTGGGGCATCTCAGATGAAAAATATTATTTTTCCTGATTAATTTTCAGATTTTTTAACTCGTCCTAAAATATTTTTAATCCGGAGAGAGTTAATAAAATAGTCTAGAAAAATGACAATTCACCGCAAAAAATCCACAAACTGGTAATGGATTTATTATATTTTGAAAATCGAGGTCAAGGAACTGAACTTTTCCGTGTTTCTTTTTTAAAAAGTCCATTCAGTAAAATTGTACTCATTAAAATTTTACATATTTTCATACATTGCGGACTGTTTGATATTATTATAAAGAAAAAGTTCTTCAGATATTCAGAATTTTTTAAAAATATACTGGAACGTCGTTGTGATTAATCGACTACGGATTTCATACATTTATAATAACGATGAGTAGCTCAAGTGCAAAATAGTAAAAATATTTCAAGTCTGTTGTATTGTTTTAATTTCATTAAGATTATTAACAGAGGACATAAATGCCTATACATATAATCTTCCGTATCTTGCAATGAATGCGGACAATTTTTATTTTGCATAAAAATCCGTAGTCTGGTGATTAGAAACTAATAGTCGTTCAGCTGACAAGTGATAAGAAAATTATGCAAAATGTGTTACTACATTAATTGTTATCGCAACGACTGTTCTTCGAGTGTGATCATGTTCCTTCGTCCAACTTTCAATAAAACAGTCTACAAAAATGGGATTCGCAATAAAAAAGAAATCCGCAGACCGATGATAGATTGATTACATTTTCGAAATTGGGGTCAAGGAACCTGAACTTTTTCATGCTTCTTTTTCGGATAGAAGTTATTCTAAGCATGGGAGACACAGTCGGCGTAACAATTCGGTAGCACAAAGGCCGGTGCACAGCTGACAACGAATTTTCCAAGCATTCCCCTGTCCCATCGCACGAGCTAATTTAAAATCGGCGGCGAATGAACCGGCCCGACCGAGTTTGAAAACTTTCGGCCATGCCCGTTCACGCAAATTTCTGTCTCGAATAAACACGTGTCCGTAGTGCAGCTACTAGCTAATCCGTAGCTACTGTTAACCATTCGCGAACACGATCGTTCTTCGTGTAAGAGGAATGAACGAAAGTGGAGGTGCACGACGAAAATAAAGTAGACAGATTCCGTTTGAAATATGCGATACGTCTACTCATAAAAATTCCCGACTTTCTCAGTGTCTACTGGATTAGCAGATTGTCGATCTTTATGGAAAATGCAAATTTTGTGCATCGATCGCAGAAGGTTTCTCAACAAAACTATGTCAAAGACTGTCAACTATCAAATTGCTAACTTATGAAATAGAAACATGTACAGCGTTGCTATTGACTAGGATTTTACACATTTATAACAAAAATGGATAAGTGAAAAACAAATCTGTAAAAACATTAGGTGAATTTAAAATGGTTTTACATTATTTTCGACATGCAACAATTCTTACACACATTGTTACTTAGCTTCCATTTTTTTTCAATCGAATTAGAAAAATTTTAATTTGCATAAAAATTTGCAGTCGCAACGTTAACACATAAATAAAAAGAAAGAGCTGTATTTGTTACTGCAAATTAGAAGTGAGTAATTACAAGAAAATAAAAACACTTTTTAGGCGTGTTACATTAATTGCTATCACAACGACTTTTCTTAAAGTATCCTCAGATCTATTTCTGTTTAAAATTGGCTAGAGCTTAATTGAATTGTGCAAAGATAATCGGGATTCTAAATTATTTTAATTGATCGTGATTAAGAGAACAACATTCAAGACGTTACGTTTGTTTCAGATTTCGGTAATATATCAACCGGCATTTTTATAAACTAACATTTTAGCGAAGCTTGTAATTATGCAATCGATTAAAATACTACTAATATTCCACGTCACGGTCGATTCATTAAATGAGTTAAATGTGGAAATTACGCGAACCAATGAGAACTTATGCCAAAATATTTATTTCGAGATTCGTCTTCGGTTTTAGAGGTTGTAATAAGAGCTTACGTTTCAATGTTGCCCATTAATCATGTCAATACTAACATGTATCACCAACTGTCTAGTCAAGATCTATCGCCAATAGATGTGATTTTCGAAAATATTAAAATTGATACCTCTCTTCTGAAATCATATAAACTGTACCAAAGCAATATACATATGTAAATCAAATACATACAGCGAATCACAGTAATATTCGGACAATTTTAAAAGAACGATAACTTTTGTAATATTGAATCATACGACTTTGATTTGTTTCAGAATAGTTAGTTTACGGGAAATTTTTTTTAACAATTGGAATTGATCAGAATTACAGAGAAGATACTAAAAGTTGTTGTTTACAACTCTTTTAAACGTGTTCGAATATTACTGTGATTCACTGTATGTATATGTATGATCTACACAAAATCGTCGATATTGTAAAATAAGGTATAAATATATTATCAACTATGCATTAAACACAAACGAATTTGAAAGCATACTGCAACAATGTCTACGCAAACAAACAATTGACTTTTTTATTGCATATACATAAATATGGAATCTTGTCACTTAAACAGTTTGACTTTTCACTGTTTACACGTGAGTTCAGACGATTGAAGACACGGATACAGTGCATGTCAATTTCGGCATACGAAGTTTGTTTAAAGTTGACATTTTAAATGTCCAAAACTATGCAAATTGATCACTTTATTCTGCTCAATCCACAAATTGGTAAGAGTGTTTAAGTGGTCGGAAACGCTCCACCGGGCAGTTTATACTAATCCGGCATTTAAATTCCTGTGAATAGTTTCATATTGTGATTTTCATTAATATTGCGCGTGCACGCAAATGAAGGAAATTACTTCTACGCGTGACTGTCATGCAAAATCCGACAGTAAATCGTTAGACGAGCATACCTGCACTGATGTTATTTAAAAAATGAACAGTTTCGTTTGTCCTATAATTTACACTCTCTAACAGATTGAAGAGGAGCTATACGTGCTTATGTATATTTATTTATGTGTCTATTATTATACATAAAATATATATATATAGGCACAAATCATCTTTTTAAACACTTTAATAATAGCTATCTATTACGTTAATATTATTCATACTATTATATTAAAATATGATTAAATACTATTAAAATTACTTGTTTCTTGTTTAAAGTTTATGATTATAACAAACCCAATTTTAATTTGAAATTTAGATTTATTCAATACCAATTTAATTTAGAATTTATTATTATAAGAAATCCAATATTGTTATTATTGTGAAGCAATGTATTTGTCATTTTATATGACATTCAATAAATTTTTACCGCATTAAAATCGTTAATTAATTCCAGTTTTTATTAGATATACTACAGCTGTCATAACATCTGTAAATCATTCAACAAAATACTTTTTATGTCTCGAAAAACTGTTATCTCGCGTGTTCCAAGTTTATTTTCGTTCACAGCTAATTTACTTTGCAACTGTTGCAGGGAACTTGCAACATTCATTCATCAAAGTGTTAAATTATCTTCTAGTGAACGGAATTCGAGGTTAAAAAGATTTCGTGCCGCACGATACCTCAAGGTCCCAAGTTCTGTGCTTTAATTACTCGCGATAATTACGCCGAGCGAAAAAAGATTCGGACCTGTGCGATCCATTTTAACCAGTGCGCTGCACAGTGTAATGGTCACAATTTTATGGAAAAGATTGATCTACGAATTATACGAATACTTTTAACTGGGAAAAGAGGAGAGGGAAAAAGGAAACAGTGTTCTTGGAAAATAAACACGCACGCGAATCACGGAAAATTACGATGATCCTGATGAATTATAACGTCGCAATTGGCTAAATTGCTTCCTTCCTTTTTTCACAGTATGTATGTCTTCATAGAAAATCTTGTAAAAATAGTCAAACAAAACTATACTCTGACTTATTTTAATAATCTAGCAGTTGATGCGACAGAACATTATTTAAAAAAAACAGTTTATTCCATTAGTATTTTCTGCAAATCGAAATTATACTGACTCTTTTGATACAAAAAATCAGATTCAGAATTAAACAGCTGTCGGACATTAGAAAAAGTTTCGTGCAATAGTGACATACTTTTTGAAATGCTGATCAGTTTTACAGTCTTTGAGTGAGCTCTTTGGTTGTAGAAAATTACGGTACTCTTTTATTTCGATAACATTTCCAATTGGAAATAACATGATTTCATGAAAATACAATAGAATGATATTTTAGCTAAAGCTAAAGGTAAATGGAAAAATAAACTTCCGCGAATGAAATGATTTATGTAATACGTATTCATTAAAATGTTGTATAGAGTCCTTGAGTAGTTATAAAATAATTACTGTTGCAGTTCTATACGATGCAGTAACATAAATTAGCCATTATAAATGAATTAATTTACATAACATTAACGAACAATGATTTCACAGAAATATAAAATGGGACTTCAAAATTCATTAGAATTTTTTCAAATGATTCTAAAATTAAAATATTTCTTATTCCAACGTTATTAATAATGTATTACTCACAGTTTTAAGGAAAATGTAAACTTCTCACATTATTTCATGAATCAATTTGTCTTCCGCGTAAATCTATTTTCATTCAAAGTTTCGCATATTTGTTGCCATACTTCCTGATAGCAAAGAAGTATGAATCATTGAAATATTTCAAGAATGATTTTTCAGATATACGAAACGGTTGAACAATGTACAGGGAGATAATATTCTTCAGTTGTCATGGTATAAAGTATAAAAGACATTCTGTATGTAGTTTGACTGATGTCGAATACGCTCTAGAGAATATTTTTATTTATACCGAGATCATTTTTCGACCTTTTTCACTCACAGATATCTTTTTCAATATACACTGAATGAACTACATATTACAGACACTTGCATAAATTGACAAATTTACATTGAAACAATCCATTTCTAAATGAAAATCTAATTGCACTGAATTTTTACTATCTTTATTGCAAACTACAAGTGTATATTTAGCAATACTATAGGCAACACTAACCGTCACATAGACAATAAATATATTTTTCGTACAGTAGCGCTAATCATTTATCTCATTATGTAAATAACACATTAGTAAATTACATATTTTATGCATTTATCACAAAAATTAAAAGGTGAAACACAAAATAGTGCAAATATTTTTATACATATGTAGGTATGGTACAATATTAAAAAAATTTATGTGGAGAGTGACGCAGAGCCTACGGCCCTGCGTGCACAACGCGTGCGGTGCGGGCCCGGTAACAGAGAGCACGGGCCTGTAAAAGACAAAACACGATCTAAAAGCCAAAACACGATCGAGGACCAAAAGACGATCAAAAACGGTCGAGGAAGCGAAGCGCGTTGAACGAGAGAGTAGGGTGCAAGCGTCCCGTCGAACGACTCTGTTCTCGTTCATCCACTATTATAATTCGTTGTTCTTCAAATATATTAGTTCTTAATTCTCTTTCCTCGAAGACACGATATATTTCGTGTAATCGATATGCAACACTTTTATTTTGCTTGAAGATCCACAGTCTACTCATTAGCAAATTAAAATCGAATTGCAATAAGCTGCAAATACAATTTACAGCATTACGTACGCATGAAATGATTAAATTGATTTTACTGATATTTTTATTTCTGAAGCCAATTTGCAAGTATAACTCGTCCCAATTTCTTAGAACATCCTGTACATGAAACCAAGATTCTCACAGGATAAAACTATATTCATGAGCAACAGAAAGTGACCGTGGGCGGTACCATGCGAGTTAAAACCGCAAAACGGAACCTATCCTGCTGTTGTGTGAGAATGTAGTCCCGCAAGCACATAAACATACGCATACGCACGTGCACACATTCTCATACGTGTAAAGATTGTAAAACGCGGTCTTCCTTGAAGTCTGTGTAACCAAGATTACATTTGAATGTTGTCTTTCGTCATAAGTTAATTTAATTCTTTATACATCGAAATCGTATTTTTCTTAATAAACTACGGATCTTTATGCAAAATAAAAATTTTCTAATTGTAAGACCAAGCAGTATTCTCTCCGTAATGGTGGAATCTTCGGATTTGCCGAGCCAGAGTTATACAGTGTGTAACAGGTATTATACATAGTCAATCTCATAATCGATTTTACACAACTAAATTTACTAGCTGGTATGTAATGAAACTTTTGGGAAAATTGCGTTCAGCCTGAATTATGAAAAATACGGTAAAAGTCGTTTTTTACAACGTTTTTATTTGGGCTTGTAACGAAAATTTAAGAAATGTATTTGTAGATTTGGGGAAGTTATAATACATGCTGAAAATTTCATCGAAATTGATTAATTGGTTTATGAGTTCTAAACGATTAAATATAGTGACAATTACTTACAGTTTTTCACAATTTTCAGCCTATTTTTGCCGATTCCGCCATTTTTAACCGTCTATAACTCATAAACCAATTAATTAGTGTGTAACTTACATGAATCTATAATACAGGATACATTTTTTTAAATTTTCGTTACAAGCCCAAATAAAAAAGTTGTAAAAAACGATTTTTACTATATTTTTCATAATTCAGACTGAACGCAATTTTTCCAAAACTTTCATTACATATCAGCTAGTAAACTAATCCATTTAGTTTGGCAAAAAAACTAAAATCGTTTTACCGATTTATAAAAAAGTTATTGCAATTTAAAGTGTGTGCCATCAATTATAAGACTGACTGTACATTACGTTGTAGTGTACCGAACGTAGAGAGATAATAGCAACTGAAAAAGAAAGAGGAACTGACGAGGCTCGACGCGTCGACTCCCTGCTGCATCTCTTTCTATTCCGTTCGCCGTCCTCCTTCACGCCGAAAACTTTAATCGTTTATTACAGAAGTAATTATAATCATCATTCTGTCATATTTGGTGTCATTTTATTTAGAAAAACGAGACGAATACGTAAAGGTTTCATTAAAAGAAAGTAAAAAATTATCAAAATTGAAATCTTTTGCTTCGTTTGCATTAGTATGAGTGAACCTCACTAATACTCGACCCTCGCTGAATCGGGTCGCGTGTGTTTACCTCTTGACTGGTTCTAGGGGGATTCCCCTAGTGGGATCTGATAAAATTTTAACAGTTACGGAAGCGATCTTTTCGACAGTTACGGAGAGAATACTGTAGTAGGAAATAAAAATTAAATAAAAATGTATTTTTTCTTTCAATAATTTTAACAAATAAAATATAGTGTTACAGTGTTCTATGTATAGTTCTTCTAATATCTGCATAGTTTTGTAATTCACTTATTCCTTCTTGCCATAAATGCATAAAATCTACAATTTATTGACTATCCTGTAGGAATATCCAACTACCTATGACCAGATGACATATCATCAGATTGAACTAATAGAAAGTATTTAAGTCATTCTTGTACGAAACGATCCACAATCCAATAATAATTAGTATACTATGTATATACTAATTCTTTACAAAATTCATGAAACACATTTGGGTGACAGAATTTAATTTTTACGATGACGGGTCAATTATGTTAAATGTTCGTATGACCTGTGAAATGTAAGATGGTTGAGAAAGTAATTACGTCTCAGTTTGTGCTTTATTAAATAAACTGCTTTGATTTTACCCAATTTTTACAGCTGTTGAGTCGACGGTGAACGTATAAAGTTTAAAATAAATAGAACCTTTTAAAGAACGCTCGACGAATTGAACCAAAGGGCAAGAACAAAGGAACTAACGGATGGTGAGAGTATTAAGGTTATTCAACTTACGAGGTTGGATGGTCAACGGAAATACCGTGCTCGTTACTTCCGCCTTCCTTGTCCGGGCTCTTCTCGATCTCCAAAATGGGATCCTTCGACTGGAAGGCCCCATAAGTGCTCCCATTCCTGTAAAAAAATCCATGTAAATATCATTATATGCAGTGTAACAACTAACTTCTTGATATACGAATTAAAGAAAATTCGATGCGACCAGATACCATTAAGCAACTTTTTAAAAATAAAAAAATGTATGAAGACTGTTAAACTTGCATTTACATTAACTTAACGCGTTCGCTACGAGCGTCGCACATGTGTGATGACCACAATTTTGTATAATTAATTCTGTGCATGTCGTTACTTAAAATTATAATACATAGCATGATAAGCGGAAAATTTACGCTTTTCCGTAAGAATAACTTTTCTCATATTTTCTTTTCATCTGCGAAGGCTAGTAAATTAGGTATACAAATTAATTTGTAGCTGTTGATTATTCACAAACAACAAAAATAATGTTCACCCTTTTCTACAATATTGTATCAACTTCATCTTAAATGTGTAAAAAATGCATCTCACGCGATGAGTAAAAGACTCTACTTAAAAATAAAGTTACAACTGATTCATTGCAAGAGGTCCTAATTAGGTCCATTAGACTGCAGATTTTATGCATTTATGGCAGAAATTAGTACATGTAAAATGGTAAAAGAATTTAAAAATATCGTTGTATTATTGTCATCATGAAATTATTAAAGAAAGAATGACAATTTCGTTTGGTTCTTGTTTTTTACAACTCACGCAGACAATTATTATTTTGCATAAAGATCCGCAGTCTAGTTGTAACGAATCAAAAATAGATAATCCTAAAAAATAGTTTCACCTTCTCAAAATCAAACGGTATAGGCAACGCACCGCGTTGCTATAAAAGCATAGCGATCGAAAGTACCGATCGCACGCGTGACGTAAAGATACTAATGACTAGATACTGGATCTTTGTGCAAAATACAAAGTTTATGCATTAATTGCAAGACAGAGCAGCTAAATATAAATGGATATTTTTTACTAATAATTTTAGTGTAGTGAAAATAATCTCTTAAAGTCATTTAATCTTCTCGCTGTTTCAGATTGCACATACTCATTTTTCTGGTAAATGCATAAAATCCAGAATCTACTAATGACATTTCAAATGATCGTATGCCTCTCTGTTACGGGAACTCGAGACCGGTCGCAACAACTGGAACTAGACTACGAGGCTGCCGGCTGTTTCTGTATAAAGTTACGCGTGTATTTTCCCATGAACGTCAAACCAGTTACTCCCAGGATTTACGATTACCATGCCACGGCTTCTACGTTGTATCATAGACTCCTTGGCGCTGATCGAGTTGGCGATCTCCTTTACCGCACAGATTTATACTTTCACCGGGCCTATTGTAAAAACTGTACAGCAGCCAATGTCGAAATTATTTCGAGCGTAAGCGATACATACTACGATCGCTACGGTCTTGCGATTAGGCGAAACGATAAAATGTTGTCTGTAAGACAAATTTGCCATTTTTGATTTATTAATACAGTCCAACCACGATAACAAAAACCTCTATAGGACAACAATTTTCGCTTGTTCTCAAGGCGCCGAATATGTAGCAACGCCACTGGTTTCATTTATTTATTTTACCAGAAATACATTATTTACATATTGAAACTAAATAATATTTCGTTCATTTCAAATTTCGTTTATGCGTTTATCGGTCGAAGTGCATAAGCATGCGTACTCTACATATTTATTATTCTAATTTGGCATCTTAATGTGATGTTTTTATAAAATTACAATAATTTTTGTCTATCAATTGACAGACATTTCTATTTTCCTGGAAATATACAGTGTGTCTAAACAAATTTTTGGCATTTCATTTACTACTTTTGTAGGATATTATGCTCCTACAAAAAATAGCAGAACATGCACATTATGTTAGGAAAGGAGTTTTATTTTTTACACTACTCAACATATGCAATAACATTTCACAATTGACAGTTACTTTTAGCATATTAACACAGAAATACTTGTTTAACTAAAAAATGTAACAACCTCCAAATTTTTGAACGGCAATGTATATTCAATGAAAGGTATTGAATATTATTGTAATATTTATTAAGAATATACAGGGTGATTCACGAAATTGTTTCAGGCTATAACTTCGTTACAAGTACAGTTACAGAAAAACATCAAAGAAACAGGATGAATGGTTTAAAGAAATACTACATCCGTACGATCTTATTTTTTGTTAAACTGCAATGATGCATGTGCAATCAACAATTGCATTATTTTTTAAAATGGAAATGCATACTTTTTTTACATGGATAGATTCCTCTCGCCATTCTACATAAAAAAAGTATTGACAAAAACATTATTAGTTACTGATAATAATTCATAATACATTGAATACATTTCAGACAACGCTTTTATAGGTGCAATTAGATGTATAGGCCCTTCTTCAATAAAGGTATTTTTTTTAAATATCTCGACAACTAATAATTTTTTTGCCATCCTACCCCAATACTGTTTTACGTAGACTCGCGAGGGGTATCTATCTATGTAAAAAAAATTGTGTATGCATTTCCATTAAAAAAAATAATGCAACTGTTGATTGTTCATTGCACTGTAAAAAAAAATAAGGTTCTACGGATGTAGTACTCTTTAAACCATTCATCTGTAACTGTACTTGTAATGAAGTTATAGCCTGAAACAATTGAATGAATCACCCGTATAATTCACTGATATTTATTACAACATATCGGATCTACATATCTGATCACTAATGGTATTTGCTCGCCTGCTCAAGAAGAAATGACGACCTTGGTCTCACCGTACCAAGAATTGGCATATTTAATCACCGGATGAATGAGCACAGCGGAATGATTAGGCTGCTCTGAAACCAAACCTTTCGAGGGGTACTATCTGGTAGTTAGCGTTCTGTATAAAGATTGTTTACAAATATTGTTGCATAAAGGAAATCAGAGCCGTACCACTGCCAACATATTGTTAAACTCGCATTTTCCGAAGATCAATGGATTTATTATAAAACAATATTAAGCAATCTTCTTGTAAAGATTATGCTAGGCCAGTTCTCTAGTTTAAAAATGACTTCCAGGTAAATTATTCTCAACTGTGCGAAACTAATTAACATAGTAGACGGGTCATGGGACCGTGAATGCGTTAATAGGCTTTGCAATATCACAACAATGAAAACGGTATCGGTCGTTATATGATGACTATGATAAGTCCTTAATGGAATGCAATATGAAGTCAGCCTAAAAGTTGCAAGACTAAGTTGCAACGAGGTGAAAGTAACTTGACGATTTAATCTAGTCTTTATTCCAAGAATTCGTCATCCTGTATATGCAGCATATGGCATTAACATTTCAAGGTGAACCAGCCATTGGAATTGTCGCGAACGCCTTGTTGATTTAGACAAATAATTTAAACAGTTGCCCGGTTAGACACGTAAAAGTATCGAATTTATCACGCGTTATTTATAATTCGTTGACCCTCGCAGCTGATTTCCCATTTAAAACCCACGCAACTTCACAAGCCGGCCATATTCGACGAAACAGTCACTATAATTAACCGGATTTCGTCATTTCCATGTATTGAATCTGGGAACCACGAAATAGATATGTTAATGAGTGGACCGTGAATTTTATACATCATAAAAATGAGTGGGTGGGATTTAAAACAGCAGAAAAATAAAAGGATTCAACATTGGAACGACAGGGCCTGCCAAAATAAAAGGTTCACAATTTTTTAATACAAATATACGATTATTGTGGTTATGAAGATATATTCCTGGGGAATTATTCAATAAATTTATTTCTACGGACATACAGTGGATCTAAAAAGTATTCGAACACATTTCCTATTTTCGAAAAATTGTCGATATGTGATAATTTCATAAAAAAAATAGTGCAACAATAAGCCTGGACTCATTTCCAAGCTTGAAGCCTCTATTTTCGCAAAGCAGTGTTCATTTTTCTCCAAGATATTTTTATATGGTGTAGTCAGAATCGCCAGATCAGGGGAATTGACTCGAATTGAGGGAAAAAGTTACCTTTTCTCTGCCAATGCCGGGTTAGTCACGTGACATTGCGACACATGCATGACAGTGACGAAACGCGTATCGTGTCCGGGCCGTGGCGGAAGAGTGGGGGAATAGCGTCGTAGAAGGGAAGGTAGAGTGGGGAGACAAGTTTTAATCTGGCGATTTTGGATGTAGCAGGTGGAAAACTGAAGAACTGGAAATTCAAACGTCTCCAAAAACATTCAAAAATATTTCTCGTAAATGAAACTGCCATAGATTTGGACATTTAAGCCTTCTTTTTACAACGATTTTTTTTCAGTGTTGTATAGAACAAAAATAAGAAACTCGTTCGGTGGTATAAGGCCCTCGTGGTGTAACTTATACTAGTGTAAAGTAGGCGGCGCACCTCTCGTTCAAAACTCGATAAAACGATTTTAATAAATCGTACATGAATTGTTAAGGTGTCGTCCTAAACAGGAGACGACAGTATTAAATCTATGGTGCCCTCAGCCTATAAAAATTTTTCAAAGTTGTCACAGGCGGACGTTCGAATGTATAACATTTTCGAGAGAAAAAATGCGTCTTTAGTTTCTCGGCCGCTACATCATGCAAAAATCTTAGAATAAAATGAACGATGAATTATGACCTCCAGTCTTTGCTATAAATGCAGAAAATCCGCAGTCTACTAATGACTCATTATGGTTTCAGGCGCAGAATATTCTGGACGGACTTTCCCGTAGTCTTATTAATGAGGAATGTACATTGTTGCGCAGCACGTCCCCAAGACGTACAGAAACCATAAACAATTGCGTACGTTGATTGCGAATCTAATTTCCGTCCATCTGACAGTGTTTATAAATCTCCGTAGATAAGCCCGATTGCGTAATGGATGACTTGCATACGAGGAAACTTCGATCGCTTTGATGGAACCATATTTCCATTGGATTGTCGTAAGATAGATCAATAGGGGAAAAACCGAACCGAGTGCCACGCAGGTTTTATACCTTGGCGTTTGATCGAAGATATATTACCTGGTGCCAAGGAGATAGGCACATACGTCACATTTGGCTCAGCTCTTACTATCGAAGCGGGGAAACGTATACGTAAACGCTTAGGCGTTTCGCAATTTGTCCGTTTAACGCTACCCGTCTGTTCCTCTTCTATTTTCGGCATCGATGAACCGGATAAAAGATGGTTTATCGATCATCAAGATTTCTTTATTCCAGAGGTCGAAGCTAGCTATTAACTCTAATTGTAAGAAGAAATTACAGCGAATCTAAATAATATTTACACTCTTTTTAAAGGACCATACGACTTGGATTTTTTTAGAAGTTACAACAATTAGTTTACTACATGACGTGAGAAAAATTTTTTGAAAAAATTGCACTTGGTAGGAATTCAAGTAGATTGAAAATGAGTCCAGGTATATTATTTTAGGGTATATTATAATATTATAGGTATATTATCTTTTCAACGAAATTATGTTTTGTTTCTAACAAAATTTGTTTGACGGATGCTCGCACAATCAATTAAGAGTATGCTGTAAAAGCGAATAAGAGAGAGAAGGTAAAGTAGAGTCTTCCCTCCACGGGGAGTATGAGAATAGTGGGGGCATTGGCCTTGAACAATAAACGCATTTAGGGCGATTTTGGAATTATGCAACGTCCACAAGCTGGTGCGTTGTTTTCTGAGTAAATACTGGTCGGAATTTTACCAGGAAACACGATATAAGTCCCTGGGATTTCCCAAACCGACCCATAAATTACGGGCCCCCTGGCGCTACAAGTGGGCCTACCCTACGTCAAGGGCCATTGAGAGCGGTAAAGCAATAAATTCGTCAAAGAGGCAATAGGAGACCTTCTCAAATATCACATCACCTAATTCGACCGTAGCGTAAACCCAGACTGAAATTGGAGCTGGCGACGCAACAGGAAGTAACGTAACCCCTACAAACTTCTTTAACCCTTTTATGTATAATTCAAATATATTCCCATACCCAGCTCTACTATTCACCTACCTAGACTAATTGACAACCCCTACAACCTGTTCAAGCAGTGGATGGAATTATAAATGTAAATAAACGAACTATGTATTTTACAAAACTTGTTACATGCAACACAAACGATGTTCAATCAACGAATGACAAATTTCCCAAACGAAACGCACCTTCATGCACACTCGTTTCTTTATTTCACAGAACCAATTCCTATATCAGTGACCAATTCACTTCATACATTTTTGCCTTTCACTCATTATGTTTCTTTCCTATACTCACCGCACATATCCACACACAACTGTCCTGGCATACCATGTACTTAATTGTAGCATTATAGATGAATGTAATATGAATCAATAAAATAAGAAACTATTGCTGTAAAAGTCAATGTCGAGTATGGCCTGACATAACACTGCAAACGGTTAGAAAATATTCTGATGGAACAGATATTTTAGAATTTGTATAATAAATGTTGCACGAGAACAATTTATTTAGAACGTTTACTAAAAAAGCTTCCACAAGAGAAACACAAATAATCTTTGAGCTCTGAATTATTTATATAAATATTACAATTGTTGCTGTTAATACTGTCCATTAAATATTATTCGGTTTTTGTAGCAATAATATTGATGAACAAAATTGATTTGTTTACTTTATTTAATATATTGAACAATGAATTTTTTAAAATACGTATTGATTAAATTATAAGATCAAAAGTGAATAACTGCACACTAACTGTGCATTATCAATGCAATTATCAATGTAGAGATAAAAGAAGTCAAAGTTATTTAGATCAAATGATTTTTAGAGTGGAATTATTAATCATAATTTTGCTGAATGCAAAAGATTTGGTTGCTTCACTAAAAACTTCATTGTCGCTGCATTGCATCATGGGATTCACGAGACAAATGTAAATTGAACCACAATGGATTCCATTCAAGAAATATCGGACCATATGGTAACAATTAAAACTCATTGAATGTGAGTCAACGAATTAGCAGAAACGTCACACCGACGTTCCAATAAAAAATTATACTTGTTGGTATAAAATATTAGTATAAATACGACGATCCTCGAATATTACAAAATACGTTAATTGCTGTGTCACTCATATTTGGGTGACGGAATTATTTGCTCACCCTAAAAACTTAATTTTTGCACTAATAAATTGGGTACACCAAAGCTGCCTAAATGCGAGAGAATTGAAAGAATAATTATAATAATAAATCTTGAGGTCTCGGTTTTTGTTACATTGAATAAATGACTTGATTTTGTCTAATTGTTACGATTTTCGTATCGGCAATCAACGTGTTAACAATGCTGCCCATTTTGTTCTGAGATTGTTAGAGTCCTTATAGAAGAATTTGTCTATTTCATTTCAGTTTCTTGAAATTGCTTCGGAGAAATCGGATTTCTCATACAGATCTGTGGTTTACTGATCACGTATGCTTGAATCATGAGTTTTAATTCCTGTTCCGATGAAGAAAATGCATCAGGAACAAAATTCAATGAACATTATTATCCTTCCTTCCAAATAATACTAAGTACAATAAATAGACTGCAGATTTTCAAGCAAATCAAAAACTGACTAAATCAATTATAAGAAACAAAAGTTAAACGAAAGCATATTTCCTCTTTCAATAATTTTAATATCTCGAATATAATATAACTTAATGTATCCTAATGTCTTTGCAATTTTGTATTTGACTTATTCATTTTTGTCCCGAATTCATAAAATCCGCAGTCATGTAATAAACGTCGTAACAAAATTTATATGGCTTCTTAAAGTAAGTAAGACCCAACAAAAACATCCTGTAAACAGGAGCCAAGTTCTCTATGGTCGTAAAAAGTTGTGAGATCAAACAAAATACGGCCAAGTTCGTTAGCTTAGAAATATCTGTTGCAATACTGAAAAAAGCGTTTTGTAAAAATTAGTATAAAAGAAGGCTATTTAATTTTGAAAGAGTTACATGGAAGGCTAAATTATTCAAACTTAGCCGCTACCTAACACCTTTTATGGCCATTGGTTTAAAAAGTAACGACCAAGTTTGAATAATTTAGCCTTTCAGGTAACTCTTTCAAAATTAAATAGCGTTCTTTTATACTAATTTTTACAAACGCTTTTTTCAGTATTGCAACAGGTATTTCTAAGCTAACGAACTTGGCCGTGTTTTGTTTGATCTCACAACTTTTATACGGCCATAGAGAACTTGGCTCCTGTTTACAGGATGTTTTTGTTGGGATTTCATAAATTTTTGTTGCCACTTTTTTTTTTTTGAGGTGTAAAATTTCAAACTTTGATAATTATTCCTTTGATGGTTTGTTATGGTGGACCTATATTTATACCAAATTTCAAGCTTGTAGGTCAATGGGAAGTACCCAAAAGGTTTTGATGATCCATGAGTCAGTCAGTCAGTCAGTGACCAATTTAGCGATTTTTGTGGTCCTATGTCTCGGAACCTACTAATGTTGGAAGATTAATGTTTTGTCAATATTGAGACCTGATAGCATTTAACAAGTGTACGAAATTACATCTCCCCATCTGCCTCCAGTTCCGAGGTACAAGCCTCTAAAAAACGGCTAAGTTGTTTCGTGTAAAAGGAGCTAGTGCGAGAACTTGGCTGGTGCACTACCGTGCACCTAGATAAATGTACAGGGTGCAAAACAAGCTGTAGTCGTTGAGCTCTTGATTGATGGACATTTTTCAGATACATGTACAATTGTTGGTATTATTGAACATTACATTTAATGTTATTTATATCGAAAATTTTCTCAGAAATGTCTACAAATTCAGGAGCGATTATTTACTACTTAAAATTGCGACTATTGCATGTTTTATACTTCTGTGAAGTAGATAGTTATTTACCTATGAGGCTCTTTGAGCGTTGTTTCGTCACCGTGCAGGGAACTCTTCTTCATAGTGGGACTGTTGTACATTTCCATCTGCAACAATAATAACATACGTGTTATTATAGAATTAAAGATTTAAGCACTGATTAGGTCGTGTGCAGATTTTATGTTCAGGTCTGGTAGAAATTGTTCATGCTCCGATCAGATTAATATTACAATAAGTAATACTTTTTATATCTTTCTTATAAATTCCGATTTGTTGTTACTACGAGCATTGGCTAAAAGTAGGGCTACCATCAGAAAATTACTTTCGATCTTAGACGACCTCAGCTGGTAAACACAGCTTACATAAACAGTCTGAATGTAAATATGTATTGCTGATCTATTCGAGCCAATGCTCGAAATGTAACAACAAATCGGTTATCATTCCACTTGTATTACGTATTTTTGTTACAATTTTTTAATAAAGCTCTATGTGACCTTACATTACATAACATTTTTTTTTATTTAATGTCGCAGAATGTACTGATAAACTTACAACTTTAAAACCTGGAACACCCTGTGTATATTACACTTCAAATTGCAGTAATAGTACTATTGTATTTAATAACTTTTTCTAGGTTTGGTTCCTGTAGTTATAAACTAGGTAAGTACATACATGCTGCATTATCTGAACAATTAGATTTTCTGAATCACCACTATTTCGTACTTTAACACTTTATTTACTGTGGTGAGATGACAAGAAGGTCCTCGGGGCAAGACTTGTGTCCCCACTCTACCTTCCCCTTCTACGACGTTATTCCCTACGCATCCGCCGCGGCCCGGTCACGTGACGCGTTTCGTCCCTGTCGTGCATGTGACGGTACTGGCAAAGAGAGGGTAACTTTTCCCCTCATCTGGTGACACGGCTGCCAGGGACCTCCTTGTAATCTTACCACAATACCAGCAATTACCTATTTCCTAATTAATTATTTGAAAGGCGACAGCACTTTTATAACCTTCTACTTTTAGCTTAAATTAATGTGAGCTATCTCGAGTCATATCATGTGAGAATCTTTCTTAGAATTTTTAAAATAAGAGAAACGATGAAGCTTACTCTCTCGAACAATACAGTCACGACAAAGGTTATTAATAGACTTCCGATAGCTGCATTAATTTCTTTTCTGCACATTCTCGAGAAAGTCCTAGTGTGCGTTCCACCGTAATGGATTAATAGCTCAATCGGATGATAACACACTCAACCGATAACGTTTATACCCCGTCATAAATCATTCTTTGAAAAATAGCTTGTCTGCAAAGAGTACACTGTGTAGCGTTGCTTAATGTTGAGCTGTGCTTGTATCTTGCTCTTCTTATTAGCGACGGGCGATCGAATTAAGGTCGCGTAGAGTTCAATGCGAGACGGGCAATCCAATTTCCTATCGAAACGTGACCGAACATCTGTCCTGGCGATTTCCCTCCGATTTTCCGCGCTGTATTATTCCGTTATTAACAAACTGCTGTTGCTCGACAGCCGGCGAGTCCACGCGCAGAGTGATATCATGAATAAAAAATCGATTTTTGAAAACGCTCTGAGTGCGACACGAGGAAAGATAGAAAAATCAATAGTGGACTGCAAATTTTTATGCACAATTTAATCGTTATAATTAGACTGCAGATTTTATGCGATTACAGCAAAAATGAATAGGTTAGACATAAATCAGTGAAACTGTTAGAAGAATACAAGAATGTGGTCATGTTATTTGCCAAAAATTATAATTGTTTGCAGAAGAAAGAAATGTCTATTTAAGTCCCTTTTCTAACAAATGATTCATGCACATTTTATTTTGCATAATGATTCGCAGTCCACAGCAGAGTCGCCAGTTCAGGGGTATTGACTCCCAATTGAGGGGAAAAAGTTACCCTCTCTCTGCCAGTACCAGATTAGTCACGTGACATTGTGACACATGCACGATAGAGACATAAAAGGAGAAGGAGAGTGGGAACACAAGTCTTAATCTGGCGACTCTGGTTCATAGTGGGCTGGAAACCCGTTTTTTTGTGGCCAAAATTATTTTAGCGTTACTTCAAAGTTGAAAGTCATAGTATAGTAGGTCGTTGAATTGGTCTCAACACCAGCTAGAATACTATGAAGTCAAAAATATATATTAACAATTAAAAAATCGAAATGACCTTCATTTTTTATAAAAATAAATTTCTTTTACATTTTTTATATTGAAATTTGTAGAAACAATAAATACTGATCAACTTTTGTTGGAAACATTTTTTGCTAGATCATTGACGATGTATGAAAAATCGTGCTAACAGTGTTTGGAAAAAGTTCGTACGAAAAAGTGGTGCGGGAAGCGATTTTTTGTGACCAAAATTAAAAATACCTCTACATCGATTTATTTTCAACAAAAATTAAACCAACACGAAATAAAATAGAAAATATTCATAACAAATCAATAACTAAAAATTGTAAAAATACAACTCTAATATAATTACTTTGGGCATCATTGCAGATAGTTGCACTTGTTTGCGCGTTGCTCTTCATAATTGTTTAAGCTTTCATATGAAACAAGTCCAATGCATCCAAACAAATTCCTAACACTTCTAATCATTTTTTTAAAACCCTCCTCAAAGTTTAAATTGTTATAAATATTATAATATTATTTCATACTTTATAATAAGTTCTTATTGGTCTCGTTTGGAATTTGTAAAGTTTGTCTTCAGAATGATGTACACATAATTATCTAAACTGGCTAATTTTTTGGATTTTGAAACTTTGAAGGGTTATCGATTATAAATAAAGCATAGTTTATTGATTTAAAATTTAAAGCAAATATATTATCCTAAGATCTTTTATGGAACTATTTATAGTTTAGAAAATTATGTGTATAAATGATAAGAAAATTAATATATCGTAAAAATAAAATAATACTTACACAATGAGAGAATGAAGTGAATGATAAATAGAACTACCAAAGAGTTGTTTACTAATTGAAATATGTTCTTGCAATACCAACATTTGCTCGTTTTGATAGAACTTCGTCAAAAGTGGTAAACATTTGACACACACAAACATACACTCGTACAGTAGGTATATGTATTTTGTTCCATCTAAAATTGTATGTGTATTCGTTAAACTACTTTCAGCATCCACATCAATCATAACCGCATCCCCTAACCTAAATTATCACTCAAAGCAATTTATACTTTACCAAACACTTACATCAACAGTAGGTAAAATACAAACTGTGCTAACTATTTGCTTCGCAAACATTATAAGTAGACCACCGAATGGCCGCGATATCTGGCTGTCAGATAAAAATAGGAGCACAATGTTCATTTTATTATCTACATATACATACATAGAATAGAATGGAATACTTTATTTCCGATTGTCTTGAGGCTTTGTGGTGACTTCCAACACACTATTACTCATATATGTACATACAGTGTAAATATAAAAATAAAAAAAACAACCCTGATATAAAAAATACCCTCCAAATACAAATTAGACACTAAATTATTCCACTGTTTTTTTACGGCAAATGACGTTTTTTCCTTCTCAAAAACTAATCTGTGTAAGTAAAGCTATAGCCATCAAACGGTGAATAAGAATAAATGATTTATTCGGAAACCTATGAATAATTATTATCAATATCTATTCTGGAAATCGGTGCATAATCACTATGATATGAATACTTCCATATTCATAGCTTTAAGCAATACAAGCAACCATGGACGTCAATGTATAGTATTTAACAAAACTGAGTTTAGAATTGTACATCATCAAACAATTTGTTTACTTCTCGTTCAATATAATTGTAAAAATCTCCGCGAACAATTATGATATTCTAATGGGTAGTATTTTAAAACTATATTTTCATTAAATAACATCGCGACCATAAAATCAAAATTTAATTAACTTAATTAAATTAAAAAAATTACTAATAAATTAATCCTTTTAACATTTCAAAAAAGTTCCAGCCATTTGGTCCAATCCCAAAAATGTTATTCGTTTTTAGAGGGTGTATGAATACTTTTTACACTGACTGTATATTCCCAGCAGAAAATTATAATTACCAGAAAATGTAAATACATATGTAAGTTCTGTTGCATCAAAACAGACAATTTATTGAATCAATTTTGTTACTAAAATTGATGTTTTAATTTATTTTTGTTCCAAGCTTATTTGCGAAACCATAGACTCGATCCATGAATTAATATTAATGTTCTACACTTGCAAAAATTAAATTTTGAATGCATTAATGCATTGAATACACGTGTATTTAAATCAGTAATCTAAAGAATTAAGAAACTTTTTAGTAGTTCCCATTTAAAACGTGGGCCGTCGAACTTTTTTAAAAAACGTTCACACGTTTCAAGTTTTGGTAAGAACAGGTAAAATGGGGAGTCAAATTTCTAGTTTGAATAGAATTTACAAAATGGACAAATTAATAATTTTACTGTTTAATACTAGTACCTACTACCGGACCCGTCAAAATAACGAATTTCAGATTCTTTATGTTACAATTGTCGAGATTGTAAAGATGTTTTTGTGGACACTTACTAGACAGGCTTATTTAGTCAGACATATCAAAATACTTTACAAATAAAGTCAATCATGCAATGTTTGGATAAAGATTATTACTTTTAAAAATCAATATAAATTAGACGTTTTTGGTGCTCGGTTGGTATGAGTAGCGAGTGTTCGAATGCTTTTGCGAGCGGCTGCATGCGAAATTCGTTCGTTTAACACTTTGTGCACATTGACGTTGGAGTAATATTCCGTCGTTAGCATTTGGCGATACGCGAAACGAGCCGAGAAGGCTAGCCAGGCAAACGCATGTCATTGATTGACTTCTCTTAAGGGGGCAGTCTCATGTAAATGCTGCAAAACAACAATTTTCATGAATTTTTTTCAAAGCGATGCACAATGTTCGATCCTATAGGGGATTTCAGAACAAAATTAATAACTTCTAAACTAATACATTTTCGATCTGAGACCCTTAATACTTTTTTAAAGAGCAGATGAAGATCTATCAGTTGATGAAAAAAAAATACAATTTTATTAAAAAAGTTTATGTAATTTCAATTTTTTATTAGACAAAAAGTTCTTTATTCATTTTTTGTTATTGCAATTGGTTCTTATTAAATATTGTTCAATTTTGTCGTAATCAGCTCTTTTAATTCTGAACCATTTTGTTCGGTGAATTGATAGAGGCTCGGAACTTATACATAATTAAATATTATAAGACCGCTGTTGGTCGTTGCTTCTACACGTGACAGTAGAGTCTGAACAGAGAGCGTATTGGTGACAAGTTTCGTTAATATTTTCGTTTCGAAATAACTCGCGAAAATAAAACTAATTGTAATTTAAAGTTCAATGTGTCACGAAGTAGTATACAAAAAGTCGAAGTAGTTTACAATCAATCTCTTTAAAGTTGATAAATACTTTATATGAAAAATTGTAAAAATACATTGTTATTCTCGTAAAATTCTTTACACGTTTTAAAAGTTATAGATATAGTACTAAATTCAATAAGTTATTAAAAAAATCAGTTTAAAAAAAAAAAACAAATATTCTGAATATAATAATAAAACTAAATTCATAATAAAAGAAAGCGTATGATAAATTCAACGTAAAAATATTCATACCGACTATGCGAGAGCATAGTAGTATGCGGAATGGCTCGCCAAAATTTCAGAGCAATCGGTCATGTAGTTTTTGAGATTTTATTCCAGGTGAAAAAAAGGACGTTTCGAGAAAAACGCGTTTAAAATTTTCTAGTGACACCGCTACTCCGAAACATCGTTCTTTTGAAATCGTCACAACTGTGTCATTTCAATCAGTTTAAGCATACAATTTTGGGAAAGTATTTTTCCTTTGAAAAAATCCAATAAAAGAAAATCGATTTTTGACACGTCCGCATGAGAATGCCCCGTCATCGGTGCGTGCTCGGAACGGTAGGATCATCATCTTCAGAAACGGTGCGCTCGATCATCAATATCGTCATCAAGAAGTGGCCGACATACACGCGCGAATACGTGCGAAAAGCACGTGCACGCGTGCACAAGCAGCAACAATTACAAACTATTCATCGTTTGATTCCGATGACCTCACAAGCTATTGTATTTACGTCCTGCTCCGATGACGCTCGCCATCCGAATGTCGAACTCCTTTCATTGTTGAATGGGCGAAGCACAGTTTCTGTGATCAGGCTTGCATTTTCGGAACGTACGCACCGATCGTGTACAAATAGTATCAGAATGATTAACGCGTTCACTGTCGAACCAGCAACCGGAAAAATCCCCCTAATCCCAAATCCTAATCAGGTATCAACCTGTAATTGCTAATGACACTTGTGAGGTTGATACAACTTAAAAAATAAATAAAAAAGTGCGTACTCGGATTACGAAGTATTGTACTAGGACCTTCCTACAACAGATATCTCAGATATCTTAAGTTATGTGATTTTTCGCTAATATCTCGGAAATTAAAACCGGTCGACACGAATGTGCAAAGGAAAAAGTTGTACAAAATGTTGAATTCTATGACATATCCAAAAATTATTAAAATCGGGGAGGCCGTCACATATCGAAAGGTTCATCATGTATTAAAAAACGAAAGAAGCTTTCCAAAATTCTGTATAAATTCCCTCAGTTAGCTTTATGTATATAATTTAAGACTAAATAATCCAAATCTGCTCTGAAGAAGTTAAATAAACTTAATTTTTGGTATTATCGTACAATACAGCAATTTGGTTGGTGTCCAGAAATTTTGTTGAGGTCATGAGAGACCCAAGTATACCAGTTACGGGTTAACTGGTTTAAAAGTTGTGGTAAACGTACCGAGCTATAAAAGTAACAGGCACATGTTGCCTTATAAAAATGACAAGATTTAATTTATTTAGACTAAATCATTTCTTATGAAAACATCGTTATTATAAAAAATTTAGAACCGGTCACTCGATCGGTCGTGGTATGTTTAATGTTAAACAACTTCGCGAAATGTTTCAAATTCGCCCAACAACCGAGTGGAAAATAACTTGGTGCGATTTTGTAAAATTTATACAGGTGGCCCATATGATTCGAACGCAAACTGGACAATTTTATCGTATGAAGGTATGTACATATTTCGTTTGATCGTTTGGACACATTTGCGCATGCAGAATGACGATTACACAACTGATTATAGAGTCCACACGAGACGTAACATAAACGAATCGTTTCCGAGTGTATTAAGAAGCAATGAAGCTCCACGTTGTCTGCAGAATGCGTGGAGAACGAGTGACTTGCATGTTCCCGTTACCGACTCTGTTGTACAGCAAATTAATCAGCCGATTGACACGTGCTATCGCGGCGTCTGGCGCACACGATTCTCTTTGAACTGGTTTCCCTCCGGTTCGAAACTGAAAAACTTTCGGAGAAGATAACTGTTTATTAACGCATTAAGATACGGCAATCTTTGCCCCGAGCGTAAATGGGAGACGAAACGATAAACGTGTCGCGCAATCTATTTTTTATTTCGAATCGCATGAAACATGCACCCGAATCTAATCGGTCACCCCCTTGCTACCCCGCTGACAACATCTGACACGTTCCCTTCCTTCTCGCGATTAACTGAATTCCAGCACGATCGCGTTAGACATGACTCATTTTGCTCGATGATTTTGCTTCACCTTACTTGCAACACGATCCATCGACCGCGATTAGGGAACGTTACGGGTCGCTGCTCGATTTTCTAGATAGAAAGCGGGCATAATCTCGCTACGCAATACGTTTCGGAAGTTTCTCACGGGATTCGGCATCACCGAAACAAATTATTTGAATAATAATCGTTGGGATTATTATCTTATTTAGCTGCATGGCATTTGAAGTAATCCTATGTTACTTTCTCGGAACAGCCAAATTATTTCGCTATTTGAATGCCAAATAATTTTTCCAAATTATTTCATTATTTGGATGCCAAATAATGTTTCCAAGTGATCTCATTATTTGAATGGCAAATGAAATTCAAGTAATTTTTCATTTCATCGTTCATACTCTCCAAAATTCTATTTCGTGTCAACATCGCCAACTGCATTAATAATTTTAAAAGCGAATACAACTAAACCTTGATCATTGAACCACAACAATTAGTAGTTGAAATTGATGCAATTGAAATGAAAAATTAGTTAAACATAATTTATTTGATTTAAACGCCAAATTAAAATACATTTTTTATGTTATTTGAAAATAAAGTATTTAAAATAATTCATTATTATCCTATTTCAAACAAACTGTGCCTATCTCTGGTCTCGTGACTCATTCGTCTCAGCTAGAACTAGAAATTCAATCTGGAAAATATATTATTGAATAAATCTATAAATAAATATCTTAATTTTATGTTTGAATTTCAATTTAAAAACGGTACGAACTTTCGTTCCAACCCAATATATTTACACTTAATTTAAATGTTGTTCTGTGACGTAATAAAATGTTTGTCAAAAGATGTTAATATGAAAAGATTTTCAGTGAAATCTAGAATCACTGACACACCATCATTACTTGAATAATAAGTGTACAAAAAATCAAGTTGTTATTGTTATTACCATTATTATCGCTAATGGAATACATTCAGAAAGGTTGGAAAACTATCACCGGAATAAATTTGCATACCTACTTCAATTTTGTAAAATTTTTATGGTTCTTGGTTCAGCAATTATCGTCCTGAAACGAGTGAAAGTAGATACAACAGAACCTGTTGAATTATGAACACTGTTTATTGAAATAGAGCGCTAAAATTATCTACAATTTTTTTCCACTGGTATGGATAGTTTCTCTCCTCTACTCTCTAGTATGAAATAATAATAATACTGGCAAAGTGCGTCTACGTTTATAAAGAAATTGTGGGGCAACTGAAAGAATTCTGCGTCTTGGGCCTGAAATTGCAACATCCGGTAATTGGATTTTTTGCATGACGATACTCTTTTCTGTAACGTAACTGTTGCATAGAAAAACGTTAGAATTCCGAATTACGTCCTTTATTTCATTTTTATGTTTAAGAAAGCAAATCGTCGAAGAAAAAAAGATCATTCTTACACATTAGCTATGGAGATAAAATAGAAAATAAAATGTTCTAAAGAATAGAAAATATCACTGAAATAAAATTATAAGTATCGTAAAGCAATCACATACATATAATAATCATAATATGGTAGCTATCGACAATGTTCTTAGCAAAATAAAAATCATGGGAGTACAGATCCATGACTAAACTGCGGATCCATGTGCAAAATATAAATTTTGTGCATCAGTTACGAAATACAGAAGCCAAATAAACAGTTCTTTTTTCTTTAATAATTTCAATGAGTTATTATTCATTTTTGTCATAAATTATGGTACACAATTTTTAATCTTCTTTTTCATCTTTACTGCATTATTTAGTTTCAGATTGAAAGTTGTGTTACACATATGAGCAATAGTGGAAATAAACCGAGTATTCCACTATTCTAATCTCTTTTAATGAAAGTTGCTGATAAACAGTTCGAATTGACAGACATTAATTTAGAATTCACATTTCGCAACATTGTTTGGTAAATAGTTTACTCACATTTTACAGTAACTCAGATTTTAATGTACGATACTTTCAAGCGAGACAAATTGCATTAACCGATTACATTATTTAAGTGAAAAGTTACGGAGGAATATTTTTCCTTTGCAGCATTATTTCATTCGCAACGAGGACAAGACAAGGACAAATTAATTCTGGGTTTTTCTAGAGTGGTACGCACAGCTAAGAATGTTTTGCAAATGTGTGAAGCAGGACAAATTATATCTCTGCGTTTAACGATATTATTATTAACATCCGTCAGGATTATGTCAGACGAAATTATCTAATCATCTCTTTACTTTCTCTGTGACCTTTTAAAGATACGCAATTAGTGCTACAAGTAACAAATAATTTTCGTGTAATTGGAACGAGGAGTTGTCGGGAGATTTATTGCCGTTTATGATTCCCAAAATTGATATTGAAGAATCAGTTTTATTTTAGTGAATGTACTGTCTCTTAATCGGAGAAATGTATGATTGAATGCTCTTTGGTTTTTTAACGTTTATATTGACAGTCTTACAAATCGCATAGAATGTAGACTACATACATATAAACAATCATAGACTTATCAAGTCGGGTGGTATGTGAACCGTTGATATCTACTACTGGATTATCTTATCCAATGGATGCCTCAGCTGTAGCGTCTACTGTCTACAAAAAAGTAGAGGTCACGAAAATGTTCTACCTCTGTCACAAACGTCACAGAAAAAAAATTAGTTTGACCACTAAAAACAGAATTATGGGGATAGACCACCCTGATGATTAATTATCAACTAATTAAATTAATAAATTAATTTTCTCACAAGCATACATATAGAAAAAACATTTCAAGTATTCCATTTTAAAATTGTCTAGTGAATTTTATGCCACCCTGTAATAATTGACATTGTTACATAAAAGTTGGTATATTCTTTATTTGATAATGACCCAAAGTCAGGATCAATTTCGTTACTAATTAACAAAATTCAGTGATTCGTTAGTACCTAATCCTATTGTTTCTATGTCACCCTAACGAATTACCTAATCATTAGGTAATAAAACGTACCTAGGATCCAAAAATTCCACGATGCAGTCCTAGTGATTGCAGACCGGAGTCTCAAATCAAATTCTCAATGAAGAATAAGTTGAATTTCTCTCTGATTCCTTTCTTCATGAACTAGTTTGTGAAAGTATTGCACATACATATTCGAAACCCAATTCTTAACGTTCCATCTACAGCTTCGAATCTATTCCATTAGCGAATGCCACCGAAACGCTAACACATTTGGTATATTTAGTTGCTATTCTGTCATGGTACAAGTAACACAAAGACGCGGCGCATTTGACGGCTGTTAATCGTTCGGTCGTGCAAGGTCGAGAATTTCGTAACAAGGAAGCGCTCAATTGTGCCAGGTGTCATTCATTCGAGTGAAAAAGGATCGGTACCAGTTTAGGTGTTAAACCAATTCGACAGTAATTACAACCTACGCGCAGCAAGCTTAACCAGATAGTAAGTAAAACAATTACGCAGAATTCAATACTCTATCGATTCATCATACAAAAAGTAGGTCTTTCCATTTAAAGAAATCAAGATGACCTGGAAATCTCCGCAACGCCTTTGCGCACATAAAAAGTGTTTACATCACAATATTTCCCCCTCTATACCATGCAACTTTTGTATATGTATGTATATCATTTTTTCATATTATTACAAGTAATGGAAATATTCAAGGTGGACAATAGTTATTGCCCCACCCTGTATATGCGTGACATTTTTCTAATTGAAATGAGACGAAACATGATAAAATTCAGAGCATATTTGCTTGTTTAATTGACGACATCCAATTAGTAGAACCTCGGTTAATCGAACCGACGATACCTGGATTCTTCATTATCCGAATGCGTGTTTCACATGTAAACATTTCAATCTAAAGAGATCCATATACATATAATACAACACGATTTCTTGTATACATGAGTAAAGATATAATCTAACGTTGCAGTTAGGTAACTGTTCTGTTATCTGAAATCTCTTGCTCTACTGATTAACGCTAGGTTTACGGTACCCGTCAACATTACAAGTTCTAATATTTTTAATTTACGATTATTGCTATTGTAAACATGCATGCACGAGGAATTATTCAAAAAAATTTCTTTCTTTGGGTATATGTTATAACAAGAATAGCTAACAATTTGGATAGTAACTATTGTACCATGAATTAAACAAGTATTGTCCAAATTGTATCATGTTTGGAGTAATTTCAATCAGAAAAGTGTGACGAATATGTTGGTAAAAGATTTATAACAAAACCATTGAAAATAAAAAAGTTTGGTTATTGGAATATCCTTTTCTACGTTCGATACTGACAACAAAAGATCAAAGAATAGTGTCTGTACACGATATAAGTGACATTTCGGTCCCGATGTTTTCACATATCTCGAGACATTACTGAACTGCTATTAGACAAACACAAATTTTTATACAAAATGTTTGGTCTAAAATTTAATTTCATTAAAATATTCTAACCCATTTAATACAAATATTAATGTAATATCGCCACTTCTTAAAAGAGACCCAATTAAAAATTCCTCAGAGCAACAAAAACAATTTTAATCAGCATTGGGACGATGTTTTTTGTCGCCAATTGTAATTTTTTTCTCGCATCGGTATCGCGAACCTGTTTCCACTTTAATACTGTTTCACCATCATGGTTCGAACAAGTCGTAAATCTTCGACCTTGGTCGGATATAGTGAAAGCAACGATAGGATAAAAATGATCTGTTAATCGGTGATCAGATGGCGTCATTCAAGACTAAGGAATTGTTCGAGTCCACTATAACATTGCGCAATAAAAATACTCGAGGTATACATATAAGTTAATTTAGGAAATAGGTGCTTAAAATTACTTATCAAAATAAAAAATTTGAGACATGTGTTTCTATCAAATCAAGTAATTTCATTTATTTCAAAAATATACCGTCTCCCTAATAAACCTCCTACATATGATAATACTTTTCTTCTTTTTCTTTCAACGCAAAATGTCAAGTAACAGCAAACATTTTTACGGACTTTGCAGCATAACCTTCCACTAAAAATAATTGTGTTCTAAATACTTGTGTCATTGACCAATGTTCATAAAAAAAGATAAATTCTAATTTATGGTTATTATCTTCCGGTAGTTATGTTACAGAAATAACGTAACGGCAGTTGGAGATTTTCCACGAAATAGTAATATCAATGATAAACGATTTTATCTTAACAGGAGCAATAATACACAAGTCAGAAAAAATAGGAACTAGATGACGAAGTTCAGTTTGACGGTATTTACGCCGAATTTAAAGCATGAAACAGATGATCATCTTTCAATAAAACCATTGTCTTCATACTTCCCCACCTAAGACACTATATCAACCGTACAATAATGTGCAAGTCTTCTCTAAAAACAAACATTTTTTTTAATGTATTTCTAAAAAAAATGCATTTAAAAAAAATTTTTTATACAGTTTGGTAGACACAATAATACGTACAATGCAACTTTTACTGCAACTCTTTTTTAATAATATTTGTTGTTCTTGATATATTTCACGAAAAAGAAAATATTGAAATTTTTTCAAGGGCGGATTTCATCCCTTTAATGCGAGAAGTAACACGAAAAAAATAGGGTTGTATTAGGTGTAGCTTACTCTACTCGTGTCCGAAGATTCATAATTTTTTGAATTTACGGGTTCGATAACTTCCCTTGTTGGATGTTGAATTTTTAAATCTGCATAGTTAATAACTGGGTTAGTTAATAACTGAGTTAAAATAAATACAATTTTGATTCGGTCTTCAATCATTTCAATAAGCTAGAAATAATACATTGGTATTATTTAATTGATCTAATCTTGTTATTGTCTTAAATTTTACTATATGACTTCTGTCATAAATCTATAAAATCTGCAAATATTAAATAGGGTTACATCCAATAGTAAAAAAGTGTAGTATTGTGTTTGAGGTATTAGATTTATTTACCCTACAATGTAATCAAATAATATTTAAAAATTATTATTAATTGTACTCTGGTCAATATTATATTTACTAGTCTCTCTTACTACATATATTCATATTACAATTATGAGAAAAATCTGAACCTAATTCAGTAAATGCATAACTACTGTAGACAAATTTTAAAACTTTTTTTATTTGTATATCTCAAAATAATTTATAACTCTCTCGAAAGTCCAATGTCTGTAGATGACAACAATGTTTATTAACGTGAGACAGAGATTCGTGTTTCCGCTTGCAATTCAGTACCCTCAGAGATAAAGATGGGGGTTTCGTTAGCATCCATTGAAAATAACAGCAAAGGTAAATAAAAAGATCGTGCCGTTAACAAGTAGACAGAAGAATAAAATTGCAATTATAAATTAGTGGTCCATTCTTCGATTCATAACGGTGTGTATTTGGATGATTACAATGTCAAAGGGCACGAATTATGCTTTTAACTCAATTACCCCTTTAATATGCTTCTTAACACGAATCATAATTCTTGGTACACTTATGGTAACCGTTATTGTGAATCGTTCTGGGCTTGTGTTACGCCAACGTGATCATTTCAACGAATAAATTACCATTTGAATTCAATGAATAGCAAAATCGCATAAAGGGAGGACACGAGCAGCGTATACTCGGCTATTTGAAGTATTTAATATTGATCTGTAGTTCGCACGATTTTTACTTAACTAATAAACTATGTAATATGTACTATTAAAAATAGCATCGATTCCTATTTTAGTTCAAGTCGAAATTATTTCGTCCTTATATTAATACTTGCTATTAATGTTTCACGACATTAAAAATTTTTCTATGTATACATATACATATACAGTCGTCGCGTTTGCATACTGCTCAGTAATGATAAAATTATTAGAAGAAACAAATTCTGTTCTGATTCTGAAGCTTTTTTTCTCACAATTGACTTGGAAAGTTCTCGCTGTGCACGCAGTATGTATTTCTTTAGAAAGAGCAAAACAAGGTGGCGCAATCAGAGTAATAGTCGGTGCGCATCCAACCCCCAAGTTCATTATTCTCCTTTTGTCGGTACGACACGATCGCATTAGTCGATCTTCGCTAAGAATCTTCGATAGTGCACGTGGCCCCTGCGCTTGTTGTCTCGTTCGAAGAAGCGTCCAATAAAAACAGTGACACAGGATTATAAATAATTCGTGGGACTGGCCCGTTTGGTCGCAAATGGCACCTGTGTATGCCCATACAGGCGTATAAACAGGCGCCCATTCGAAAATAGCCAATGCCAGATATTTCTTGCGTCAAACTTCCGACGACGACGTGTCGCGATGCGACGCAACAGGGGAGAACTTTTGTTCGATAACGCGCCACGGTCAGAGTTCAGCAAATGTTATTTCAAACGAACTAACGAACCAAATCCATTTATTCGTTATTCGTGAATGATTTGAATACAGTACTATTCGTCATTCACGAATAACGAATGAATTTTAATACATACAGTCAATCCTGAATTCTGATGCTTTACTAATAAATACTGTACATTTCCATTTTACTCATACTGAATGTTTTTAACTCTACTTCCTATTCAATAATGGCAATGCAGAATTTCTAAAATATTCATTTATCATAATTGTCAAACTATGCAGCATTGCCCATATCGCATGATGATTTATTCTTCATTAATACAATAGTTCACTGACTTTCTTTATAGTAGTTTCATTCAATTTACTAGTTAATATTTGAAGAGTTTTTCTTGAAATGAAATGCGTGTGTATATGGAACGCGGCGAGGATCACTGCATTATGTATGTATGTGTACATACTTGGCTTGATTGTAAATTAAATATCGATTATATTTATTGTACAACACAATCTATTTTTGATTTTTTATAAATTTCACCACGTGATCTATTCAAGAGCTCGGAAAACAATTTGTCTCCAAATCAACTGTATAATTATAAAAAAAAGTTTAAACATACACAAAATAAATGGATACGATCCTCATTATCTTGAAGTCGGTGTAATTTTCAAAATAAAAAAGTGTAGCTGTTGGTGAAAGTTCTATTAAAAAAAACTATAGTTCTTATGAACTAACAATAAATTTATAAAAGAACTAAAAATTTGAAAAATTCATAAGGTTATTATTAGATTTCGGATTATATGTATGCATTTATGGCAAAAATGAGTAGGTGCAATTTAAAACAGTGAAAAGATAGAAGACTTTATTCGAGTATTAATATATTATTTTCACTACATTAAAATTATTAGTGAAAAATATAAACTTATATTTAGCTCCTGTATCTTGCAATTGCTGCACAAACTTTTTATTTTGCATAAAGATCCGGAGTCCAGTTATGATATTTTGTTATTATACTTTATCATAATATTTTTCGCGCATAATATTGTCTCGGTGTTCGACAAACGACGACTAAGGAATAGACGGATGACGAATGCACGAATAAATTATTTCAAACGAATAATGGATGAACAAATAAACTTTTATATTCGAATAATGCGCAACTCCGTGCGCGCGGCGCCCCGTTCGAACTTGAGGAATTCGCGGTTCGCAACCACGTGCACCAGGAAGAAACGCGTCTATCCGAGCCAGAGGCACCGGTTCGGTTCGGCTCGGCTAGAATTAGCTACCTATTGGCTCAACAATTTCAAGTTGTACCGCTTGATGCACGCCCAACAACTGTTTTTAATTAACTGAAATTTTCCACCGTTCCGTCTCCTTCACCCGCCGCATGACCTTCATCCGTCCTTCACCTTTTCAACTAAATTGATACGTTCAGTGTCGAATATCAACGCCGAAAAGACTCAAAAAATCAAACTAAATTTAGTCGACCCTTTGCACTGTCGAGTCAGAGTCGTGATGAAGATCTCGAATAGTCTGTTAAATATGTACGGTCTGATAATTGATGGCACACTCTTTAAATCAGAATAACATTTTCGTAACCGGACCAAACAACTTTTGTTTCTCTGCATAGGTAGATGGATTAGTTTATTAGATGATATACAATGAAAATGTTTGAAAAATTGCGTTTAGTCTGAATTACTAGAAAATAAAAAAACTTGCTTTTTTGGTCAATTTATTCACGAGTTATAAACGATTAAAAATTGTGAAAATCGCAGAGTGCTAGAACAAAACAGCAAAAATAGGTTGGAAACCGTGTGGAACTGTAATTTTTACAATTTTTAATCGTTTATAACTCACACCAATTAATTAATATTGATGAAATTTTCAGAATGTGTATACTTTATATGAATGTATAAAACACATTTTTTAAATTTTCGTTAAAAAGTCAAATAAAAGAGTGTCCAAATATTTTCCTTTATACCGAAATAAAATTCTATTTCAACTGTTTTATAGCATAACTATTGGATGACTGCAAAAGATCGTACCCAACTTTACTTTAAAGATAAACCACCCAGTTTCTACATATATAAAAAAAAGGAATCCGAAAACTTGTGGGACGTTGAGAATGGTAGTGATTATACATAATTGAATATTAAAAGTGTTTACTTTGAAATGTAACCGCTTATTTATTTTTAATTCGGGCACGAACTTTTGCAATCATCCAATAGAATGTTGAAAATTACAGTGGATACTATTTGAACCCCATCGCATTTTAAAAATTCTAATGAAATTCAATCTATTCGAATGTTTCACAATGGAAATGAATTTCTCATCTTGGTTGAAGATTAATGTTATCCATACATGACTGATTGTTAACACAATGTCGAATTGACACAACGCACGGTGTAACGTTTCAACAATGTAGTGGGGCAAAATTGAATTTCGATAATGTACAGTACGGATACTTGGTTGCTCGTACTTTATTCTCAATAACAGCTTGGCATCTCCTTCGCATACTTGCAATTAGTCTTTGGAGATAAGATTCCGACAAAGAATTCCAAATTCGGCTTACTTCTATAAATAAATTCTCACTAGACTGCGGATTTCATGCATTTTTAGCAAAAATTAGTAAATGGTACACAAAATAGTAGAAATATCAAATGAATTTAATATCACCGGTACATTATTTACAACCTGTTGAAACTATTAATAGAAGAAATCAATTTTTATGTGTAACTCCCTCTTCTTGTAATTTACGCAGACAATTTTTAGCATAAAGATCCGCAGTCTAATTATCTCCCCTCATCAATCGTTTCACCTCGCTCGATAGATTTTCTATAGGGTTGAGGTCAGGCGATTGTGTAGGCCTGTAGGCCAATCCACAACATTAATTTGTTTATGCTGCAACCACGCTTTGACTGTTTTGGCTGTATGTTTGGGGTCGTTGTCGTGTTGAAACGACCAATCACGTAGCATTTGTTATTTGATATTGTACAATATTTGATCCATCCTACCATTAATAGTTAGGACCAACACGGATTGACAAGAGATTGACCGATTTGCAAACGAAAAACGAGAAAACAACAATTTTGAAAAATTTTTATACATATATCGTCATGTATTTGTTATGAAACTAAACTTGCATACATTTTGTCAATACAGTTTATAAAATATGTATTAAAGTATTATTAGGTACGCGGTACTTAAAGAATTATATTTTGTTTTATTATATGTTTTTAAACTAAATGTTTCTCTTCCGAGGGACAAGAGGGCGATTCTACTTGCTCCAGGGCGTTGAATATGTATGTATAGCTGCGCCACTGTTTGGCGATATGATGCGTATGTGAATAATTTATTCATTTATCAATGAATCCCAAGCAATATTTAGCTGTATATCTATTAAGAAATATTTAGCTGTAAATCATAATTAAATTGACTAATCTAGCTTCGTGACAGAAACAAGAGTTTTATTCAATCGATGACTGGGCTAAATTGAACGGTTTACAGAGAGTTTAGAAAGTGATGTATTAACCGTACCAGTTTTAGAAAATCGTGTTATTTTTGGAGTCGGAACGGTGCCATACCAGCGAAATACGCCGTTTAAGATACACCCTATATATCGTTCGTTGAATATTTACATTCGTTATTGGCGAGGCCGAGTGGTTCGCTGCTTCGTGCGTGCGATTGCGTTATTAAAATGCGTCAACTGGGAAATTGTACTAAAAGAGATCACTCAACAGCGAAAATTATGTTAATTATATTCTCCTATTGCGTGGATAATCACGTGCAATCGTTGATACAATAAGCTCTACTGGTGAGCCCTCTGATAATTACAATATAATTACTGCTAATTACTATACATACTGTATGTATACTACCTCAGAGTGTAAGCATGAAATTTATAATTTATTAACAAATGCAAATGTATGTAAAACGAAATTTTACCGTGAAATTCAAGGACAAGGACAATTTTTCGGTAATTTTTTTTTTACAGATCTTCATCGATCCGAAAATGTAGAATACGCCTATGGCAGCCAAGACCAAACGTTTATTTACACTCTGTACAAATTGGTATAAATTGTTAGTGTAAATACGACCATCTTTACATATTACAAATCACGTTAATTGCTGTATCACACGTACTTGGATGACGAAATTATTTGCCCAGACTTAAAAATTGATTTTTCCGCTGGGTATACCGAAGCTTACAATCTGCGAAATACGAGAGGATTGAAAGATTATTCATAATTATTCATGATTATGATTATAAATTTTGAGATCTCTGTTTCGGTATCAGTAAATATATGCTGCCGATTTTATCTAATTTTTATAGTTGCTAAGTCTGCAGATAACATGTTGATGCATATAGTGCCAAGGAATTTCGTGAATCTTTGTCTATTCCATTCTGTAAACATTTAACTGAATGTAAACATTCGTAAATAATGTTTTTGCGTTCGAACCACAAGATTCAATTTCAAAATCGTAAAATCATATTGTTTTACATGAACTCTTGTACCAGCGATAACAGCATGCTGCACTAAAATATTATTAATCAGAATTGAAACTTTACTTTGGCATCATTCGTTTATTACATGCAAGTTTTTTCTAACGAAACGAAAAAATTGAAAGATGTAAGTAATATTTTGCAATTTAATATTACGTTATTTCTAAAGAGTATATTTCTTGAACCATTTTTAACGTTACTATATTTTTTTCTTTACATGTTATTATAATGCGGTTCTTTTACGGTCTTGGAAAATATTTTTCCATATTTTGTTAGACTTGTTACTTACTATACATATATGGTTACTCAACCAAGTTATTATGGAAATGGATTTGTCTTTAGCAAGTTTCTTTATCTTTTTTGCAATATTATTTACAACAGTGAAAACTACCACGTATTGAAACTAAATACAGGCACAGAAACTAAAAACTAGATAGTATAAAATGTCTTTCATGTTCTTCTACAACAAGAACAACCCGTATTTCTTAATTTTAAAAAATTCGTGTAATACATAAGTACATCACATTAATGATGACATTAATCTATACTTTCAATTTTTAATACCTAATGTCGCTAATGCTATTCTATGGACGAGGTATTTCGCTGATTAAATTAATAATTAGGAGAGAATAGTCTAATTTGAACCACCATGTATCTTGAAAAAGTGAAATGTTTGCATCGTTAATAGTAGGTACGAATTGATTATAAATTATGCTTTGAAACTGATTTCACTATGTATCTTGAAGAAGAAAATACGTACAGTATTATCAGGGGTACTAATTGACTATAAGTTGGAAAGTCCAACCCTAGCTACTTGTCCAAACTTAGCTACTCTATAAATTATTTCAAAACATTACATTTTTTAAAAATCATATAAGTACAATTATGTATTAGTTAATCTTCCCTCTTTTTGTAGATTACATTAAAAAAATAAATTCCTGTACTTTTAGCAAACTTTTTAAATCAGATGTTGCATATTATCAACATCATCTTTCATAAATGTCAATTCTCAGCTTCGCACTAAAAATTGAGTCACCCATGCGTGGGTGACATGACAGTCGAAGTATTAATAAAAAGAACCGTTTCATATGCAATGGATGGTCAAATTATTAAGGCCCCCGCACCGTGTAAAAGATATTTCAATTTGATAAATAAAATTGCCAAATTGTGTTAGCAAATGTATATTTTTAATTTGTAAACGTGAATACTTTACAAATTATACTCAGTGTAGCTAAAAATTGATTGTTTCAGTGTAAACACATGAATTTGTGCGAACAGCTCTAATAGTTTCACCACCCACTGTATTTTATAAACGTGAATATGTCATAAAAAAGTAAAAAATATTCAGTGTCGCTAGTATATCATTTAAAAATTGATTGTTTCAGTGTAAACACATCAATTTATGCGAACAGCTCTAATAGTTTCACCATCCACTTTATTTTATAAACGTGAATATGTCATAAAAAAGTAAAAAATATTCAGTGTCGCTAGGATTTCATATCAAAAATTAATTGTTTCAGTGTAAACACATCAATTATTGTGAACAGTTCGAATAATTTCATCACCCACCGTAGTTTATAAAATAAATTCAAGGAAATCAACCGACAGGGTTTACTCTGATTTAATCTGACGTCGCAGAACAGGTAATAATAATACGCTGCTTACACCAACATAGATAGCACACCACGAAAGCAAATCGGAGACAAAAAGGGAGATACAAGTTTCCTCGCGGTTTAACATTGACCAATCGAATTGCCGGTTATGGGAATTCCAGCTGCGAGACACTTTTCAGGCTGCGTGTAAACGCGCCGCGCCGCAATGGGATCTGCTTCAGTTACGGTCTGTGTTGTCGCTTTTTCTTCTTTAGCGTGCGTTTTTATCGGTCGCGAATCACGTAGATTACATCATTGCCCGAGCAGATGTAATGACGATGCCATGGACACGGCGGAAATTTCCTTCCCGCGACACCAAAACTCGAGGACGAGAAGATAAAGGCTACAAATAGTACCATCACGCCAACATCGCCCGATCCTCGACCTACGAACAGGCCTGTCTACCGCGCATGCAACTGTTAAGGATGTTCTGGAGGTACAATGGGAGACAAAAGTACAAGAAATTCGAAATCCATCAATATATTGGCAATGAAAGCCATTCATGAGTATATTTTGCATTAAAAGAATAGATTAATTTAAAAAGCTTTCGTTTAATTTAGTGAATTTCATGTTATATTTATTTTTTAATCAAATTGTCTTCATATTATAAAAAATTGTAAGTGACTTTTGCGAATCATTGTACCCTCTGATTTGAACTTCAAGATAATAAATTTGTGATATTCAATATATATAATTACGCAATAAAAAGTTAAGTATAAATATTTAAATAAATTAAAAATACTTCAGAAAGCAATATTCATGGTTATTATTGGGATGACAACACGATTTTGACGTTTTGTAACAGTTTATATTTTTTTGCTCTGTAATTTTAATTAATTTTGAACATAATTAATTACATAATTTTTACTATATATAAGAAAAACTCGAGTTTCTAGTTGCGTTTTTTCAAGGTTTAAATAGGGTTTGAAGTGGAATTTTATGAATTCTCCATAAGAAGCCGTGTGAAAATGTGCAAACTTTAAGTTGCTACAATTCTTAAACGGTGCAGTGAATCGAACCCAAACTTTGGTAATTTCATTAATTTAGTAAGAATTATATCTTGTCAAATTTTCAAAAAATTTTGTTGCGTTTTTATATACCTCCAGAACATCCTTAAAATCGCGAGACAGATGAGCGATAAGGAAATTTCGCCTAAATACCTAACATTATCTCCTCTAGATTTTTCCAAAATCATGCGTTGATACCCCGTCGCCAAAGCTGCAAGTAATCGATGGAAACAATTTTTATCCAACATCCCGTGCCGATGGAATTTACAATGGAACCAACGAGTATTATAAAAATTGCCTATATCTAAACCGTGATAATTTCGTAAAAAATTATCGTACAACAATCAATTTGAACTCATTGTAAAGCTACAGTTTTCTTCTGATATGAAACAATGACTCGGAATGGCTTTCGACGTATTACAGATAAGAGTACCTATTCGACTAGACCTTGTTTTTGATTGGAGAAAGAGTTTATGGGTCCCATAAAGTTGTCCGGCACGAAAATGAATACTGTTTTGAGATAGTAGAGACTGCAAGCTTTAAATGATTATACATTAGAGTGGACTTAAGCTATACTTGAAGAAAATTTCTATTGAGATACAATGCACGACGCCCCTCAGAATTGTTCCTTTAGGTGAGAAAAAAATTTGTTCAAAGTTTGAGATCGATCATGACCTTTAAATAAAAATAACGATAATCCTGAAATTTCGAAAATTGTAAATTGTAAAGGATTACCGCCAGCAATATCCTGATGTAAAGAAAGCTACTTTAGCGAAAAATTTGTAAATATTAAATATAAGTTCTTCAGAATATAAGAAATAGATCGAATAGAAATAAACTTCATTACAAAACTACAACTGCTAATATGTTATTTTACTTATACAGGACAATACATATGTCCTAACATTAATTAAATTTTTTGCTACATTTTAATGTAGGTATTTCAATATCTCTGTTTTTTGTGGTTATACGAAAAAATGGCAGAGGAGAAAATTGCACTGCTCAATAAGGTAACTGTAATGGCAAAAAACATTTTTTGGAAATCAAATTTTCGAAACTTCAGGGTTATCGTTATTTTTATTTAAAGAAGGTCATATAATTTTTCCATATTCCTATTTAGAAAAACAAGACAAATCCAACGATATGTCGTACTCCATAGTTAAGGTGAATTTCAAAATTTTCAATTTAAATGCGCCACGTGATCCTTTTATCCGATCGATCTCAAACTTTGCACAAATTTTTTTCTCACCTTAAGGAACAATTCTGGGGGGCGTCTTGAAAAAAATTGGTTGGCCAAAAAATAAGGTCCACCCTATTATACATTTCTGCTGCATTTTGCAGATCGTAGGTAAAGATATAAAATTATCTGAATTATTAAGAAATCGTTCACTACTGACGATAAGTAATAGCTGTGTCAACTACCGTGTGAAGACTTTTTATTTCTCTTTAACTCCGTATCATATAACAGATACTATCTTGTCGATGCGCGTAAGCAAAAGGATTATTAATACTTATTGCAACCTCTCGAAAGCAGTTATCAGTTCTAACAATTCTTTAGAAATGGTGTCTTTGGCCGAACAGAATTACTGTCGAGTCAGTGTACGTTACTTGGCAATCCTCCTACTTCGAATTATGAATCACGATGACTCTTACTACTATTACACCCCCAACAATACCAAATTTCTACTGAAGACTATTAGCAGCATTCCCTCGACAAGTACTTCTTCACGAGAAACTGTACTGCGAAGAAAACGATTATTCTAAATGTTCAAGGAATTAATAACACAGTAATTCGTCAAGAGATACTTTCAATTAAACGTAATTTTCACTTTTGCAAGATCATGTAAAATATTGAAAGATGTAGCTGCCATGTACCAATAATTTTATGATTTCTAGTTTTATCCAATTACTAGAGATCCTTTTGAATAATTATTTCACAAATAAATCATAATTAGACTGCGGATTTCATGCATTTGTGACCAATAATATGAGCTATTTATAACAGTACACAAATTGTTAGAGCATTTACTGTTTTCAACTTATTAAAATTATTAAATGAAGAAAGAACTTTTCATTTGACTCCTGGTATTAGCAATTATCGCTAAAAATGTTTATTAACGTACACGTAAGATTGTAATGGACGAAAACCTAAACACAACATTAATAATAATAAATAGTAATTAATTTTGAAGAAAATGGCTATTAATTTCTAGCCTCTGTATAATCTTGCTTTTAATCCTGATGATCAATATTCATCCTAGTTATTTCTTTATTTTATTGGAGAATAACCAGAAAAATAGTTCTGAAAAATGATGTACTACGTGCAATGTTAATTATCGAGGAAATACGTACGCCACGTAGGAATCCAGACAAAATGGCTAACTTTGAGATATAGTGTCGTAACCATCCTCGGCAAACTATGCGATTTACACCGCTAATTGCTTATGTATTATTGCGAAGTTGTCAGTAAAATCTGCTCTGCGGCATCGTTATCACTTCGAACCGCACAAGAAACCTGACACATTCGAAATGAAACTGTATAATACTGTTTTCAATGAAAGAGTCTCTTAACCAAGAAAATAAAAGCAAAATTTTTTTTGATTGTCAGCAGTCATGTGTGAACAAATAGAAAATATTCTAAGGTTTGAATACATTTGCCAAAGATCAAAGGAGATGATAATTTTGTTCGCCAATAGATCCAAGATAGTGTGTGATTGGAAAGTTTTAAAACTGTTTTGTCCATCAAAGGCTCTAAAATACAATAGCGATAATACAATAGCATGATCGAACCAAATATGCGCAATTCTGCAATCTTGAATAGTGGCGTAATCTCGTCACTAATTCCTTTGACTTCTGATTGAAGATAAACGGATTTCAAACTTTGCCGATAACTAAACTATGTATAGGGCCAAGGATACGTATGAATGTAAGACTGGAAACGACATACGTATTCATTTGAAAAATAATAACGAAAGTAAACACATCTAATATTATTAACTGTGTACGTTAATATAATTATTATTAACTGCAGATGTATTTCGAGTAAGATACTGTATTCGCACTAGCGCAGCGCAGCGGCGGATCTAGGCATGGGCCTTATGGGCTGCACCGAGTTCAGTCAAAGGGCCCTCTTCGCGGTAAAAAAAAAACTAAAAACAATTTAAATTAAAAACTTAAGAAAAAATAAATTATACAAAAATTTTTGGTACTTTAGTTAATTTGGGTTATTGGGTAGGCCGGCCCCCAAACAGTGTTAGCCCAGGGCCGCGAAATTAACGGTCCGCCGCTGATTCACATTATGTAATAACATCACAGACAAATACTAATTTTAGTTCTTGACAACGGAAAAATCGTAAAAACTTTATATGCAAACAAATGTATAAAATGTTTAAGAGCAATTGTTGCATTCTTACATCGAACTTATAATTTTATAATAACTCTAACTTCTTTATTTAAACCTAAACTTCTTAACGTGATGTTATCTCGATATGCACACCAGATCTTATAGTATAATTGACGATCCTATACATACATATAATAATATTGTGTTGAAACGAAAGTTTGTAGCGTTTTTAAATTAAAAAAACGATAAAATTAAGATATTTATTCATAGATCTATTCAATAGCATGCTAAGTTACCTCAAAAATGGCAAAAATTTAGTAGAACAGGATGGAAAATATGTTATATGTATATAGTACTCATACTTCTCTGATAATAATATTATTACAAACCACTCAGTCTTAGAAACACCTACATATTTTAATATCACATTAATCCGATTTCATAATGATAATTAGACAAATAAAAATGAATAAACCAAATGCAAATCTGTAAAGTCATTTAAAGAACTTAAAAATGCTTTTCCATTATTTCCAGCTAATTATGATTAGACAAGAAATGGCTGTCTATGTAGCTCCTGTAGCTTGAATTTAATAAAGACAACTTTTATTCTACATAAAAATGCGCAGTCTAATGATAATAGTATTGACATAATCTCATGCAAACAAGACTTTTCTGGTACACCTTTGATGTCAAGAAGAAATTGTCAGATTCAGGGTTCAAATCCGTTCCCATCCCAAGTTGCCAAAATCTCGCATATGTAGAACAATATGTAAATACATAAGTACTTACATCTACTTATATAAAGCTTCGTTTGGCTTTAAATAACTCGTTCAAGAAATCGATAAAGGCCATTCTTCCGCACGCCGTCTGACCTTGACAGGTAGATGCAACTATGGGCAAACTTTCTTACTCTCATTTTTCAAAGTGAACAAAGTTGTTGTATTGCCTGAGCGGCGCAGTACCAGCACGTTTCTACCACGTGTCGCGATGCACCGGCCAAGATTATTCAAATGTCAAACGTTTCAGCGCCGAATCGTCTGTCAATATTTGCTCAGACATCGTTGTCCCCACTTTTTTCCCTTTTACTTCCGATACAAGTCGGCAAGGTTGAGACGGAGACCTGTTTGAGTTTGAACCAGTATTTCCAGGACGAGCGTGAATAATGTGTCGCTCCTTCGAGAGGGGAAACGACGAAACCGTCTCCGATTTCATTAGCATGTTCGTCAGAAAATACGCTTTTTCGATTGGTACAACTCTGTCTCTATTTAACAATTTAATGTTCTTATCAGTCCTCGGATGCGTACAATATTCTTCCATATTTGAATAAAGATACATACAGGGTGTCCCAAAATGTCTTAAGAATCTCGAAATGGGAGGTTCCTGAGGTCATTTCAAGCGCCATTTTCCTTTTGAAAAATATTGTCCGAGGCTTCGTTTGGGAGTTATTAACGAAAAACACGGACCAATGAGAGCGCTCCCTGTCGCTCGGTGGCACGGTCAGCGCGGCGAGCCGGGGGGGAAGATAGTGTTGTCGGTACGGCGCGATGTAGTAAGAAGTAGCAGTTTCTCGATTATGTCCCGATTTCGATGAGCTTTGGATATGTTGTTAAGACAATGATTCTGAACAACATTTCTCTTTAGACTTTTTGCCTCGAGGCTCTAGTTTACGAGATATTTGTAAAAACTTGTAATTGAAAATCGATCGATGTTCATACTACTATCTCCTCTCCGATTTCGATGAGCTTTGGATATGTTGTTAAGACAATGATTCTGAACAACATTTCCCTTTAGACTTTTTGCCTCGAGGCTTTAGTTTTCGAGATATTTGTAAAAACTTGTAATTGAAAATCGATCGATGTTCATACTACTATCTCCTCTCCGATTTCGATGAGCTTTGGATATGTTGTCAAGACCACGATTGAATAACCATTGTTGTATAACCATATCAAACTTATTTGAAGGTCATTGAAATCGGTGAGGATCCACATAATCTTTACCCGACTTATGGCAACTTTACCCGAACGAGAGAAGAAGCAGAAACTGATTAAATTAAAAACTCACTTATTCAGCCGTAAATCCATTTGCTGCTTCGAAATGTGTATCACTGGGTCATTCGGTGACGAACTGCACAGATGTCTTCAGGTGTACGACAGTTCCGAAAGCTAAGGGCCGTACGGTCAGGTCAACGAACTGCACAGCTGGTGGTAAAACGACAACCGAAGGGATGCGCGGTCAAGTAAACGATCCTGGCTTTCACTTTCCCTTTATAAACGATAAATAAATCGTATGTTTCATACAGATGCCACGAAATTTTTACACACTCACGATCACTGTTCACATTTGTCAACACATAACTATGCACTATGCACTAATAATATTTGCAATATCTTTTGCATTGCAGCACAAATTACAATAAATGTCCTTTTCCCCAGAAACAGGTAGAAATCCAGGTGCGCATAGCGGGTATACGGTGTTGTCCCTCCCGTTCGTTGTCCATAAATTAGTCCTGTGGTCAGGCCGGGAATTGCAGCACTGGTGATTGGTGGTAGGTACGCGATCGCAGAAAAATCCAAGGGGCACACTCCACAAAGAATGATGTTGAAGACTGACTGCAGTTTTCGGAAGATGCTTCGACCACCACCAAATAACCCCACCACGAAGCAAAACTGAGCTGGAGGAAAAGTTCAAAACACAACACGTGTTTTGCAGACATAGAAAGTAAGAATCTGCGTGCATTGTCACTCTTGCCTTTCCTCCGGAACAAAAAACTTCCGGCGGGCGCCAAATCTTCTCCTGAACCGTGACTGCCTCAGCAAGGGTCAAGCGGCGCCCGCCGAAAGTTTTTTTATGGCTTAATTGCACAGCTTAGAAAGAGGTGTCCAAATACGACACGTGCGGAAGGAAATCTTTCCGTCCCCGTATTCTGTGAAGACCTTCGTGTAACTGCCCAGTTTCGATTTATGGCACAACCCCATGGAGACGTGGATCTCTGTTTTTTGTCCCGGAGGAAAGGCAAGAGTGACAATGCACGCAGATTCTTACTTTCTATGTCTGCAAAACACGTGTTGTGTTTTGAACTTTTCCTCCAGCTCAGTTTTGCTTCGTGGTGGGGTTATTTGGTGGTGGTCGAAGCATCTTCCGAAAACTGCAGTCAGTCTTCAACATCATTCTTTGTGGAGTGTGCCCCTTGGATTTTTCTGCGATCGCGTACCTACCACCAATCACCAGTGCTGCAATTCCCGACCTGACCACAGGACTAATTTATGGACAACGAACGGGAGGGACAACACCGTATACCCGCTATGCGCACCTGGATTTCTACCTGTTTCTGGGGAAAAGGACATTTATTGTGATTTGTGCTGCAATGCAAAAGATATTGCAAATATTATTAGTGCATAGTGCATAGTTATGTGTTGACAAATGTGAACAGTGATCGTGAGTGTGTAAAAATTTCGTGGCATCTGTATGAAACATACGATTTATTTATCGTTTATAAAGTGAAAGTGAAAGCCAGGATCGTTTACTTGACCGCGCATCCCTTCGGTTGTCGTTTTACCACCAGCTGTGCAGTTCGTTGACCTGACCGTACGGCCCTTAGCTTTCGGAACTGTCGTACACCTGAAGACATCTGTGCAGTTCGTCACCGAATGACCCAGTGATACACATTTCGAAGCAGCAAATGGATTTACGGCTGAATAAGTGAGTTTTTAATTTAATCAGTTTCTGCTTCTTCTCTCGTTCGGGTAAAGTTGCCATAAGTCGGGTAAAGATTATGTGGATCCTCACCGATTTCAATGACCTTCAAATAAGTTTGATATGGTTATACAACAATGGTTATTCAATCGTGGTCTTGACAACATATCCAAAGCTCATCGAAATCGGAGAGGAGATAGTAGTATGAACATCGATCGATTTTCAATTACAAGTTTTTACAAATATCTCGAAAACTAAAGCCTCGAGGCAAAAAGTCTAAAGGGAAATGTTGTTCAGAATCATTGTCTTAACAACATATCCAAAGCTCATCGAAATCGGAGAGGAGATAGTAGTATGAACATCGATCGATTTTCAATTACAAGTTTTTACAAATATCTCGTAAACTAAAGCCTCGAGGCAAAAAGTCTAAAGAGAAATGTTGTTCAGAATCATTGTCTTAACAACATATCCAAAGCTCATCGAAATCGGGACATAATCGAGAAACTGCTACTTCTTACTACATCGCGCCGTACCGACAACACTATCTTCCCCCCCGGCTCGCCGCGCTGACCGTGCCACCGAGCGACAGGGAGCGCTCTCATTGGTCCGTGTTTTTCGTTAATAACTCCCAAACGAAGCCTCGGACAACATTTTTCAAAAGGAAAATGGCGCTTGAAATGACCTCAGGAACCTCCCATTTCGAGATTCTTAAGACATTTTGGGACACCCTGTATATGTAATAGGTGTAATTCATTGACCTTTCTTTGTGAATTTACTGATTACTAGACTGCGGATTTTTATGCAAAATAAAAGTTGTTCGCTTCGATAACAATGAACAGAAGCCAAACAGAAATTTCTTTCTTCCTTTAACAATTTTAATAAGTTAATCATAAGTTATATCGAAGCTCCTAAATTCTTTTAATCTATCTCCTGATTTGAACTGCACCTACTCATTTTTTTACCATGAATGCATAATATCAACAGTCTACTGATTATGTATAAACAGTTCAAATGCATTCTACCCTCGAAAATAATCTCCATCACTTTATATGCATTTACTCCATCTTACATGTGACTCGTCCCTCGCCTTACAATTTAATTTGAAGGTTTTAAATGAAAAAGCGTACTGTTTCGTTTCGTCTGATGTTTTAAATAAGCATCGATGGAAAAGAAAATAATTTTTATTGTTTCAAAATCGATGTAAGAATCATTAATTCTTCGTATCAGTTCATTACGCGTATTCATTCTCATTTTATAAACTTTCTCCTTTAGAGTTCTCCTCGCACAACGGTCAACTGGCGTAATATTCCATATTTTTGTTACTAGAACAAATTAAATGTGAATTTTTCAATGGCTTTTGCTTAATCTTAAATGATTATAAATGTGGAGCAGATATAGAATGTAGAAATAACATATTTCAGGAAATAATGGATTAAACACAATCTGTGATTTGTCGGCTCGATTATGTGATTTTTTGAACATATCCAACTATAGTGTCAAGCTAATTCTTTCACGAGTTATAGTTTTTCATCAAACCTATTGGTACAATATACATATTTTATATAAATAATAAAACATTCGAGTGTAACCTTGATTAGGTTGCCTCTGAGCAGTAGGTGCCGGGAAGCTCTGAAATGCTTATTGGAAAAAGAATCTGGCCGTCTGTCGCTTTTATTTTTGAGCTCGGTGCACCGCGGTGTATGATCTAATCTGTCTACGCTCGTCGTGGACGATCGCCAAATATCAATGTCGAACAATTGACGAAAATGTTGCACCACACCGATCATTCGTGGGTCCTCGTCACGTGGTACATTGTGCATTCTGTCGTATTTCTATTCAATGATTAAAGAACAGAACCAACAAGAAGTAGAACGCTCGTAATTAATTGAGAGCCCTCTTAATAAAGTGTATCTTTGATACCAATGAATGCGCTCACGACGAATTTAAACGAAGCGATTAGACACAGCCAAAAATACAGTAAAGCCTTGATCTAAGAAAACGGAAACCCGTAAGATCTGAGAAAAACGAATATCCCCTCCACTACGGGGCATACACCGCGCCGCGCCGCGCCGCGCCGCGCCGCGAAGGGCCGAGAAGCTCGAGCTGCCTCGGTTATCAAGCAGTGCAAAGTGTAAACATGTCGCGTAATCCGATACGGGGTATATCGGTGTGAACCACTACTAATCCAATTACAAAACTTCTTTATTTTTCATAATTTTTTTATGGCACTTTCAACAACTTATTTGTGACATTTTTCTGATTAAAGTGACACTAAACACGCTATAATTCGAACTGTATTTAGTGGTTTAATTGACGGTGAGAATCCGAATTTCTCTGATAAACAGACTGCGAATTTTATGCATTTATGACGTAAATGAATTAGGGGAATACAAAACTGTAAAGACAGAACAATTTCAGAATACGTACATAATTCCAGAACCTTTATTTGTTATACTTTGAGAGGAATGAAATTTTGTCGAATGAAATGCGATATAGTGTTGTGCTGGCGTTTTCTCGGACAAAACTAAATGCTTCTTCTCAGAGATTGTTATCTATTTGAAAAAGAAGCTCGCGTCAGTGCGAATGTTACGTTCGCACTCGTGCAGGATAACAACGTTTCAAAATTTACAACGTCGATACGGATTAGTCTTATCTTAATTTCTGGATCGTTGCAGCGCCGTCAAATAAAACGTCATGCATCGTTGACAAACGTAGCATGTACAGTGTCTAATGAAAACATTACTCAAAATCAAAACCCTCGTCAATTCTCACATAGTTTCCGGTTTCCCTTGAATATTTGGGTGTATAGTGTGCACACGTATCATCACGTGCCTCCATTTCGTTTATCGGAAATGATAAGTTCACGCGTCTCAATATTCATGGAGATAGCTATACAGGGTGTCCCAAAAATATTGTACTTCCTTGAAAGGGACGATTCCTGAGGTCATTGAAGTCACTTTTTCCTTGACGAAAATGCTTTCTGCGATTTTGTTATGAAGTTATTAACGAAAAAACACGGACCAATCAGAGCACAGCTACAGCGGCCAATGCCAATGCCACGCTCTGCTGTAGCCGTATAATGATCCATGGTTTTCGTTAATACTTCTTAAGGAAGTACATACAACATTTTTGGGACACCGTGTATATTATTCAGAAATATTGGACCAGCAGAAGCAAGTCAAACAAGGTAAGAAACTATCTATGCGATAATAATTAATGTAACCGATAAGAAATTTATTGAACACTATACTGTTATCTCTTAGATTGCAGATGATTATTTTAAAAGAAAAAGGAGTATTACACTCTTCCCATTATATGTTTCACTTGTATGAATTACTGTACGTTTCACAAAATATATATGTAACAAATATAATTTCTTGTTGTTCATAATATTATTTTCTTCCTTTGTCATTTAAAAGAAAGTGTAGAAATTTCAAAATACTATGTGTACGCATACTATTTATCAGACAATTTCGTAGATTCGCATTCCGACACAGAATATACATCCGTTTCTTATCGCTGATAAGTTCATTCTTTTGAGTCTGTCGTTAAAAATATGTATAGAACGCTAACTAAAAAAAAAAAAAGAAACATTCAAACGCAGGTGTCTTTCTGAACAAATTTTTGCTGAAACAAGTTCTTTAGAACGAGATATTAAATGAAATCAATTTCTATTTAGATTAAAATCCACAAAAATTGATAAAATTGGAAAGACAATTCTTTTCGAGAATTTTTGTTCATAGTTATTTTCTAGTTAATTAGAGAGTAGTGTCACAAATGAAGTAGTGTCATGAATGTATAATTTCACACAATACGTATATGTAGTAGACAGAATGAATGCCTACATTTTACACAGATCACAGTTAAGTTAAGAACATTTGTTCCTCGACTTTAGTGCAATTTAATTCACATTGCTCGAGTTGTCGGAAGAGTTTTTAATTTTGTATAATATTAATAGACGGTTTTTTTTTTAAACCTCCCAATGATACAGCTAAAGCAAATATGCTCGACTCTGATAGACGATCTGCCATTTTGTGAGCATCGACTCTGTAGAATTGTAGCAGATTCTGGTTGAACGATCAAACGAAACACAAAACTTTCCCGACAATCGAATAAATAAACAATTATGAAGCAATGGTACGTTCACCTGTTGTGAAGAAACGATGGAAAAGTATACCACTAATATAAACCGTGCACACAACGCACCAATGATTCTTTCCGCTCAACCCATAAGCGACTGAACTGCGAACGGTAATATACATAATTACTACAGCAATGTGTACACGTCGAATGTCAACAAATGACACTATTAAAGTGTCTGGAATACCGTTAATGAAAATACCAAATACTAAGAAAAGCCAATAAATACTTTAACGCTTAAATCAATCGGGTAAAGTTACCAACTTGCGAGAAACAATCATACAGCAGTATTTACAATTTGCATTGCATTTTATTCCGATATTATTTAGAAGCGATTATATTATCAGTTTCATTGGTATGGCGTCTACACATTGTTCGGCCACTCTGCAAAAACTTGTGCCGCTAATTACGACAACTGACGATAAAATTATGTTCCATAAAGCGTGACTCAATAAATGAATTGCTTGCGAATCTCACACATTCGAAGCTCTATTTATTGCCTCAATGATTGTGTCATTGTGGTTCAATAAGTGATTTGCTTCCGAATTACACACATTAGGTCTATTTGTGGCGTCAATGACTGTGTCTGCTCGGACGATCAACCGTCGCATACGAGCGACAGGAATCATTAAAACTGAATGAATTAATAAACATGAGAACACTTTTCGACACTGTCCAATTAATTCTATGATCGCATTGAGATTTACCAGGAGCAATTGAGATTTATTTCGCGCGAAACATCCCGTCAACTTGTTACTTTAATCAGTTTCCCACAATCATGATTAGCAAAATAATGTTGCGGATTTTATTGCACAATATAAAATCATTTTGACAGAGTAGCGAAGATAAAAAGAGTGCGTAGGAAGCAGATAAAAGAACAGAGACAGAGAGTGAAACAGATATACAATGACTCACACATTTATTCGCTTACTACAGAAATAATAAACAAACGTAAACACTGCAACGTGACTCCATTTGTTTATTATTAGAGACTTTATTTACAGAATTGCTTTATGATATATCCTTTTGAACTTTCATGCAAAAGTATGAATTACTATGATTGAATATTTACTTTTGCTCCATTAACATTTAAATGGCTGATTAATGTTCTTATTTTTTCAAATACGTTATTATGAATAGATTTTTTGCATTTACAATAAAAATTAATAGCTTCGATGCAAAACTGTAAACATATTGTTACATTACTATAGACTTCTTAACGAAAATATAATTTTATTTAACTTCTGTTTCTCACAATTTACTTGGACAATTTTTATTTTCCATAAAGATCCGCAGTCCGATTGTAAATAATTCATATAATTCCGAGGCCGTTGAACTTTTGCACGTTAATAAGAATTGAATTGCGAAAAATTTGCCGTTCAATGTACGACAAACATTAACCTTCCTACGATTGAACTCGGATCTACTTTGACCGTGAGCATGAAAGTCCTCGTATACATACATGCTCAATTTCTAACGATTAAATCAACTGTATGCTACAGTAGAAACAACAAAAATATTAATCAATCTCCAAGAAGTACCTTCTTAAACAACACGTTTAAGAAAATTGATACATAAAGATGCGAATAGAATCTTAATCCCTTGCCCTAAACAGAATGTAATAAATATGTATGCTATTAATTTCCTTCGAACCGAGATAAAATACTACTTTGTTGTAATCGATATAAAATCTTTGGAGAAAACATAAATAAATATAAACGTTCTTCTTTTTCTATGAAATTCTGAACGACGAAGAATTTCTAATCTCTATAACCACAAAATAAATAGTTTGGCAAGGTTGTAAAACTGGTCCGGTGTATCCAAGGGTTAACCATCAGTTACAGTTCGAGCTAAAAATCATGATTTCTAGCTAAAAGAAGCAATCAACGTGAACCCCGGTAAGTATAGCGCCTGTAGTGCGAAAATAAGGAAGACAATGCATCTCAAGAGACTCAGATAATGGCTCAAGTAGCCGCAGAAATGCCTATAGTATCTGTCTTACAATTAGCCGGGATTCAATTGATCAGTGTCATTCGCATCCTTACCGGATACTATCAAAATTTTCTATCTAATCTAAAAGCCGCTGCCCGATAAAATCATCAAAATACATATGTACGCTGAAGCAAAGCGTGTCTCCACGCCACTGACAATGGAGAGGCAGAAAACATCGTACACGCGTTACACGTGTGTCCACAAGTACATTGACACACGCTCGCGACATCCGCTGGAGTAATTTCGTTTCGCAACAAGAAGTCGATCATTTTTTCGCGGATGCAGACCGTAACATACATGTAAATCGAACACGTACGCATAAACGACGAGGCTAGGAAAAACTAGCCGCCGCCTGTCCCTGCAGTCGCGTCTGTCCCAGATATATAAAACAGTTTATATTTAAATCCTTCCGCGGATCTATTTGCTTCGATCGAACGCAGTTTGGCTTTGTGCGATTCTCGATGGAATCGAACCGATCTGAATCGATCGATCAAATGCTTTTTATTCCGAACCGTGCGAAAACGTCACTTGATCTCTTTTTTAAAAAAAACACTGTAGACAAATCACACATATAAGTTGCTCCAAAATTAGTGTCAACTACGCTGCGTCTGGCAAATATCAACACGTTCGCTACCAGCATTTGTTTCGCTGGTTGAAAATGATTTCACCAAATGTAACGTGTAACGTGTAACCTTCTTTATGAAATATTAATTCAATTTAACAGAAGAGTGTCGTCGAGTCTTCGAATATTGTCCACTACGACTTCAAACAACGAAGTGAATGTTTTATTAAATAATAATGTATCAGAAGAAAAGCCATAGAATCTCTCAATGTTACGCTGTGCGCTATGACGTTAAACAACAATGTGTACGAAATGGAATTTGGAGATTACGAACGTCACGTATCCATAACTGGCATTATTAAATGAATGTCAAAGCTTGAGTATAAAGATTGAAACAATTTGAGAGCATCGATGTGTTATTTTCAACATTTCGAAGTAATTTAAAAAGAAACGAAATTTCTACTTGGTTCCCAATTTCCTACAATCGATGTAGACAATTTTAATTTTGCGGAAAGATCAGCAGTCTGGTATAATCAATTGACGAAGTTTAACACATTCACTGCAAGCAACCAGCAACCTCAAAAATTCGATAAAATCGTAGTAACTTATTTGATGAAATACAAATGTAAAAGTTCAGGTCTTTCAAGCTTCTAGTATTTTGTGGAAGAATTTATTGTTAAGTCGGTAGAAACAATTGCCCGTTAGGCGTGTGTGAGCGAAGGTGTTGAGAAACGGTGGTAATCGTGCTACTTACTTTTTCGTTGTCAATTGAGAGTATCCAGATACGAGTGTAGATACTGGTAACCCATGGATGATGGCGATTGTCGGCCGATCCGTAAGCACGTGCAACGGTCGGCTGCTACCGCGCGACTGACAACAGAGCCGCGCTACTCGAGAACACACGGTCCTCAACCACCAAAGACTGCTTTGCTCCTTCTTTCCTTGCTACCACTTTGCTACCGCCAGTTCCGAGCCGTGTCTTTCTTGGCTTTTCTCCGATGCTCGGCGACCAGGACCGAACACCGATCCACGGTGCCTCGATAAATACAGTCTACCCAGCTGGTCGGGATGTTCTGGAGGTATATAAAAACGCAAGAAAATTTTTGAAAATTTGACAAGATATAATTCTTACTAAATTAATGCAATTACCAAAGTTTGGGTTCGATTCACTGCACCGTTTAAGAATTATAGCAACTTAAAGTTTGCACATTTTAACACGTCTTCTTATGGAGAATTCATAAAATTCCACTTCAAACCCTATTTAAACCTTGAAAAAACGCAACTAGAAACTCCAGTTTTTTTTTAATACATGTATAGTAAAAATTATGTAATTAATTATGTTCAAAATTTATTAGGATTCACTAAACAGTTACAGAGCAAAAAATTATAAACTGTTACAAAACGTCAAATTTATCGTGTTGTCGTCTCAATAATAACCATGAATATTGCTTTCTGAAGTATTTTTAATTTATTTAAATATTTATTTTTAATTGAATATCACAAATTTATTATCTTGAAGTTCAAATCGGATGGTACGATTATTCGCAAAAGTCACTTACAATTTTTTATAATATGAAGACAATTTGATTAAAAAATAAATGTAACATGAAATTCACTAATTAAACGAAAGCTTTTTAAATTAATCTATTTTTTAATGCAAAATATACTCATGAACGACTTCTTGTACTTTTGTCTCCCATTGTACCTCCAGAACATCCTTAATTCTGTTTTCGTTTTCACATGATTCTGGTCCTGCACAAATTAAACAAAAAATTTCATCCTCTTTTCGCACGAGTTTTTTCGTTCACTGCCTCGCTTCACATGTGGGTGTGTACTGTGTACCTGGATAAATGCCGAGCCATTTGATTGCAAAAGTGGTGTAAATCAGTATTTGTCTGTTTGGTTTACCACCTCATCTTAAGGATTTATTCGTCATTAAATAAAATAATTGGAATATAACTTTAACGTGGCTTATTACACAAGGCCAACGTAACATCCTTCGATATTATTGTGCTTTATAGATCTTTTACTTAAAATTTTATCTACCGGCAATATTCTATACAATAATAGTCAAATCAATGATCAGTTGGGAATCTATATTAATAAAATTGTCCAAAATCGACAGCAATTTTGTTCATAATCCAGGAAATTATATAGATAAATCATAGTGTAACATCTTCTGAAATCATTATTCAAAAGAAAATTATCGAGCTTCTTTTAGATTGGCTTTCGGTAGATATGTAATGTGTTAAATCCTCATTAATCAATGATTATCTGTTTCGATTTGCACCATTTTTTAATTAAACAGCTCAAATAGAGGCTGCAGCGGGAAAAAGCTACAGTATATGTAGAACCTTGATTAACCGAACCAATCAGTTACTCGATCACAATACTAGATTAAGTTCTTATTAATTAGTACAATGAATTGTGCTGCATATGGACCACCACCTTGCATTAAATAGTTTAAATGTGAAACATATTCGGGTAATAAAGAATTCATATATCAGAGGTTCGAATAATCGGGGTACACTTAATTATGTTTTTATTACAGCATTTGCAACCTCAGTAGAGGTTTATTTTACTTACATGTGCAATGAATAATTGCATTGGGTTGGAACGAAAGTTCGTAGCGTTTTTAAATTAAAATTAAGATACATATATATTTATTCATAGCTTTATTCAATAACATGCTAAGTACATGCTGAAAATGGCAAATGGTAATAGAACAAAATGGAAAATATGTTACTGAATAAATCTATGAATAAATATCTTAATTTAATTCTCGAATTTTAATTAAAAAACGCTACGAACTTTCGTTCCAACCCAATACGATACAGATGTACTATTGGTTCCTTATGTGATTTACAATGTGTATAATTTTGTTTGCTTACATGTATGTGCACTCGGTACATTAGTTAAATATTTAGATTGTAGTTAGTTAGAGTTAAATAATGTATAATTTACGTTAACTGAAAGTTAGAAGTAAATAATAAATGGAAGAAAGAAATTTCGTGGAACTTTCGTTGGTTTCTGTACATTTTGACATAATTAGGTACAACATTAATCCATTAACAATCTAAATAAAAAATTTAATTTATATTTTGTTAGCGATTGTTGCTATCAAAATAGCGCGTGTATTGTGCTCAAAATGAATGTAGTGTATGCTTTCAACAAGCATGGGGTCATTCATTACCATTACATTATATGTATCAGTTTTTTTATACCGAATATACTCCGAAAAAGGAACGGCGTACATAGAAAGTTGTTTTTTTATCTTTTTAACTATGTGGAAAAACCATTCGCACTTATTTTGCAACCGTTTTGTCCAGTTAGATCGCACTATTCGATATACTCTGCAAAGAATGTCGAAGAATTTATAATTAGTGACTCATTAGTACAATCTTTGAAACACAAAAGATATCGTAGATGAAATTTAGATTGAAAAATATTATCAAGTCTTTGCTCTCCAGTCAATTACGATACATCTTGCTTTTAACCGTTTTTTTCTCCTTAATATTATATATATTTAATTGCCCGCGGTGACCAAGAAGAAGTTATTTATATAATGTCAATTGCTCTTTTAATCTTCTTGCATATCGCAAATCATAAGGAAAATATTTTGAAGCTTGCACTAAAAATTCTGGCATTTACATAAGGATGATATTGTGTTAAAAAGGTAAAAACAGGGAATCCAATAAACAGGAACGGCATGTTGAGGAAACTTTCCATTCCAAGGTTGTAAAAACATACCATACTATTAGAAACTGCAACGATGGAGGAAATAATTCTTGCATATTGTATACAGTCAGTTACGAAAGTTTACATGCATGTAACAAATTTCAAATATTTGATACAAAAACTCCAGAACTCTGAACATTTTACAAATATTCACACATTCCATGCGTAAATTGGATCAGATTCCGAAAAACTGATAATGTTGCTCACGTTTGTTCATAAAAACTGTAAGTGCACCAAAAATATGACCTTACAGAAATCTACAAAATATCCCAAAAGATATAATAAACTTATTTAAACCTACTGTTACAATGACGATAATTGTCGCAAGAAGAATTTTTAGAATTTGTAGGTGCCTTTCCTGTACTGTAAATTGTGTGTTTATAATTTTTGTACGCTTTCAAGTAAATAAATATAGAAACCATCGTAGTGAACGTCGATAAAATGTACAAGATCGTTGTATCCCTTTCTAGCTTTTATGTTTTACTGGTGTACGTAAATTTTTGTGATTGATTGTAGCGGAAAACGTGGTCAAAATATTTCAATTTGGCTTTTGAAAATGTTAAAACTATTTATTTAATGCTTTATTCAATTTGTCTCCCAGATTATAAGGAAACAAATACGGAAATATTGGACGATACTGTTAGAAATTCAGACGTCATAAAAAAACAATATATGCCGTTGTACAGATATAAGGCAGAATATGCTGAAAATATTCCAATTTATAATAATGCAGAGCTATTAATACTTCAAGGGCATTTCTTGTTATTTGTAAAAAATTCTAACGATTTTTTTGGTTACGTCGAGCATTGCTTTTTTAATACTGTGGACAATGCTTTTTAACTGACAGTGTTAATTCTGAACGCAAAAAATTAATCATTATTTAAAAAATGAAACAGAAAAATATGAAATAAGGTCATCAGAATACCCTAAATAAAAATGTACGCAGTTTTATAAGCAGTGTACATTCCAATTAGCACTTTTTATATTAATTTTTTAACCTTCTTTTACTATGTGTCTTTTACATTGTCATAATCGATTTGACATTTTCAAATCTTGTCTTTATTATGTTCCTCATTCAGAAACCTTGGCCTCTAACAAGGTCCGTTTTTGGAATTTCAGTTTACGAATACAAAGAGATTGATTGACAACAGCTTTAAGTCTTTTCTCACACATGAAAGTTGACAAGCCTATAACGTATCGATTCAATTTTTCAAAAAACAATAATAGGATCCAAATTTCTTCACACATGCGCAAGTTACGCGCGCGTGTCTCACAGACAAATCAATTATACGCATATATGCAGAGATACAATTTTATAATAAACGTATACATCACCGTCACAAATAACCGTTTTCATCGTAAAAATTACCAACGCGATGAAAATGATTGATTTGCGCTTTCTTCTAAAACATTCTTCAATTTGTAGCAACTCATGTTTATAAATAATAATAGGCACTTGTCTTGAACAATACATTGATCTAGTCTCGATACAGTTTAACATCAAAACTTGTGTCCATCATACGTTAGAAAACAAAACTGATATAAAATACAGTCGAATAGTAAAGATTATAATTTGTATTAAAATCAAGTGGATAAGTTTCTCATGCACCTGTCATGCATAATTATATATGAAAAATAACAATTAACAAATTACGATAAAAGACAGCATATGTCTGGAAAATAAGATCAATTTATGTCTAAAGAGATTACTGTAGTTCTTAACGGATTAGTTTATTTGTTGTTATTTTGAACGACGTCTTAAACTTTATTTTTACACTTTGAAGAGTATTCGCAGGATTTTTAATATAACCAGACTTTAAAGCACAAGGAGCAACAATCATCAAACAGAAATGAACAACGAATATGTCGCACATATGCTATGAAAATATCATTCTGCTATATTAAAATGATTTTCAAAAGTAGAGTAGGCTCCCGTATAACGCAATCGAAGAAATTGTTTAGAAAGATTGCTTGCACGTATTTTAGGTGGCTATAACTGTACGGTAAATGTACAAACAATTATCTAAAAAGATTGTATACGGTTACTGCCACAGAAGATATCCATCCATATGTATACTATTGTATACAGTCTGTTTGAACAACTTTTTTACCGTAGTCAATGAAAAATGCTATCATAAAAAGATGTTAATGCGTCTGTGTATCAGTGATCGCCGGTAGCGGAGTATTACTTCCGGTAAGGTGGCGGGTCAAGGACGTTCGGTGAAACTCGATGCAAAGAATGCGAATTAACGATCCCTCGACCTCCATTGAAATCTTTTTCGTTGGTTCAGTGCTCACTGACCTGTTGCGTGTAGAATAATCGCATGAAATTACCGCTTCGCGTGCAAGTAACACAGAATCGGAATCCCCGCAGTGTTTCAATCAATTACTTACGTATGATAACATGCGAGTGTGATCCGTAGGAACGTCTCGAGGATAAATGCGACCATTCAAACGTTTCATAAAAATATGTATCGTATTAGTAGCGGAGAGGAATAATACACGGATTACGGCGAGCAGACAACTTTATCGATTATCTACAGAGTGCATTCAATTCAAACGAAAGACTCGTTAAATTGTACCTTCGCAGATATAATGCAAACCGTACATGGAAACGAGGTCGTACGGGTATGTAACATTTTTATGGGCGCGGAACGACCTTAAACTCAACCATCCATGGACGAATGCAAATATACCTGTTCATGACATGTTTTGTTAATTCGGGATCTTCGGTTTTCATACCAAAGTTTCATCGGCCGCCCGTGAAAATCATACAATAGAACGACATTATCATGTTATTAGCATGAGAACGACCTTACTACGGTTTTCCTAAGACAATACATTGAATTTTAACAGTGGTAGCCATTGTCTTATTACATCTTAAATAAAATTTGTTAATTCAGTTAAAATTCAGTGGAAAGTTTCATGCTACTTTTAGTTTCATGAAGTTAAAGATATAATAAGGTACAGTAGCTAAGGTTTATAATTGAATTATTTTTACACAATTTATATTCTGAACTAGTTAATCTGTACGGCGGTAGCCATTATATTATCGTTTAACTTCTTCATGAAACTATAACAGTCGGAAACTGTTTTATCTGAATTTATACTGAATTAATGGATTTTATCTAAGTTATAATAATTTACAATCACTAGAAAATAAATTGTAAGAACATACTTTATAATTGATTTGCTTTCACACAATTTACTTTCTGTATTTTTTACAATACGTCTGCAGTACAACAACTATACCTAAATTTTTACGCTTTATCTACCGGAAGCTTATTAATTACAGGCTTCTCAATAATCATGCGGTACCAAAGGAACGCTGAAAAATCTTCTTTTACACAATAATCCCAACTGAAATTATTAGATTACGTTATTGAGAGTGACTCGAAGGATCTATTAAAAAAATTCTTAACAGTGGACCATAGATATTAAAAAATTATGGGATAATTGCCGGTAAATAAAGTGTTAAGAAATAAAGTTAAATTTCAATTTACACGTAAAACGATTTTCAGATGTTACATAACACTTCTTACAGTTCTCTTTTGTTGAGAAAAGAGCGCGTAATTCATTTTTACCGTACTTAACCTTCATTCCCTATCACAAAGATTGGAGAATAATCCACCGTCTATCCACGATATAGTCACGAACAATCGTACATTTGTGTGCTTCTCTTGATTTTAGTGTAGATCAGTTTTCATTCATTATCTGCCATGCTTAATCATGGGGATTTAACGAATTGCCATCACAATGTTTTTTATCAGCGACACGCACACCTTCGTAAAACCAGACGATTTACTTTATAGACCTGTTATCAATTACATAAAACTCGGTGAAAATACGCGATCTCGCATGAAATATCGCGTGAAAGTAAAAAGTATTTTATGACGACGGCGGTATAGTGGGCTGTAAGTAAAGAGACAGTGAATCGGTTGTTCGAGGGAATAGCTCAAAGATTACGATTTCAGGTAATAATGCATCGAATCATCACGTTTCATTGTTAAGTTTAAGCTTCGGATAGCATGAAGTCAATCCATTTTTTTATCATTAATCGTTGTACTGTGCGCAAGGATTCTTTCTCAATCTTATATTTTCTTCTATTATCTGAAAAATGTTCAACCGGTAAACGTCATCTTCTTACACGTTACAAACCATTCGCGGAAACGAACGAATTTCTGTATAAATTTTCCGCTACCATGAATCACGGGAGTACCCTCATTTTCCATGGCGAGGGTCTTCTTCTTCGGCACGATTACTTTATCATCGTATCTAACCATGCATCAACAGACCCCAAAATTTTCCATTCCGATGACGCAGCCCTCGTCACCGCGATCAATAATAGAATTACTATATCTCTTGAATAATAGATAATAGATACATATAATTATAATATACATTGTATAGTAAACCGACTGCGGGCTTCCTGTATTTCGACAGCACATACAGAATACGTTGAATTTAACGAAGATATAAAATTCTATCTAATTTCAATTTACAACAAATAATTTAGGAACGTCTAATTAATAATATCGAATATTCTAATGTAACCCTTAAAAGCATTATTAATACTCCGTTTTGACCGGTGTTGTACAATCCTCCACGAATAAATGTAAAAAGTATTTTTGGAATACAAGACATTAAAAAGTAGGTACCGTTTCTAAGATAAACAAAAAAGGGGAGTTACATAAGAATTGATTTTTTCTTTTAATAACTCCAATATAGGTTGTAAATAATAAGTAATATTCAACTCATCTGGTGTTTCGCCTAATCATTTTTGCCATAAATGCATAAAATCCGCTGTCTATTAGTGGCGCAACGTACAGATTATTATATAATTTTATCAAATTCCTTAAATCTTCCTATAAAATTCTACAAAAGTAATTCTGTCATTATTATTAAAATAATCCTCGTGCTTGAGAATAATGAAATATTACAACACAGTATTAAATGTTTGTATGATCCGACAATAATCCTTATGTTTAACTGGTTGAAACAACAGCTACTAATCAACTTCCTATCACATTCTTCGACTATCTTTGTGTGCATATATCGTCTACAATTATGACAGAAACTTATGTAACCGATTTGTTCAGGACCTACTCGATAGGGCGAGAAATTATCAAACCCCACATATAGGAATTTAACAGCCGTTTCTTGACCGTCATCGGAAAATCCCCATCGTATATACTAGAAAACTTTGAAGTAGTATGTAAATACGTAACGGTGGAAATTTCAGTTTTTCGTAGAAACCTTTCCTCTCCTAAAGTCACGAGGAAAATATAATGACTAATGCACCCCAATAAATCTCTTTTCACATTGTACAACTTATACTTTCAATAGAAGTATCGAAGTAATTAATTATGAAGTTTTAATGCACATTCGTGAAAGAAAGGAAACAAAACAAAACAAAATTATACGTATTATTTGTATTTTTAATATTAGCTTTATCTGTAATGTTAAGTTTGCCAATAAGTTTCCACTATTACCGCTGAAGGCATTAAGAATATCTACATATACATATAATTTTAACATTTAACGTTATTATGACAAGAGTTAAAAATTATATTTTATACAATTTAATCTATAGAATAAATTATAAATAAATTAAATAATTAAGCTAAACTTAATATAAAAGAAGACGTACCAAGAATAATAATACTATCTATTTTTACTACTCTCCCTTTTTTCTTCATCTCTAAACTTCAGCGTTTATGCGGGAAATTGTGAGATATAGTCAACAACCGGTCGCAAGCCTAGATTTCGGTTTTATTTTGTGTTTTGAAGCTACTATTTAGAGAGTGGTGCCAAGATGCATGCTCTCAGAAGAGGATCGAAAATAACTAAGCCTTTTGCTACCTTCTGGTCACTGACCGACAAGTTTTGTGACCTCCGATAATAGATTTGTAAATTTCATTTTTATAAGATATCTCTACGATTATATCAATTCAAGTAAGATATCAAGTAACTAATATATATGTGCACAAACAAGCAACTATTTGAGACGCAAAATTCGCTTTCTACGGCCGAAGAATGCTTTACAAGCAACAGGTATATTGGAAAAATTCAAACACAGATTCATAGAAATAACTGTGCTATTTGTAAAAAGTGTGTAAAATACATTTACAAAATTGTATCAAAATTGGGTAGAGTGTAGTAAGATAACAATTCATACAACATTGTTAGTTTTGTATACAGGGTGTACCAACTAAAGTGTTACAAGTTGTTTTCTCAGGATCTAATGAAGATATCGACTCAATTTTTGTTTTAATTAAATGGTCAAGGGGACTAATATTTTCGTATGTATTAAATTTTGTTGGGGCAATTTTCGCGGCAAAAGAAATTTAAAAAATGGTTTAAGTAAATGCTTGTATTCAGTTTAATGAGAGGTGTCGCAATAACAAAAAATCAATACCACTTCCCATTTAAAACAATGTTGGGGTCCTCATCCTTGTCCCCTCGAAAATTTCCCCAACAAAATTTAATACATACTAAAATATTAGCCCCCCTTAACCAATTAATTAAAAAAAAAATGATGTCGATATATTCATTAGATTCTAAGAAAATAACTTGTAACACTTTAGTTGATAGACCCTATAGACTTTCAGGACAAAAGTCATACATGGTAAACACTGTCTTTATGGCCATGGTTTCTCAAAATTTGTTTGGTACACTGTCTCTTATAAAAATTTTCAAGTCATGCGTATTATTTTTGAATAATGAAAAGATATATCAAAAATAAAGAAAACAAAAGAAATGAAAACAATCCCCTTTTACAAACCCCTGCCCCTCCCACCCTCAGATCATCCCACTACTAACAGACTAATAAATTTACACATTGATCAAAAATGCAATAGCTAAACAAAATTTATAAAACCATTCATTCCTAAATCTTTTTATTTGCAAATATTTGCAAACGGGATTTACATACAACTTTTGCTGGTTTCTGCTTATTATTGAAATATATTTCTTTTTACAAAAGATCAAAATGTTTATAACTATGTGTTACTTTATAAATAACATTATCAAGATATTTTGTAGGAACATTCTCAAAAATGAAAGACCCAAATATAGTAATTCTTGAAATAAAAAATCTGATTCATTAAATTGTATTAAACATACAATCAGTTAACATGAATTTTAATTGAGAATATTTTTAACATTTTTCTATATTTTTATTTAAATAATTTAAGTGCAAAAGACTTAACTAGACTCTTAACTAGTAATAACGTTAAACATAAATAAATAAATGCTTTTAAAATATCTATACATATAAGATATAGTTATCAAAATAATTTTGATTGGATAGAATCACAATTTTATCACTGTGTATTAGAAAATTCTAGTCTTGTTCCAAGGAACGTTTGTGGAGAACAAATCAACGCGTTTCAATTTTTGACGCGACAATTACGATTATAAAAATATTGATTTAAATCTAACAAATATATTCTAATACAATTTACATTACAATATTAAACAAAAGTATTGTATTATGAGGGTAATTTTAATATATACAAAAACTGTAGGAATACACATCATTTTAATTGACTATCACACATATTACACTGACTATGAGCTGGCTGATTGACTTAACTTTGGAATCAATTGTTTTAAAAATAGAAAATAGGGCTGTTGACTTTAATTGTCAAATCTCTCACAGGTACTTAAATACTTTACAGGTATTGACAATTCTAATTGAAACTAGTGTTAAAATTTTGACATATCGTTGTATCAATCATTTAGGACAGTGATGGGTACGATAGGGGCCCCTGCGTTGCCTACTTCTCCCACCAACCTCGTCGGCTATGGAGGGACGTATGAGGGGGGAAACGAAGGCACGAGGCACCGTTGCGCAGCGAAGGTGCGCGCTGCACGAAATAGTAGTTGGTGGGGGAAGCTCCGCAGATCCTTCTTCACTGCGGCAGACAAAAATGCCCATCACTGATTTAGGATATACGTATGCAAGTTTTACAATATTTTCCATTCATTTTCTTTATATTGTTTCGTTAGTTTAAGTATTTTTTGATTATTAAAACATTTATTAAATCGTATAAATCTTTAAAAAAAATACACTGTAAAAAATTTTGATATGTACATTCAAGAATCCGTTACTTTTCACTTTTCTTTAATCTTATATTATACCTGCAAATTCCTGTGTCCTCCTATTTACCAATGTATTTCTTACAATGTGATAACAAGCAAATATTAATAAATGCAATACAAAATGACTGTGTATATAACGTACAAAATAAATTTGAACAATTTTCTTAACCCTTTGCACTACGATCTATTTTACAGTTAGAGTGATTAAAACTTCTTTGTTGTTCATAATTTCTTAGAAAAAAAAGAGAGTTTATATTTATTGTGTACCTATGTATACTCCAATGGCAAAATAAAACAAAATAAAATTTTATTTCGGTTTAAAGGAAATTAATAACAAACATTTAGTGGATTCTGTTCGAAGTCTTCATCACAAGTCTGACTTGATCTTATAGTGCAAGGGGTTAAATTGTGTATAAAGTATATTAAATACGAAGTTAAAATGATTCGGAATCGGTATTGGTTAGAGCAACAACTGTAAAGAACATTTCGTCTGGATCATGAGCCATATAATCTTTACAAACACGAGCAGCATCTTCCAACAGTGTCTCTGGACTACTTGAACCATGAGTGATAGGCCCAGGCTTTCGTCCATCTAAAGATTGCAATATTTAATTATGTAATTAGTACACCTCAACAACATTATGCATTATTCAATTAATTTTTGTTATCATTGACAAAACAATATTCACCTAATTCATATAAAACACCATTTTTTTGTATAAATGCTACAAAATGATGAAATACTGGTGCGTCCTCACTTGGTGCCTATGAAATATCTCTCGTCACATTTTTATAATCATTTGGCAAAAACAAAATCATACCTCTGTCTGCCCTACAAGTGCCATTTCTTCATGTGTCTCACTGATTTCATTTGATGTCATTAGAAGTTCTCCAATCTCCGAGTAAGAAAGACCTTTCGCTTTATCCAAGAAATTTTTCAAGAAACCATCCTTAAGGTTTATACTGTAAAAATATGTAATATTTGATATTAGATCTACATTCTAGGTTCTACATTCTAGATTCTACATTCATAAATTCAAATTATAAACTTACGTATCTAGATTATTTGCAACACTGTGAATTAATGCAATTGTACCACACGCGTTGTGAATATATTGTTTCATGTAATAAACTGATGGATCTATTGGAGTCGAAGCAGTAGTACCCTGTTCTTCAACAACTTCTTCAGTAGCTTCTAACGTATTATTACTCTATAACGGTATTAATCTATAAATGCTATAACCAATCCTGAATGAATATAACCATATAACTCCAAACCTTTTTCCGCAAAGGATAAAGTAAAATAATGGCAACAACTGGCTTTGGTACAAGTGCCAGTAAATCTTGTTCCAATCCATAGACATCAACGATGCTCCATTCTTTTGGTACACCTAGTTGGTGTAAAAACTAGAAATATACATCTATCATTAAAGTTTGTAGAGATGCAAATGATGACAAAGCCATTTCATGTAGGAAAAGACAATATTCTACTAATTTGAAGATGTTACATGAAAATTAGTAACCCACTAACTAGTGTATATTTTTCATAATTTTGTGATACGTAACAGTTATTGTCAGTAAGTTTTATCAACAATTGAAAATCATGATGATTTACCTTCGTCATAACCTAAAACAAAGTATAGAAATATTTGTATCATGTCATCTAATACATGTATTTGTAATTTAAAAAATAAAAAGTTTTACCTCGGGGTTTGACTCCAATGGTATCCAAAAAGCCATTATAAAGCTAGTATACTTCTTATAAAAATTATAATAACCCGACAGGGAGTGGCGTTATAAATTCTAAGTTCAACTGACTATATCAACTATATACACCAGACCAGGCCTGGGGGCAATTTTCGTTCCCAAAAACCAAAACGTCAAGATCGTAGGCGTCGACGTTCCCCCTCCAGCAGTCGCCTTTACCGCCGTGGAGAAGGGGACGCGCTCCGGCGGTGGCGCTTCTCGGTGTTCCCGGTACAGTGGTGCCCCCTAGTCTTTTACCCTGGATCAGATCCAAGATCCTACAGTCGTACAGCATCTTTAGCCGGGACATCGAGTATGTCGTCGGTGGCCTGGATCAGAATCTACATCATTTTTAGTATACCTACTATCACATTTAGTGGTTGCAGCAGAGAGTTGCAGCTAATTCTAATCCATGCCACAGGCTAAATAAAAATGGAACGTGTTCTGACAGGTTCTGTTCCAGACTAAAAGATGACGTAGGTTCTGTTCCAGGCTAAAAAATGATATAGGATCTAGGAGAAAAAAGTGGGGACACCGAAATCTCGGGCGTGAACACTCTCTGTTTACGTGTTTACAGATATCATGGCAACTTGGAAAAACTGAAACTTTATCATTTTGACACATTATAGAATAGAACCAGTGATGAGATATTGGCCAGGTTTTCTCGCGCATGCACGGCGATTTTAGCATCAGTAAAGTAAACTTCTGGATAAAATAGGGTACCTTGATCACCCTGCAAAATTTTTAAAAATTGTTATGATTTGATTGTGAAAAATGAACGTATAACATGTGTATTTGTGTATATATCTGTATATACATATAAATACGTAATAATTGTACAGACTCCACTACTTACCTTTTCCTCATAATATAGATACGTTGCTGTTTTGAGCGCGCATGCGCGAGAAAACCTGGCCAATATCTCATCACTGATTATTTAAAAGAAACACTATCGGCTATCGGTCACATGAGAACGCTACCTTTGGTATCTCATTCAAAACAAACAATAATAAAGAAATATCTGACTTCTGCAATATTTTATGCAGGATATGTTATTAAAGTTTGGTAAGTACTATTAATTTGTTTTTTTTTTGTTTCTTTTAACGGTTACTGATAAGTGCCACCGGTTAAATTTTTATTGGCAAAGTATAAGTAAAGAAAACTTTTATTGTATTAATTTCTATTATAAGAATATTATTTAGAATATTTGTATGAATATTCATTTATTATTAGAATATGTATAATCTTAAGCATTCAGTCAAAGAGGAAATTTCCTTTCCAATTTAATCTTATGTTTGGTAATATACAAGGAATTGCAATTATTGTGACACATTGTAGAAGCAAATCAGCAATATTTACTTTAATCTGTTTACGTAAACTGTGTTTACTATATATACTTAATCTTGACTGTTAAAACCTGAGGTACTATATACATATGTGATAAAAACGTAAGTATCTTTATAAATGTTTAATTATTTTATGTATTTTCAGTACATATTAAATAAAAAAAATGGTGCTATGGATTTATATGCTATTCATTTATACTTTTTGTACATTATGTGGATCATCAGAAGATAAATACATTATAATATCATCAAACCTAGAAAATGACAAAGTATTTCAGCATCGAAAAGTGGAAACAAATAAATATATTCCAACATGGGATAGTTTAGACAGTCGACCACTTCCAAATTGGTACGATGATGCAAAATTTGGCATTTTTATTCATTGGGGAGTCTTTAGCGTTCCCAGTTTTGGTTCAGAATGGTTCTGGAATAATTGGCGAGGTAACATTATACTTTTCAGTAATTAAAACATCATTTCTATCCAATTTACTACTTTTAGAAGAAAAGAGTGGTACCAAGTATAGTGATTTTATGAAACAAAGATATCCACCAAACTTTACATATCAGGACTTTGCTCGTGAATTTACTGCAGAATTTTTTAATGCTACTGAGTGGAGCGAATTATTTCAAGCTTCAGGTGCAAAGTATATTGTACTGACCAGTAAACATCACGAAGGATACACATTATGGCCTTCAAAATATTCCTTCAGTTGGAATTCTATGGATGTAGGACCACGAAGAGACCTCATAGGTATTATCGTGTACTTTTTACTAGAGGAGTTCCAAGTTATAGTGAAATATTGATTATGAGATGAAGCTATTAACACGTTAAACGAGGAGCTAATTTTGTCTAGCTTTCCATTTCACTTTTTATTTAAATGTAAAAATACCCTGTGCATAAGCAAAACCCTCGCCCAACGAGTTCGTTTCTATTTAATTTGTTTCAATCCAGTCTATTAAGACATTGAACATATTTTTTAATATTGTACGAATTAAATATTATCATCAGTCTCCAGGGACTGGCATAGCGTTTAACGTTTTAAAGTGAGATGTTGTTAATTATGGTTAATTTGTTCTTTTGATATGGTGAATATTAATTAATTTTTTTTAATTTAGGTGAACTGTCAATGGCATTGCGAAGTTCAACTGAATTAAAATTTGGTCTTTATCATTCTTTATACGAATGGTACGATCCTTTTTATTTAGGCGATAAAAGAAACAACTTTACGACACAAATGTATGTTCAGCAAAAACTAATACCTGAACTGCAAGAGTTGATAGAAAATTATAATCCAGAAATTTTATGGTCTGACGGTGATTGGGAAGCGTCAGATGTTTACTGGACATCAAAAGAATTTTTATGTTGGTTGTACAATGAAAGTCCGGTGAAGGAAACAATTGTTGTTAATGATAGATGGGGAGCTAACATACCATGCCATCATGGTGGTTTTTATACATGTACTGATCGTTATAACCCAGGTATGTATTAGAGTTTACTATTTATAATAACTTCGATATTTTATTCCATTTTAAGTTCCTATTCTGAATCATTAGGTGTTCTTCAATCTCATAAATGGGAAAACTGCCAGAGTATTGATAGAAAATCTTGGGGTTTTCGTAGAAACGCTCATTTATCGGAATACTTAACATTGCCAGAAATGGTAAGAGAACTGGTTGTTACCGTAAGCTGTGGAGGAAATGTATTAATGAATGTGGGACCAACAAAAGATGGCATTATTTCTCCAATTTTTGAAGAAAGATTGCGTGGAATGGGTATGATAACTATCTTATACGAGAATTTTATTCGGGATCGGGACGGGTTCTCGAAAATTTCGGGATTCTCGAACACCTCTAATTAATAATATTACAATATTTGCTTATAAATATTATATTTATTTGTTTAACAGGTGAGTGGTTAGCAATAAATGGAGAAGCTATTTATAATACTAAACCATGGCATGCACAAAATGATACTTTGACAAACAGTGTTTGGTATACCCAAAGTAAAAGTAAGAAACTAATTTACGCACTAATAATTGATTGGCCAAAGAATGGCATATTACATTTAGGATCACTGACAGCATCTGCAAACACGCAAATTTTCATGCTTGGATCTGATGAACCACTTAAAGTACGTAATCTTAATCATATAACATGGAAAATTAATAATTTCTATTTAATATTGTATATTTAATTTTAGTGGAAACAAAACGGTGAAAAATTAATTATATTTATACCACCAGAACTTAACAAAGGGCAACCAGGCTGGGCGTTGAAAATAAAGCAAAAATAAATTATATTAATACCAGAATTTAATAGTTTTTGAAATTTCTCAATTTTATTATAAACGATGTTTATGTATATTTTATAAATTTGTATGTAAATTAGGCTATGGTCACAATGATATCGAGCGATTCGCTTAACGTCCGACGTTGCACAATCGCAAAAGAAGACTGATAGGTCAGACGTTAGCCGAATTGTCCTACGTCGAAGCCACTGTGACCTTAGACTTCCAAAAAATCTTGCTCACTAACTGTTTCCTTAAAATTATCATTTTATAACTGTGTACTTTATACAGTAAAGTCGCTATCTAAGCGCGACGGAGGTGGCCGATCTAAGCCAGTTCGCCTACCCCTTCGGGTCGGGTATATCGGTGTGAACCACTACTAATCCAATTACAAACCTTAGTAAATATTACGTTTAGGGGAGGATCACCACCATCGACTTAGATTGCGACTTTACCGTATTACGCAATTGCAAACTTTATTTTTGCAACACAAATGCAAATTTTATGAGACTTCTTCAGTTACTGAATTTGACCCACCTCGTACAAATAAGCACCAAGTAATTTAGTCTGGAATAAAAGTGAACAATTACTATATAATACATTCTATGAAATGTGTATATCCTTCATGAAAAAGATACTTACACCCTCGATGTAATTGCGGACGTTTAACTTTTCATTCTGAGAATGAGCTCCATCATCACCAGCGCCAACTGGTAAAAGTAGTACATTTTTACCTGTTACTTCTTGGAATGTCAGAGTAACTGGTATTGAACCACCTTCTCGTGACAAGTCAGGTTCTACTTTATAAACATGTTTGGTAGCCTTTCGACCAGCCATATAATTTGGATGATCAGGATTTTCAGACCAAGGTTTTCCTCCATGACCTAAACTAACTTTCATTGTATTTGGACTACCTCTAGCAGCCCACTTCTTGTTCAAATATGTCTCTACTTTTTTCTCAACTTCATCAGGAGTCATATCTGGCACCAATCTTATTGAAAATTTGCCAATAACTTTTCTTGGAATGACAGTTTTTGCACCTGGTTCACTAAATGCACCTTCTATTCCATGAAGGGATAAAGTGGGTTGTCTCCATCGATGCATTAAAAGCTTGATCTACCAATGCAACAAGACACATTAATATCTATGCATTATTATATTCATACTAAAGTTTAACGAAATGGTATGGACGAGATATCTTGTCGTGCAATGTTGTATCGCAAAATCTTACCATTTTATGGAAGACTTTGGGACGCGAGATATCTCGGCAATGTCAAAAGTGAAGTCTTATCTAATCGAGTTTTATCAAAAGGAGTTACAATTAATAACAAGCTATTGAATCATAAAAACCTACCTTATCTTCATTGTGAGCCAGTTTGTCAGCACCAATAGATTTTTTAAATTCAGACACGTCAAATTCTATTGTCTTATAAGTATCCAATTCTTTGGCTGTAATCTCATTTACATTATCATAAATGCCATCGATTAAGATTTTACAATTAACATCAACCAATGTATTTAATAAGTAAATTAAGTCTGACATTGCTTCGTACACAGTTCCACCAAATACACCACTGTGTAAATCTTTAGTAGCACACGTTACTTCAACTTGGAAGTAGCAGATGCCTCTCAAGCCATATGTAATGCATGGTTTTGTAGTACCCAACCAATAATTATCAGATATGCAGACATAATCTACACCTTGCAAGAACGTATCTTTACGTGCCCACAAAAGGTCGTCCAAACCTTCGCTTCCACTTTCTTCCATACCTTCAAAAACAAACTGTAACCAAAATAAAATATGCACTGAAAGATCACAGAGAAGTTGGTGACATTTTACAATAATGAAAGTACCTTAAGATTTACAGGAATAGCTATTCCAATAGCTTTGAAAGCTTGCAAAGCATGTATCCAACAAAGTACAGGACCTTTGTCATCTGTACTTCCACGGCCATATAATTTGTTATCTTTCTCAATAAGAACAAACGGTTCTGTATCCCAACCATCTTCTTTCAATGCTGGTTGGACATCTAAATGTCCATATAAAAGTACAGTCTTTTTCTTTGGATCTGACCCAAGGGTTCCTAACAAAACAGGTGGCAACGGTATTTCATCCCCATTTGGTAGAGTTTGTTTTCCAACATCTGCTAATTCTGTAGTAGCACCGAGATCTTTTAATCTAACTTCCGTCCATTTCATCATTTTAACTATTTCGTCTCTATGATCTGGCCATGTAGAAACCGATTTTATAGCCACTGCTTCACGCAGATTATTTATATATTCTGTTTTATGGTTGTCAATAAAACTATATAGAAATTAAAAATTAAATAAAAATTAATTTCATTGTTGCGTGTAATTATTTTATCTTGAGTGGGTCTGTAATAATGTTGCTTAAATAAATACCTGAACAAATTTTTTAAAACTGCTGGAAGTTCTGAAGCCATTTTTCTTCTTTTATTCAGTATAAGCTCCTATAAAACGTTGTCAGAAATCTGAAAGTGTATTCCACAAATATCGTAGATATATATAAGTAATCTTATCAGTTATTCTCATGTAGTGCGACTTATCTTAGTGACAGAAAACTGACAGGTAAATAAATACTAAATACTATTTACATATGTAGGTTGTAATATTCAGGATTAGAATCGTATTTAAACGTGCAGTCAGGGAAATATGGTTGAGTAGAAACTAAATACGTATTATTTAGTATATAATTATAATAATTAGTATGTAAATAGTAATATATACAAGGTTAAATTGTACCAGATTGTTTCCACTGCGCGGTTTTAATTTTATTAGAATACCGAAGTATTTTATAACACTTTCACGTATATACTGAATTGATTGTACAATGTACAATCCTCAGAGAGTGCAATATCAATATCATGAAGTCACCGATTTGGTTGATAACAAATATATACCATGTTGATACAGACAAATATATACCATTATTGGTGCAGATCTTTGATCAGTTTTAGCTTAAAATTCGCAGATTCTTACATCTTTCAATGCGTGTCGTTTTTTTCTGTGTCAAACGATTTCGATGAAATTTTCAGCATGTGAGGGAACGAGCCTTTATGGGCTTTATGCAGCTTTATGCAGCTCAAAATTTGCTCGTATACGGACGAAAATCTGTATAATCCCGCAAACCCAAAGGGTATATTTAGACCGATAAGCATGGGCCAGCGGCCCCCGCTCCGATTTTCTTGATTCTTGTCTCAAAACATCGTTTTATGTCTAAAAAAACATTGTGTAAAATTTCAAATGTCTACCCCCACCGATAGGGGTGATATTGGGGTAAATTCCCCCGCACTTAAATGCAATTTGCTCTAAAACGAAAAAAGATATTGACATAGGGTCAACGGCAAACGAAAGATATAGATACACTCTATATTTCAGAATTTTTTCAGAATTTTTTGCTAATTATTTATAGTTGAAAATAATTAATTAATTATTTAGGAATTTTTTTAACTATCTTCCCCTTGGTTGACACCTACCAAAAAATTCTAAAATATTGCTATGATGCTAACCTATTTTGTATAAAAATCTCAGAAGTGTCCATTTGGTGGAACAGTGTCAAAAAAAATAAAGTATGCCAGCGAACGCTCGGTTTGATCAGTAACGCCGCAGCGACCGAGTCCCCTTGCGGTGGCTACTGATGGGAGCGAACGGGAAGTCGGAAATCGCCAAAACGTGGTCAAAATAGGAAGGAGTACTCCAATTTAGTTCAAAATTGATACTCGTAGGTTTTTCGGGTCGCTGATTATAAATCTGAGGTCAAAATTACAAAAAACTCCCCTGGGTTACTGTTCGAAAACGTCGTCCGTCTTTCTTTTAGAAAGTTTCTTAAGGGAGGCATAGGACAATAGGGACCCTAAAACGCCACGCCGACCTGACATTTCTACCTCTTGCTGGGTGAAAGAACGGACGACCTTTTCGAACAGTAACCCATCGACTCTGCGTACAAATCTGCAGGAAAACCGAAACATGTGATTGTCGTATTCCTGCTATCTACCATCAGCTGTACAGTTCGTTGACCTGACCGTACAACCCTTAGCTTTCGGTACTGGTTTTACAAATATCTCGTAAACTAAAGACGCGAGGCAAAAAGTCTAAAGCGAAATGTTGTTCAGAATCGTGGTCTTTACAACATATCCAAAGCTCGTCGAAATCGGGACATAATCGAGAAACTGTTAGTTGTCTGTTACATCGCGGCGTACCGACAACACTCTCCTCCCCCCGGCTCGCCGCGCTGACCGTGCCACCGAGCGACTAGGCGCGCTCTGGTTGGTCCGTGTTTTTCGTTAATAACTCCTAAACAAAGCCGCGGACGCCATTTTTGCTAAGGAAAATGTCGCTTCAAATGTCCCAAGGAACCTCCCATTTCCCGCTTACGCAGTCGTTTTGGGACACCCTGTATACTGGATCTTATACATATGGTCCAGAGTCCAGAGTGGGCCAAAATTTTAATCTGCATAAAAATTTGGAATAAGGAATAATAGATTAAAAAATGTTTATTCGTTATTCGAAGCGGATTTATTCGAACTTTGAATAATTTTTTCATCTTTTATCTTTTATCTTTTATTCGAAGGCTTATATATATACACATTTTCCAAAAATAAATCATATCAAATTTTGCGAAATTATGCGGGGTCACCGAGGTACCCTATTTTACCCAAAAGTGTTTACGTTACTGACGCTAAAATTTTCGCGCATGCGCGTGAAAAGAGCACAATATCTCATCGCTGTACTATATACTATAGACTATAGAGTAGGCAGTTCATGCGTGTATGCTTGTCTGTGGCATAGAGAAAAGTAAACTCCTCTTGCTTTTATAAAGGGACAAGACCAGACTATTTATTGGAGTACATAAAAAATAGTTGATAATTTTGACGATTGGTGATTGCTAACGTATTTGGCACAACTCTTGGCACAACATGAGAGGTTATACGTAATAAGTTATAAAAAGAAATTAAATTGGAAGTATATCTTTCTTGCTGGATTTTACACAAGTTTGAACAATGTCCCGTCATCGAGACGTACGGTGTATGAATTATTCGGAAGGTACATATAACCTAAATCTTTATTTCATTTAAATTTATATTTTTTTTATTTTCTAAAATTACGTATTCCTTTTCACAGAATATGAAGGTTACGATGATGTTTATGGACATTCTGTCGAAGATGACTACTGTGTTTCTCCTAGTGGTGGGTTTTGTTTAATATAGAGGTTATTTCAAATTTTGTAACAACAATTTTTGGCATGCAATCTCTTCAATCCATATGCTTATGTTCTGTATTGATTAATTATCTTTAAGACCATTATTTTGAAATATGATATCTAATTGACATGCATAACTGTTTCCAATCATTTTACAATATCAATTACAGCGGAACAATTTTTATTTGATCGGAGCAAACAACAGAATATTGCATCTTTTATTATGGAACCAGACATAGTGGAAGATAACGAAGATGACGAAGAAACAGCACATTCTCATGAAAAAGATATAGTTCTTACAGAACTAGAAAAAGCTAAGCTTGTTTCTTGTATGGAATCTGTTAAGAATATTATAGGTGATACAATACCTGATTCCAAGATAAGGAAAACAATCATTCAATCAAATTTTGATGTGGAGACAGCATTGGATACCATTTTAAAAGAATCTTCTCCAAAAAATGTTAAACGTATGTAAATTATACATATAATTTAAATAACTCAACATTATATCATATTATTCAATCTTTAGAACCATCTGTAATTGCTAAGGATACTACAGAACATTACCCAGGTATGTTATGTATTCATATTATTTAATACTTCAAAATATGAAATCAAAATTTAATATAACGTTTAAAGTTATTGTACATACATAATGATAAACAACAATATTTTTGTTTCTTGACCTGTATTTTTTCTGTTTTATGTGCTGCTTTTAAATCAATCGGTAAGGTAAGATGCTACATCTGTTAATCAGCCATCTAGTTCATTCAATATACCTAAAATTTCATTCCAAAAGCAAAACAATATTGAGAATACTACCGCAAATGCAACTATTACACATAGTTTACAAAGTTTAAAGAATTTGAATCTTAATGATTCTCCGTCAACATTTTCTTCTTTATCTGATTTTATAACGAATCATACTAAATTATCATCGCATATTACAAAGGAGTGTCAATCTAATTCGAATACAGTATTATTCAATTCTTTAGCAGATTTAACAGCACACCATTTACAAAAGTCGAATAACATTTGCGACGTCACAAATTCTAATGAAAAAGTATCATCTAGTACAAATTTTGTGATACCTAAGTTATCAATTAAAAAGGACAAAAGTAATGATTTAAATAGTACGAAATTAGATTTAATAAATGATAAAAAGGAAGAACATTCTATGGATTTGCTCGGAAGGAGCATATCTGACGTTCTTACATTTTCAAAAGATTATAGCAATAATGACAATAAATTATATAATTTAGAGACAAAAGAAGATTTATTGATAAATGTAAGTGATACTCGAACGCCGTCACCGGATATTTGGTTAGTAGATTTGACTTCGGCTTTGAAAGAAGCATCTTCTGTTTCAAAGGAATGTAATCTTATAAAACCAAAAATTTCGGAAAATGTTGATACTTTCCTCCCGTATTCGAAATTACATACTTACAGTAAAAATACTGAAATTCCATATGTACTTCTTCCTACAACTTTAAATTTAAGTTGTTTAGATAATACTAGTCTTACATACACAAAAAAAAGTGTTTCATTATTTGGTAGAACATTATGCAGAACATGGAAATCAAGAAAACCTATTCTTAAGTCGCATGAACAGCGTCATACCATAAAACGATTCGATTTTTCAGTTCCATACAGTCGTAATTAATGAATTTATTAATACTGAGCTTAACTACAGATGGGACAAACTTTGAAAATTATATAATGAAAATTGATGATTGTAGAATTATAGAATGATAATTTGAATATGTTATTTGATTGAAATAAAATAATTCTCCATAGTAATGTCCTTTGATTGATATGAATCTTTTAATTCAGTCATCTGAAGGGCATATACAGATCTTTTAATTCGCCTTGATGTCATCCACAATTTTGTGAAGTCCAAAATATGGATCTCATTTAATGGATCTTTGTGAAGTCCAAAATATGGATCTATCTAATCATGACTGTTCATAGAAAAAACAATTTTTTATTATCACATTGAATTTGTAATTATTAAAATTGTCGCATCTGTCGTTATACTGCATGTACTATAATATATTGTATACATATATATATATATCCACTGACGGCGGAATCCAGACCTATTTTGACCCTGAATATCTTGATGATTAAATGAAATGATTAACTGTTGTATCTTAATGGATATACAAGAAAGAAGTACCTTGAAAAGTATGTTTAAAAAGACCAATAAATAAATATGTGAATGGTCCCAAGCATTGTCAATTGTATAGTTGTAAAAAAGGTTCACTGTAAAAGGGTTAAATTAGGTATGAAATTATCATGACATAAAATGCGACAATTGAATATAGCTTTTGGGAATGTAGGTTTTACAAATGCAATTGTAAATTATATACTTCAAATGTGCTTATACATAGAAACACATAAGTGGTAACTCTATGAAAGCAATGGAACAGGCTTAAATGATCTATTAATAAATAACTTATGTAATTACTATTAAACACTAATTTTATGCAAATATAGTTTTGCAAGTTTTGAAATAGTATCTTTATAAATAATTACACTAAATATATATTTTATATATATTCTAATTTGTAATTTTATATGAATCCTTACATATATTTTTCTTACATTTAATTTCATGATAATAAGGCAATTACAATAAATTTTATGAAAGGTAAAAAATTACCAGCCAAATCCACATCGCGAGCTACAACTCCTTCCAATGTGAAAATTATCCCCGCTGGAAAACGACCTGTTGTAAAGGGCTTCGATTTAAGTGGAGCAGAAAACACAGATCATTTAAATACTCGGATTGACAGTCCTCGTTCTCAAAGCCCGTTCGCCGATAACAGTCCGGAAATTAGGAGGAAGGAATATATACCGAAGGAGAAGAAAGTTATTTCTTCGAGTTCAGATAGTCCACGTAGTCATTCTCCCGTATTAGGACATGTAGCATCTGATTTGGATTCTAAAGCAAAAACCAGTGAAGAAAAGGTTGATGCTTTAAAAGTATATCAAAGTAAAAGAGGTGACAGCAAAGAACAACTACATTTAGTAGTTGTTGGACACGTAGATGCAGGTAAAAGTACATTACTAGGACGACTTTTATGCGACTTAGGACAAGTCCCATCAAGATTAATTCACAAGTATCAGCAAGAAAGCAAGAAGATAGGAAAACAGTCATTTGCTTTTGCATGGGTATTAGATGAAACGGGAGAAGAACGGTGATTATAATTTTTATAACAACGAGATTATTCTATAAATTACACTGTATACTGATTTATTTGTACGCATTTTTTAGAGAACGTGGAATAACAATGGATGTTGGTCATTCTAAATTTGAGACAGAAACAAAGTCTGTTACTTTGTTAGATGCACCTGGGCATAAAGATTTTATACCAAATATGATTATTGGTGCTACTCAGGCAGATGTAGCTTTATTGGTAGTAGATGCTACAAGAGGAGAATTCGAAACTGGTTTCGATAGTGGAGGTCAAACTAGGGAGCATGCACTATTATTACGTTCACTAGGTATCATAATTTATTTCCATATTTATATTCTCTATACTTAGGTTCTATCAAAGAGTTGGACATATATTATACCAATAAATTCTTATTCGAATAACGAATGAAATTTTATTCCTTATTCAACCACAGTTCTTCGATCGTCATTTGTGCATATTATATTATAATAGAAAGATAACGAATAAACCGATTTATTCGATATTTGCGAATAACGAATAAACGAATAATGTTCAACTCTGGGTTCTATATATCTATAAACAATTTATCTGTTTAGGTGTATCACAGTTGGCAGTAGTGATAAACAAATTAGACACAGTCAATTGGTCGCAAGAAAGATTTAATGAAATAGTTGATAAAATGAGCATATTTTTGAAGCAAGCTGGATTTAAAGATAATGTTATCTTTGTTCCATGCAGTGGTTTATCTGGTGAAAATATTATAACAAAACCTAAGGAAGCTTTATCTAATTGGTATATTTATTTTTGATGAAGTTCAAGCTATTAAAAAGAATAGATAAATTAATATCTTTTTCTTATACAGGTATCAGGGACCTACATTAATCAGTGTTATTGACAATTTCAAATGTCCTGAACGTCCAATAAGTAAGCCATTTCGGTTATCAGTTAATGACATATTTAAAGGTACTGGATCTGGATTCTGTGTTTCTGGGCATGTAGAAACAGGTATGGTTTCTATAGGTGACAAAATTTTAGTACTACCAGGAAACGAAATGGCAGTGGTCAAAGGTATGTTAACACTGACCATCAAATTTTACTTCTCCTATATTTTATGTTGTAATATTCAATTGGTAATTTTCATAAATTTTCTTGTACTGAATATAATTTTTATAGCGTTACATTGAGCAAGTGTTATATAAAAAGAAAATATCTGACGAGTGTTTTGTATGCCGTCAATTTTGTTTAGATTTGTTTAGAAATGTCATAAAAATATATTTCATTTCATTTACATAGAAGCGTTTATAGAATTATTTTTTGCAAGAAACAGTTGTTTATCTTTCCCAATGAAAGTACCTACATCAAACTAGTAAAATTACAAATTAAATTTCTCACAAAGGTTGATGAAGAAAAATGGTTTACACGTTCATACACAGTATGTAAAAATTTATATAATAGTAATGAAGAATCACCAATTAAATGTTAGAACATATAAAAAAAAGTGAGAATCTGCGGGAGTCTAATTGAAAACTGTAATTAATTTTCTTTCTATACTTGTCAACCATATCAAAATTATTGCAAAATTATTAACTTAAATTCCAGGTATCCAAGTTGATGAGGAATCCACATCAAACGCGTTTGCTGGAGATCATATTGTTTTAACGTTATCGGGTCTTGAACAACAAAATGTTGGAATTGGAGATATTCTTTGTAATCCACAGAATCCTGTCCCTGTAACAACGTGTTTCCAGGCGCATGTTGTGATATTTGCAGTTAAAATCCCAATCGTAAAAGGTCTTCCAGTAGTGATGCATCAACAATCCTTAGTGCAACCAGCTGTGATTACAAAATTAGTGGCTCAACTGCATAGAACTACTGGTGAAATTACAAAAAAGAAACCTCGTTGTTTACCAAAAAATTCAAGTGCTATTATCGAAATTACAACGCAGAATCCAGTCTGCATGGAATTATACAAAGATATCAAGCAGCTGGGTAGATTAATGTTACGCGTAGAAGGAACAACTATTGCCACTGGACTTATTACAAAACTTAAATAGTCATAATAAAATAATTGCTTTGTATATTGAAACATCTACTAGAGCCATGCTTACATGGTAACTATTATATTTGCATGGCAGCTATTATATGTTTTTGTTAATTTATGTAAACATGTATGTACATAGGTGTTCATTTGCTACAAGATAGTCACTTTTTTTTTAGCCTGTGTGTAATTTGTAACATTTTTAATGTAAAAATCAACCAATCTGTTTAATAAAATTGTTCTTTGAAAATTAATTATCTATTTATTCATTACATAGAGTTGTTTGGAAATTGGTATTTTAACTAGTTATTACAACAATAATTATAATGCGTATATAAATGTTTAAATAAATCAATGTTTCCATTGTAAGTAGTTCTTTAGTACATATTTAGTACGCATTTAGCCTGCGCAACTTCTGCATCCACCAAATGGAATGGGTGTGCTACCTCCTGTGTTAGGTCTTCCCAACCTACGTGATGATGGTGGCTGCGGCCTACATACAATATATATACTCTTAATATTAATTTGATTGAAAGTGTATTATAAAAATATGGAAGGAAATGATTAATGTTATTTAAACTGTGACCTGTTTTACGTTTTACTGACAGTTGATCATAATTATCTACCCTACTCTCCCTAACGACATGTTATGGAACTGGAGCAAGACGGACTTTATCATGACAATTAGATTTCATTAATTCTATTTCAGGTCTTTTCTTTCAAAAAAGAGAATATATGGTATAGTTCTGTTGTAAGTTCTAAAGGGAAATAATTAATACTCTTACCCAGATCCAGGTCTGTAATTTCGTGTATAATCACTTCCATATTTATTCATGTCAGGATTAACCATTGTTTTGAAACTGCAATAAATATACTTATTTTGTATCATTTGTACCTTTATAGTTATAATATATATAATAAACATAAGAATAAAAGTAATTACTCACAATAGAATAACCATATAAATTATTCCAGTGAAGAAACTCAATACTTTCTTCAGCAATGGTGTACTTTGTAAAACCTCTCCATCTAAAAATTATTTAACGATAAATGTACGTAAACAAATATACGAAATATTCGTTACGTATATATGAACATTGAGGTTAAAAGTTTTACCTTTCGATACATAAACCATGATTTAAGATTGTCTATAGAAAAACTTTTTCAATAGAGAGCTGTACTCAGGTACAACTAAAATTTTACTTCAATACTGTTTGATAAACAATGTTTCAGTATGTTTCACAGGTGATCTTATGCTTTTTGACAGAATCAATATATAACACGTCATATATCATGCGCAGCAGTGGTGGAATATTCGTGGGCAGTGGGCAGAGGCAGGGGGCAGGGCAGTGATGAAATATTGTGCTCCTTTCACGCGCATGCGCGACTAAAGACAGGAGCGTATCTACGTTCTAACAATAAGTTTGTAGCAAAGTAGTGGGGAACTATTACTGGTCGGAAGTGCCATAATTAATTATGTATTATGTGTATACATATGTTATGTTCAATATTCAATTTTAATATGTATGTATATACAGGGTGGGGCATTTTAAACAGGTCACCTGAATAACTCGCTTGTTTTTGAAGATAGGAGAAAATGCATTAGACCAAACTTACTTGGTATCGGGGGGCTCATAATCTGGTATTACCAATTTTTCTGTAGGTGGAGGCGTCAAGGTGATATAAAGGTCAACTCTGTTTTTTTAAACGGAACAGTATATTTTTTTGCTTACATTCTGATAGAGTGTTTCAAGACGAATACAATGACCTATTATGAAGGTCATTCAAGGTCACTCAAGGTCAACTGAAAGAGAAAACTGATTATCTCAAAGCACACTTCGAATACATGGATACTTTGATACTGCTACTGCAGGTGTTCAAAATGGCGACCTTGATCAGCCGAGGAATCATCGCAACTGCAGCAACCACTGCCCCTCGTTGTGTCCATTTTAGGATCATCCTCCAGGCCATTTTCCTCCAAGACTTGATCCGACTGCGTGATCAAAAAACTCCCTGACGACTCTGGAGTGTCCTTGAACTCGTGGTCCAGACTCTGTCTGACTATCGCAGTCTTCTCCTGCTGGCACACGCTCGTGTCGACGCTCGTCCTCGCCTTCTTCAGGAAGCAGATGTAGTTGAAGATGAAGGTGGGAGTCCGGTCTAATAGTGAACAGTTCTCCTCATCCAGCGACTCGTCGAAGTCCTGACAAGGCGAGCCGACCTCATCGGCGTGCATGGAATTGTCCAGGAAACTGAAGTAATTTGTCCTTCTGCGACGATCCAACAGAGGAATCCTCATCCTCTTCAGCTCGTCCACGTCCGATTCCAAGTTTCTTCCAAGGTGGTCCACGTGCTTCAAGATCGCACCCACAGCCTCGTCGCCCATGGGAGACCTCCTCACGCTGGACAAGTCCGTCTGGAAACGCTGCTCCAGCACGACCTTCAGCTTCTCGAACCCGCTGACGTTCGCCCTCTCCGCGTCCTCCGCGAAAGAAGACTCTTTCGAGTCTTGGTACGATTGGTAGTGTTTGTACGTGACAACTGTTGTTTGCGGCATTTGTTTTAGCACACATAAGAATCATCGTAGCTAAATATATGTATAATCGAAGAATACTAGCTAGGAATTGAATCGAGAAATCGTGTGCTCACGTTGATAAAATTTTAATAGGAATTAATAACATGAGTAAAACAAAGATTAGATCTTTTCAATCAAATATATTAATTTCTTTACTAAATATCTCCGCCCTGTATATTGTTAAACATGTCTGGAATCTGATAATTTGATCGAGACTTTACCAGTTTACATTTTGTAAAAAAAATGTCTACTATTATGTGGTTACCGAGCACAATGCTACGTGAGATTGCTTTTCCGTGAGGACGTTTTGTACATAATAATTACGTTAGATATGGAAGTCATTTGCAGAATAATTTTTCCATGATTAGAGAACGCAATGTCGACCCTCAATGTTATTCAATGTATTATAGCTTTGACTTATGACTTATGCTATACGAGACTTATGAATACATATAACTTTATTCTTATCTAGGAATAATTTTGAAAAAACCAATATTTTTTAGTTTATAAATAAACATTTTCTGTATCGGTTTCAAGAAAAAGAAGCTAAATAGCTGTTCTTTAATCATTTTGATTTATTGGAAGTAATATATTCATACTTTTAAATATTTTAATATTTTTACTGATTTTATCTACTCAGGAAGAAACTTTCGGGTCAACCAATACATTCAAAAGTTTATTTATTTCATTTTTACAAGGTTTAACTTTCTGAAAGTGACACGACTGGATTTTTTCGGATTTTTTTTCAAAAAATCTGAAACTAATCATTTTGATTCTTCATCAATTTTAACGTTAAATACTTAAAATATATTACTTCCAATCTAATAATATAGCGAAAAAATGTTTAATAAATATAAATAAGTTTAATATAGTAGATTTATTTAATACGAAACGGGTCAGATATGACCCAAAATAGCGGTACATTATTAGGACTAACACGTGTTGAAGAAAACCTTAGACTTCAGTGCACATGTCACAACGACAGAAATTCTGTCTATGTCATTCATGCTACTTCGTGATGGACAAAGAGTGTAGTTAAGCGACAGGTTGTCAGCATGATTGCGTAAGCAGACTACTTGACACCGTAAGTTCAAACACGTTCAATCACTATTGAATAATTTACGCAAGCCTTTAAGTGCATCCCTTCATGGTCAATGCGGTTAAGTAAATATGTAATATGATGGACAAGCATATTTAATCATCTATGGACCACATGAAAGAATTCCCGAAATTACACGTAACTATGAATAACCATGGACAAACCTTTTACTCTTGACCTTGGTTCGTTCCGAACGATCCCAGTAACATTAATTATTTATAAAGTGATCCCTCATTAATTCATAATATGTTCCAGCTTTCGATTTCATTTGAAAAACTTTCTGGAATTAATTTTCTAGTCGATCTTTTTAATGTTACTTACTATTTTTATTTAATACCTTAATTAAAACACTTATGACATTACATTTATCTGAATGCATAATTGATGAATAATAATGCATTTTTTATTATACAGTGAAAATACCCAATTTGTAATTACATACTATGCAAACTTTCTACGTTCTTTGTACTTTACTAAAATACATATGCTCCCTCACGTTCATAGTCTATAATTCAGTTCATATAAATAGCATCTCGATTACAAAATGTTTGTCCGATTTTTTACGAAGTGTACAACTATCAAAGGACATATTGTATAGTATCGTTCAGTAGTTGAGACATACTGAACATTTCTAAATATACAGTTTACTTAATAAAAAATTAAATAATGTACAATTCACTGGTCGTTCTTATAAAAATGAAACTATAAAGGAAATATTACAAGCTAGAAGTCAGGAAGCGTTGAATTAATTAACTAGGCGTCTTTAATTTCTGATCGCGTGCAACAACTTTAACCCAGAGTCCACCTTGCGCTCTGATCGTCATTCGAAATTTCGCCTTCACTTCCTCTTTGCCGGGGACCGATTGTAACCGGCACTTTCGAAGTACAGCACTGATCATGGACTTCATTTCTAGCATCGCAAATTTGTAGCCTGAAAAATATATTGCAAATTACAGTATAATTCTAATAACTGGACTACAAATTATGTACTACGTACTTACTGGTACTACATACAGTCAGTCACATAATTGATGGCACTCGCTTTATATCAGAATAATTTTTTTTATGGATGTTCCAATCGCATTAGTTTTTCTATCAAGCTAGAAGGATTAGTTTACTAGATGATGTGACCTACTGATAATTTTGGAAATGGTGAAATTACAGCTTTTCGCGACTTTCAGTCTATTTTCGTCGTTTTATTCTATTATTCGGCAATTTTTACTATTTTTAATCGTTTATAACTCATAAACCAATTGCCTAATTTCGATGAAACGTAAAAAGCAATTTTACTACTTTTTTCGTAATTCTGACTAGATTCAATTTTTCCAAAATTATAAGTACACATTATCTAGTCTTATCCTTCTAACTTGGCAGAAAAACTGAAGTCGTTTCGTTCATTTATAAAAAAGTTATTCTGATTTATATTGACAGTATACGCGAGTCAAAACTACACACTGATTATCCGAATAAAATATTGATCTTGCTATTTGCTTTAGTTTCTGATCTATTGATCTTGCTGCGTATTTGTTTTTGTTTCTTATATTTCAATACTATTTGGATAGTAAAACAAGTTAAATATTTGAATGTATGTACATATTTGCTGGATCACTTATACTTATACAAGGAAGTAGAAGCTCTGCATAAAGAATAAAGCCAGCCGTTTCTAGAAATACTTAGCTATTATTATTCACGATAATATTATTTTAACGATAATAAATTCGGGAAGTGGCAAATATTTGAATATTGAAAAAAGTTAAATTTTCTAATGTAAATATTTGTTAGTTTGCTTATTCAAGAATGTAGGACCACTGTATGAAAAATAAAGCCAGACGTTTCTAGAAATGTTTAGCTCTGATTTAGTAGTATGTATTATACATTTTTATACTTTAGTGTGCAGACACATTTCATTCCATGTGACATATGAGAATGCAAAAATATTAATATTTGAAAATGCATTGTAAAAAGTAACTTTACCGATGCAATTTCTCGGTCCAGCGCTGAAAGGCAAGTAAGCGTACGGGTGCCTTTTTTCGAAATTCTCTAAACTAAAGCGTTCAGGTTTGAATGCTTCAGGATCCGAAAAATGGTGTGGCAATCGGTGTGTACTATATGGCGACATAATCACGCTGCAGCCTTCTGGTATCACATATTTTCCTAAATATTTTCAATAATTACTATTATTGTATTGGATTACATATTTTATAAATGAAATAAAATTGCCAACCGTAAGCTTGAAACATTTTCTTCGTACGCAATATTACGCAAGTTTTATTTATTTTATATGTCAGTTATTCAAATTGTGCTAAAATTTATCTTATCTATTCTTTTTTACGAGATCAATATTACGTAATTATTCAAATTAATTTCCCTATTATTCAAATCATAGAATAGAATTAATAGAATTATGTCTACGAATATTGTAAGGTATACGAAAGAATGCTAGATCCTATGAAACAACTAATAAGTTTCCGAATACGATCAACAATGGGAAGATTAAGGTATATATATTACGCAAACATTTTTTTCAATCGTGCAATTTTCTCATGCGAAGTATAGGAGTGACGTGGGAAGTTGAAAACTAGATTATCTACGAATCTATATGTTATTATGAACGTTAAATACTTATAATGATGGATAACACATAGTATTTTGTCAGTTGTTTAAAGATGCTGTTAACAATTAAACGATTAATAAATTCGAAACGAAACTTTGCTACTGCTGGCATTTGTATAAATTAGATGAATTTTATAGAATGTTGTTATTAACAATTAATTTTTCAGTATATTTTCACCAGTGAAATACAATTAAAAATAATTTAATCCTTCCGTCCGTGACATTGTTTTATTTGTAAATTTTTGGTAATGTTTATTGGACTCGCTTTTTAAACGACAGTATGTGGAGGTCGTAGTGCTCGTGTAGTATAACAATTCCCTTTTGGTTTTCTTTAGAATGGGCCTTCATTTTTTTGATATTTTGATTTAAATTTGTTGACATATCTAGTAACTGAGATCATGGCATTTACAGTATGTATAGGGTGTATAAAAATTATATGTCACGAATACCATGGAGGGATTCTATACCTCTGGATCGGTGGAGATCTTTCAAAAAAATGGATCGCAAAATTGACCTTGACCGTTTCTTTCATTGTCAAAAAATTTTTTATCGCATCGTATAGTATTCATCGCAAGGAACAAAAGTCTCATAGGAGGTGGAGGGAATGATTCTACATGAGATAATAAATTGAAAATATGGAATAAATTTTTTTGATTTGACTTCTCGTTTTCGAGAAATTAGAGTTTAAAAATTCAGCGAACATACGTGCTCTTGAATAGGAATTGTCTGACGTGTCTGATCATGACCTACTAATTCTACTTCTTAAAATATTAGGCACGCGAAGTTGACGGAAGAAAAAAATGTGTTCTATACTTTCAATTTATTTTCTCATGTAGAATCATTCCCTCCACGCTTATACCATTTTGGGACACCCTGCAGACATAAGGAAGAAATTCGTTTACGAAACTTCAAAGTCGTTTTTTAAGAGAACGGTTGACTTGAGACCCATTGTTCCTTCGAGATTTTTGTTCCTTGCGATGATTACTATACGATGCCATAAAATGTTTTTTGACCTTGAAAGAAAGGGTCAAGCTCATTTTGCGGTCCATTTTTTTAACAGAACTCCACCGATCCAGAGGTATACAATACCTCCGTGGTATTCGTGACATATAATTCTTGTACACCCTGTACACTATTCTACACCCAAGACGAAGATGAGGGAGCACAAATTGAGGGGAAAAAGTTACCCTCTCTCTGCCAGTACCGGACACATGCACGACAGACACGAAACGCGTCACGTGACCAGGCCGCGGCTGAAGCGTGGGGAATAGCGTCGTAGAAGGGTAAGGTAGAGTGGAGCCAAAAGTCTTAATCTGGCAACTCTGTCTGTAGGTGCGGTGATAGCGTATTACATAACTTACTATGCAGTAGGCGGTCCGAGTTCAAGTCCGACAAGGGTATGAGAAGTTTTTAAAAATTTTTCTTCGATTTTCCGTGGAAATATATTGTTTACATATTATTTATGATATACTGTAAGAACAACCGTAAGAGAGAAGATCAGAATAATATGTTAGCGGGCCCAGTTGGCCGTTTGTATTATAATGACGTAGACCAAAAAAGGGTGGCAATTCTAATTGTTGACCAACAAACACTGCAACAAGGGCCCATCAAAATGCCAGCAATAACTGCTACTAGGGTACATATAGTTGGTTTACGATAAAATTAATTAATAAAACTCCAAAAAATTATGAAACGAAGAAGTGAAATACTCGCTACGCACCTATTTTCACGTCTTCGCCAAGTATCCTTGCTATAATTGGCACACTTGGATACAGTCTAAGGGATTCCTTGATACACATTTCCAGGCATTTCATTTCCTTTAGGTCTTTCATCGTTGGCATCCTCGGGTTCCCTCCAAAAATGTCGTCCTGTTCTTCGATGCATTTCTCTTGCCATTCTGGATGATTTGCTATAAGGAACATCGTCATTGCCGTTGCGGTGCCGACAGAGTCCTGTCCGGCTAACATAAACGTGCAACATTCTTCAACGATGTCCTCGTCATTGAAGCAAGGATTCCTCTCGTTCATCTCTACCATATACTCTAACAAAGAAATCCTTTTAGTTTTCTTCGATTCGTCGTTAAATTCGCCCTCTTTGCTTCGCATTCGTTCTCGCATATTCTTCATCATTCTGTAGCAAGTGTCGAAGAGATCTTTCCGTTGCTGCTCTTCTTGTCTGCCGTACTTTGTCAATCGATAAATCCACTCGATCAACAACCATGGCCTCACCAGACGATAGAGGAACATGATTTGTCCCCTGAGAGAGAAACACAGATACTTACACACCTTATATCATAAAATCATAAAATAGGGATATCATAAAATTAAATATTAATTGTATTTATAAATAATTAGTATTGTCAAAATCGCTCGGACATGGGTTTGCTTATTTTTCTCTAGATTCACCATGAAAAGTTTAATTAAAATCGACGATCCCACCACTGTGACCTCTCTTTGTGTGCGGTGTCGAGCAGACAATTTCGAAAGAAGGACAGGGGATACAGATTTTTTTGTTGCGAAAAATCATCGAAAGAAAACTGTATGTACATACAGTGAGTGTACAAAGTATTCGTACACCTTTTAAAAACGAATAACTTTTTCAAAATTCGACCCAACAGCTTGAGTTTTTTTGTGACGTTAGAAGGATTAGTTTACTAGCTAATGTGTAAATAATTTTTTTTTTAATTGTTATTGGTCGCAATTGCGAAGGAAAAAGTAAAGGTTACGATTTTTTAATTTTTTATCTGTGCCTGTATTGAAAATTTCAAATGTGTATTTTGTAAATCTAAGTAAGTTATACACATGTACAAAGTTTTATTGAATTCGGTTGATGCATAAAAAAGCTATGGGCATTGTAACATGTAAAAATCTTTGAATTTAGGGTTTGCGAATCGGTTAAATATCGGATTCTTACAATTTGTGCTATTTTCAATCATTTATATTTCATAACAACCTTGATCGATTTCGATGAAACTTTGTACATGCATATAACTTACTTATACCTACCAAATGGACCTTATAAATTTTCATTACAGGCACAGATAAAGAATTTAAAAATCGTAACCTTTACTTGTTTCTTCGCAATTGCGACCAGTAACAATTAAAAAAAAAATTATTTACACATTAGCTAGTAAACTAATCCTTCTAACGTCTCAAAAAAACTCAAGCTGTTGGGTCGAATTTTGAAAAAGTTATTCGTTTTTAAAAGGTGTACGAATACTTTGTACACCCACTGTACGTACATATAAAATTATACAAATCCATGTTATGGAAAAGAATTTTTTATTTCTGTGTAGACAGTGTTTTATGATTTCCTTCAAAAGAAATTCTTTACTTTACTATAATTAGGGATATCACGTGGTCCCTACAAGTTTCTCACTGCCATCTCCTGATGGACGATCAGTGTGTTTATTCCGATTCTTCATTCGTCCAACTTGACACATGATACTTTATAAAATTATCTACAATATATAGCGTGTGACTTTTTTGGCAACATAATTTGTTGAACTTTTGTAAAAGTTGATTTTCTTTCAAAACCTTATCGCGCTCGTTTGTAACATTTAAAAACATACTAGAGATTTTTTAAAATGATTACAATTCAATGTTGAAACACGTCTTTTCAAATAGACACTAACAGTTAGTACACAGGTTGAAGAAATCCTTTCTTATATCATAATATAGGTTTGTATAGTTTTGTATAGTGTCTATCTCTCTTGGCAAAAAGTGTTCGATCAAACAAATCGAGAATTTATCATTATAGTTATATTGACGTAGAAAATATTTTCCTTAACGATGAAGGCAGACGATGTGATAAAACTCGGCATATATAAATAACATATTCAATATAAAAATGATTGGTGTTTCATAAGGTGGTGAATGAGTAAGCATTGATGTAACTTTTATTTATTATATAATAAGCAATATTGTTTTTTTTTTAAATAACTTCATTGTACGTATTTTCATGTACATTACTCATTCAAAAATTCTTATCATACATACTTCCTTGTATAGTACGTATGCATTCCTTGTGTACATAGTACATTAATATTCATTTCGGAACTAAATTAAGCATGGCACCGAAAAGTTTACCAAATATTACTACTATTCGATTTTCTAAGCCGTCCCGTTGCGATTTGAAGGTCTAATTAAATTTTATGAAACTGAAAGTCTTATTTCGCCGATAAGTGACGAAACATAGTTAATGACTGAACGGAATGTGTAAAAGTCTTTGGAAGCTCATTGTGATATTACATATGTATAGTATTGGGTCGTAACATAAATTCGTTCGGTTAACTTCAATGTCTTTTTAACATGGATATGTTTTAGGGCTGGGGGGTCATTCAAAAATTTGCGTGATGACATCCCAAAAAGTGTGACGCTGAAATAGCCTCACCCCCCTCTCCTCAAAACATATCCATGATTCAATGTTTTTCCATGAAGTGGAGAAAATTTCGGGGTGGGAGGTTTATGACTGCGTCGGCTGTTTATGGCCGCGTCGACCGCGCCGAACATAGAAAAGGACAGAGCATGTAAACACGGACCACGCGGCCGAAGACGCAACAAAAACTTTTTTTTCATTTGTTGACTAAGTAGAGAATCGAAATCGATGTATTATGTAATCGTCAACTACGAGTGATTTTTACGTAACCGCAGTTAGTTGCATTTGCTGAATCATTAAAAACTAAACCTTCATATTTACAACCGAACGAATTGATGTTACAACCCAGTAAACGACTCGTTAAAAAAGAATTTATTTTATTTTCGGTATTTTATTATTCCCGAACTAAATTTTACTCTTTTAGGGGTAGACAAGACTTGGGTTCCATCTAAAATCTAAATTCTAATTCCCTAACAGCCAGTCTAAGTTACTAATTATTTGTATGAAGGGTTAATGTTGGTCTCAAAGAAGTAGGTTAAAAAATATATAAACGAAAATTGATACACAAGAATTTCAATGGATCTTATATTGGATGATGTCAATAATAATTTTGTTAAACGTTACAGCGGCACGCCAAAACCGCAAAAGAACAGGAGAACATTTCCATATGAATAGCTACATTGGTCGTGTGAAGTCATCGATTGGCAGATCTTCGTGCAAAATAAAAATTGTCTGTATCAATGCGAGAAATAAGAATCAAATAATCAGTTTGTTTTATCTTTAATAATTTTAATGGATCGAAAATAATGTATGTTGACATTCTGAAATTTCTGAAATTTTACAGTTTACTAATAATTCTTTCAAAAGAATTCAATCCATATTTGATCGAATACTCTTTGCCAGTGTAGCATACAAACTACAAATACATTTTGATTCTCACTTTCTGAAGGGGAGATCATCCGTGGCTGCATCGCACGAATCTCGGCTCGCTCGTTTTATTCCCAGAACTGTCTCTGCAAAAAATTATTGATATTCTCAATCCCTGGTATGCGATATCAATAGCGTCATCGTACCTAAATGTTTTTCGCTGTTCCTAAGCAAGCGTGCTTACGGATTTCGATTGAAACACGTGACACGTGTATACAGAGTGAATCTCGTAACACAAAGACTTCAAATAACTCGTAAGTTATTTGTTGCACGAACAATTTTTTCAAAAAAATTTTGCACGGATTCTAGACGAGTATGCTAGTGCCGTAATCTGTTTTTTGTTATTTGACTTTTTTATTGAGACATGAGGGTCGTCTTCAGTTTTTTAAATTAAATGTCCAATATTTTTTTCTCGAATTCGGAGAAAGCAACAAGTTCTATGTAAAAAAGTATTACACCAAATACGGCTTGAAATTAAATTACAAACATGACTTTCTGTCGTAAACGAAGTCTTGTTAATGTTGATTAAGCATATGCAATATTTCCTAATACAAGATTATTAATTTGAAAATATATCGGTAATTAACTTTAAGCCTTATTTCGAGGAAAATTCGAGGAAAAATATTAGACATTCCATTTGTTGAAAGTTCGAGAACACTCTGAATTTGGAAAATTCGAGGAAAAATATTAGACATTTCATTTAAAAAACTGAAGGTGACCTTCATATTTCGATAACAAAGCAAAGTAATAAAAAACAGTTTCCCTATTTATTTATACTGTCATTGCAATTACTCGATGGTCATGTGGTGCCAACTATTTTCTTTGCGATTTTTTGCAGGATATATTTACGAAAATTGTTAGCAAACGCATTACGGAAGAGTTTTGAGGAATATTTTAGAAAAGTTTCATCGACATTGTTAGAAAGAACCAGTTCAAATTATTAATACACAACTCTACAAAAATGAAGGGTGAGAAAGAGATCAAACTTCTCCATTGAAAGATGAAGTATTATTGCTTGCATAATATCAAAATGGCAACTTGTTTAGAAATTGATATAGAACCAATATTTCTATTATGTTATAAAAGTTATAAATACACTACACATGTTATGCATTCGTGATAAAAGTGAGTAGATCAAAAACAAAACAATAAAAACATTTAAAGAATTTTAAAATATTGTTATATTATTTTTGGCTCACTAAAATTATAAAGAAAAGAAATATATGTCTACGCAGCTTTTTTGTCTTGGAATTAACATAGACAATATTAATTTATAATTTTGCATAAAAATCCGCAGTCTAGTTGGAAGAAACGTGATTCCAGTCGACCTCGCTCGTCCATCTCTTAATATTTGTTTCGATTATATCAATGGTCTTGAAACAAGTTTGCAAAATTTCTAAAAACTGACGAAAGCAAACAAGTTTTCTCAGTTTGGTCGTATAGTGAACGCAGTATGGTAGGGTTCGGCAAAACTCGCGCACGTTTGATTTTGATTCATATGCTAATTGACATTGAAAACGAGACATCCGTGGAATCTCATGGAACAGTCGTAGTCGGCACTTCAGCACGCATCGGAGGCTAAAAACCTGAGTGGATTTTCGAGTCTCCGCAATGAAAAAACAGGCTCGTCATGTGCCTATTATAACAAAGTAAGTGACCGTCTGTGTATTATTGAGATGTTAACGAAACCGCATAATTAGGATATCATCGGCGTGTATATATACGGTATACGTATGCAAACAAGACGTTTCGGCGTTGCAAATTTCGGCTAATATACATAATAGGTCTCGTGGTTTACGTAATTTGAAAACGATTCATATATGTTAATATCCGATGCTAAATTAAAGACTGGAATTAAAAAAGGCTGTAAGTGCCAAAATGAAAATTCTGAGGAAAATCCATGTAAAACTTGTAAGAATGCAATTTATTTCGGAGACACTTAAAAAAATTATAATTTGTAGTTAATACAACTTGAAAACAATATTGCAAAGTGGGGAAAAAAAGAAGAACATCAGAAAAATGGAAACTTGTTTTCTTGAAAAAGGAACAACAAACTAACCAATCGTCAGGGAACTTTCAGCCTCACATTATTGCATTGGCGTTGGAACTTACATCCTTTGTTGAGGAAAAAACAATTTTTGAAAAAATGGAACTTACAGCCTTTTTTAATTCCAGTCTTCAATTGTTTCCGCACGTGTACATGTCGTCAAATGTAGTACTGCATCGATTAGATGCATTCACGTAAAACTTCAGTCAAACTTCATCACTACGATGAAGTATATAGCAAGATTGGTAAACATGTTAAAACTTAAATGCAAAAGGTTCCGTGTTTCGGAGACCAAAATGTTGACATTCTTACTCATACACTGAGTGTATGAGAATATTAAGAGAATTTTGAATTATAATAATTTGATAATAGAAAGAGAAATTTGAAAATAATAAATTCGCAAATAGTGAACAAACGTAATTTAAATTATATTACTTCATTTCTTACGTCCGAGAAATTAAGTACGACAGATAAAACAATTTAAAAGAAAAAACGTGGTTAACGATAAATATAAAATAAAATTATACATATTTACATAATGTTTCATTAGAGGTAGATATTTACAGGGCTGTCGCGTCGAGATGAATTCGGAATTTTTTCTTGTTTGGTAATGTGTAAGGCACATATAAGCAAAGCAATTGTTGATAAGGTAACTCACTATACATATGTATACGCGACCAATCAGTGAACAAATGGGAGAATGTCAGCCATGAACCGCAAATAAATCATTGCGTGGTTTGGCTACAAAAAGATGCAAGTTTACGACGTAGCCAAGAAATTTCTAAATTCTGACAAACAGTAGCAGGTAACTGCATCCCGGGCAACTCACAGGAATTGTTTTGATCGCAAGAGAAGCGCAGAATTTTTGATCGATTTGATTGAAACGATTAATAAGGCTTTCCGAAAACCTCTGCTATCGCTGGTCTTCCGACTTGTGGTACCCCTGTGCCCTATAGCCAGGAATGCAATCCCCTTGACTATTACATGTGGGCCGTAATAGAGGTACAGGTAAATGCAAAGCATTACAACACCAAAGATACCCTTAAGCCCACCATTACGGAGATGATTACGAAAATGGACAAGAAGGAGATGAAGCGAGCCTGCAGCGGATTCAAGCTCAATAGAGTCGTGGCAGCTAGTGGAGGGTACATCGAGTATCGGTACATCTCTATTGTACAAAAGTATTGAATGGTACAGTAAAGTCGCAATCTTGGTCCCATCGCCAGATCGGAGCAGGGATAGAGATAAAACAATTTTTTTATTACTGCGTCGACCACGCTGAAGGTACAAAGAGACAGTGTCGAACGTAGAAAAGGACAGCGTATGTAAACACGGACCGCGCGGCCGAAGGCACAACACAAAATAGCGTATCGACGGGACAATGCTAGTGCAATAATGAAACATCTTTATCTTTTACTTATTTTTAACCGTTAGCACTCGGATGGCGACTCTGAGGCACCACTGAAAATTGCTGTGCCATTATTAAAAATATTGTTCACATTATTATTTTTGTTCGTATTTAATAAACTACTAGACATTTACATATTACATGAGATATTATATCAGTTTCATACGCAAAAAATGAAAAAAAAATTGTATAGAATGGAAGTATTCTAGAATGGAAAAATGTTTCGTTTTTGAGTGAAAATAGCTCCGAGCGCAAAGGGTTAATGTAATTTTACCAATATATTCCCAACATTTTTCTGATTGAAATGACACCAAACGAGATATAATTTGGCTCATATTTACTGTACATGTGTGTTGGGTTTATAACATACTTTTGGTGAATAATCACTCCTGATATTTATATATGTATATTGTACTAAGACCCTGTTCAAGATAAACATTTCAATTATATATAACGTTTCTTTAACTGTTAATGTATCTCTTTGTTCAATACGATGAGATCGCACATTGTTACTACGCACGTTTCACACTTCCTAGCAAATACTATATGTTTTCAAAATGTGAAGCATAATTTATCACATATTTAACATATGCTATATACAGTAAAGTCTTTATCTCAAAGTCCCATCCTCCAATGATTTTTCCGGATATACCTCGACAAGCCTGTATATGTATAATAAGGATTTTACTTACCACTTAAAATATCGTAAACGGAGTCGTTGATGAACGAAGTGATGTTGATTTCCTGGTTATCTTTGTCGAGAAACTCGTTCATCAAATGATCCGCGCACTCTGCAAAGGTGGTTGAGAACTTCTCGAGGATAGTCAGGTGAAATGCCGGTTGTAGGAACTTCCGGTGCGTTCGCCAAGTCTCAACGTCCCTGGTGATCAACCCTTTTCCGAGGAAATTGTCGAGCAATTTATAGAAAAATACTTTCTGCGTGTGTTTCATGCTGCTGAGAACCACTTGGATGTCTTCTGGCTCCAACAGCATCACATACGGCAGCCCCGTCAACCATATCCTGACGATGCGCCCATAAGATTGATTCTCGCCTCCCAGTCTGTGAAGCACTGAAATGCAAATTTTCGATTTAATAAGTATATATTAAGTATATTTTTTCATCAAGAAATATGTATTTAGTTTTTTTTTTATATTTAGCAACGAGTCGATTAAAGTTAATAATTTTTTATGATATCATATAATTTTGTAAATACTGATCTGTTTTATCTCTTCCCGTAGTATAAGTGTAATTAATTATTGTTCTTAGTTTTTGACCATTCTATATGCAAAAAATCTGACTACAGATTATGTTGATTAATAGATGTCTATTAGTTTGTTAGTACTGTCTTTTTTAGTGTTCCATGAACTTCAACATGTTATTGCACTTTGTGAAGTTATTAAAAATAATATTATTTCCAAAAAAGATTTGTGTAAACCGTTCATTTCTTACAATTGTCTTTGAGGACAGAATTCGCATTCCCCAAAATTGGCACAGTTTTCGGGCCGTTCAAGCGTGAAACGAAATAGACACTCCTAATGTAACTCTTCAGGATGTACAGAACATAAATGCTTGCTATGATGACGAGGTATGCCCACACCCCACCTGGCGTTTGGTCCCACTAATTCATAAAAATAGTTTTAATTAATACCAGAATAATTTTCATTTCACAAAACGCTAACCATTTACAGTACCGGCCAAAAGTTTGGAATCGCTTGCTGATTTTTGTAAAAATCGAATAGAAAAAAATAATACAAAATGTAAAACATTGTACTCTTAAAGTTTTCGACAAATAAATTTTCCTTGGTTACTCCAACGGCGTTCAGTTTTTCTTATAAATATCCTGTTTCTTTGAATTTACGCAGTGATTCCATACTTTTAGCCAATAGTGTATACTATATGACATATTTGTGAGTTTCGTGAGAGCCTAAAGTTTATATTTAATATTAGAAGCAGCAACATTCAAATTGCAAAACAAATTAATTATAATCAAACTGAGAGTGCTGTACTTTCATAACACATATACTCAAAATTCAACACAATGAAAAAAAATTTTTAGCGAATACTAATCTAATTTCTATTGCATATGTAGTTTAATCATTTTCTTCACAAAATAAATATTATCTACAATTCTGGATTTTGTTTAGTAATTTGTAAAAATACATAGAATGTTTGTTTATAAATCATTATATGTATATAAAAATCAAAGTAATTTAATGCACCAAAACATGGTTGTGAACACATTTTAATAAACGCATGATGGAACTTTTTAATAAAGTGACAATTCACGATTCAGTTAATTAACTTTCGTTAATTCCATCTTTATATCAACCCTTTCTTTAGGATACAAAAGAAAGTTCACTTGTTTTCACATCTAACTGATATCGTAAGCGCACGGACGTTTACTCTGTCATTATTGAATCATCATTTCCGTCAAAAAAATTCGTTTTACGGTCATTAGTATGTCTGGACGCCGCCGCGTGTTCTCAAAATAAACATGTAAAGTGATGCTAATACATAACAAATAAACACGACCCGTGTCTACACATTTTGTAAACATTCTACGTTATTGAACTTGTTTAAAAAACGTAAAATCGAACGTGTTTCATTAGCCTAATAAATTCTACGGGGGACATACATTAACTATTCCAACTGGATTCCGTATTAATTGGTTTGTTGATGCGTGCTACTTGAACGCGTACATGCCGATCGAATAATAATGCCTCATAACAAAGGTTCGTTGGCCAAGAATACCTTCGATACTAATAATAACTAGGTTGCGAATTTTTATGCAAAATATATACATATAAACATAATGTGTAGACTGCGGATCTTTATCCAAAATTAATATTTTATATTATTTATATATTATTATTATAATATAATATAATATATGATATATTATTATAAGAAAATAATATATTATTATAAAAATAAATAAAAATTATTTGCATTAATTACGACAAACAGGAGCAAAATGGAAATTCCTCTCTTCGGTTTTTATTTCAATCAGCGGTAACTAATACATTGATGTTCTTCAATTTTTTCAATCTACTCATTTTCACCATAAATGCTTCAACTCCACAGTCTAAATATTGGGATGGAACGAAAGTTCGTAGGATACGAAAATTCAAAGATAAAATTAAGATATTTATTCGCATACAATAACTTGATAAGTCACCTCCAAACGACAAAGTTATAGAACAGAGTGGAAAATATGTTATCGAATAAATTTATGATTTAATACCTTAATTTTATCTTTGAATTTTAATTTAAAACCGCTACGAACTTTCGTTCTAACCCAATATTATTGTGGCTTACATAAACTCGAAACTTCTAAATAATTCGACAATAACCAATAATTAACCGTTTCGTCTTGCACCACTTTTCCATAAAACGACTCGTTCAATGTCACTTACTATTTGCTGTACCGTCAGAACCATTGTCAGCAAGTGTTTGATCAAAATTCGTTCGCACTAAACACCGAAACAGTTTGTCAGAGAATTGTTTAGTGGCCGCGACACAGAACTCTGTCGTGTCCATAGAGATTCAGCCTATTTAAGCGTTTGCTCCCACCAGATAGTTGTGTGAACCACTCAAGATTTGTTCGAAGTCCATAATGAGTATTTCGAATACGTCACACCTTGCCATCGAAGAGGCGCAAGCTCTTTCATCCCCAGGGACGCGCGTTTCCCGGTTTTATTTACGGACGTCTGTTTTATCACTTATCGGAGGAACAACATCAATGGTTATTAATATTTTCAACTGTCGATGCGACAGGTTCCTTGAAGTGGACACATTTATAAATACGTCTGAAAACCATTTCAGAAACGCTTCACCGCTGTCGAGAAACTCACGGATGACTCCTTTTGCGTTCGCTTATCCGGATGTCGAGAAAACAAATTTGTTTAGCAATAATGTTACAAAGCAACGTGTTACCTACTTCGCACCATTCTGTCCACTACGTCTCTATTTTCAGAACAATACTCGCGATGGGTCGTTAACTTATTTCATTTATTCTATTTTCGATGTTGCTGATGAGTTGTTGACGATTTGCAAGTATAGCTGTTATTTTAGTTTACGATGAGAATCACCCCCTCCCCACCCCCGGCAATCAATTTTATTCGAAATCTTGGATGTTGGCATTTTTCCGAACCGGTTCCCACCATACAGAGAATGATTGATGGAGGTCTAGTAAAGTGTTTGGCTCACCTTTAGGAACACCATAGGAATATCATAGCCCCTCGCAACACTGGAACTACAAACGAGAAACCACCGCACGCGGGACTAGAGTGATCGGTTAACTAAACCTTCTTCGACGAATAGTTGTAGTTTATATAGGTGTAACGATGAGTACGAGGCGTCTCACGAAACTCATTAACGAGCAGTTCACAATCGAATCACGTATCGCCGATATGTGCAGGCGTGCTTTATAAAATATCTTCGCCGCTCAGCTTCTGGGAGGTGATCACCAAAGATGATGCTTTTACGCGCATCCTTCCTGCCAGGGTCAGCATCGGAAGAAAGAACCTCGAAAAATTTTGCTCGGTGAATAACTTATCGGACACCCTAATCACTGATTAGACACGCTGATACATTTGTTTCGAAAGGTGCGAGCGAAACGTTTCTCCTCCCTTTCTCTCTCTCTCTTTCCCGCTGAAACACCGCAGTACCTTTGACAGTCTTCGAAAATATGCTTCTTATATTTCATCTTATAGTCGTAATACAATATTTATTAACGTATGAACATACGTAACTGTATAAATATCTCGATCACGTATCAGGCGATTCCTGACATAAAGATGTATCTTAGTAGGTATCTTTCGTACGTCGATTACGGAGTTTAGTTATGAATCACGTCTGCTTACGCGTTCCTCGGTACTTTATCGGCAAGTTGCTGTTAACGGTGATTACTAAACTGCAGATTTTATGCGTTCATTATAGTCCTGAACCAATGCGACTGAATATATACGTAAGAGTTTAATTAACGGTTTAACGAGGTTTCTATTATTACCAAGTCTCGATAGAGATGCGAAAATGCGAAATAATCGACTTCCATTTTCATTTAACTGAAAGATTATTATACACTATACGAAAATAGTATATCTTACTACCCGGTGTTCTTTATTGGGAATTCTTAATGTCGCATATGATATTCTTACAGCGCAGCATCCAAATTTTTTGCATAACGAACAGGTTCATTTGCACATCATCCTTTTTTATTTAATGTCAGCTATGTTTAGACTAAATTTTACATTTTTCCACATACGTATAAAGGAGAGATTGGAGATTTTGCTAGTCAAAAGCGTGAATGCAAAAATGTGTACGCTAACGGGTTTGTTTATCCGACTTTTAATTCTTTGTCTAATGCAAATTGGCCGTGTAATAGACTATCTAGTGGAACGCGTAGAATGCTCCTGCAATCTATCTTGGAAACGTGCCAACTACTTTGCAATTTTTATTTACTTTGTACAGTCGTTTGCATACGACACGCCAGACTCTTGTTAAAGTGAAATTGATACGACACCGAAGATCGGCAAAATATTTTGTATAACTTTTATGCGTCTCTCTGGAACGTTTACGAATTCCTCCGCAAAAAAAGTGCAAAGAAACGAAACAACACGTGAGGCTACTGAAAACAATTTTCGCTGGTACACGAAAATTATTTTTATCGTGCAAATGTATCTCCAAATTTTTATTGTTATGGACCATTTTATGAAAAGTAGAATTAAAGAGTTATTAATTTAGAAATAAAATGACAATTTTATATTCCAATGGTGGAGAGTTGGGCAAGCTCTTCTATGTACTTGTAAGATATATTTAAGAGCTGCATTCATTTGAAAATTATTAAATGATGGCACTGACGAACGTCAACATAGTAGGTTTGAACGTGGTGAATACGTATTTGAAAGTTGTTTTTTCTTTTCCATCGCCCTTAATTCTTGAGAAATTTTATTCACCGTAAGTCATATTTTCAACTATCACCACCTTTTTTGCTTGGTACGTAATAACCATGCATGGGAATATTTTTCACGTAGAATAATTTTATAGACCCTGTAAAATATTATATCTTTTTATAAGATTGTAAACATTTAGACAAATTTGAACAACATTTAAAGAAAACGATATATCTTTAGTTTATATCGAAAACTAAAGGGTTTTAATTTACATTAAAACACAATATTACTAGTAATATATATGTATACAGGGTGTGCAACTTGTTCACCCTCAACAATTTCCAAAGTATGCATTGTATGAAAAAACTTTTTTTAGAAAAGTTGTATGGTTTGGCATAAAAAATATAGCATTCCATTTACAAAAACGAAGTTGACCTTTAAATCTCCGAAACGCTTCCACTTACAAAAAAAAGTATACAAATTACATAATGTATCCCTTCAAACCATACAACTTTTCTAGAAATAATTTTTTCATACAATGCACACTTTGGAAGTTATTGAGAGTGAACAAGTTGCGAGGATCACACCCTGTATAGTTTGTCCAATAGTCTACATATAGTTCTAATTTAAAAAATTATGAAGTTTGATTAGTTTTTGTACTGACTATAGGACAGTTTGAACTCTAAAGGATTTTAAAAGAACGGTTCAACCATTAGAATAACAGGTATCGAAACAATATAAATATGTACACGGTGTACTTATTTCTCTAACAAAGCATTCGTAATTGTTTTGATCTCAACTGTAAGCAGATGGACAATAAACATTTGTTAACACCCCGGCATTCTTTTCGCGTTCTAATACTACTGCAATGATTTAATTGTTCCATTGACTATCGTTCAAAGAAGAGGCCGCTATAAAGGACTGCGCACTCTGGAGTCTCCGGCAAGCCGGAGATACCTGACACCGTTTTGCTAGCGCACACAGAGTTTTTGGAGTCGGAAGGTCAATTAAGAGGGTTCGAGATGCTCGACGAAGAAAGGCACAGCATGACGTCTGCTACCCAAACCCTAGGGGTTACCAAAATCCGAGATGCCTTTGCTAGAGCCTGACAAGTGCTAAGCAAGTATTCTTCACGACTAGTTTTTCTGTCCGGCAAGTGGCGTTGTTTATTTTAAATAGCTATTAACTATAACTTTTTAGAGTTCGTCGTGGTAATAGGTGGGGAATACGGTGTTAAGAAATGTAAACCTTATAACAAACAAAATAATAATTTATTACTATGGTAACGAAAAAAAAAGAATATCATCTGACATTCTGTGCGGTGAAACAATTTGTCAAACAACTCAACTAAACACGGCGGAGGTTCTGAACGTTCTGGTTCTTTGCCGTCTTGAACTCAACTTTGCGTTGACCGATTTTGATGAAATTTTCAGAATACGTTTAATTGATACAGATCTACGAAACGTGTTTTCTACATTTTCAGTACAAGCCCACATAAAAAAGTTGTATTTATAGTAGGTATTTTCTCTACAATTCCGACAAACTGCAATTTTTGAAAAAATTTCTTTTCACATTATGTAGTAAACTACATATAATTACTCTAACTTCTCAAACAAGATCAAATCGTATGGTCCAATATTTAAAAAGTTATGGTCTTTTTAAGAGTGTCCGAATATTGAAAGAGTGTCCGGAGTCACTGTATCTGAAATAATTTTTTATATCATACAATATTTTTAAAACAGTTCCAAGTACCCAATATTTTAAATTTTTGAGGCTGCGTGAATTAAAAATCGGAATTACATAGATTTTTTTAAAATTTTTTCACACTTGAACCGGTGGTTAAACTCGTTAAGAAATTACATTTGCGTATGAAATGATAAATTATTTAAGAATAATTTTATATGTATAATTTACGTAGAACATAAGGATGTGTGATGCTGTTTCACCAAGTGGCAGGAACGTTTCCTATCTCCATGATGTTGTAGAAGAGAGATAACGACAGTTTACGTAAGGAGCTGTGGAGCTTCCTCCTGCAACCTTTTTTTTGTGCCATGCACAGCAGTGATGCCAGAATCGTGGACCGTGGGCTTTTTCCCCTCCGCTCGCTGAGCTGACTCGACCTCCCACTCTGACGCACCGTCGTCGCGTGTAGCGCGCGTGCAATCGAACAGGCACTCACACGGACAGACTAGAGATACGTTCGTGTGTAGCGCGTGCGCAGTAGAAGCAACGTGGCGACAACGGTGCGTCAGAGTGGGGGGTCGAGTCGGCTCAGCGAGCGGAGGGGAAAAAGCCCACGGTCCACGATTCTGGCATCACTGATGCACAGCAGGGACTCTCGACCCGCCCTCGAAAAGCCGTGTCGAAATTCGAGCTGAAAACTCGGACCCTACGAAGACCAAGTATCGGTAAGAAAACTTGCCGGATAGCCCTGTGGGCACGCAAGATTCAAAACAGCATGACTATATTTAAAGCCTGACAGGCAAAACTCCAGTGTGCGCAGTCTTTTGATCACAAAAATTAAAACTTTTTTGTCCAGACCTCAGAACCTAAGACTATATATATAATATATAATATCATAATAAACAGATGTATACTTATAGACTCGGCATAGGTATATTCTGGTATAGGATATGCATATAGGACGCAGTTTTCCAAGATAACGGAGTATCTGGTGCCCACAAGTCACATCGCTAGATAATTCAAAATGGTGTAGTGTACAGTAGTGTATATGAGACAAAGCGCGTATAACGATAGAAGCAGGTAGAAGCGTTACAAGTGACGAGCAAAGAAAAGCATTTACGCATATAAAAGCGAGGTATACAAGTATATTTGTACATTATTTCGTAAAAATTGGGAAAATGGTGCAAACTTGTTGCATAAAGAATTGTAAGGAACGACAAAACCGTAGTACAAATATATCTTTTCACAAGTAAGTATTTAATACTTAATATCGCATAACCTATAACAAGTACAATGCAATGTATTTACGTCAGACGAAATTCTTTGTAGTAAATGTAAAAAAATTTATTTATAGATTTCCGAAAGATCCAGAATTTAGAGAAAACTGGATAAAAGCAATTAATTGTAAAAATTTTGAGCCCTCTGCTTATGCAAGAGTTTGTTCTAAACATTTTGGAAGTGATTGCTTTGTTGGAAATGCTTGGAGTTCCAAGCGTAACTTAAGATACAATGCGGTACCTTGTGTATCAGAAGTACCTGAAGGACCACGAATGCAAGCAATAGAAGTAGTGAACGTCCCATGTATTAAAACAGAAAATGAAAGTACAAGGTATAAATCTCTTTATAATCAATACTTGAACTTAGTCTGCAATATGTTAAATTTGTATAATTTCCATATAATTTAATTTCAGCTTAAATAATGAATTTGCCGATGAAGATGATAGTTTAGAATCTACTGCTGGTACTGATGAAGACAATGCATCAATTCACAAGAAACCTTTAAAAAAAAAGAGAACAGCTTACATTGGTGATTTTCTTAATTCCAATATGATAACTGACCAAGAGAAGCATGTACATATCATTGAAAGAACTTTGGCAAAAAAGAACAAGCAAATTAAAACATTACAACAAGCAAACAGAAGATTGCTTAAAAAAGTTAAAGATTTACATGAATTATTACGTAAGAGAAGCATGGATGTATCATTGAAACAACTTTAGCAAACAAGAATAAGCAAATTAAAACATTGCAAACAAACAGAAGACTGCTTTAATTGCAAGCCATAATAGGATAAGAACTAAACTCACAAGAACTATTTTGTTTTATAACCAATAATTAGGAATAAGTATTTATTGTATTATATGTATTATCTGTAAATAAATATTATTAATATTATTATTATTGTTTTATATTATATGCATTACATTATATATAATATATGTATTGTGTTCGATATATTATATAAATTTTATTTATATTATGATATTTTCGCTAAAAGTTTCGCCTCTACCTAATTTATTCGTGTTAATATAAAAATCAAATGAACCAGCTTGAATAATATATTTTGTTCTGAGGGAAGGTGACATTGCAAAATGTTATGGAAGGAAATAGATTTGAAATAATCATGAATATTGATTTACAAGATCTTTATTGAAAATCTCTCAATACGTTCGTTCTTACATCTAGCATGTCTTACATTCTAGTATACAATATTAACGCAAAATTCTAAGTGTGCAGCTATTAGCGCGATATTATCCACTATTTGTAAGATACTAGAAGTTCTTACAAATAGAGGATAATACCGATTGCCCAGGTCTCACCACGAGGAGGTTACTGCACAAGAGACCCAGAAAGGGAGACTGAACGAATTCAATATTCCTTCTGGCTCCCTTTCCTAATAACGACGAACTTATATTAACGCAGCTTGTCGAGTAATTATTGCGGAGCAAAAGGTGTGAATCGGAGAAGAAGTCTCCGATCCACGGAGGACCAAAGGCGAAGCAGGAGGCTCTGATTCTTTCAAAGAGAGAAACAAGAACGAACCAGAGCAGAGGGCTCTGATTCGAGGGTGACGCGACGCGTACAATGCTTGCAGCCCAACTCCAGCCAGCACCGATACCCGAAGTGTCCTCACCAAGAGCGATGGCCAAGAGACGTGTTCAAACGGTATCCCATTTCTCCAGCAATCACCTGCCACCTCCGGTGAACGTGGGTGGGATTACAAAAAGAGAAGATTTTACACTATGCAGTGTTACACGATGAAGACTATCTCTCAACCACCAACTCTCAATGTATCTACTCCGAATACCGGTACCAACTGGTCAGGTACATACAAGCAAGTTCCGACAGAGCAGAAGGCTGCGTCGAAGTCAAAAAAACGAGCCGAGCAAAGTGAAGTTACGGCAATAATTACTCGACATATTTACAACGATGATAAATAAAATAATGCATTAATAACTAACGCACGCACGCATGCGAGCCGAGCAATTATTGTTGCAAAAAATCTAAATCGCACAAGAGGGAAGAATCAAAACAGAAGGCCTTGATTCTCAAAAAAAAAACATGAACCAGAGCCTTCTGCTGGGTGACGCTAAGAAAATAATTGCTCGGCGAATCGAACTATACTAAAACTACGCCGCGGTCTTCTTCGATGTCCTGGTCCTGGTCCTTGATGTCCTCGTCCTTGGTAGGTCCTCTTCGCCGGCTGTTGAATCCTAAAAGCTGAAACAGACTAAAATAATAATTAGACACAATAAATAACCCCGCACACGAGTGCGAACAAAACAAAATCCCGCACACAAGTGCAAAGGCTAACCCCCAGCTTTACAAGTGATTTACCAGTGATGTACAAGTGAAATACAAGTGATTTACAAGTGATTTACCAGCGATTTACCAGTGATATACAAATGAGTTACATGTGATTTACATGTGATTTACGTGTGATTTACATGTGATTTACAAGTGATTTACAAGTGACTGACAAGTGATTTTTTTTTTACCAGTGATTTACCAGTGATTTACAAGTAATTTACCAGTGATGTACAAGTGAAATACAAGTGATTTACACGTGATTTACGTGTGATTTACGTGTGATGTACGTGTGATTTACGTGTGATTTACGTGTGATGTACATGTGATGTACAAGTGATTTACAAGTGATTTCACAAGTGACTGACAAGTGATTTACAAGTGATTTACAAGTGACTGACCACCCGGCTGAACAGTGATTGAACTGACTAGAGGCTGATCACTAGTCATCCTCCTAGCCCACTTTCAGCAATGGTAAGTTAGACAATTCTTTGTTTTAATTGTGAGTGTTATTCGCTTTATAAAGCGCACAGGGTGGGTCATGGGTTCTACAATACTTTTGTTGATTACACTTGGCCCACCTTCATTAATTTTCTCCGTCAACTGTTAATTCAACGTACACCGCGTCTATTATTATCTCTGATATCGTAATTGAAATTTCCATCGAAACTTTCAGTCTTCAGTCTTCTCCAAATGTATATTTCTGATTTAAAATTGGTATTCCTCCGGTCGGAGGTCCCTCAGGGGACCTGATTCGCCATTTGTCTTCCGCGGATCGGAAACTTCTTCTCCGATTCACACCTTCTGCTCCGCAATAATTTCTCGACATGCTGCGTTAATATAAGTTCGTCGTTATTAGGAAAGGGAGCCAGAAGGAATATTGAATTCGTTCTGACTCCCTTTCCGGGTCTCTTGTGCAGCAACCTCCTCGTGGTGAAGACCTGGGCAATCGGTATTATCCTCTATTTGTTAGAACTTCTAGTATCTTACAAATAGTGGATAATATCGAGCTAATAGCTGCACATTTAGAATTTCCGATAACTTTGTATTGTAGGATTTAAGACCTGCTAAATATAAATACTTGTATATTGAAAGATTTTCAGTAAAGATCTTGAAAATCAATTTCAATGACTATTTCAAATATATTTCCATTTTGCAGTATCACCTTCCCTCAAAACCAAATATATTATTCAAGCTGGTTCATTCGATTTTTGAATTAACGCGAATAAGATTACTTCGAGCTACTATTGTTCTGTCACTTTTCACAAGTGCTCCTATACAAATATTTACGAAATCATGCATAAATATACTTGTATACCTCGTATTCTATCGCTATACATTTTTAATTATCTTATGACTTGTGGTCACCAGATATTGCGTTATCTTGGAACACTGCGTCCTATGCATATCCTATACAATATCCTATACCACAGCCTACTCATGCCCATCTGTGCCTATACCTATGCCGGGTCTATAAGTACATATATTATATATGGTCTAAGTCTAAGCCATAAGGCTTATGTAAATCCAGTAAATCTAAGTTAGTCATTGTCTATGATTTCGCCAGATCTCTAGATTCTAGACTTCTATCAACCTCTATCAACCTCTACTCTATATAGTATTTTGCTCTCCTTCGTCCGCAATCGTGTTTATTCGAATTAACCTATAAATCTTATAAATACATAAATAAATAGTATTCACACAAAATATAATTAACAATGGGGAAAACGTCGAAAGACAAACGGGATATATATTATCGTCGAGCGAAGGAAGAGGGTTGGAGAGCAAGAAGTGCATTTAAATTACTCCAAATAGACAACGAATGTCACATATTAGATGGTTTGTATTTTTAATTAGAATAACGATCCAGTAAATATTTATGAATTTAAAGTCAATGACTTTCTAATTTTATTTCTTTTCGTAGGAGTGAACAAAGCAGTAGATTTGTGTGCAGCACCTGGCAGTTGGAGTCAGGTGTTATCGCGTAGATTAAAGTGAGTGTATTAAAGGGTTCAAGACTACTGAATTTCTGAATGCTGCAAATTGTACTTAATTCTTTATGTAGCAATTGACATTCTTCACTGACTGATACTTAATGTATTTCTAAATATACAGTGAGAATTATAAGAAAGCTTTGGAGAATGGAGATGCGAAAATTCCAAAAATTGTTGCTGTCGACTTACAAGCAATGGCTCCCCTGGAAGGAGTTATACAAATACAAGGCGATATTACCAATACTAATACAGCAGAGGAAATTATTGCACATTTCGACAATGAACAGGCTGATTTGGTAGTGTGTGATGGAGCACCCGATGGTAATTTATAATACCAATGCCTAGAGAACAGTAAATTTATAAATGGTTGAGCAAAGGCTACACAATTTTAATAATTAACCATAGTTACAGGCCTTCATGACATGGACATTTACATTCAATCACAACTGCTGCTAGCTGCTCTAAATATTACATCTCATATACTCCGGAAAGGAGGCACATTTGTAGCAAAAATATTTAGAGCCAAAGATGTTTCGTTACTTTACTCTCAGTTAAAAATATTTTTCCCATATGTTTACTGTACAAAACCTAGCAGTTCGCGGAATTCAAGCATAGAAGCTTTCGTAGTGTGCAAAGATTATTCACCCCCCGAAGGTTATAAACCTCATATGCTAAATCCTCTTTTGACTCACAAACCATGTGATTTTAATGAGCTGACAGGGGTCAATAGGGTTGTTGTACCGTTTATCGTTTGCGGTGACCTTAATCAGCCGGATTCCGACACCTGTTATCCTCTAGACGTAAGATACCTACATATACGTATAATGTAAATATAATTTTTCCACGGTATAAAAGTTTTGTAAAATCTATATGTGATTCATTCCAGTACGGCGACAAGGAGTACGAGTACCATGAACCAATACAGATGCCAATCGCGCCCCCATATGAACAAGCGTTATCGTTATTAGAAAACAGAGACACTGATTTCAGGAAGCCTGATGTTAGTGTTGTAATAGAGAATATAAACTCGATGTCTATTTCAGATTTTAAGAAACTAGCAAAGCAAAAACGAAAAGAAACAAATGAAAAAGTGGTACATCCAGATAGTCAAAAAACTAATAATAAAGACACATTAAATGTCACCGAACTGGTATCAAAATAAAATTGAAGATATCATTGTTTTTTGTAAATATATTACTATTTTCACATTTCTGGTCATCATTTTACACCTTTCCTTTTACAAATATAATGAATAATTTTTTCAGGCATTTGTAATTAATAATTTTTATTTTTGTTTATTCGATATATTAATCGATTTCAAATTCTGCCTTTGAAAAGTAGATGTAATGGCTTATTCGGAAACATATCTATGGTGTTCTGCTGGCAGGTGTGCTGTCCAATTCGAAGCAGAATCAGAACATTTTGCTTACTGAGCCATTATATCTGCTGGTACGGTGTGCTGTCACTGCTGTCCAATTCAGAACAGATGAAGAGCACACTCTGCTTCAAGTTAAAAGTCACTTCAAATGTCGTTCTGACACCATAATGCCCGCCTTCAGCTCGCATCGTACGAATGCAGGCTATAAAGATCGCGAATGTAAATATTTTTACGTATATATTCATTTTATAATATAATATACATGTACATATAATTATTTTTATATACGTAAATATTTCATAAATATGTATGTAAATACTATTCTCACCAACGCTGTATCAGAAGAAAGATCATCAACGAATCATCGCTCAGCTAAGAACAACCATATTTTATTGGTTAATGGAAAAGCAGCTCATGTTCTTTGATAAGTCAGATCTGTTTTGCAAGTCTAAGAGCAAGGCTTCATATTCTTTTTTAAATGCAATTTGAAATTGAATTGAGCGGTAGTCATGTGACTTTCCCTAGAATACCCTAGAAATCTGGCCGAAATTTGGGTTTGCGAGATTAGATTTTTCGTCCTTATACGAGCAGATTTTGGGCTGAATGAGGGCTCAATCTAAAGAGGAAGGTTCAGCGCATAGTGCCCTGCTTATGGTGTAACAAGATTATGTTGACATCTAATAATATGAGTCTGCAAAGTAGGGAAAAAAGTCGAGAAAACAACCGCAGAGTCCAATGTATTTTTCTGTCACAAAACGAATTTTTTGACTGCTATCATAAGCAGGGCACTATGCGCTGAACCTTCCTCTATCAAACAAGCCTTTATGCAGCTCAAAATTTGCTCGTATAAGGACGAAAAATCTAATCCCGCAAACCTAAATTTCGGCCAGATTTCTAGGGTATTCTAGGGAAAGTCACGTGACTACCGTTCCCTCTTAATCTGAACCAGCCCTAAAGTTTCTAGTTCCACCACCTGACGACTGTCGTTAGAGTAACATAATGTGGCGGTTGATTTAAATTTTTTGTTTTGAAAGAAAAGGAAACGTTTCGTTATGGACATGCTATTGGACTCATCAATAAGGTATACAGCAGACCCTGCTTTAAAAAACGCTGAATTTGTCTGTGTAATAGTTTCTATTATATCTATAGCCAGAGAGTACCCTCTCTGCTGTAAGTTATAACATAAATTCGATTGGTAGCAAAAATTTAGTTATGACTCATTGCAAATACAGACAACTGTAATTAAATAAAATCTACTTATAGTTGATCGATTGTAATTCTCTACATACTTTATTGTTAACGAAAGAAGTCTTTCAAGATAACCGAACGAATTTATGTTACGACCCAATACTATATAGTATATTTCTATTATGTAATAGCTTTATACTTTTTCTATTATCTTTATTTACATGCATAAACAAATATTTATTTTACCTTCTTGTGAACACCGTCACGATAGGAATCAGTGGTGAGATATTGTGGTTACGACGCGCGTGCGTGTCCAAAAGCAATAACGTATTCATGGGTCTGTTCCGTTTCAGGATCGCATTCAATGTGATGCGCATATTGATATGCGCATGATGCGTGATGATGCGCGCTTGGAAACGGAACACTTTTCCATACATTTGATGCGAATCAAAAATGGCTGCTCACATGTCTGTCCATCTTCACAAATTGTGCTTTGTTTCACAATTAGGGATGGCGTGAACTACTACTTTTGAACATCTAAACAAAATACGTTTCTCAAACTATCATTTGCATTTCCTATAGTTGTTAAGTAATACAAATTGGTATTTTTACCAATACGTTCATTTTTCAAAATCATATAACAAATTTTGTTGAAACCACACAATATCTTATCACTGATAGGTAGGAATCACTGGTAACATAAGTGACGTCTTGTGGGAACATTTATGCTTTGTTCACTGATATAGAGAAATTGAAGGTATATACACACGTAATTCTAGTAACTTCTACATCTAATTTTTTAATAGCATTGCAGGTACAACTGTGCTTTACAGAATGAAAAAACGTCTTGTGCTTCAATATTTACAAATGTTTTAGTCTTGAATAATAATAAATTTGCACGCTAAATTCTATATCCCACTTGATCCCGCTCAATCTAGAGACTAATTAATTCGAACATTTGCTACATAGTGTCGCTGTGATTAACAGAGCGCATGCCTCGAACGAATGCAACGAATAACGTGAAATTGACAGACATTCAGCCGTTCAGCATTGATTGTGATTTCGACTGGTCGAAAGAAACAATTGCGTTGTTATTGCATAATGTGAGTAAACACGAAAATTTTTGCAAATTGATCTGAAACTTCGAATAAATCGTAGTAAATTGGCAGATGTTTCGAAGATTTCTATTGATATATTGAAAAACCGTGTGTAATTTGAATATTATAACGTGAGTACATGTTTTCGAGTCATCCACTGCATGTTTCTGTTTGTTTGACAGATTAACGACGTGAATAAGTGGTAAAACGTAAAGATGATGCTCGCGAGGGTGTGTAGAGCTGGTACTTTACCAACTCTATCTGTTATTTTGAAAAATCCTATCGCCTCGAAGCCACTTATCCCGAGGATCCAAACTTCGAGATTGTTCGCCAGCGATGGACGTAGTGCTTATACTAGATCTGCTCGCAGATCTGCTACTATTAAGGAACAAATAATGGCTCCTGCAGGAGAAACAGGTATTTACAAATTTTCATTCAAAACTGACAAATGAATGTTTCGCATAACATGATGCAATAATGGGGCTATGAATACGTGCACAGTAATGTATATAGTCACACGACAACTTAGCATATTATTATTTATTACAAAAATTGTTTATTGAAGCAACTGATATGTATATTAAGCTCAACAAACATTTGTAATGGAACTCAAAACATAATGTCACTATTACCCATTCTACATACTATATGTATAACAAGTTGACTATGTTAGTATGTCATTGTCCATGCTCTTTCCGACTTAATCTGATATACATATATAAATCAGATGATTGACAATGTAAATAAGACTAAAAATTATATTAAAGCATTAATAGCAATTAACGTTTTTGTTATTATTATTATTTATTATTTATTAGTTATTATTGAACATTTACAGCCTTCAATATTGGAAAGGGTGCTGTGGCTGGTGGAACTGTAGTAGGTCTAGGTGCTTTATGTTATTACGGGTTGGGTCTTTCCTCATCTACAGGTGCCATAGATCAAGCAGCGTATGTTCATTATCTAACAGTATTATTATAATGCTGTTTTATAGAGGTGTGTGTGAACTTGAAAATGTTTAGTCAAGAATTTTATTCAAGATAGAAACGGGTTTTCGATTTTTGAGTTCTCACATACCACTACTATTTTACTATAGCTATACCCTCGAGGCAAATTTAAATTATTATATAATTTTTCATAGGTTGTGGCCCCAATATGTGAAAGATAGAATTAAAGATACATACGCATATTTTGGCGCATCTATAGCAGCCAGTGCAGCATCTGCTGCTGTTTGTTTAAGATCACCAACTATAATGAATATGGTCATGCGTCAAGGATGGGGAGCTTTGATTGTTACCATGGCAGCTATGGTTGGCAGTGGAATGTTAGTTCATAGTATTCCTTACCAGGAAGGGTTTGGAGTAAAACAAATGGCATGGCTAGCTCACACTGGTATTGTTGGCGCAGTTCTTGCGCCTTTATACTTGTTTGGTGGTCCTTTGGTACTTAGAGCAGCATGGTATACTGCTGGAGCAGTTGGTGGTTTGTCAACGGTAGCTGTTTGTGCTCCAAGCGAAAAGTTTTTGAACATGGGAGGACCATTAGCACTCGGCCTAGGAGTAGTGTTTGCAAGCTCAGTGGGTACAATGTTTTTGCCTCCAACCACAGCTCTTGGATCTGGTTTACACTCAATGGCTTTATATGGTGGTTTAATCCTGTTCTCCATGTTCCTTCTGTATGATACACAGAAAATTGTTAAACGAGCAGAGATGCATCCAAAGTATGGATTTGATGGAAAACAATATGATCCAGTCAACAAGTACGTAATTTTTTTTTTAAATTCTGTGTATCTATACGTTAATACGATATATTAATATGAACCTATGTTTTAGTGCCATCTCTATTTATATGGACACAATAAACATTTTCACAAGGATCCTCATGATACTGGCTGGTGGAGGCAATAGGCGAAAGTAAAATTGTAAATATTACTTGATCAGAATGACACCAAATCGAGAAATCCTAGTTTACCGTTGCATGGAAGGTGCGATGGTGTTACTAATGTGTAACAATATGCTGAATAAATAAGTTTCTTGATAATGACATATTTTATATTATAGTCGATAGATAATATGATGTAAATTATTGATTTATTTCAAATAAAGTATAAAAATTAAAACTGTCATATCTATAAAAAGTAAGAAAACTATTATACAGTAACCTTCCTGAATTTTCAAACAAAAACAACGAATTAATATTTCAACTATTAGCGTTAAAATTAAATGCACTTTATTGTCGTTTCTCAAGCATACTGTTTGAGAACAAAGTAAGACACGGCTGCTAAGGTAATTGTAGGTATTTTACAAATTTAAACTAACGACTTAATTCTAAATTGAGGTACAGTGAAAGAGTTCGTTGACGCGGTGCACGTGGTATGGATGGTGTCGTGATAAACGGATAAAGCTAACGGATGTGCTTATTTGTAACTTAAGTACGTTGTTTTAGATTCCGAGATGCATCGTAAATTTTATATATTAAGTATTAAAGAAATATATTCAGTTCACTTGATTCCACGAACTTCGAACTATGTATGTATGATACAAATGTTCCTTAAATGACTTTATAACAAGTGTTACTAAACTATAGATGTAATTACATCAGTGTATATACGCAATTCGTATGTATATGCACAATGGGGATGTTAACCCTTTCAAATTAAACTTAAATTCTCTCCTAAAAAAATAAATTTTTTATTTAAATAAAAGGATGAACAGGCAGGAAATATCGAGGCATATAAATTAATATTATAAAAAGTATTCGAAGTGTTCGAACGTTTCATTTGTAAGCGATAACAATTTTTTACACAAATGTTTAAATAAGTAACTGCCTCTGAAACTGAAAGGGTTAAAAGTATGTGTGATAAATCAATGATTTTGAATGATCGGAAGAGGATTTTTGAAAGATTGTTTCATTCTCTTATTGCCTATTATATTACTGATACGTATTTTATTTGATATATTTTCATTGACAGAAAAGTACGTTCGTTCATTGTTCGAATTAAAAAAAAAAACATTTGATTTATTATTAATGATTTGTTTTGACGTCGATGGAATTAATTTTAAAGTTGATAGTATCGTAGTTCGCATTACACTTGGTATCAGCAAGTACATTTAGGCATTAAGAGTTTACAGAATCTACACGTTCGACTCTGATTTCGGCGCTGATGACGAAGAGGAATGCCTCCTAAGATAGCCAGCAAACAGCTGCCTCGCTTGATTGAGCACTCGCAGAACGTTGTGTCGTCTGACCATTTTATCAAAATGCATGGCCATTTCGTTATAATCCATTTGATTACGCATGACAAAGTCTCTGTGTTGAAGCAGAAGTGTAATGCACAGGAACATAAGGAAGGGATTGCCACCGCCAAATTCATTGGGTGGCGGTAAAGAACTTTCTCCTAGCTGATCTTCGTTCGTACCAGCTGGTATAAGATTCATGAGTTCTGTAGCTTCTTCACAGTGTTCTTGTACCGGTTGCTTAGTTGGACTTTCGGGTATAGCTGCACTTTGATGCCAACTTTCTGTTTCTTCGCTATCTGATGCCGATTCAGACCTGCATTATACGTATACATACACGGTAAGTAATCTTACTTCTAGCGATATCAGTTTCAGGGTTTACAAGAAGTAATTTATACCTAGTAGTACGTTTTAATAGTCTAATAGGAGTAACAGATTTAACACCATTTTGGTCCTCCAATATCTCTCCGTCGTATTCAAGTTCTGCTTGTTCATCCGGAGTAGCTGGATGGGCTTTAGGCTGTAGTGTATGAAGAGGATTTTCCCAAACGAAAACGTCTGCGGCTGGACTACACCTTGCTAGTTCCGTGTCTGTTTCATTTTCAACAAGTTCACTTTCTCGTTTCGAAAGAACGCAATCGCATTGTTGATCGCTGGGCGGCGATGGTCCAAAGACTTGTCGATCCAGTGATTCTAATTCCAGTCTTAATTCTCTAGTCATCGAAGTAGTCATTGGAAAGAAATCTGTAGGATCGTCTGGGGAACTAGGCTCATCTTTTAATACCCTTATAACTCCGCTTTCACTTGAAACGCGTCTAGAAAACAGATCATTTCTAATGTTGTGAAATAAAATAATATCTTATACGAGATTTCATAAAAACACATTTTATAATAAACAGCCTTAACTCTTATACGCTCCACAAATATAGTTACACAAAAGATGGTTGAGATATACAATTTATGATTATGATATTTCATACATTGTTACTGTATACTTTAATTCAACAAATTGTACTTTACTAATTATTTATAATAAATCGGTACAATCAGAGGGAAATTAAATATTTTACGTTTTCTACAAATAGAAAATGTGAGAATTTTTTTACAAAGAGCGTAAAAGGGTTAACAAAAAATATTCAATGAATAAACTAACCGTAATTCTGGCTCAGTATCGCTTGGCGTTACTTTACTACGATTAAGGCTTGTAAAATTCAAAAATTCGTTCAGATTTTTTACCACGCGTGCGCATTTTTTCTCAGTTTCAGTTTGCTCGTTAATTTTATTTTGTTCTTTACTTGGTAAAGACAATCTCTCTTTCAGTTCCAGTAAGTTTACGCGTTTAGATTTGCCAGGTAGCGATCCTGTACTTAGGCACTTTTCCGTAGATTCAGTATTTCTTCGATTTTTTGCAGTTGTTAAATCATTTTCGGGTTCAGAGAATGTTTCGTAAGGAGAACTCGATCTACAAATAACGATTTTCATTTCATATCGTCTGTATGCATTTTCATTTTATAACAATAGTTTATCAGATATTTCATATAGAAATCGATCTATGTAAAAAAAATGTGCAATCTGATTTAAAATTTAAAAAAAAATGTAAATGACCTTGGAATTCTTAAAGATCCTTCACCTAAAAAAAAAATTATTACAACTAGATTATGACTCTACATACTATAAAACTCTTATTGGAGGAATTTTAGTAAAAGAGTGCTATTTGTACTTGAATATTCTGTAATAGGAAATATGCAAGTTAAACGCAACAATATACATATACGTTCCTGGTATATGACAGGGCAGGGAACGCGCACGTGTGTAAATAATGTGACATGCCTTTCTAACGGCTAATTATCGAACGCGTTTTCTGTGTGTACCTTTTTGTATCTCCATTGGTTTCTGTTGAAGGTTGTATGGACTCCTCGGTATTCAATGTTTTTCTTTTTCCTGTCGCGGCAATGCTTGCGGAAGAACTTTGTCGTCTAATAGCGCAGACTTTTGTATATGCATTTTCACGAATATGTTTTACGTTTGGACTTGGTGGTGGTGAAGGCGGAGGAAAGGGTACTTCAGCGAGACTAAGTTCTCCATTTGGTGGCGAAGCTGGTAATGCGGCCCACAGAACCTCGAGCATCCTTAACGCATCATCCAAAGCAAATTCCCGCTTCATTTCCAGTAAAAGCCATCGGTAGCAAAACAAGAGATCATCTGCTTGATGAGATTTCAGATATATGTAGAAGTTGGGATCGTAGTGCTGTAAACCTAAAAAGAATATAAATTATGTAAGACATCCTGTGTAATAAGATTCCTCACTTTTTAACAAAGTCTCTTCTTAATTTATTACTCAACGTACTCATTATACTTAACTTATTACTCAATATTTTGAAAAATAGCTTGGATAATACACAATTAGTAACATGTTCTACCCAGGCATACAATTTAATTTTATAGAACAGTGGTTGACATAAAACCTTACAATTTTATTGGTCAAATAGTTGGTTATTATTAAACACTTTATTTCTTAATAATTTCTGCTGAGTGCAGCTCATTATTATCTATTATTGGAAACTTAGGAGTTGATACAAATGTGATACATAAATATAGCAGTTCTATGTCCCAAATTGATAGTTACTAAAAGTAAGTGACAGTGACCAATACGTGTAACCCTTTTTAGTTAGTAAGGGAAGTATGAGTGCCTTTTTTCTGCGTGTCCTGTGCACGAAACCGCCCATAACATTGGGAGTAATCACTAGACTGTGGATTTTTATGCAAAATAAAAATTGTCTGCATTCATATTTCAAGCTACAGGAGTTACATAGAGATTTATTTCTTTCCTCAATAATTTTAGTAAGTTGAAAATAATGCCAAAATCTGTTCAAATTTGTTTAATATGTCTTCTCGTTTGCATTTGGTCTACTCATTTTTCTTATAAATGCATAAAATCCGCAGTCTCCTAATCATAAACTGTGCTAACTCCCAAGCTCTCAACAATATTTGGCATAGACAACTCACGATGAAATATAATTGTTATACAGTAAAACGAGTTAGGTCTGGGTTAGGCAATAAAATTCTTTTATTAAGTTAATAAAAGAAGGTTTGTTTAAACTTAAATTTCTCATATGAGTATTGTATAACTATTACAATAATGTATTAAAAAATCAAAAGCTCGTATAAAATTTAAATGACAAGTTAGTATTATTCCTTTAAACTAAAAGCTATACTCCTACAGATTTGAATTCAAGCGACATTATTGTGCTGTATATAAATATGTATTAATTATACTAATATTATACCTTCGGCTAAATGAGCAAATTTGGTGGTCATAGCAATTCCGTCAAGCATAAAGTTATCCTTTAATCTCCTCATCAGAGCACACAAACATATGTATGCTTGCGCTTCGTCTCTCATTGTAACGAGAAGCGGCGAAGCTAAATCGCTCATGCCTTGACAATAACTGACACTTGGATGATTCAAAGCATACGTAGTTAGAATGTTAAATAGACTGGCCGTGTTTTGGTTATCGTCGGATCCACCGTAAAACTTGTGATGTCTATCAGTCCTCAAAACGTCTTTACGCACCATACTCGTCACGTAGCCAAGGTCTCCGACATTCTGTCCTTTTTGAACTAGAGATTTCCACCTTTCCCGAAGATTTTGATACTCTTGCGACTTTTTCTTCATATAGTCCATTCTTTCGCGCCCCGACATGCCTTCAGGGTACACGTTTAGAATATGCTTCCAAACCACTTTGCGCAAACTGGGCTCAATTCCGCCAAAGTATATCACGGCCCGTAACTCCTTTGGATGTATCACCTGACCGATAGGATCCAAAAATCGCCTAAATTCTGCGTCTGTTAGCGGCTGCCGCGGTGGCTGTATAGTTTGCTGATGCGAATCCTCACCCAAGTTACCTAGAGCACGCTGAACCATATTCAGTGTTCTCTCCATCTGTAAAATTATTACGTTCATCCAATGATCCAATGATACACTGGACCAATCCAATGATAAAACTGGTTTGTTCCTAAGAACTTTCTTATGAAACTTCTACCAACATATTTGTGACACTTTTCTGATTAAAACGACACCAAACATGACACGATTTGCGTCACATTTGTTTAATTCACGATACAGTGGAACCTCGATGATACCAACTAATGAATGGGGCACGCGTGTTTGTACTACTACTATACATATTGCATACTACTCTCTTTCACTGTTGTTAATACTAACTCTTTCAAGTATTGGCATCATATTCTACATCAATTGCTAAAGATGTTTTCTAGAAAAGTGTGAAAACGTATGAATAACGATGGTGCGAATTTAGTTCACGTATTCTCAATTTCGGACCATGTTTGGTTTCGAAAATATAAAGCATTTTAAACTAACTATGCAACTCATGAATAATTGAAAATTTGCTCATTAGGTTAAAGCAACGTGTTGCTATCACTACTGTAAGGCACGTGTAAAGTTAGCACTTTGGAACAAGATAAGTAGCCACCTAACGTGATACACAATCGCAGTAAACCAAGAAAGTAATACTACTCGCCTTATTCATTATGAGACCAGGTAACTTGGGTGTCCTGTATGGAAACCCAGTTTCCTGCCGCGTCGACACTTCCTGAGCATTCTGCTCCCAGTAGCACTCGCAATCACCCGTTTCCCCGAATGGTTTCAAGTTGACTTGAAGATACAAATACGGTTCGGATGCGCTGAAACAATCGACTTTCGGTCAATCGTAACAAATCTTATCGTACAATACCGAGTTCCGTCAGATTTATCTGAGTATTACCTAATGAATGCCGCATCCAAATCCCAGTCGGAAAGTAGGAACAAGTATGTTTCTGATCCGTAATCGTCTATTGCTCGATACGAAACGGTGAACTCACTGCAAAAAACAAATATTAGGCTTTCGACCAACATCAAACATCTCTAAACCCGTATACGTTAATTGAAATAAATTAGTCGTGATACCTACATATGACCTACATATGTATATGAAAGATTTCTTCGATTTCACATAACACAAAATCAAACTTACTATATGGTCTAAAAAGCGTGGTCTAAACGTTGCAATATAAAATTATAATTTTAAGAATTTAAAAAAAAAACTTTTTCTTTTAAATGACATTCGGTATTTACTTGCCATTGTACGCGACGTCAAGACGAATTAAATGACTTACCATGCTATGACCTTGAAGTGACCTTGAAATGAGAAATGGTCAAGAATTTATTAAAAGATAGTATAAAAAGTAAAACGATATTGTTTTTGTATTGACTTGTCCATTTAGTTTCAAAATTACTTCATTTTCATTATGAAAAGAATTACTTCGAATCGAAAACTATAGATTGTCTTGTCGTTGCCTACAATGCTATGCTAATGTTTAGGCCAGTCTGTATATAAAGGCTTATAGATTTTCCTTTTAAATATTCATTTTTCAGAAGTTGTTTTAGTTGTTCGTTATCTTATTAAACTAACGATCATCAATGAATAAAATTCGTAATTAAAAAACATAAATAATTTATATTCGGAGCGGTCTCATCGATGAAGGTTAATTGCAGTACTTCTAACGATATGGTTAATAATAGTATTGTTTTACCCTTTGATGTCGAACGCTTTGATGAGTATACTCTGAAGTACTTCGATGGATGTTATCTGCGGGTCCACGCTGAATTTCCGGTATTCGGGTTGATGTCTGGTCTCACATTTCTACACATAAACGACGTTTAATGTTTAATTCATATTATTCACAGAGAAGTATTTCAATTAAACACATACCTAGGTAAATAAAAAGATCGATTTTTCAAAAATATTTCTACAACAGCTATCTTCATCTTTTAACTGGGGATGATAATTCGGAAAGAGTAAAATCTGCCAGCACACAATAATGGATAAACGAAAATTTTATTGAAAAACTGTTACATCAACATACATGTAGTTTTTCTCTATAATTTTCCCTTAATCTGCAACATTTCAGCTTTAACCTCGTCCAAGAATTATTGTTTTATCTCAATCCTATAAAAAGTTCTACGATTTTGACACAATGCTCATCGGTTTGCGGCACTTACTCGGTATAAAACACTGTGCGACGCGTATACTGATTGACATTGACAGAGGTTCGGCGAGAGAGTTGGGAATGCTCAATGAGTGATTTAAGAATGTTGAATGGTTTATTCTTGATTTGAGAGAATGCTGAATAGGTTATTATCTCTGTAACTGTCGCAAAGGTCTCTACCGTAACTGTCGAAATTGTATCCCCACCACTGGGGAAACCCCCGTGGAACCACCCAAGTGGTAAACATGTTCGACGACCGAGTTATTAAGGGGTCGGGTAGCGGTGAGACTCACACTAATGCAAGCGAAGCAAAAGATCGCAACTTTTTCTAATTTTTCCTGGTGTCTGAATGTGGACAATGAGCCAGCAGCCCTTTATGGTTGGTCATTCAACAACGCGGTTTACTTTTAATTACCAAAAATGTAGTCAGATCGTTTTCGAAAATTATACATAACACTGTAAATCATCTATGTATATTTTTCTTGAAATTAAAAATTTTAAGGGTAGCTGTATGAAACTCCTTGTTTTTGTACTTAATTATAAAAAGTATTTTTAGTTTTCACTATTAGCGGATCTAGAAGATTTTTAATTGTTAATCATTTGAAAGTAAAGGTGAAATCGTAATTCTTACAGTATTTACATATATGTAAATTGAAATACTGTTATTGCAAATTACCTGTACCGCAACAAAATCGTTACTGTTACACACTTTTATTCATGTCCATCCTTTGTTGTAAATTTGTATTCATCTTTCTTTTTTATTTATCTAAATTCTTATTTATCTATATTTGGTAAATCTGAATTTTCTTTTTAACATTCTGCGTATATTCATCGTACACGTAAATAATTCATTTAGTATGCAGATGAAATTTGGTTGTATCGATCTGTGACTACTTGTAGCTACCCTTAAACGTTAAACCCAAGGATCCATGAGAGTGCAGATTAACGTCACCTTCGCCTTTGCATCGTTTTCCCAGCGCAATTAACCCTTCCTCAATGAAAGACGGGATATATTGACCCACCTGCTAAAACGCTTAATCAAGTGGAATAAATTTTATCCTCATCCTTCTAATATAAATACAGTAATGTCTCGATATACAGGGTGGACCAATAATTTTGACCACCTTGAATATTTCCGTTATTTGTAATAGTATGAGAAAATGAAATATGCAAAACTTGCATGGTATAGAGGGGGAAATATTGCAATGTAAACATTTTTTGTATGAGTGACGGTGTTTCGGAGATTTAATGGTCTTATGGATTTCTTCCGATCCGACATGATCGTTCGGATTTGCACGGGTTGACTGTATTTTCACGGGTATTCCGACTAAAACTATTTTTATCTCGAAGGACCACCTTCCAATTGCGAAGGAAACGAAAAACCAACAAGTACTATGGAGACTATATTTCGTGTCCACGGGATGGGGGGCTGGTCCCGGGGGTGTACGAAATGCACCCCCCCTCCCCGAGAGATGGGCCCTTACCGCGGTCGGAGACTCCCTTACCCACACCGGCTGAAGAGAGCGACAGGATCGCGCTCCGGAACGGACGGGGACACCGGGGTCATCGGGAGGTCGAGCTGGACTCGGCCTTCCATCGGGTGACCCAGGGAGGCGGGAAACACAGTTGTCGTCACTGTGGTTCCTTTCTTGTTAGGATTATTCTAGGGGGGCTTCTCCCCCCTTAGAGAGTCGCCTATATGTACAAAGGCAGCGGAGAACCCAGTTGCGTTCGAAAAAGATCCTGGGTCTACCACGCAGTAATGTTTAGGAACGGCCATGAGGATTTAGTGGGTATGCCCGGCCTTCAGCCGGGAGAGCCCAACATAATCTCTCCCCCTCTCCAACGAGGGGGCAGGATATCCATAAGGTTGGATTTCCCTCACGTAAAAAATAAAAGATCCCTGGTAAATACTCAATTTTTGAAAAATTGTCTATATTTAAAAAACTGTGATAGATAATTTCGTCAAAAATAATGGTACAACAATAAATTTGAATTCATTTGAAAGCTAGCAGCCTCTAGTTTCACAATCCGTAGTTCCAGCGAGAAACTGCTAACGCATCTCTTTCGAAAATCCTATACGATCAAACGTCTATGGAAACTTTGAAAAATTTTTTCGTGACCAAAACCACCATAGATTTAAAGAACGGGACTTCCACTCTACAACGATGTCTTAAAAATTGATGTACGATATTTTTTTAGGTATTTTATCGATCTTTAAATGAGACGTGTACTTACCGCCAACTTTACAGTACATATGTATATTGTAGTGAGATGCCAAGAAGGTCCCTGGCAGCAGTGTCCCCAAATGAGGAGAGGGAGCACGAATTGAGGGGGAAAGTTACCCTCTCTCTGCCAGTACCGAACACATGCACGACAGAGACGAAACGCGTCACGTGACCCGGTCGCAGCGGAAGTGTGGGGAATAGCGTCGTAGAAGGGGAAGGTAGAGTGAGTACAAGTCTTGTCCCGGGGACTTTCTTGTCATCTCACTACTCATCATAGTAATTAATTATTACCACGAAGGCTTTACATGACCGAATCTGTTCCTCATTTTTATTTCATAAAACAGTGAGACCAAATCGTACATCAATTTTTAAGGAGTTATTGTAAAAAGAAGACTTCACTTTTCAAGTCTCTGATAGTTTCGGTTAGGAGAAAAATTTTTGAAATTTTTTTGAGACGTATGAATTTGCAGCATTTTTTAGGGAAAATGAGTCTTCAGTCTCTCACCTGCTACATCATGTAAAAATGTTTTAGAGGAAAATGAATGCTGCTTTGCGGAATTAGAAGATTCAAGCTCTAAAATGAGTCAAATTATCAGAATTTAAATCTCGTTTAAATAATTTTTGGATCCACTGTAGAAACTCGTAACTCTGCGGGTAATACGCTACACCAATTTCTAATCGCACCATTTTGCCGCAGTATGTACTGCGGGACTATTTACACAGCGGTGGTTGAAGCACCATCGTTTTAATTATTTTTACGAAACGGTGGTTATTCTAATTACAGAACGAAAACTGGAGTGCTATGCTTCGAAAAAGAACATGAAAAACTTTAGTTATTCTATTTGCGTCGCTACTCCTTCGAATAATGACGGTACCATATAGTGAAAGTTTAGTAACCACTCAAAATTCATTACTAAGATAGTTGATATTACATTAAAAAACAGCTTGTGCTACATTTGCAAACAGTCTGTATTAGGCTTTTTTTACATTAATAATGTTGTATTTTACTAAAAAAATATTTTCTCGTATAACAATCGTAGAAAACAATAAAATTATCGAAGTCTTTACAAAATTCAAAAGAAATCGGTTTGGTTTCTTTATTGTTTTTTGAAAGATTAATTTACAATTACTTTTGTTCACAAAACATCTTTTATATGCTTTTTCCGTTAATTTATTAGTATTTGCGAGATAACGGACAATTTGTTTTTGTTTATCTAAAAATATTTTAATTTGTATGTTACTATGTTACATAATACATGCTTAACTCTTCATATAGATGTAAAAAATTAAAATAATTTAAACTTAATATGGCATCTATTATTTCCATCAAATTTCAGATACTAAATATTAATTCAGCAAATAAATAAATATCTTTATAAGTACAGATTATAATGTAGTTAAATTTTTATTAATGATTAAATAGTTTATTCACAAGTTACAATGTTTCTACAGTCTAGAGTTTATTATTTAAAGTTATAACTACATATTAGTTTGTTTTTAATAAAATAATACCATCAATATACATTTTATTTATTATTATTTAAATAGTTAATGTGATCGTTATTTGATAACAAAAAATAATTGTAAAAATCATTCTGATTTCTTGTAATAAAAGTAAACGAAGCAACTCGTATAAACAATAAATAATCGAATTTCAAAATGTACAAAGTACAAAGTATTGTTCCCGTTTTTTTAAATTTTTCAGGTTATATGGTTTATGTTAAACTCACTTTTTACAAAATGTGCTGTAATTATAAAATAACATACATTTACAAAAAACTTGTTTATTCCATTTAACATTGTCCTTTCAGTTATTTGCAGTATTAACTAAACACATTTTTCTTTTATTCTCCATTAGCTCATTCTCAAATGACACGCTATCAATCAATGTCAACAAGTGAAAGTCAACATTGCATATTCTTATCTTACTTTCTCCAGTGATTATTGACTGATTATTTCTGTTTATCTTTTTCAGTAACTCTACTGAGATTCACAAAGATGTTTATATATTTTCATTATTCACTGTTTCTAACAGGAAATGCTAAATATCATTCTTATCAATACCATTTGAAATAGAGCGATTCACATAATATACTTGTACGTATGTACGTACCATCAAACCAGCAATGATTATGAAGTCATTTACGAATAGTATAATTTAAATTTGAAAATTGATAATAAAGTTCAGATAACAATTATCACTACCGAACTCGATAACGCTCTGTTACCAATTTTTAAAATAATCATTCGTTTTATCAATATTACAGTAACATAATTATTTGAAATACATTGTTTTATACAACTGGTCCGTATTTGGAATGAAACATGTTCCTGTTAACAACGTCGAAACTTGACCGAATTTGCACGCGCTCGTTTCACATCAACCGTGCTAAATATTTTAACCTGTTAACCAGCGACGACGAGTTAACTCGTCATTGAAAAATGGTTTTCACGTGTACTGAAAGGCAACCTATAATTCATTTTTTATTTATCACTGCAGGATGTAGTAGAGCGTTCGAAAAAATGTAAATTATATTGAACGAAAAATATCCGCAACGAATTACGATATCGATGTTCCAACTTCCAACTGCAGGGAAGCATTATACATCGCACTTCAAATTATACTGGGCCATTAAATAAAATTGTTAATTTTACACGTACAAAAATAATATAAAATAAAATTGTTATGATTAAAATTGTATCAAATACAAGTTATGTCGTACATACATACTGTGTCCGTTACTGCGTTAACTTGTCTTTTAAAATTAGGACAAACCGTGCTTCTGAAAAATGGTCTTCCCGATTGACAGGTTAAATAAAAAAAAAAGAAAGAAACAGTTCTCGAGGTCACGTAAAACGAAAACGAAACTGTACCTTCACTTTGACGCGAACGGCCTCCCTAGGACAGCCGAACATGTTTGATGTTGATATGTAGACTTTCTCATGTATCGAAGGAGGCTGCTCCGCAATTCAAGATAACTCTGGGTCCTTAAAAAATATCCGCGCCTCCTCAAGTATATTGACACCGCATTGAACAGAACCCGACATTCTTGCGCTCAACACCGAACAGTTTTTCTAGGTTAATTCGTTTCACGCGGCGTAGGTGGATCCAGCTCTCGGGCTATCCTCTCTCTCTGCAGGAAGCATCCTCTCCCTTATGCCTTATCCGTTAGGATACACCACCGCACCGCGATTCTTGAAGGATCAGCGTTCTTAATCACACGCACACGTACATACACCAGTTGACACTCGAAGGCGATCCACGCACGGTTATAAAAATGAACTCTTTTCGAACCGACCGTTGACGGTGGCTAGCTTCAAGATGTTACCAATAAGGATTATTTCGCGCCTCCCTTCAACTTTCGTGCACCGATCACCGATCGACGGTGTCACGTCACCATGACATCGTTGGCAACTCGAAAACCACGTTCGATCCTCCGGTCTATGCGTCCCTTTCTTCCGCAAAAACCACTGGCTCGGGCTCGGGACGCTCGGGAGAGTTTCGAAACGTGACGACGGAACAAAGACAAACCGAATCACTCGGGAGAATTGCCGTCACGTTTTCGCGGGAGTGAATAGAGAAAGATCGAGAATGAGAGGACCGAGCGGCTTGAAGTCCACCGCAGATGTTACGTTTACCTCGTTACCGCGCGTATCGATTAATCTTGAATGTCGCTGTTCAACATACAGTTACTCACAAAATTGAGCAAACGCAATCTATAAAAGCGTTACTTGTTCAATTAAAAAATACAATTTTTGTATGTATATACAATTTGAGATCTTAAAAAATAAGTAACCATTAACAAAGAACTCAAACAATACACCTATATCATTTTATTAGCAAAAATAAAGAGATTATAGTATACATTTCAACGTCACAAAATTGAGCTTACACGTAACATGTTTACGTAATAACAATTAATAACTCAAATTTTAATATTTTGTGGCATGTCTTTTTGCGAAACAATTTGAAATATTTTCATCGTAACACAAGTATTTAAAACCATAGTTTTTAATCAATTCCCTTAGTGTATGCTCAATTTTGTGACAAAGGAAATGGACTGCGTTTTTTATTTTTGTTAACAGAGCTAATTATTTATTACGACTTCACGATGTGTATACGAACATTTTATATGCGAAAAAATGATTTCGTTTTTGTTAATCGAACACATACTTTTATAGCTTGTATATATATGTACGCTAAGTTTTGTGAGTAACTGTAGATTCTCGATTATCCCGCGTTCGATTCACTCGCATCGAATCTTTGTTTAAGTATTCATGAATGAAATAATGCATAAAGTAACCCGGCAGCAATTTATCGTTATGGATATGTCTAGTTTATAAATAGAATATTACTTATATTTTTATATGCTGATGCGAAAGCATTTTTTAAATGAGTTCTAATGAAATATAAAATCATTAAACTTTGTTAAAGCGTAAAGATGAAACCAGTCATATATAATCATATCTTTTTCTAACCATGCACGCATATATAGAATTACTTGAAAGTTGAAATGCGTGACATACACATATTATATTTGCCCTCCATCACATTATATGCATGTACAAATTGCAGTACTATTTGTAGTAATAGGTATTTTTTTAAAAAAGTGGTTTGCTTATTATATAGCTCTATCCTGCATTTATCAATAATTTTTTAAACATTGCAAGCTATGCTGGAAATGATTGATGTCTAAAATTATATAAGAAACGTATATTGTAAAATATATATTGTATATGCGCTGCCGAGCAATCGTGCGTGTGCGTATATCTGAGATCCTGATACTTTTCGGGTAAATCCGGGTCAGCTCGGTTCGAGACCCGAATGATTGTCATACTATACACTATACACATATGTAAGTACTGATATGTACCCGACTTTATCCGGAATCGTTCGGATCCCGAACTGAAATGTCCTGCCCGAATCGTAAGGGTTCCGAACTTGTTACGGGGAAAACGTAACGGATGGAGAGCAAGCATCAAACGATCGCGATCCGTAGATACGCTATCGGATAGATAGGTGTTGGAATCGAACTCAGCGATTTAGTCTCTTCGACTGACGCAAGAACTCTCTGCTTTTATTTTTGGTGGACAGGCTTAAATACTATTTTTTATCTGTAATAAGGTTTCGGATGCGCTGGCTTTTGGTGGAGGGCGATTGCAGTCATCGGGTAATACGTGGGTAGTACATATATATATAGTATGGAAAATCGTTTTGGAGACGCTATTCAAGCCAAAGGTGGACTAATTATAATTGTAAATGTTAATTATTATCAGATAAGGTATATATAAGAATAATAATAATTAGTAATAATGCATATGTTTTCCATAATGAATATTTTCTAACTTCTACAAACATCGTCCAATTCGCTTTAATATTACAATACTAAATATTAATAATACATTGTAACATTAATTACTTTGTTGAAATATCAATAAGTAGATAAATATTTATGGTTGCAAATGAACAATTCTTAGTGAGCAGGTTTGACAATGAGTGCTGAATAATTGTGCGCCCGTCTGAGATCCTGATACTTTCCGGGTAAATCGGGCGAGTCAGTTTGCAATGACCATAATGAGTCAAGACACCCTTTGGACCGATGAGACACTGTGTACCACCAAACAGCCACCGATTGCCCCTGTACATTACCCTTATATGTACTAATTTCTGTGGCGATGTCTATGTCTTATATTTCAACAATAATTTTCTATTTTAATATTGTTTTGTCATTTATTTCATAATTATATATATATATATTTAATCTTCTACATATTCTATATTATAATAAAATGTTCAGCTTTGTGCCGACATTTGTAAGATATTATGGATATATTATTTTGTAGTATTTATATTGTATATGTTATCAACAAAATCTGAAACATCGTGCGTCGTTTGTAAAAGAATTTGACGCACGATGTTTCAGATTTTGTTGAAAATGAAAATTTTCTGATGACGACACTTTTCAAGCTGCATGCGAATTTTCAGGTCTGACAAGTCTTATCGTATTTTCTGGTGATTATATTGTTTGTAGACTGTGACTTATTTTCGATAGTATTCTTTCACGTTCTCGAACATTAATTTTTCGTTAAACATTGTAAAAGAGAACTAATTCTTTATTAACAACAGTGTTATCGGAATACTTCATTACGCGATATATATAACAAATAACGTGCAAATAACGAACGTTTTTCATTCATTTTTGTTCAAACTTTATTTGGAAAGGAAATTATTTTAATTTTCGTTAGAATATTCATGCGGGAAAAGTTATTACATATAATATATAATGACATATATTGTCATATATATTCAAATCACCCCTTGGAAATATAGAGACTTTCACAGGGCAGTATTGCTAGCACGTAAAAACTTATCCTAAAGTTTCCATTCTCGTACGTGCGGTATCGAAGCACTGATATATATCCATCACTAATCACCATCAAGCTGCAACCGGAAGAAGGGTCACCTGACGAATCAACGCTCAGCTGAAAGATCCTAATGTTCCTATTGGCTAAGGAAAGAAAGACGGGAATGAAGAAGCTGGAAGAAGATTCAAACTCCACGAGTCAGATTTTACATTTACAAGATATATCTTTGGTGAAAGTTTATTTTTTACACGTCTTCTACGAGCAAAACGCTTCAGCGCTCCACAGGCACCTGCAGGCACCCGAACCACCCGAACCTGCCAAAATCCCTAAATCCCACCACACGGCTACGTAACAAGAAAATTGATTTTCCTTTCTATGTAACACATAATACATGGTACGTGTGCTGAGCTATTGAACGTTCGTGGTATTTTATCGTCTGCTTAGATTTTCGAAAATTGTGATTCTCTCGAGCAGAGGAAGTATACCAACATGTTTCGACACCTTGTGAGGCCCGTGGCTCGGATTGCAAAACCAGGTGCGATAGTAGATATTATATACTTTATTATCGCGGTATTGAACATACTTTTTGATTTTAAAGCCCTTACATAATATCAGTGAATGTACTTTTGTTATATTTCGTAAATATTGAATAATTCTTCAAGTATAAGTTATGCTTCATATAATATACTTCAAGTATATTTCTGGCAATGAGAAATCATAATCTATTTTTTGTTAAATCTGAAACCGACTTTTTTTTCATTATTTTCAATATTAAATTGGCAGTTTGATTATCTTATAATTGTTCTTCTTCTGAGAAAAAGTTTACATGATCAATTGTTAAATCTAATACATAAGAACAAATTTAGACATTATGAATTTTTATATCAATACTTTTCATAAGAAAATGTTTTTTTCTTCTTTTATTATTTTCAAAAATAAATAAGTAAGTGTTAAAATATGAAGGTACTCGGTCGCATGGGTCGCATGAACCTCCTCATAATTTGAGACCACCACACATGGATGAACTGCCAATACCACAAGGTTGTTGGAAGGAACTGAATGAGAAAAATAATAAAAGATATAACATGCAATTAATTGCTGGTGTTGTCAGTCTTATTGGTACCATTGGATTTGTATGTAATCATAATATACTATAATTGTTTACACATATATTTAATGACAGTATTAATTTACAATTATAATATTTAAACTTTTAGGGTAGCGCCACTGGATTGCTCTGGCTCAATTACACTCCACCAACTCCAAAACAGTAACTCTTCGATTACAGTAGATATAAGTACAAAACTTTGTAGAACATAATGAATACTGTAACTTGTTACTATTCAATTTTATGAATAATATACTACTTTGTTCACAATAAATATGATTTGTAATATTATCTTTAATTTATTTATATTGCTCAATTGCTTTAGTGCTGATTGCTCAAGGCATAATAAAGGGAAAGAAATGCTCGTATATCAGATCGCTTGATGCAAAGGACTCATGAGCATCCAGTGCATGATATCTGCAGAGTTTTATGTTGGGCAGAATGTTAAATTTCTGTCACATGGCTCAACTGCTGAAGTTACTCTTCATGTATTCCCTGATAGAAACTCAAGAACATTCCTTAAAATTGACTGCCTAAGTATTAATATGCCAATAATAATAGTAATAATAAAAAATAGCTTTTATTAATTTTCATTTTAATTTATTTCATAGGATAATGAATTCTTTTCAGTTTCTTTATAGGAAATTATATTACTTTATTATTTTATTATTTTAATCTAAATACTAATATGAATTACAAAATTTTATTCACATTACAATTTTAGTTTATTAAGTTCCTCAATGAGATCGAGCTATCTCAGAGAAAAATTCTAATATATCCTGTATGGTAAATTCAAGGGTTACCATACTGTCTGGATAACATCGTTGTATCAATTCCTCTATGTATATATATTGTGCAATGAATTCACCTTGCATTTCACGCCAGACAACCTATAACGAAGCTGCATATAGTAGATGGACAATAATAGTATGTGATATTGCTATATTAAATGTTTCCATTTACTTGTAATAAATTTTCTTCTTCACATAGATGCTTTTCAACTTTTCTATACAGATTTTCCAAGCCCTTTTTCACTTCTCGAGCTGGATATTCCTTTACAACACGCCTAAGTTCTTGTTTGCTGAAAGCCATTTGATAACTAACTTCAGATTCTTTAACGCCTGCACCCACTTTCGCTTGTACACCTTCAAAAAATAGCTGTTGACAGAATAAATATTCTGAGTAGAAATTCCACAATCAAAGATTAAAAATAATTTAAAATTGTAATAAACAAACATTAAGTTTCTCAAGAGGTCTTCCAAAATATTGTGTAACATATGCTTTCAAAGCATCATGGTATTTCTGTTTAGCTTCCTTACGCTCATGGTCAAGTACAGATATTTTTAATTGCGATAGAAGATCGTATAAATGATGAAAATTTTCTGTAATGTAATGTTATGCGTTATATTTAACTTGTATCAATAAAAAAAGAAACAAATGTAAGACTTACCCATCTTAATAACTTCTGGTGGAGTTTTATGATGCTCTCTACTATGGATAACAATTGCTTCAAACATTGCACTTACTAATTTAGTGTACCATTTTTCAAGATCAACCTTTCGATCGGAATTTTTGAAGATTTTTTCCGCTGTTTTTGCAAAATGTTCAAAATTTTCTACATATGACAATATACCACACTTGTTTCTGCGATTAACTTTAGTATCAGATAAAATCGACTGTAACTGAGTTTGCATAAATTTGTCGAAAGATCTTTTAACTTGAATCAAAGCTGAAGCAAATGTCATCGATAAAAAAGAACCAGTATCTTGTGCTGACATAACATGTTGGGACAAACGTACCAAGACATACATACACCAACTATAAAAATTGTATTAAAAATTAATATACAAGTAAACAAGCAAATTTAGTATATAGATAATAATTATGTAGAAAATGTAACTATTCCGAATATACTTACAAACTATCAATTTTGTCTAAAAAGGCAATAAAATTATTTAATTCAATTTCCAATGATGGAAATATCGCTGCCATTGTTGCGCGTACTTCTTCATTCACTTGTCTTTCCAATTTTTTACTTGCAGTGGAGGTAACTGATCCAGGACTTGCTGCTCCATTGCTAACATTATCTGTTTCTTCTAATTCGCTACTCTGACACATTTAAAAAAATACTTAGTCCATACAATAACTCACAGTATAGGACGACATAAAAAATTTGTAAACAACAACTTTTAGTATTGTCTCTCTATTTCAAATTTCAACCAATTGCAATTTTTTCAAAATTCTTTTTTCCCGTCATGTAGTAAACTAATTGTTCTAACTTCTCAAAAAATTCAAATCGTATGGTTCAATATCAAAAAAGTTATTGTCCTTTTAAAAGGACCGAATATTACTGTGAGTCACTGTATATGTTATAATGAATATCTAATAGTAAAATTTACATACTTTTGATGGAGAAAGAACAGAATCCAATTGTAAAAACGAAATACAAAAGGCTTGCTCTGCAAGACAAACTGGTTGCATTTGTGAAAGCATACAATCAAGAACTGAGTCTAAAAGATTTCCATCTCCTACAGGTGCCCATACTTCACCACTTAACAAACAGATAGGTGCTGGATTTAGTAAATCTTCTGCCTTTTGTCCACTAGACCTTGATGGATTTGCTTTAAAAAGACATCTTATTAAAAAATTATATGTGTCATTATTATAATTAGAGGTGTGCGAGAACCCGAAAATGTCGGATTCTCGATAGTCGGGACTGGTCGAGAATTTTATTCAAGCTCGGGACGGGTTTTCCAAAATTTTGTAAATCCCGAAATTTTGAAGAACTCCTCTCGACTTGTCCCGACCATCGGCTATCCGATATTTTCAGATTCTCGTACATCTCCAATTAAAATAAACAATGCATACTATTGTACCTTGGAGACGTTTAGAAATCAGTTTATTCCTTGCTTCTTCAAAAAATCGTTTTAGATCTCTTTTATATAATTTACTCATTGTATCTGTATAAACTTTTGTTAATTGTATAAAAGCCTTATTGTCCAATGCTCTTAATAATTGCATCAATTCAGTATATGGCTCAAGTTCGTGGTGAACTGCTTGATGTGTTGGAAGAATCAAATCTGTTGATGATGTTGATATTTCTCCGACATCGTTGCCCTATAAAACAGAAAATATAGAATAATATAGCTTTTTTCAATTGATTAATATTAAATTACATGTACAACTAAAATATATGTACCAAATGTATAAAAAGATTATTCAAATGCCTAGCCACAATTATAGAAAATTTTGCTCTATGCTTATCAAGACGTCTCTTTTGCTCAGTTACTGCGCTTAATTTATCAAGTCCCGATGGTAAGGGAGCTGTCGTGGCTTTTAAAAGAGCAGCACCTGCTTGACTAAGTTCTTCTTTTTCTCCTGGTAGTTCAGCTTCATTCAAAATGTGTTGATGAGTCGGTGAAATATCCAATTGTGACTTGTCAAGAAAAATTAAACATTGTATATAAATACGATAAATTTTTAAGTACATGTTTCTATGATTTTTAAAACAGAAATTTTTTTACTATAACCATCTTACACATATATTACTTACTATGACTGTATTCAACTGATCTAGCAGAAGTCTTGCATTACTATTAGCAGTATGAATAGCTTGATTCTTTTGGCCTACACGAGCCATAACTTCTCTAATTCTACCAAGCGCTTCATCATAAGCTGCAAGACGAGTTTCCACAATTGAAGCTTCGGTTATTGCAGCTTCAATACTATTCATCAATTGAGTTACACGGGCTTCCGATGCCAAAACCGATTGTACATTCTCCTGTATCCATAAATAGTGCAAGCTGAATTAAAGTCGACTTTAATAACAAAAATAATTAAGATTGTTAAAACTTGTTAAAAATTTCATTTTATCTTGTTTAAATAAATAAAGTGTGATTATTTCCCAGAAATTTTATTTTACCCCATCAAGAATTGAGAGATCTTTAGAAAGAGTTTCCATAAAGAGTTCTGCATTAGCAACTGCATATTCGCAATTTTCCATCATCTGTTTTAGATCAGTAGCTTCTTTTTCAGTAATAGGTTGATAATCTGATGAAATGGGTGATGAGAGAAGTTCTAAAGCCAAAATATTAAAATTCTATTAAATATTATTTGGAGAATATATACGAGAATATACTGATTATGGGAGTGTCAATTTAAGATTTAAGTTATCAAATTCTTAAATTTCTGATTGTCTTTATATAATATTTTCATAAATATGTTTACCTGGTGTGAAAGTGATACTATCACTTTCCTTCAAGGAACTTGGATCTATAAGCCATTCTTTAGGAATATTTTTAAATTGTGGTCGTTGAGCAAGGCTACAAGAATAGGTATACAAATTGCTCAGAAATGTTCTTCGCTCCTGAGCTGTTGTTACAGACCATTTGTATACTTTATCAATATGTAATTCTATATCCATAGAATCATTCTTAACTCCATCGACGATTTGAATGTCACTCAATGACCATGACTGTTTTTTTTTAAATACATTTTTATCGTTCTTCTTTACTTGATACAAAAGTAATGACGGAGGTGTATCTGTGGTTGTAGTTAAGCAGAGAAAGCTCATTTTCTTCTTTTTATATGCCTTACTTACATAACATACACTTAATAATTTCTCATCACCAGGAGTAAACACTTCCCTTTGTAATGTATGCCGTATTGCTGCCATAATTTCGATTATATTTTCAAATACTTTCTATATACAACTTAATTGACACTTATCAATTTTAATCTTTTCATGAACCACTTGTTAATTTAAATATATCTATAAGAAGACAGTGCGATGTCTTTCCATAAACTTTTATAAAATTGTGTAACCAAAGTAGTACCTTGATATAGCCTCAATGTTTACAATTTTTATAAGATTAGTGTATCTGAACTTTTGGTGCATGTTCTCGTGTTGTACTCTCAACCATAAATTTACGTACGTACGTTTTAATTTTGCTGATATTAAATTACGTTTGAATAAAATACTTCTATTTGACAGTTCTGTCACATTGACATAATACATGTCACTGAATATATACACGTATATGTATAAAGCAGTATAAAGTAGTCAAGCACGTGATGACTACATCTTATAAAGTGCGGCAATATTTGAACCATACTACGGTAGAACGCGATGTTTTTCAAGATGAATTTTATATTTGTATTTATGTATATGTAGGTATTAAATACTTTAAATAATAAAACACAAATTTTGCATGATTGTACGAGTTTAAATAATATACGCGTATACATGTAACGAACTATTTTATTTTAATATTGAAATTACGATACATTATATATTGATAGTCAGTTAATAGGAAAAATAATTAGTGGCGTTATGATGGGTCTGTTATATTATTAATTATAAATAGATTTAATTGTAAGCAATAATAGTTGGAAATATTTGTATGATAAAATATAATGGTGTGCAAGAATGATAGCATGATGGGTCTGTTGGTAGTGCCAGGGTAGGGGATGAAGGAGTTATATAGCGTTATATAGCAGACAGGATAGTCATGCTGGATACTATATATATATACAGGGTGTCCCAAAAGTACTTCAACATCGGGAAATGGGAGGTTCCTGAGGTCATTTCAAGCGTCATTTTCCTTTTGCAAAATGTTGTCCGAGGCTTCGTTTGGGAGTTATTAACGAAAAACACGGACCAATGAGAGCGCGAGTTCGACGCTCGCTGGCACGTTCAGTGCGGCGAGCCGGCAGGCGGTTGGCTGAACATGCCAACGAGCGTCGAGCTCGCGCTCTGATTGGTCCGTGTTTTTCGTTAATAACTCCTAAACAAAGCCGCGGACAACATTTTGCAAAAGCAAAATGACGCTTGAAATGACCTCAGGAACCTCCCATTTCCCGATGTTGAAGTACTTTTGGGACACCCTGTATATATATAGAAAGTAATTCTGCAAGGGCGAAAGAAATTACACAATCCAATCTCTCCGACAACATTGTACCCACAATGTACGAACGTGAAAAGAAAAGGGTGAAGATGATACTAAAAAGAGATATAGAGATAAATCCAGTGGATTTAAATTTTCCACTTGCCTATACAACCAATAAGGGACAGCTGACCGAGCGACATCAAAGGTGCCGCTCGGAGTGTTGCCTCTTGTTATGTCCCTACTCTTTGCTATAGCATTCTCTGCACTTAATTCATATTAAGTATATATGGTGTAAAACTTACAATTAGACCATATATTAAGATCTAAGATAGCAGTAGCATATAGCCAGTGCGGAAATTTCCTCTCTAGTGTACAGAATCCTCTCTCATCTTACTCTGTCTTACTTCCATTACAAGGACGCTCTATATTCTATGCTCTTATCTCTTGAGAAACATTACGAAATACGCTACCTATCCTAATTTATTCTAATCTATGTCTAACGTGATGATCCGTAGTGTATTGGTGTATAGTGTATATCAGTTATTCCTCTCTGGTCATCACACCTGGCAATTTTAAAAATAATATACATTTATGTGGTATTACTCCAAATTTACGACTATAAATGACAATATTTCTAAATCATTATATATGTGCGTATCATAAGTTATAAAGAAGCGGTAGTGCCGTTGCTAAATAGGTTTTCAAGGTCGCCAAATTTGGACACGCTAAGTATGGCGGTTCCTGCAGATTGTGGGCGTTTCGTTTCTGCAAGAATACTGTGTACCAGAGTGTGTACTTATTACTACCTCTATTACTATAGATAGAGAAAAACCGAATGGCAAAGATAATTGTATCATGACAGTTGCGTCATGACATTCTCGCGTCAGTCGTGGAAGAAGTCTTAAGAGCACATGTCGTCACTTGAACAGTATTAATGAAAAAACAGTGAAGTTTGTATATTGTTTATAAAACAAAGGTAAAAGTCTATTATAACTTATTCGTGCATAATAAAAAATCCATACTTATTACAAAATCGATTGACATGTTTGCTATTAATTTATAATGGTAAAAAGAACAGTGAGAAAGTTTTGTTCTACAATTCATGTGCTACAAACAAAGTTTTATTCGAACAACCATCGAAATTTGCAATCTGAAAATGCCAGTCAGAACTATATGAAGTATACAGCGATTTTTAAACAATCAAGTGCTGTTTTGGTACATTCAATAACGGTAAATAACAATTAATACTTTTGCGATTAGATTTTGTTAACGGACTCTATATATTTAGGTATTTAAATTTCAATACCTTGACATTGACCTTGACTCGTGAAAATGCCATATTTAAAATCAATGCATTATATGTCGAATGCAGTTGAATGCAGTAGAATGTGAGACTGAACGAATTGAATCGAAACATAGGAAATTTTTAATAATATGTATATGTTTGTATGCACATGACTTAAAACAATATATAGACATCATTTGTCAAAATGTATTAATGAATATACATGATGAAATACCTGTGACGCAATGAACACGTGTGAGGTTAATCATTACTATATGATTTAGACATTTTCAATCGTGTATTTTATATTTCGAATATTACATACATACACGATTTAAAATACAATTTTTATTATTTTATATTTATACAAATTTTGATATTTCAATAAATAGTAGAAATTAACAAATTAAACTTTTATGATTATTCCTAAACAATTGAAAAGTAATAAAATATTTGTACATCTTTTAAGTTCAGACAATTATATAATCATATGTTAGTGATAAAATATATACTCCTAAAATATATATTCCTTATTTTGAAATACATTTATGCAAACAATAATTAACTTTTCATATTATTCTACTGGAAGACACAAATAAAGCTTTCAATCAAATTTTAATTATGTTTTATAGGGAAACAATGAATACTCCTAAATGGCAAAATGCAAAAGAAATAGAGATTCCAGAAGAGGCTCTTAGACAAACATTAGAAAATGAAAACCGTTTATCTACAACAGATAAATTGTATAATATTGTACAACGGCAACCCTTTCTTATAGCAGGTACATATTTAATTAATATTTAAATCAAGACAAGTAATTGAAAGTCTTCAGACAGCAATACAATTCTTATTCTTTAATGCATGCAATGTCAATTTTACAAATATATTACAATGAGTTATATTTATTGTCGTAGAGTAGTTACATGAAATTTGATTAAAAAATATATATACATGTTTGATATAACTTAACATAATTTGATATATATTTTGTTTTCTTTCATAGGGTTAGTAGGGTTTACAATTGTATCTGGAATAGGTATTTATAAATGGAGAACAAAATCACTACCAGCATCAATGTTTATTGTACAGCTTAGAGTTGCAGCTCAAGGTACAGTTATAGGGTGTTTAACTCTAGGAATGTTAAATCAAATGTATAATACATATACAAATATTAGAGAGAAAAATAAATAGAAATCCTTAAAAAATACAACATACAAAGAGGAAAAAATGTAGACGTCTTTAATATGACAAATGAAAATAAAAAATAATTTAAAAATGGCTATTTATTTTATTATAAAAGATATTAGAAGTATTAAATAGAGATATGTATTAAGTTTAAAAAATGTAAAGTTTCTACTGACTTACATGACAGAGAACACAATAAACTTTTAATTAAATGTATGTAAAAATGGTCTTATGATTTCTCAAATGTATATTTAATTAAAACATCTTACTTGCGATTTATTTATTATCCCCATAATAATGTGTATAATAGAAAGTTTAAAGTTATAATTTGTGTAATAATTAAGATATTATTAAATAACTTATATTAATTAATGTCTAAGTGTTATTATTATTGTTTTTGAATATTGTTTTTATGAAAATATTAATATACGTTATACTTTTATAAAAATATTAAATTAAGAAAAATGTAGATTCAGATTTCAAAAATAAACAATTGATTTTTAAAGCTATGTAAATCCTTAGTTCGACTTTTCAATTGTGTGAAAACAGAAATTTTTTTACCAATTAAAATGAAAAACTGTCTATTTATATACCGTCAGTCATATCTTTTTGTTTGATTAATTAGTCAACAAAGACTTTATCATTAAAATAAGGCAATATTACAAAACATGAAATAGACATAATTAAATTTGGTCGCGGTTAGTATTTACTACGTTACGGTGGCATCGGTGGATTATATTGCGAGTTATCAAAACACGCAAAGATGGCTGAAGAAACTGACAGGAGTCAATTGCCACCCGGTTGGGAATGTAGATACGATATCAGAAGTGGACGTCCGTATGTAAATTTCTGTAAAACTACTTTTATTTTGTTAATTGAACTGATAGTAAAAGAATTGTAGTAATAAATATCTTTATTGCAATGATTTATGTTATGCAACGATGACTTACTTTACAGTGTCGTTTACTAACGATACTTGTAAATTAATTACATATATCGATAAATAAAATTGCAAATTGTTTAAAGATCTATTCACGCATTCGTAAATGATCATTATATAAATGTCATTATAAAAATCTTTGTATCAAAGAAATAGTACATAACGCGATATATAAAAAGATGTTAACATTTGTTAATAACTTTATACGTCAATCCGATCAAACATTTTTCAGATATTTTATAAATCATTTTAATCGAAAGACGACATGGGAAGATCCAAGAGTAAGGTATTGGCAGTATTCTCAGTATATACAATCACAAAATTCAATGGCACTGAGTTCTGCTACAACTATAACTTCCCAAGATATACCAATGCAGGTCAGTAAAAAATTCCTGCTGTGCATTACATTGTTGTGCAAAATTATCTTTAAATGTACACACTCACTTTTACTTATAAATAATATTTGGATATTTACATATCATGCGCACATGCACAGATTTAAGATCTTTGTAATTGCACTCCCAATATATGTGTTTTTATCATATGCACATGCTGCATTCGGATAAAATATAAAATATCATACAAAATAATAGACTGGAGGAAATGGAGGTGGTGGACACATAGGTTATGCAGGAGCTCACAGAGCTCCGCAAATCTATCCAACACCGTCTCCCTATCTTAATCCACAACTTGCATTTTTACCTCCTAGTCTACAGGTAGGTAACTAAATCGGAAATGTATTCAATATTATTCACTTTGTTAGACAATTACATGGTGGTAGAATAAAATCCTTGCCAATTAATATTATATTATCAATTAGAAATGTAAATATATCTTTTAATACAAAACAAAGAATTGATAAAAAGATTAATACTAATTAAAAAAATTTATGTAGGAGCTAAAAACTCCGTTATCATTGAAATCAGTTAGCGCAATGACAAACAGACTCGGAGATATGACGTTAGGACCGCCAACACCAATAAAGAACATGGAAACAAGTTTAACACAAAATTCAGATATCGAGCTACAAGTTGCCAAAATCAATGCCATGTTTCCTACAGTTTCCGACACTCACATTCGGCTTCTTCTAAAAAAGTAAGTTTAAGAAGTGAATTTCACATGTAATTAAATCTCCATTGTATATCCGATATTATTATTATTTTAAAATATTTGATTCATCTTCTCTCTCTCTCTCTCTCTCTCTCTCTCTCTCTCTCTCTCTCTTATTCATCACAATTCTTGTACTCTTAACCGCAGATTATATTAAGAACTCGCACAAAACAGCTTTATTGCATATTCTGTTATATTTTTATACTGGTTATATATTATTTCCTTTATCAATAAGTTTGAATAGTGCTATATCAGACATAGCGCTAAGGTGGTAGCTGATGTCTTTCAGATACCATAACAGAGCAGCTTTGGTTGTCAGCGCTCTCCAAGTGGAAAAGAATCCCCTTTGTACTCCAGGACCATGCACACCTGTGGGAGTGCATTCAAACTATGCAATACCAAGATGGAGATTACCACCTCACACTATACATGCAGCTCTAACATTGAGTCCACCTCGGGGAGCTCGGCCAGCTCCCAACTCCCCAAAAATGAAACTTAGGTTTTTCCCATTCTTACAATTTCAGTTTCACCCAATATGGATGCTAGATGTTGATATTGTATCTTGTGATAGGCACAGAGAAATATATCAGATAAAAATGTACTACTAATGTACTACTTTGTTTCGAGTATCTGATATATTTTCTACACACATAAAATGTTCAGTACTGTGTAGTTACAGCATGTACTATTGCACATTGCAGATCAATTGTATAATAAAATATTTTTACATAATTTACATGAAAAAGTAAAAACTTTGTACCATTATCTGCAATGTGTTCAAAGTTTGTTAAGTAAAGTTTTAAAACAGCAGTATTTTAACCGTCCGTGTAATAAAGGAATGCAGAACTTCATAGTGCAATTGACTTAGTAAACTTTTGTGAAGATATGAATCATGCATATTAAGTAAATCCATATGAAGTAGTCTTGAAAGAAATATTCTGAAACAGGCCAATTACACTGTTCTTATTGTATTTTCTGTTCGTTTTGATTTGTTTTGCTGATTTTTTTTATTCTCTAGACATTATTTTTAGTTAGTTTTTATTTTATATACTGTATGCGTGATTTAGAACTCATTTTTCATTTCAGTTCCTTCCTGGTTTACAATACAACACATGTTGGATAGTGTAAGATATACACAGATCGTAGATAGGTTGGTTTCAGTTTTATATCATCAATGTATTTTTTGTTCAATTTTTAGTGGCGCATCGAAGCTTATATTTTTTATTAACACGTTGTCTCTATATTGTTTTAAGGAACTTTGCAACAATAAATGAGTTTCTCAAATTGTACACATTCAAATCCATATATAAATTATTTTTAATAATTTTGGATAAATATAAAATATTTGAGTATTATTATATACATGCTGAAGTTTTAAGTAAAAAATCCTAGCACACAATCGTAACATATGTATACAATAAAAAAACTCATTTATTCAAAGGAAACATATGATGCGAGCATGGTAGTATGTGCACGTGTATTATGATCGAAAATATTTATATGTATTTCTTATGCAGTCAGAAAATATTATTGTCTGAATATTTTGAAAATTTCAGTACATTTAAGTTATCTGTAGTAAGTATACAGTAACTTTTTTGATGTGAAATTGCTAAAGTGTTAACTACATGTACGTTTATACTATATAAATTATTGTTCTTAGTGTATTATCTAATATTTTTAAAAATAATTGATCATACATACATTTTGATTTATTAATAAATGATCAATTATGTAATATTTCATCTTGTATTGTAGATTTTGTCTGTACTTGTACTTGATGGGAGATCGAATATTTATAGTAATTGATACATTGAAAATGTTTCTGCAGGTACCTGAAAAATATATTTCCCAAAGTGGAAGAGACTATGTTGCTTGATATTTTGGAACAAAGCGATAATAATGTCCAGAAAGCTTCAGAAAAATTGATTGATTTGGGCTATGAAAAACGAAATCCTACAGCTCCTAGATCATTAGCAAGAAAGAGAGAAGAAGAACAAGTAATATACTAAACTTTTTTTGTATTTTATTTAACTTCTGTAACAACTTTAATTCAATTTATATCGTATTATATAGGCGGCAAAGAACAAACAACAAGCTGCCCCTACTCCACCACCACGAATGAAAAGTTTAGAAGAAAAAAATAAAAGTAAACTTTTTAATATTTTTCTAAAATGCTAACGCCAAATTAAAGTAATCAATATGGCATGAAATGACTTACATTAGTATTAAGATTTCATTAACTGTCGTATTAAATTTTTTAGTGAAAGCACGTTTAATGGAGAAATATAAGACTGTACCAGAAAGAGTAATAGCACTTGCTATGGATAGTGTCGATTATGACGAAGAAAGAGCCATACATATATTGGATATTATGGTTATGGAAGAAGCCACAAAACCCCCATGTACATCTAGCAGTGAGAAGTAAATTCAAATTTAAAGATATACATATATTATCAGTTATAGTAAAACTATAATGGTCTTTTAATTATACAATATTGATATGTTAACACATTGTACATCAGCTAATTATCGGATGCTGTAAACCTGAGTGCCAATGGTCACATTGAAAGAGAATCTATTAGAACTTTTAATTTATAAGTTAAAAATTTCTCGAATCTATTCTCTTTCCGACCATTGTCTGTGTTTTTGTTTGTTTTTATAACTAGAGATGGTTAATGCTGAATACTTTTTAATGCGAGTACTTACAGAATAGAACAATACGTGAAAAGGCTATTAATATACTTAAAAAAAAGTGTAACTATTTTATGTGGACTGTTACTTAAAATTTATATTATAAAAAAATTTATTATATTAAGTTGCATTGTTTTCAAAACGTCATTTTCTAAGTAGTTTTGATTACCATCTTATGTTATATAAGTGTGAGTAATATGCTAAGTATGCATATATAAAAATTTGCAGCAGTAGAAGTGATGAAAAAGAAGATAGCCCTCCAGTAACTGAAGCAGTAAAATTAACTGCTTCACCAATTAAGAAAGTAACGAAGGATCCAGAAGCGGAAAAATCTAAGCGATGTAAAAATAAGATAGAAATACCAAAGTAAGGCCCATTTTCGCATGCTAATTAAATTTGAATACTAACATAACATTTTCACGTTAAATAAATTTAAACACGTGATGTGCAACTAAATTTCTAGAGTCTCTCGAGGAACCAGTACTAGAGAAGATAATGAATATAAATCTCCATATCTAACAAAACCTGTTGGACCAAATTCTGATTTACCAAAAGGAGCTAATAATGATTTGCTTCTGTAAGTTCAAGACTTGTCTTTTTCTATTATTTAAAATTTTTCAATTTATACTTTTTAATTGTAAAGTTATAACTATTACTTTTTATTGTAACTTTTATAGCCCCGACTATGCACCATGGTCAGGACCAGATCCAAATTTGTTAACAAATGACACCTTTACCAAAATAATAACACAAGGGCATGATACAGGCTTGGTTTCTGGAAAATATTATACTGCTAAAGGTCCAGATCCACAATTAAGAAAAGGTCCATTACGTGGGTTAACTCAAGGTTCCATTTATTCTCAAAAGAATGCAATAAATACAGAATGTCGTGGTAAATGAAATTTATGTAACTGTTTTTTTTTTAATTTATATGTTTGTTAAACTGAAAAGATTGTTATAATTTACATTTGTGTTAATTGTGTTTTTATATGTTAATTATTTAATTTGTGCACATCGATTTGAATATAATTCCACGAATTCAAGAGAACAGTTGATTATTTTTAATCAATTGTAATATTAGTTTGTTAACTTTCAATACGTTACATGATTGTGCATTTTTAAGAATATTATTACTTCGGATAAATTAGATTAGTAGATTGTATGTTTTATTTGTTGCTCGTGTCACTATTGAAGTTACATTATGTAATACTTGTTATGTTTACTTTGTTATAAATTAATATGCACCTTGTATTATATTTTTATGTTTTAAAACATTTATTTTAACATATTTTCTGCAAGAAAAAGGATCTTTATTAAAATAATGTGGACAAGGTTGTAGATGAATTACAAAAAGATGTGCAAAGAAGTGTTCAAATTTACTTGCATTCTCATATACACTTTAGATAATTTAAAAAGTATATCATATTATCATAGACTACTATGTGTTATAAATTTGAAAGTATCTTAATGCTTCCATTTGTGACATATCTTATGAGCGTTTATTGTACTTAAATGTGTCCAAATTTCTACATGTTCACAAATAATTTAAAAAAACGTTTGACTGGTCATTGAATTGTCTATATATCATATTTAAACAAAAGAATATAGATAAACTTCTTTGCAAATATAAATCAAATCTCACTAACTGTTTTAATTCGATGTAACATAATGGTAGTTCTTATAGTGGTAGTAATTAATTCTGTATCAGTATTAATGCTAATTTTAGTATCTGTGGTGTAATGTATTTGTTTGTTACATTATATTCAAACTTAAATGATTGTCTTAAGGATATGAAGTGTTGAAATATATTAAAGCTGGTTAGAATATGTTTGTAACATGTTTCATAACATATTTTCGCATATAAGGATATCTTTGCTTAATTTTAAATATGTTTTCCTATTAACAACTTTGGACTATATATATCGTACTCAATACAACATGACAACATTTATTGAAAATTTGTTTTCTTTAATTTGATGTATTTATAAGATATAAAAATTCAATTTTACAAACACTTTTTATAATTTATATTTCAACACTAACAGTCCTTAAGATTACAATTTCATGAATTAACGAATTTATAATTAATAGTATATACCTAGGTCTTATATATGCAATATTATTAAGCATTTGACATGATGTACGCGTGAAAAAAAAGGTTTGATTTTGCGGGAAACATTTCGAAAGGTCTTACATTTTACAAACTGTATGAATTTTTAATTGTAGTAAGTAGAACCAATATGAATACAAATTTGCATATCCATGATGCAAACTCCCAGTCGATTATTGCATACAATTTAGGCCATAACCAAAATAAGGTTTCTAATATATAATAAACTAAACAAGGAAGAAACTTGATATTTATATGTGCTATAGTTAAATCAATGTACAAAAGTATTTTCATAGCTTAATCCAGAATAATCCTGCCTTTAAGAAACCTAATATGTGAATAAAAAATTAATAACAGATGGGCTGTGGCTGAAATATTAGTTGAGAGCTATTTTTATAGCTTTTTGACTCTTAAAAACTAGAAGGGGTAAAATAATCTATTTTGACTATATTTTGAGTATTGCCTGATATTACATGCAGAAGGTTAACATTAAATGGAATGAATGAATGAATACTTCGATTAGATTATCATTGTAATTAAATATTTCAATGTAAAACACACTCTCAATTGTTTAAATATACAACGGTTTAAGGTTTGTCTATGGGATGTATTGCTATGGAGTGACTAACAGTCAATATGTAAATTGCCAAACTTGTTTCTATCAAAACTCTTCCATCCAAAGTCTTATTCCAAAATACTATTTTACAACGGTATAATATGAAAAAAAGATTTTTGTCACCTTTTTTTTCATATCACATAGAAATTACTTAGATAATATAGAAGGTTGTATCTAATAGATGTTAGTTACATTTTTTGCCATTAAAGTAATAAATGTATTTTACCAAGCAAAATTCGTTAATCCAAAACGGATTTTCTGTTACGTTATTAACATAAGATAGTCACTGTATATTCGAATAATAATGTTAAATATTAATAGTGTTACCCTATTTCATAATTAAGATTTCAAGTTCCAAGCAATTTCTCTTACATACACATTATTTTATTTACAGAAATAAAACTATTTTTAACAGATTTTACGCAATATAAATATATAAAAGGAAATCTATATATTTAGATATTTTACAAATTACTCCTTGTTTTCTATGGTCATAATAATGTATTGTCAAAAAGAAACTATTCGATCAAAGTACTTATAACATTCAAAATTTTTTAAATTATATAATAAATATACTAAAAAATGAATCAGAACACAGAACAATCCACAATTAGCACTATAAACATGATGTAAATGCAAACAGTGTATACAGAATGTCGCAGTGATACAAAAATTGTATTTCATTGTATTTACACATATCTGTACAATAAAAACATCCATAACCATTCTTCTTGTGCAATAATTTATTAATGAAATCCAATAGATATAGTATTAGACATTGATATATGTATATAATGTAGAATTGATAAATGACCTACCTACATGGTTAAACAATTTTACCAGTTTAATCAATTTTATAGTTTTTACTATATTTATTGTATTGTATATTTTTAAATTATAGGAAATTCTATATTCGTTAGATGACAACAGAAATATGGAATATAAATAAATTTTTGTATACATTTGAACATTTACTACTTATAAAAAAAACAATGTATATTAACATTTACATTTATTTGGAACGTTTAAACTTCATCTTCATTTAACAGCATATTTGGTATACCATCATTAATAGGAAATTTTCTACCAGATTCTGGACACAATAGATCTCCATTAATAACTTCGACTTCGAGTAATACATGGTGAACCTTCTTCAAGAAATCTTCGTTCGTTTCGAAATCTTGAATCAAAGTTTGTGGCAACTCTCCAACATGACCTATCTGTTTAACATTTTATATGTTACTTTTAACAGTAATATATAATATAGATTTCAAATATAAAGAAGAAAAACCAGTTTTAAATACACGTATTTTTCAGATAAACTATTATATATTTGTAAAATACTTTTCATGTTAAAATAAGGTTTTTACTTTTCACTTATTTTCTCTTTTATAAATTTACATTATACAGGGTGAATCATAAGAAATGAAACATTTATGTGTCACAATTGAAGATAAGAAAATGTTAAAGTGAAAAGTTGTAATTTGCAAAGATATAAATATAATATAATTAAACAAAAAGATCTTTTGCATATCATCTTCAATGTTATTTAAAGGACATAGCAATAACAGACTGTATGTATCTATAGATAGTAATGTTGACATGTCCGCTACCATGTGTCACATATGTGTGACATGACCAATTTCAAGAAGCCAACGTCACATGTACGTGACACCGTCAATTTGTCAATTTTTGAAGCTTGGTTTGTGGAATCGGTTTGTCTAATCGGTTTGTCGCTTTGTGTACACGAGTACATTATTAAAAAAGTTTTAAGCATTATATTAAAAATACTTTTTTCTGAATACATTTTAAACTTGTATAAAGATATTTACATTTTAGTTAATAACTATAAAATGTAAAGCTTCTAATTGATAATGCTATAAGATTTAGGATTCTTTATATTTAATTCTAAACTTTAATATAGTAAACTTACACTCTCTGCTGCTTTCCATAGTGTGGCCCAATCAAGTTTTGGAATTATTCTTGCAATAAATTCGGAATTAAAGTCCACTTCCGATACTTTAATATCTTTTGCCTGTAAATTTGTATATGTACACTCTTGTTATTAAAACTAATTCTATTCAAATTAAACACTTAAACTTAAAAAGTATTTCCGTAAATAAATAAGTTGATATTCTTTATAAAAATCTTATCTAAATTTAGCGGAATTAACCTTAAAATATTAAACACATTAGAAACTTACAACAATCCCTAAGGGGTATCCAACAGTCACGCCTTTCAGGCATTTTGAAGTTAGCATATTATGTGTTAGAAGTTTCATTTTCCGTTTAGTAAATTAGTCGCTTGAATAAAAGGTTTCGGAAAAATTTTGTCAATGTTTAGCGTGAAAAGTATGAGTTCATTGCACGGCACTTTTGTCGCCGGCTTTGATGGTTTATGCGCGCTTCAAGCTTCAAACACAACTCAATCGGATCCGGATCACTTAAAATTTTTGTAAAAGTTAATATATTTTTATATTCTGTTTTACATGTCGATCATGTTCGCAATTTCGATAAGATAAAACTAAAAATTATTCAATTAGCGAATATTGACGCAAAATGTTGCATTACTACAATTTAAATTTCTGATAAACTTCCATAAATTGTCGAGCAGTCACGTGATTCTCCTATATATACTCAGTTGTGCTTTTATAAAGAGGTTAGCTTTTCGGAGAAAACGTTCGCTGTCGTAGTCGTGAATAGAGCATTGCATTTCATTAGATTTTTTTCAACATGCAGTTTTTAATATAACTACGACAGATTCGGATAAAGAATAGTTAATATAAAATAAAAGTATCACAAGTGTTACGAAACATATGGTGTCGCCTACGCGTATATATTAGCTCGAGGTGGAAAATCGTTTGAACAACAGCAAACTGACAGTAGCCACATCATCTGGCCTTGATGAAAATACGCAATCTCCTGCTATTATTGCCGGTTTATTTCTTGTTGTATTGTATTCAATCATATAATACCTCTTCTACCATCTGTCAGTCATATTTTGACACATCACCAAATTTTGTAAAAAATAATTAAGACTTTCATAACCTAAAGACTGTGCTCAATTTAAATTGCTATTTTTCATATTTTTACGCGCACTGAAAGTTACTTTTAATCAAAGACAAGGACTAAGTGGTGTGAATTTCTGTTTCATTCATAATACTATACAGAAGATTCGATTTTAATAAGTTTACGGTGCTTGGATCTGTAAAACATGTTGCAGAAGAAAGCAAGATAAGGATTACTAGCAAAAGGGAAACGTGTCGTAAATAGGTGCATTTATACTCTATAATGAACTGTGTCACTTGAATATTGTGCTATAATGATCTTCTGATAAAATACATCAAGAAAATTTATGAAAGACAATGTGTGCTATTACAAGTACAAGATCTTGACATCAAGAGGAATACATTTTCTAGTATAAAAAAATGGCTTGTGATTTTTTAATTTGGGTGTTAGTTATGTTTGGATGCAGCATACAAGCATTGTTAGTTGCATCTAAAGATGATCCATTAGAATATATGAGCAAGGAAGAACGTGACGCATTAAAGTTAGTATCATTGTGTATTTTTATATATAATTTTATAATTCTTTGTGCATATGTATTTTTATTAATTTTATTGTTTTAATTACAGAGAGGAATCTCGAGACATGTTCTATCATGCATATAATGCTTATATGGTAAAGTTTATATAATTCTTTTCGTAAATCTTTAATAAGCTCTTAAAATTAATCCTCTGTACGCTATGCTGGAGTCATTTGTGGCCCGTCATGGTAGCGGTTAGGGTAAGCTCGAGCGACCGTCAATATGTATTAGGTCAGAAATGACTCCGGCATTAGCCTACAACTTGCAGGAGTCAGAGGGTTGAAAGGTACAGTTAGAAATCATAATGCTGAATAGTATTCATTGGGGAAATTAGAAATAGAATATATCCAAAGATTCATTATTCATATATCGGTTGTACAAAGATATTCCATAATTGTAGTATAATAAGAGCAGTTCCATACACAGAATTCTTGCCCAATAGTTTGCTTCCTCATTTCCAATACGTCTCTCCGAATAGTTCATTCAATACATACCCAAAATGATTCACGTCTTTCATTATGGTTCATATATATCTTATTCAAAGTATTAATTACTTACATACTTAAAATACCGTAAGATGTCGATATAAAATTGATGTCATCATTTTCTTTATTACATATTTGCAAACAAATAACAAACGATGAATGAAAACGAATACGTCTATGTACAAGGAAACTTTGTTGACAATTGTTTGTTGTTTGTTTCGTTTTCAGTTTTGTTGCATGGAAAAATATTCCTCTACAGCCCCATATATCGAACTATTGGAAGAGAGTACTATATTTTTGTTACAGTAGAATCCTGTTTATCTGGATCCCATTAATCCGGATTGTCAAAAATAATCTCTATTTTTTTAATCTGTTAATTAATGAATATCCTGAGTCTACGACTCAGAACTGAATGAACTCATGATGATAAAGCGTCTATGAGACCGCGCTGCACGTAAACGTCACTTAAATCTGACACAAAAGAAACTCGTGTAGACTTCTTTAAAACATCCTAATTAAATTAAACTTATTGTGTATGTATATGTCTTTTGCTTCATACTAACAATATCGTTGGAAAAGTATACATATAAAATGTGCAATAAATAAACTATATAAAATGTATATGTTATTTATGTTAACGAATTTCCCGGATTATATAGATTTTTGGTCAACTGGAGATAAACGGGATTCTACTGTATTTATAAAATGACTCGATAAATTTTTATTATGAATATATGTGCTCACATGTTAACTCATGTTTATTTATGTATTGAAGGATAATGCGTATCCTGCCGATGAATTAATGCCATTGAGTTGTAAAGGACGATATCGAGGATCAGAACCAAACAGGGGTGATATAGATTCCACGCTGGGAAAGTAAGAACTAGAATTTATTATGTTTCATATTATTTTTCAAAATTTTATTTTAAACAAAGGTATTTTCTTGGGCTTCCACTGATAATAAATAAAATTTTATTAAAACATATACATATTTATAAAATTAAATTATTAATACTTAAAAAATAATTTCTTGTAACAGGATCTGATCGTAACAAGATCCAGTAAATATATAATATTTGTTTTCAGTTTTTCACTTACATTGGTTGACACATTGGACACACTTGTGGTAAGTTCATTTTTTATATTCTGTACGAAAATCATAAAGTTTATAAAGTACTTGCCAATTTGATTGTAATTGTTTATTAGGTGTTGGGAGATTTAGAAGAATTTGAAAATGCGGTTAAACTTGTTGCCAGAGATGTTAGCTTCGATACAGATGTTATTGTTTCTCTATTTGAAACAAATATTAGAATGCTTGGGTAAAATATATTATTTACTAAATGCATTTTGATATTTTATTTTACTATCTTTTACATATAATCAATGGTTCTTTTTAAATAAATTGTCCAACAGAGGTCTTCTAAGTGGTCATATACTAGCAGAGTATTTGCAGCAAAGAGCTGATATAATGCCATGGTATCGAGGTGAACTTCTAAATTTAGCAAAAGATTTGGGGTACAGATTTCTACCAGCATTTAACACAACAACAGGAATACCATATGGCAGAGTAATAATATTTTAATGTATTATATTACAATAGTATATGCAAAATATCTGGAATTATTACAAAGTTCTGGTTGTATGCTTTCTTTAGATAAATTTGAAATATGGTATGAAAGGTGTACCCTTAGAAGTGTCAAGAGAAACATGTACAGCCTGTGCGGGTAGTATGATTTTAGAAATGGCAGCTTTGTCGAGGTTAACAGGAGAATCAATTTTTGAGGTAATAATCATTTTCATAAATGTAATTAATTGATTTTTATTATACAATATTACGTGTTGTAGGAGAAAGCACAAAAGGCGATGGATGTTTTATGGAGAATGCGTCATCGTGGCACTGATTTAATGGGTAGTGTATTAAATGTACATTCTGGTGACTGGGTACGAAGAGATTCCGGTGTGGGAGCAGGTATAGACTCCTACTATGAATATTGTCTTAAGGCATACATTTTATTAGGTAACTATTATGTGATTCTTTCTAAATTTATCATTTTATTACGAAGGTTGCAATGATTAATTTATGTACTAATGTTATGCAGGAGATGAAAAATATCTAGGGAGATTTAATAAGCATTATCAAGCTGTAATGAAGTACGTAAGCCAAGGACCGATGTTGTTAGATGTACATATGCATAGACCAAATACAAATTCCAAAAATTTCATGGATGCATTATTAGCTTTTTGGCCTGGTTTGCAGGTAGGTTTCAGTTTAAGTTGATTATTTCATGAATAGTATCGTATAAAAATCATTATTTAATATTTTAGGTACTAAAAGGTGATATTAAGCCTGCTGTTGAAACACATGAAATGCTGTATCAAGTGATGCAAAGACATAATTTTATACCAGAAGCATTTACTACAGATTTCCAGGTTATCTAATTTTTTAATAAATAAAAATTTCCATTTTATATTGGAAAGATTTTTAACCTGATACGATTGTAGATACATTGGGGACACCATCCTTTAAGACCAGAGTTTCTCGAATCAACTTACTTCCTTTACCGTGCTACGGGTGATCATTATTATTTAGGTGTTGGGCGTAAGGTATTGAGAAGTCTACAAACTTATGCTAGAGTACCGTGTGGTTATGCAGCTGTGTCAGACGTTAGAACAAATAAACATGACGATACAATGGATAGCTTTGTATTGTCAGAAACATTTAAATACTTGTTTCTATTATTCGCGGAACCAAGCGAATTGGTTTTAGATTTAGATGAATTCATTTTTACAACTGAAGGACATTTATTACCGTTAACACTTGCTTCCAAAAGAAGTAATGTTTCTTCGGTAAGTATGTTAATAATTAATATAATAAATATGTCCATTTAAATAATCAAGTAGTCATTCAAGATTAGCATTTTTACGTTTCATGACATAAAGCAAGATTTTGAACGTGATATGGTGCACGTGGATGAAATGGATCGCACTTGTCCTAATAGTCTACACTTATTTCCTGCATCGGTACGTTTACCTTTGAGAAATATGGTCGAAGATGTGTGCCCAAGGCGGACAATAAAACGGCGATTAAGTGCTGCACAATTCCAGGTAATGCATATTGTTTAGTATTGTAATTGTAATAATATAATACGTATTAATATACGTAATAACTATTCTTCATTATAGGCAAATAACTTGGAGCATTTGAAATTGTTAAGCGATATGGGAATAACAACTTTAACCTTAGCCGATGGACGATTTCAACTGTTACACACCTTTTCTAATGTACAAAAGCTTTTCTATACAAATTGTTACAGTTAATTATTTATATTTGAATAAAAATATGCACTAATTAATCTTTTACAGGCAAAAACACCGCAAGATTCAGAGGAAGGTTTGTTGTTCATGCAAGAAATGGTAGAAATAAGTAAAATGCAGTCTCAGCAAGCCGAGAATAAACCACAGGCAGTTACATTTATAAAACCAAATACGAATCCACCACAGAAAGCGACATTGTTTGCTGGGCCAGCACATTTTGGATTGGAGTTGCAAGGATTAAATAAAGTAACTGGAAAAATTATTTTTACACATCCACCTGCTGCTTGCACTGATCTTCTTAATGCAGATGATCTCGCAGGCAAAATAGTCATAATGCTTCGTGGAAATTGTATGTTCATAGAGAAGGTAAATATCCTCTAATTGTATAGTAACTACTCGATAAGTAACTATGAAATTACAAGTATATACACTATAAAACTTTTATTATACTATACATTTTAATAAAACATTAAAATATTCTGGTAAAATTATAGTGTATGTACAGTGGCAAGCACATAAATAGGGAAATGTGAAATCGTCGATTTACTTTCCTGTTATAATACAAATTTTTATTTGAATCGATTTTTCAAAGATATTACGTTAAATTAAATTTATTAAGCTTTCTAAATCGTATGATGTTTATTCATTTTGACAGTTTCTTGTGTGTATCCAAATGTACATTTGAGCAATTTAACTATTGCTTTAGACGAATTTCGTATAGTTATATATTTTGGTTGCAGGCAAGGAGAATTCAACAAGCTGGTGCTATTGCTGGAATAGTATTAGATAATGTTGATGGTTCTAGTGCTGCAACTTCACCTATGTTTGCAATGTCAGGGGATGGAAAAGAAGTGGATGATGTAACTATTCCGGTTGTATTTTTGTTTAGTGTTGAAGCTTCGGAATTGCTAAAAGCTTTTACAGCTGCCAATGATCTCACAGTTACTCTTGGTAAGAAGTTATTATTTTCTACAGGAGGAATATATAGAATCTTTTATTAAACGTTCTCACTAAATTTCCTTATCTGCTGCGATTATTGACTTTATTAAATATGATTCAAATTGCTAGTCATTTTGTAAAGTTTTAGTAAAGGAAAAATGCTTATATGTAAGTTAAAATATGAATGTAGTTTGATTGCAATTATTTTCTATATATTCGTAGGAAATTTCTTCCCCAATGAAGATGTTCAACTAAAGAAGAAGATTCTTGAAGAAGATGTTCAACTAAAAGCACCTACCGATTTGTCAAGGTTCCTTATACGACGAAAGACACCACAGGTCTGTGAAAAATCTGCATTGTTATCATATGATAAATTACTTTTTATTTAATATTTATGAGTCATGGCAAAACGATTACATATAATATTTATTTGCTCGTAATATTATGTAATGCCAACTGTTATTTTAGTTTTTATATTTTTAAATAAATTAAATTGTTGATTTTTATATTTATTACATCTACTATAATTTTAATTCGTTCTTATTTCCTTGTTTGGTTACAGTGTAACACAATAATATACAGGGTATTCACGTTTAAACTAGCCAGTGTTTTTCTTGCAAATAATGAATATTAGAAAAAAATTAAGGAGGACAAAGTAATACTGTTTTTGCAAGCAACGTAATATTCTTTTATATCATATGAAAATGTGTATTGAGACAAATTTATTCGTATACAACACAATGACCTTCAAGGCCATACAAGATCAGATATGGAAGAAACATTTTAAGTAGTATTACTTTTGCTTCATTCATTTTTTTCTAATATTCATTATTTGCAAGATAAATGCTGGCTAGTAATACATAGCGTGAACATCCTGTATGTGTAATAATATAATTTTTACTTCTAAAATTATATATTATTCCATCTCATGTAATTGTCATGTAAGTGAAATTAAAAAACGATAGATATATTTTTATGACAGACATCTAGAAGCAGTGAGGCGAGTATGGAAGTGGCCACTGAGATGAAGCATGACGAAGATGAAAAGGACGTGGTTATTCATTCCGATTTGCGCGCAGAAATCGTCAAGGATCCGCTTGGTGGAGAAGTGAAAATCACGTCGACGTTTAAAACTCTTCGTTTTACGAAGAGTTCAGAAGATGGCACGTTAATAGAACAACAATGGCGTCAGTTGAAAGAAATTTTTGCTAATCAGATATACGCGGATCCGAAGCAAAATATAGGCCTGCAAATTAGAAGTTTCGTACTAGAAGGTTATTGTAATTGGATAATGAAGTCACGGGGTGAAATAGATAATTCATTAAATATGTCTCTACAAAATAAAGTTTTATGGTTTCTAAAAGAACTAACTAAAGTCGCTCCAAATCCGTCCATCACAACAATGGGCCAATTGATGGATTTCAATAATCAAAAGTTATTAAAACAATATTTACTCACAAAGATGGATCTTATGGTATTAAATATGAATACTGTAACAACAATGCTAAAGACAATGAAGTATGAGGGTCCGAATACCGAACAACTGATTAGGTTGACACAACTCAGCAGCATTGCACAAAATAGTAATTATGGATTTCTGAGAAAACTGGTAGTGGGTCTTTTTGACGTTGAAGATGAGAGTGTCCCACATCTTAATCAATTGGATCAGTTCAGTGAAGCAGTGCTTAACGAGTATCATGAAATATTATCGAACAGAGCGCAAAAATATTTGAAAAAAGCAATTGTGAAATTCGATGAAAATTCTTACTATGATGTACTAATTAATGATTGGAAAAGGGATTTGAAAATTTTTGAAAAACTGGATATACTAAAGAAAACTATAGAGAACGATTCTACCATTGAAAGTAGAAAACCAGAAATGAAATCTAAAGACGTTGTTAAGATGCCCAAGATACTTGAATATTTTATATTAACAAAAATAGAAGAAGCTATACAAAATGAACGTAATAGTATTCGAAAATATAAAGACCACATTAAAAATTATAAGGAATACGTGAAAGAACTTGAAGATCATATGAGCAAATTTAAAGGACATATTGACATTTCAAAGGACGTTGCGGATGATATAAGCACAGAAATTATTAATAATGTTATCTTAAATATATCTTCTCAAAGTCAAAATGATGTTGATGTGTTAGATGAACTTATCACAGAAGTGAAAGATTCTTTGGAGGATATACAATCAAATATTCTAGAGTTTTCAGAAACTGTTACAAATAACAATAGTGATGAGAAACAAGGATACAAAGAATCTTCATTAAAAGACAATGATTTTCAATTAATAGATTCACAAATAAGGTCGTCAAATGTAAAAACCATCATGAAAGATAGTGAAGAAACAGTGTTACAAAAGGTTGAAGATGAAACCATTTGTCTTCGAGATAATCAGAAAATGATGTCCTCTAATCTACCTAAAGAATTTAAAGATAAACTACGAACATCTGAAGAAGAAAACAATGAACAGTCTATTCACATTAAACAAGAGGCACAAACTCCTTCTCATGTACAGGGACATGGAAGTAAACATATCGACGATGAACTATAATGAAAGCTTCAAGTTTCAAGATGAATTATAAATATTAAGAACACAAATTAATAGATATCTAAATGTTACAAGCCTGGCAATCCTAATCACACAGCATTTGATATTTTTGCACTAAAACTCAAATCTGTGTGCAGTGAGCTTTAACGTTTTTATATACATAAACTCTTTTAGAAAAAAAGTAGCTATTTAATAAAAAAAAGAGAAAGGATACAAACGACCAGACGAAATCAGAGTCACACTAGGTCTGTTAAACTGGTGCTTATAAAAGGATTCAACTTCATTTATTCATTTCAAAAAACTAGTGAAGTTGTGAAATAATGTATGATACATTATAGACTGCCTGTGTGAGACATTTATCCTATCGAGGTTGTGAAAGAATATTCTGTTCAGATTGTAACAGTTGTACATTTTATATATACCATTTAAACATAGTATATTTCTTGTGCACACTACAGTACAATGACAGTATATTGTTTTCCATTGAGAGAAGAGTTTGGTTCTACTTCTGTTTTTTTGTCTTTCTAAATTCCAAGCACGTGCTATGATAATAGGGAGTGAATGAATACATGACACATTCGTGATTAACGAATATTTTATCTATTTCAGTACAACTTTGTTCTTTCTTCTAAACAAAGATAAGCATAATTATTAGAAAATGGTTCTCAGCTTTACATAATTCTTCTGTCATTTCAATATACGAACTATTAATACTTTTTACTTACCACATGTCATATTTTGTTAATAAGGTGAATAGTATTCAATGTATAACATTTTATTTGATAAGTGTAAAGCTTGGTACACCTTTTCTGAAATATTTTTGTTTTCCTTTTGTAAAAATATTTGCTTTCATTTTGAGTTACACTTATCAATTTTGAAAACATATATTAATATACTTTTATTTTGATTTGTTGTAATAGTTCTACATTACTTATATCTTTTACTTATTAATTTGTGTATTAATATATGCCTTATATGTACATAAAATTGTATAAACAGTAATGTATATAGAGTCATATGGTATGTAACAAAGTTAATAGTGATACAAATTTTAATAGATCAAATAATGTTCAGCGAATCAAAGAAACTTAGTTTTGTTACAATTATCTAGACTTTTACAATCTTTCAGTTGATATAAATGTACACAAATATATTATTACGTCTTCTGTAAGCGTGTTGTACAATTGACAATGCAAATTTGTAATTGTATTATGTGCCATAGAACATGCACAAGAAATTGTTATGTTTTAAATTAAATCAATTTAGGATGATTGTACTATGTGTATTTGGGTTAAAGCATTGCAATATGCAAGTTTAACTCTAAATGTAAATATTATATAAATAAGTATGTAATAAGTTTGTGTTCAACAACTATTATGTAAAAGTTTGTATAATGAATGCCAAAATGGACATTACAAAGTTTATTGTACATTAAACTAGCTGCTATTTTGCATAGATTGTACGAATATACATACATATGCACATACTTACATAAATATTATATGTAGATATATGTATATGTACATATGTATATGTCATTTAATTTGTTGTTTATCATATAAAAAAGGTATAAAGTTACATAAGAAAAATGAACATATGCGATACAAGTAATATGTTAACAATTTTTGGTACAGACATAGAATATGATAATGAAAAATGCAAATAAAATTTCTGTTATAAACTAGACTTTCCTTTTTGAAAGTAACTAAAATATTAAACCATTTATATTTTGGAAGTATAATGCTATACTTTCCTTTTATTAAATATTATCCTACAATTTTAATTTCAATGGTATATTTTGTGAGTACCCATAATTGATGGCTATTTTCTTTAATGATTCACCAACGTTCTTATTTTATAAAATTTGACCTCATTAATTCAACAGCTCCTTTATCCAAACATTTAATATATCTATTTACATTATTATGTAACTATCTTTCCGACTTTTGCTCTAGTGGATACAAATTTTTAATCACTTTTGAATGTAAATATTGGAAGAACAATTATTTATGATATTATATATTACAGAATGTAGCAAATAGTAAAATTAATAGTAATATTAATATCCTTATTTTTTAGAATTTTTATAAATAAATCTAAATGAAACATTAAATTTCATAACGTGTATTTATGATTTTTGTCAGTGTAAATAAGAAATATTGAAACTAAAATTAAAATAATGGATATAAAATGTTTTTTTTGAGTGAATGTTGAACAATATATTTCAACATTCATACTTTAAGCCGCTTTCCATTGAAGTCTTCGAATTACGGATTACGGCAACCTGTCGTCAGATGTTGGCTTTGCGTCAATGTAAGGGTGCTATTTTAATTTCGAATTTCGGACGACCCTGATGCACTCTATAAGGTACACAGTTAGTATTTCATTTCAACAATTGAACTGTGAAATCGGATTTTCAACGAAACAATAAATAATTTGAAAGGTAAGACGCTGAATTTTCATTGCTGTGGAAAGTAACATGTATGAATACCATGTGTTTCTAACCACACAATATCCTAGTACACTGTAACACAATAGCATAGTAATCTAATATAGATTTGTTAGTTTTACGTAATTGCATTTTTATATTAACTTTTGAAAATTTCATTATCGTTTCTGTTCTCTCGATATTAATTTATTTAATATTGGATATTATAGAATTTATAGAGAATAATTCTACTTTTACATTTTAGATGTGTGAACCAAAATACTATGGAAAAAGAAGAAGCATTGTTCGTAGAATTGGTTCATTTTTACCTTTAAAACCTCCACCAAAAATATATGTGAGCGTTACTCCTTTACATTCGATGACAAGTTCTATGATCAATGAAGAAACCAGTAGTGACTCCAAAAATACGAATGGATTTGGACAAGCAGGGTAATTGTACAGTCTTATTGAATCTCACATGGTTTCATTAATTGGGCAATTTGTTAGTTCAACAATGTGTGTTTTATATTAGGTTTTCTAATATCAGGCCAGATTTATTGGAACCACTTAGTTTTGGGTCCGAAGTTCGATTGCTAGCATTAGAGCAAGAACTTCAAGAACTTAGGGAACAAGTATCGGCGATAGTTAAAAGCAATAAGCAATCTAGATGTTTGTATAAATAGAATATTTAAACTTTGTTTTACCATTGTTCTATCATACATTGAAAAGACTGCATTAATTAAAATATATTTTAGATACATCCACTGTATCTCTAGCAAATGGGGATAGTGAAAATGCTACGCAAACACAGCCATCACCACCGCCGCCACCACCATTACCACCACCTACAACTCCTCATATTGCAAGAAGAGCAAGTTTACAAGAGCATAAAGTTGAAGAACATAGAAGACCATTAAACTCACAAGCATCTATGATCGATGTTTTCAAAAACATTGAGGGGACTCAAGTAACTTCAGTTGTGAAGTAATATCGATTATGATGTCTGTCATGTGTGTATGTGACTCTTTATATGCGTATGTGATTATTTACAATAATATTTCAGATCTCCAAGAGGACGAACTTTTCATATAAAACGTGAGAACAGTCCTTGTAATGACTTGCTAGAAATATTGAGAAGACGATACGTTCCAATGAATTCTGGCAACACTAGGAATTCCACAGTTGACTTGGCACTGGATGATTCTCTTCCAAGTGATGCATGAAGACATTCTATTGAAAGTTTTCCAAATGAGCATCGTGTGAGATACATGTGCCATATATTGTTTTGGATGGTGTTAGTAACAGGCTAATGAATTTAATGACTAGTTTCAAGACAGGTGTGCATCGAAGATGCAGTGCAAGGGATATGAATGATGTAAAACTGATATGGCTGAAACCATTTCAATTGTGATTAACAGTTTTATTTCACAAACTGATTTTTACAGTGTGATCTTAATCACATTATCCAAAGATGTAATTAATTGCATCATAAGCACAGACTAAAACATTAAGTTGATTAATAGAGCATTGTGTAAGATACTTTCAAAATGTGTAAAGTAAATACGTACACACGTCCTTAAAGGTAAAGGAATATGGATCATTTAGTTCAAATGAGTGAAAAACAAAATTTGCTGGAATGTAAATATCGTAACATGTATACTAAAAAGTTACATTTTTTTATTAATTTGAAACGATCGTAATTGACAAAGTGTCTTGAATTGTAGTAAATAATATTGTAGTTTTCTTTTTAATGCAAACAATCCACTGTTTTTAATTACTAGAAGTTCTTATCATATCAAACACTATCACATTGATTAAAAAACGTTCAGTTTACGTAACGCTTTTGAATTTGTTTAAAGTTTTCGATACATCGTTCAGGGACTTTTTAATGATCAGTCTTAACATCAGAAGGTACATATCTGAGTTTTTTCAAATTTGTTGCTCAATATTATTAAAGTATGTTCTTTTACTTTTCATCTGAGAACTACATTATGCTTAGCTTTAGCGAAGAAAACTAGTATTTATTTTAATCTTTAGAGGGCTGGGGTGGCCACTATATATATATATATATATATATATATATATATATAAATTTTTCGTAAAGAAAATTTAAGTTGTCAATGGAAAAATGCTGGCCCTCTAAAGGTTAATTTCGATGGAATGCTGTGTCTCAGGCACTGTGTTCTAAAGCCATATTAGTTCAGTTTAAATTATGTATGTTTAAACTCTACAAATTCTTGGGCAAGAATGTTGTGATATCAAAGTCATGCAATTACGTTTATGCATTAGATCCTGCTGTAGAGAACGGTATACATATTCTCTATAGGTAAGAGCACAGGCTTTCCACGCAATGGATAGTCGTACAGTTGTATTTATGGCATACATTATATAAAACACATGTTTTCACAGTAACGAGCGAATGAACATTTAATAGACTATGCACACAATGAGACGACAAAACGGACTATGTCTTATGAGATTATGCTCTTAAAATATCACTGTGTGATGTACATATTTTACGTTTACCTGACTAACGGTTGCTCTTATAAAGAATCTAGGAACGAATGTAGTATAAGATCGTCACAATAATTTGTGATTAATCAAAGGTGAACATACTTTCAGTTTGTATTCTTTATAGAAGTAACATTTAATGTTTGCTTTCAACGATTTTTTGACACGGGCGTATTTAGGGAATGCAATCTTCTGTTGAAAGGGATGTCATAATAGATTTTGGAGACTGAGTGTATCATTAATGATATTACAAATGTACAGAAGATCTGTTTTATACATGAAGCTTTTATCAATAATTAAAAAAAAATAAACGTTATTGTTGAACAACAAACTGTGTATTTACTTATTTGTAGTGTGTCCCATTTTAAGGTGACCGTTGTTTTTTTTTTAAATATGGAACTGTATAGAATAAGTTAATAAGTAAATGTATAGAACTTTACTAGAATAAAGTTTCATGGACAATTATCAAAATGCGTATTTATTCAAAGAACCGAAGTACAATCTAATTCATATCTTTCTATCTTCATATCTCTCTAGTACGTTTTGTAGGGTCCCATATGATTCCGTTTATCACTAAACCAGAAACGGTCTCTATACAATATGCATAAACAAGAACACCGGGGATATACTAATAAAGCATCGAATTATGTTGTAGTTTCAACTAATTTTATACATCAAGTCGTCTATAATAAAACTAATTAGAATCCACTCATCTCACTCAATAAAAAAAACCAAAGGTATCAAATTAAAGTTAGGCCGTACTAGATTTAATTCATCAGTATTTAATAGCTGAATCGGATTGACCTCGATGTTGGAGGATGTAAGACTGGAATGGAGTGTTTCTTTAGTTATACTATACGATTTAGTTATACTTAACGATTTTTCATAACTTCAGGCGTTGTTGGTATCTCGTTAAGTAGCTTTGTTTTTAAAATGTCCTCGAAGAAAATAATCAATAAGCGATATATGGGGTAAATAGCTAATTAGTAATTGTCGTTGCTATCTCGTTAAGTAGCTTTGTTTTTAAAATGTCCTCGAAGAAAATAATCAATAAACGGTATATGGGGTAAATAGCTAATTAGTAATTGAGATACTAATTTTCAATGAATAACACGAAACTTTCGAATGTAAAATCCGTGCAACGATGAATGATGACAATGACCCTGCTCGATTTTTAACATTGTAACAATCGAGACGTATTTTCTCTGACGATTCTTAGACATTCAGTTTGAAATTATTGTCACAGGAAGTGCTCTTCAAAATTTATTTATTTATACTACATTTCCCTGAAACACTTCAAACGTGTATCATTTGCACTTATCGATCGATTACGAAAAATTTTGATCACTATAGTTGCATTAAAAAATAGAGAATATCTTAGTAACTATTAGTTTTTCACCCTATACAAGTTTTTTATTCAGTACTCAATTCTCTTTTCAATCCCAAGATTGAAATTACTCTTGATCGAAATCATACAAATAGTTTACGCAACTAATTTTGGGTGGCACACTTAACTGGAAGGAAAATTTAAGAGCCAGAAAAATACAATTATAAAATTATCATTGTGTAGATGTAGATGATCTTTGAAAATATAAGTAATTGCGTAAATGTATGAACTATGATAGATTATATTGTTCGTTAGATTTAACAACCCCTTAGGAACTTTTGAGGAATTATAGGTTGCGAGTAGGTTCAATACAATGTTCCCTAATAATAATTAATGTCAAGGTATCGCCAGCTTTATTATACACGTTATTAAATCGAAACTTTTGATAGTATGGTGTGTTGTATACAACGTCTCTAGAGAAGGGTTTTTAATAAATGACACATATCAATGGAGGGTGAGACATGATTTCCTATATAAAGCTGCTGCCAACGAATCTTGGGATCAGTATCGTAAATTTTGCAGCAACTGACTCTTCGGACATTGACAGGTGTATCACCATTATCGAGGAAGGTAATGATTCTACATATACATATATATATACAATTTATTAAAGTACAAATATTATAATACTGTATGATTTATTTTTATTGCAATAGCGTGTATAAAATGTTTTTTGCCAAAATAGAAGTTTTAAAATATGTATTATAATCTTACTGGTATAGGGTTTGAATATGTTAAAACAATAATAGCAATTGTATATTGTGTTGCACATAGATAAATATAAATATAATAATAATATAAACTTTATTTCAGCCTCACGGCTAAGAAATTGGACTTGGTTTACATAAATCTAACTAATGCAATTCTATCTTAACTTTTCATTCATCCATTCGCTCACTCATCACTCTCTTTCCCATTGTTTAAATATAAATATGTAAATATATGGATTGGTGTCTTCATAATCGATGCATTCATAATACATATAATGCAAATGTTATTCAATCTGTGTATAATTGTTTACAGATTATATTATTTATTTATAATAATCGAATATTTCATTTTACATGTTCGGCCGCTAGATGGCTACAGCAATTCTGAATGTGTACAATAGAGATTGCGTAATTTAAAATCTTGATTTTTACAAATATAAAGAAAATATACAGTATATAAGTTGTAAAATACTTTAGCACGATTTAATAATTCTCTTTGAATTATACTGGTTTAATGGAAGGTGATTCAAAACACACTTTTTTCAACACAAACACTATACTTTTTACAACTACATACAATGCTGAAGAAGACAATAGAATTTTAATAGTGATCTCGCGTGATCTAATAATTCTTCTAAATTATACAGCTTTAACGAGTGTTATTTCGAAACAATTTCCTCTGTAACTATAACGAAGGAATACCGAAATGCAAGATTAAGGTCATTAGAAAACGTGTTGCTCGTAAAGAAAATAATTTAACAAACCGCGTGCAGATAATGAAGCTAGTAATACCTAAAATAAAACATAATAGACGAATATTTATTGCCGAAAAATGGATAAAGTAAATAGGATAGCAGCGTTTATAATTGCCGTAACACGAAATACATATATTGTGCGCTAATACGACGAGGAAGATTGAAAACAATTTTCAAACTAATAAGAAGCCTGTGAAAATAATAACTAAAATTCCGAATAATCGATAGAAAAGCAATATCTGATGAAAAAATTATCAATGGATTGAGAATATTATTCATGCAATTTAAAGGTTTGTATCGTAATTTACAAACGCACTTCGAATGAATTTACTCCTTGTTCTAATAACTTAATTTCGTTGTAAAAATGCAGAACTTACACGATATTTTAATTTCGACACTCACTGCTACAAGATAGAATATTTTATAAATTATAGAATATTACTAGCTTTTAACAATTCAAGCCTTTTCCTTCTAAATTATGTTTACTATGTAAACGTATTATAATTAAAATGCTTCGTTACAAACTTTGATAAAAACCAACTGCAATAAATAAAGACAAATTATTATCATATGCCATGGAAACGAAGGATCATGAAAAGATACTTCAAAATCTCATTCTATTCTTGTGTACCACAATTTTTGTAAGTATACATAGTATGAGAATACATGGCACACTGCACACGTTAAAGAATAGTTAAAAGATACGAACGAGCGTGGAAGTACAATAGATTCAATCTGCAAAAGACACAACAAAAAAAAAAGAGTTGGTCCTCGGAATCGACCAAAATAAAAAAATCAACTTTTGATCTGTATGCACAGCACCGATAGAATGGCACGAGATCACAGTTTATCGAGTGCGCGATTATTTTTCTTGCCCCGTGCGGATTGCAGTTTCGGATGATTGATTTCTTTGATTGCGTAGTGAGTTATTCGCGTGAGATTCAATCTGTCGTATTGATTTTTTAATCCGCCAAATAAAATTTATTTCCGAAGCATACTGGGACAATTTGCGTGGACATACAAGCCTGCGAATTCCTGATAAACAAACATGCAGGAGCGTTTGTATTTGAAACGGATTTATAACGATAATACTGTTGTTTGAGTAGGTTTTATTTGAAATAAGTAGTACAAAAATATTTGCACGCAGTTATGTTGCAAAATCTTAATTTTTATGTTAGCTATAATATTTATGTATTTACCTCTCCAGTGATAAGGTCCCACATAAATGTTTATAAATATCCATTTCTACTAGGTCCTATATACATACATATGTTTCTCAACGAATAAATTAGTACATATTCTCTGCATGTTTTGCACCGATTCTAAAATGTTTCTCGCATTCACATGTATACACAGACAACATTAATAGTTTTTTATGGTCTTCCTGAATGATTCTTTTTTCAAGTTTAGAAATCGTAAAACTATGGTTGGGGGCTATTTATGCACCGCAATTTATTTGTGCCAACGAAGTGCGACACTTTGTTTTTCCTTTTGAAAACTAGTGAATTGAATTCGATCATTGAAAAAGTATAAATACATCCCCGATGCACATCCGAAGGAGGTGTATAAAAACGCAACAAAATTTTTGAATATTTGACAAGATATAATAATTACCAAAGTTTGGGTTCGATTCACTGGACCGTTTAAGAATTATATTCTTATGGAGAATTCATAAAATTCCACTTCAAACCCTATTTAAATCTTGAAAAAACGCAACTAGAAACTCCAGTATTTGTTTATATGTATAGTAAAAATTATGTAATTAATTATGTTCAAAATTTATTAGGATTCACTAAACAGTTACAGAGCAAAAAATTATAAACTGTTACAAAACGTCAAATTTATCGTGTTGTCATCTCAATAATAACCATGAATATTGCTTTCTGAAGTATTTTTAATTTATGTAAATATTTATTTTTAACTTTTTATTGCGTAATTATACCTATATATTGAATATCACAAATTTATTATATCTTGAAGTTCAAATCAGAGGGTACAATTATTCGCGAAAGTCACTTACAATTTTGTATAATATGAAGGCAATTTGATTAAAAAATAAATATAACATGAAATTCACTAATTAAACGAAAGCTTTTTAAATTAATCAAATTTTTTTAATACAAAATATACTCATGAATGGCTTTCGTTGCCAATATATTGATGGATTTCGAATTTCTTGTACTTTTGTCTCCCATTGTACCTCCAGAACATCCTTAAGTTCGGAGGAATCCGTGGTGAATCGCGTGCGTAAATTCCATCGTGAACACGAAGAGGGGGCGGGCGGAAAAATCGTCGGCGGATCGTCTTTGCGAATCCGCACGGTATCGCCATTATTGACTAAGGTCGAACAATGCAAATACGGTGGACACGTTTCGCGCGTTTCCGACGACACCGAGAAATGGATCGTCTCTATGCGACAGAGAGATGCTGGTCACGTCTCTTATCCACGGGACACTTAGTAGCACTTACTCTTATCTTAATGACCGGGGACGCGCGTAGCGTTAATGGTTCCTTTAAAATTAGCACGTGGAAACGTACGAGGGTACTCTAAAATTTTTCGAAAAAACCCTCACGTGACGGTCCGCGTACTCGGTTGTCAATGCGACGACGCAGATAAATGTTACTCGTTTTTCTTCTGGTTTTTTTTTTTTCGAACGGTGATTCCCGGCGGACGAGCAACTGTCGAAGAACGTACCCGAACTCTAACGCAGCCGGCGAATGTTAAGTAAATGCGTTTTAACGTCGGGGAACACCGGACTCACTTTTTCTTTCACTTAACGAGCCCGCTAATCGGAGAATCTGCGAGTTAATTTGTGAAATGGATGGGAATCGAGTGTGACTTCGAGGAATTCGATAGCCGCGCAAGAATCCTCGTTGCTTGTTTCGTTTTCTTTTTATCGCCGCGCGCGAATGTTTCGGCTCGTTAAGGGCTGACGGTTATTTATTTCTAAGAATAGGATCAAATTACCCTTTCTGTCATAATGTCAAGAGCGCGAATCGTTTGTTCGATTTTATGTATAGACAATAATTAAATTATTAGATGGTACAGGGATCCGTTTTTTAACGTTTGCAACGCACAGTTATACATACATATATGTATACATACACATCACGGACAACTTATTTCTTTCACTACAAACTTATCGATTGATGACCGACTGTATATCGAATTGCTTGTCAATGGATAAAGTGTAGATTACAAGAAACAATGACATTACAATTAATTATACAATCGTAATTATTAATCCTCATATACGCTTCTCGAAAATGGTTGCACAACAGATTCTCCGTTAATATTCATCCATTTTCATGGTACTGTTTCATTCTCAGTTATTGTGGTTTATTGTGGTCAAGAAAATAAAAATAAAAACAATTTAAATAAAAAAATTGGAGAAAAATAAGTTATTTAAAAATTTATGTTACTTGAATTAATTTGGGTTAATTGAGTAGGCCCCCAAGCATTTTTAGCCCAGGACTCCGAAATTAACGGTCCGCTACTACATAATTTAAATAAATACATCAAATTGCAAGGTAATATAATAGAGAAAATTTAAAATAGATGTAACTAATTATTAAATGAAGGGACTGCATCAAATCAAGAATTAAAAATTTTGTCAGATTAGATCATAACGATTAAAACCAATTTGCATATTAATGTTTAAAAACTACTTGCATCCCTCAGTAATTGGAGCACGGATAATTAATGTAAAATTAAAATCTCGGTATGGTAAAACAGAATACAAATATGTATTGGAAATTCAATTGAAACAGTAATTTTTATACTACAACGACTCAAACGTTAATATACATATGTATAACATGGGTTCTACTGCCAAATTTTATCGCGAGGACCTTAAATTACAAAGTTTTATGGAATAAAAAATCATCGTATTACGATTAATTAATTTCCTTAAATACTACTCTTGGTATTATTTATTAAATAAATATGAGGTTGGAACGTGAATAAATTCGATTCCAATTACAAGCATGTTCTTATACAAAAAATTTAGTTACGATCCGTTGCAACTGTACATAGCTATAAGAAACCACTTATACCTATCTTAATAAAAAGAAAGTCACTTTCAGTTAATAAAAAAAACCACTTTATAATAAAGAAATATATCGAAGACAACAGAACTCAATTATGTTACGACTCAATATCATGCTCTTTAGATTATACATACATATAATGTATTCGCTGTTGGATTCTTTTTCTCATAATCTATCAGCAATATCTTTCCCAGTTTTGATCAACCGATGGTTAGTATACATATACGACCGTGAAAAATACAGATCCTTCGTTAACCGAATAAATAATTGTGCCAACACATGAAGCTTAAAGTGGAAATTCGACTACAGTTTGCAATTAAATTATCAGCGAATTCAGTTTGCCGTTTCATGTGATCGGGCATTTTACTTAGCGCGGCGACGCGACGCGCGACGGTCCATTGGCGATTTCATTTGAACGACGTGAAAATTGCTGCGGTAAATTGCGCAAGGGTGTATAGTTTTATTGAATCTTTCATTGCATCACGTCGGATATCATGTTTCCCCTCGAAATTGTTATACGAGATTTCTCAAGATCCGAACGATCGTGTTACGAGTGTGACTCGTTTACTATAAGAATTTTTATTAAAATTAATTCCCTCAATTAATTTTACCTGTACAGCAAAGGATTAAAATTATGTTTTCACTTTTACCGGTTATTTCTCACTCTAAGTACGTTACTCCGAAAACAATTTCGCCCGTTTCTGATTAAAACAGGTGACGGAAGCGTTAAATAGTTCGGGCTATGCTAGTTCTTAAATTGCCCGGCTTCGAACGGATCGTTGAACCGACAAGTCAACCGTGACACTCGAACAATCCATTGTTTTGTGTTCGCACTCGTTGCACACAGTCTATGCAAACCACTTTTTTTTTTCGTTCGCTCAGCTTCAGGGAAAGAGTACATGAAAAAGATACAAATGCAAATCAGGTGCCAAGAACCGTTTCTGTCCGGAATACGAGTTTGTATCGATTTATGACGTAATAATGCTTGGAACACGGAATTCTTGTTTCTGAATGAAATTTAATAGAATTTCCGGTAAAATATAGTACTTCGAAGTTGAACGCAAAAATTTAGAAATTTGTTTTAAAGTAGGCCACGGAAGGATGTTCGCGATAAGTATTACGAATTTTACACGTTTTAACGTAGCTATTACATTATGCTGGTAATAATTCACCACTGTCGAGAATCTCGGATAACGTGGAATTTCATTTCCTGCATCAATGGCATAAATATTTTAAAAGGTGCTACAGGAAAAGTAAGATTTTATAGAAGTTCCTGTTTTATTTTCCTTTGAATATGTTTATAAGTTAGAATAAGCAAATAGGGCGTTACTAATACCTAAGGTAAAAGTTTACGTTGAATTATAAATGTCACTTTCACAAATTTCTCGATGGTATATCGATATTAGGTGAATGTCGACAATATTTTTTAGTTATGTTGGATATTTACATGTTCTCTTTTGGCAATATACATACATTGTATTTTATTTAAGATAATATACATAATATAGTATATTTCATTATTATTGACATATTCATGCAGCATGTTTACCTAACATATGAATATTCAATAAGACTCGAGAAGGTAGCTTTTACCTGCTTCTTATTTTAAAATCTAAACTATTTTTAGTTTATTGCATCGAACTATTTAAGAAAGCTCATCATTTAACTGAAAAGTGACGGGGTTTGTCCGTAAGGTAATCAAAGCGGGAGTTGTCGCGAATATTAATTTATTAGGGGTAAACTTGCTTTCGGGGGCCCTTCTTGATTCTTTTTAACCTCATCAAATTTAACAGCCGTAGTAACCACTCGAAGATTAACCGTACATTACATTACCTAATCGTGCGTGTCCGTTGCTCTCTTACTCTTTGCAAGTACATATTACGAACGTATAAGTACATGTAGAAAGCGAACCCAAGCTATAAGCGAGTATAACTATCATAAAACCGATAGAGATAGTATCTCTTGGGTAAGTTGCTATCCGTTAAATCTTAATCAACTGTTGAATCTGTCTCTGATACTGTATTATTATGTGCCACGTGTGATAATGTCGAGTAGTCTAAAACAGACTGTGGGATACCCCTCACTGGCGTTAATTGCGCGTTGCCGCCGTCGTTAATTTCTACATTGTTTTTTAATCGAGCAAAACACTCGAGCGAATTTCACATGATCTTGTTCGGGCTATGAACCCACTTTATATTACTACGCTTGTTATCACTACTATCGTTTATATCATATTTACCATTTAAAGGCAGAATATACAGGGTGTCCCAAAACTATTGCGTTAAATTGAAATGGGAGGTTCCTTGGGTCATTTGAAGCGACATTTTCCTTAACAAAAATGGCGCCCGCGGCTTTGTTTAGGTGTTATTAACGAAAAACACAGACCAATCAGAGCGCGACCTAGACGCTCGTTGGCACGTTCAGCCAACCGCCTGCCGGCTCGCCGCACTGAATGTGCCAACGAGCGTCTAGGTCGCGCTCCGATTGGTCTGTGTTTTTCGTTAATAACACCTAAACAAAGCCGCGGGCGCCATTTTTGTTAAGGAAAATGTCGCTTCAAATGACCCAAGGAACCTCCCATTTCAATTTAACGCAGTAGTTTTGGGACACACTGTATATTGTTTCGCCTTTCATGATCCGAGTCCTTTCCGAATCAATCGCGCTGTACAAGATTCCTTCCAATATTTATTTCATTTCGCCTGTGGAATCCACCCGTGACTCAAGGGCGTAACTGCTCTTTATCGTTACGCGGTAGGCGCGTAACACATAGAATGAAATTATTAGATGACGTTATTGAGGATGATTTGTTAGTTCACAATTAAAATTGCTGTTGAAGGATCCATTAAAAATTGTTTAGCCATGAACCATAGATTTTTTAAAATTATGCAATAACCACTGGTCGGTAATAAACTATTTATTGTAAATAAATATACGTTACTACTAACGGTATGGTACCATTTTTTGGATTTTTCAGATGGATACCAGACACTTACTCACTTACTTCGTCTTGTCGTTGATGACAACAGCAGTTATTTGCCAGACGTTCCAATATAGTCACGGTTGGACGAATGGTAAGAGATCGTCATCCATGCTGGAGGATCTCGTGAATGCCGCTAGCAAGAATCCGCATCAATTAGACAACGTCCTTGTCGACTGCGAGCTACAGAAGTTGAGATTACTGCTTCAAGGAAACCCTAATAACCAAGTAAGTAATACCGCGCTTAATCTTCGTGTCAGCCGAAGTTGCTTCATTAGAAATTTGCCTTCTAATCCGCCATTTTGGTCCACAAAACTGTCGCTTAGCGTTGCGTCGGTCTGTTTATACCTCTTAAATTCTTCCGATTCAGCGAGGCAAACAATATTTATAATGCATAGTACTATATTCTGCTATTTTTATCATATTTATTGTACAACTTTTTAAAATCTTTCTTTGCAGCTGATACAACTCCCTTGCGAATTATTCTTCTCTGCGAAACGAAATTATGCGGAATCCATGGACCACGTCGAGCACTTCCGGCAACAGCCTACTTCCATCAATAATAATTATTAAATCACTTGATAATATGTCTATTTTTCGATTAGATTAATTAGATTGATATTTTACTCGGAACAAATAAAAAGACTGTATCCAAGAATCTCTTGTGTGCTTCTGCAATTATTACGTCCTTCCCAATCTTTGCAGATGGTACAGAAATTCAAAATATAAATAATATTTGTATAAAATAATTATTAGCTTGTAGACTTTCATGCAAATTTCCATTCAAATTTATTTAATCGATTATAACATCCCTTGCCGAAAAAATAAAGTACAAATGTCAATTGGCAAAATTAATATGTATATTCTGTTTTCATTGTTTTATTTCTCCTTTTATACAGCTGTGATTGTAGCGACTACAGTACCTATTATTTTTTCTCTTCTCTACAGGTCACATTCAATTTTTTATATTTTATTTAATCATCTTGTTTATTTTTATCTGCATCACTTTTTAGAAATGAAGGTGACCTTCAATTTATTAAATGGAATCTTATGTATTTGTTTATATCATATAATGAAAGAGTGTGTCAAAACGAATTCATTCGTATTCAATACAACACACTGATCTTCAAGGTCATACAAGGTCACAAATAGAAGAAACATATTGAATATTTTTATCAACTTCCAACCACACCCTGTTCTATCATAAAATCAAAAAAGTACATTATTATCAATTTAGAGTCATAATTACATTGCGGATTTTTATGCAAATTAAAAATTTTCTACGTCAATTGCAAGAAATAGAGATCAAATAGAAAGTCCTTTGGTGCTTTAATCGTGTTAATAGATTGAAAGTTTTTTTAATCGTTCTACTATACATATGTATACATACAATAGTAATAAATATCACCTACTCAATATTGTCATAAATGTATAAAATTCGCAAGCCAGTAGTCACAACTATGCAATTTATTGTAATATAATTTATTGTGGATATAAAAATATATTACTTTTGGCCAGGATTTCAGCGAAAGTTGCCATTGTGCAACTGATGATTATCTTCAAAAACAGTTTCTCTCTTCTCCTACCTGTACAATAGAAATCTCTCACAATTTTTTGATCAATACATACATACATACATATAGTGTACGCTTGCTGCACGGCTGCGAACAATCAATCGCTAATAAGTAATAAATGAATTATTCAGCCGTATGTATAAGGTAGCTGTGCACGAGACACCACCCGCTATAAAGATCAATTGTTTATCAATCATGGTTAGCCGGTAATTGTTTTTACTGGAACGCTGCGCACCTGGATTTGTATTAATTATCGAGTTTTCACAGGGGCATCTGCAGGTCCATCCGGTTTTCATCGGGTCCATCGGAACGGTTAATTAAGTTTTCGCTGTCCTAATTGGACAGACGGTCAATAGGATAGATCGCGACGGCCGTTGCTGCACGGCGTAGGGGATTTTGTCTGTCAACGGAAGATGGAGTGAAACCCTGCCGAATCGAGACACCTGCTGAGTCCGTGGATTATCCCCACGGGCAACTTATCTCAAACTGCAATTCGGCACACCTCGATTCCGCGGAGACTTTATATTTCTGCGTGGCCGATAAAATCGTTGTCGAAAATGGCACGGGAGATTCGCCCGTAACATCGTTTCCGCCGATCAAACAAATAAACAGACGTACACAGACCGCCCTTCCGCCGCATTCACGAGGTCATTTTTTTCGAAAAAATGTTATTATACCACTGTCCAATGGCTGTTAATCTTCTACGTGCTTTAAATATTCACAATGGAATTGTGGTTGCAAAATACTCATAAAGGTACTCATAAAGGTTCATACACTTCCGGCCATAAGTCACCTGACACTTATTAAAATTTATATATTATGAAATAAAAATGGTACTTACTAATTGTTTCTATTGTAGAGAACGTGCAAATCAAATTTGTATATCAAAATCTGACCAAATATCTTATACTTTCTTTTCATCAATTGTATATCCGCTGTGTAACGATACCATATTGCTTGAACTTAAGGGGTGGCATCATCCTGTCGATTAATTTTTTAAATTTTAGTGGGGTAATCGTTTTCCAATTTTGCTTCTAGAATACTGTGCAATAGCGCTCTTTCGATTTTGGGCACACTTCTCTTATTCTATCTAACTCATCCTACAATTTCTCGATCTCTTTATTTCAACATTTATTGAAATTTTATATGGATATTTTTAATTTTACATTCAAATTATAGAACAATAAAATCAAGCCGGAAATTCTTGTTTTCAAAAATATCTTAGATAAAAATGAACGATAGTATAACAAAAGTAGAAGCTTCGAGCGTTAAAATGAGTCCAGTTTTATTGTCGTACCGTATTTTAAAACCATATGTATAATCACTGTTTAAATATCATCGATTCTTCGGGAATGGAAAATACATACAGGGTGTCCCACGTAACAGTTTTCACCATTTTTTAAGTACTTGCGATAATCTGACAAAAAATATTTTCTACAAAAGTTGATCAGTTTTCGATTGGCTATACAGGGTGTCCCAAAAGGAAAATGTCGCTTCAAATGACACAAGGAACCTCCCGTTTCAATTTAACGCAGTCGTTTTGGGACGCCCTGTATATTGCAATAAAAAAGTTCGAAAAAATTTTTTTTATAGTATTGTCAAGGTCACCTTCATTTTCTTAAATGGCACTTTGTATTTTTGACTTAACAGTATTACAGCTCGTGTCAAGACGAATTCAACGAGCTAGTATACCATGACCTTCGGATGACCTTGAAGTGCCATTTAAAAAAATGAAGGTGGCCTTGATAATAATAAAAAAGAAATTTTCGAACATTTTTTTTTTATTGTAATGTATAGCCAATCGAAAACTGATCAGCTTTTGTTTAAAATATTTTTTGTCAGATTATCTATAATCTATATATACATATATAGTATTATCTATAGCAAGTACATACTTAAAAAATCATGAAAACTGTTACATGGGACACCCTGTAGATCACCCTGTGATCAAATACTTTTCGAATCCATTGTATGTAAAATGTCTTATTTTGTCGAGCACCTTATAGGACGAAATCGTTGATTATTGGTTCTGTTTCGTTGCTCGCCTACACTATAAGTGTCCGATGACTTATGAAACGGCGCGGCGCGGCGCGGCGTATGCAGACGCACAAATGGAAAGAAACATTATCGGCAAATGCAGCGGTCGTGCATGCGTATTGCAGACACGGCAAGCGCCACCCCATAAAGGACATTGGCGTAGGGATCGTCGGTTATCCTCGAGGGTATTAAGACAGAGGAGCGTTATACAGGGTCACGTGCCGTTGCGCACGGTTCCACCATGGAACTGGATGGTGGAAGAGGGTCACCTATGGGCTGGCGGTGTACACCCAGTCCCCATGGTACGGTGACGACGCTTTAATATTTAATGCGATTAAACTCATTTCAACCCGCCTCCCGTAATTGGTTTCTGATTAACAGCCAAGTTTTAAGTGCATTGCCCGTGCATGATAGTTATACGCGCCCTGACGCTATCAACTAATAACCGTGAGTGCTCCGCTCTGTAACAAGGATAGTCGCGCGCGCGCAAGACGCCATTGTTCTTGCATCTCCAATTAGCAACGTATCTTATTAACGCGAGAATGTAAGGCGAATTCGACTAGGATTCCTGACTTTGACGAGATTAACGAAAGCTTCGCGAGATTTAACCGAGTTTACAGTTACCTTCTTTTGCCTCGATAGATAGAGAGAGACCTTCGTCCCGTGGGAACGCGAGAATTAATACCATTACATATTTTAGTAGGATTTTCTACAGATTCGAACAAATTGAACATTATGTGCTTTTTTTTATTTTTATTGTATTGTATATTGCAACGTATGAAATTTTTATGTAAGTTCGGGAGAGTTCAACCAGTGGAAGAGATAGGTCATTGTTAATATCTTAAAAACAATGGTCAAATTCATTACAGTTAAAAAAAAAATTATTTACACATTAGCTAGTAAACTAATCGTTCTAATGTCACAAAAAAACTGAAGCTGTTGGGTCGAATTTTGAAAAAGTTATTCGTTTTTAAAAGATGTATGAATACTTTTTACACCCACTGAATATGTATACACTCATTTGGTACAATAAACTGAAGAAAATGAATATTTTTAATATGTCAACTGAAAATGTCAATATTGTGGTCTGCAAGTGAGACAAAATGATAGCGCAAGTAGCAGATTTACGAGTGTCGACTCCATAAAAAATGCCATTAAATGCGCAGAAAATGGCATTTAACGAAGCCACTCGAAGTTTTGGAATTCCTAAATCAACCTTGAAAAATAGGAATAGAAAGTTTGATGCAAGAAAACAAAACAGACTTGGACCGTTATCATTAGACTCCTGATCGGTATGCAAAATAAAAAGTTCGTGCATCAATTGCAAGATACCGGAGTTAAAAATAAAATATTTTTCACTAAAAATTTTAATGTGGTGAAAATAATATATTAATACCCTCAATGTCTCCTAATCTTTTCACACTTTTTCAATTGCACGACAGAATTTTTTGTACAACTATTTTTGATGAGCGTATCATTTCTGTCGATAAAATATCGTTTCCGGAGATTCCGTTAAAATAATCTATAAATATAAGAATTCACCTCGAAGATACCCAGAACAAAAGGAAATTCAGGCATCACGGTCCTCGCATCCGTAGAACCTATCAGAGCCATCCAATCGCGTAAAACGTGACGTGGAGAAGCTTTCGGTTGTCGCGAGTGTCAAAATTTCGACCTGTGTATACATATCAAATCGGTTTATTCCGCGGCTGGCGAGGGTGTTGGGGTTCGCAAAGAATCCCGGAAATCCGGGATAATATTTCACTTTGAAATTGCATCGCGTTACGAAGTTTAACGGTGTCCTTCGGACGCTTAGCGGGACGCGACGCACCGCGCGGCTGCGGAACGAATATTAGTGATAGAAGGAAAACGCTGGTATAACGTGACACAGTCGTGCCTTCGTACTCTCTGTATAAATACGTAAAATCAGGCAATCATCCTAAATGGCGTTTTGCAGGAGAAACGAGGAACGGGGAAAACGGCCCGCGCGCCGTCTTTTTCGACCTGTCGTCTGTTGGCTGTTTTGTTTGTCAAGCGACATGGGAGGCTTCCACGGTGAAAACTGAAAAGCGCGAAACGATGAGTAAACCGTTTGACGAGCACAATTTCGATGCCACCTTTCCCCGTTGTTGGTTTTAGTACTTTCTCCAGGCCTGCTTTTCATCCCTGCACCCTTATCGGTCGGCTATCGATGTTTGTGCAAACTTAGATTTTTTCTTAAGGATGTTCTGGAGGTATATAAAAACGGAATAAAATTTTTGAAAATTTGACAAGATATAATTCTTATTAAATTAATGCAATTACCAAAGTTTGGGTTCGATTCACTGCACCGTTTAAGAATTATATCAACTTAAAGTTTGCACATTTTAACACGTCTTCTTATGGAGAATTCATAAAATTCCACTTCAAACCCTATTGAAACCTTGAAAAACCGCAACTAGAAACTCCAGTATTTTTTTATATGTATAGTAAAAATTATGTAATTAATTATGTTCAAAATTTATTAGGATTCACTAAACAGTTACAGAGCAAAAAATTATAAACTGTTACAAAACGTCAAATTTATCGTGTTGTCATCTCAATAATAACTATGAATATTGTTTTCTGAAGTATTTTTAATTTATTTAAATATTTATTTTTAACTTTTTATTGCGTAATTATACATATACATATATTGAATATCACAAATTTATTATATCTTGAAGTTCAAATTAGTGGGTACAATTATTTGCAAAAGTCACTTACAATTTTGTATAATATCAAGACAATTTGGTTAAAAAATAAATATAACATAAGAAATAAAAAATTGTATATTAACTGAAACAACAATAGATTATCTTCAATGTAGCGTACGATTTTTTAATAATTTTGAAGAATGAAAAAATGGGGACTGTTAGAAACAAAAATATTTTTTCCGCCTGAAAAAAATCAACTTCACACATTTATAAAAATTCAGTAAATTTAGATATCAAAAAAAAATCGTACGCTACTTTGAAGATAATCTTTTTCAGTTTAATAATTCTTCTTGGAAAGGAATGCGTTTTCATTTATAACACAAGTCAGTAGATAAAATGTAGAACAATAAAAATATTCCAAGAATTTAAAAAATACTGTTTCATCATTTTCAACTCATTAAAATTAAGAAAAAAAATTAATGCCTACGTAACTTCTTCAGCTTGCGATTAATGCAGACCATTTTTATTTTGTATACAAATCCGCAGTCTGGTAATAGTTAATATAAAATATACATATACATAGATAGCTGAAAGAAATATGATGACTGGATACAAGATCAGAAAAATATGACTGTACCCTTCTTTAATAATTTACCCTGTGTAATTAATATTGATTATGATTAATTGCCAAGATTACATAAAAATACAATAAATAGACCGCTAGGAAATTCAATAAATTAGAATTTTAGTAATATTTACATTTTTGAAGTCACTGCCTATTTTATATTAATTTGTGCAATTTAGTTTATGAAAGGAGGGACATACGCTAACTACCACGATCCATTTCTAATAGATTAACTGAACAAATAATACAGCACTATCTTTCGATAAGCACATTTCCATTTAATTCGTTTGTTACTCGGTGGTCCATGGATGTTTTACAGGTTTTTATAGCTTCAATTATCGTTTATCTATGCGGCGGCGTTGTTTCTTCGCAAACACGGTTTTATTGCCGAAGATTTTCTCTTGTTTTGCAGTGTGCCGAAATCGATAAAACTTTTCGACGGCTTATTAACGGACGGCGGAAAAATAAAAATTTAAGTAGGGTCGTTCTCCGCCAGCCGAGGTGAAAAAACGAACGTTTTCGATTTTTAACACGCCCTCGATTCGTTCTGCGTAGAGTAACCACAAACGATCGGAAATAAAGAAACAGCAGGAGAAATAGTTACGAATAGACCAATTTTACGGGCAGGAAACGAATGGTGTTTGGACGGAGTGCTTCAGGAAACGTATCAAACAATTTATGGCTACAAAAGTCGATCGACCATCGCCGTTGGCCCGACAACTCGTCTATTTAGCCTTAGTCGGTTCTTCAAGGAAGGAAACAATTTCGTGAGGTGTATAATAAATTACAATAAAATTGTGTTCCTGAAACATTTTAATGATAATACTCTCTGTTCAAGAACAACACGTGAAACAACTCTGAGTAACGATGTTAACTAATATTCTCGCATGGCATTTGCCGAATTGCTAAAAAACATTACACGATTGCAAATCGATTAACTCTACAAATTAAAGAATAGAGAAAATGAATGAAATAGTATACATTCATTTCGAAAGGTTCTTTAAATTTTTGTCATTCAAGGATAATAAGCCTGATTATTAAGGAATTTTTTTTCAATGGATACATTTAAGTGTCAATCATGTAATTTGTCAGAAAAATACAAAAAAACTCGGTAGGTAGTTAATTGAATTGACCTATCAACAGCTTATTTAAGCGAGTGTTTTAATTTGCATCAGAATTAGTCACACTTCGTGATTTGTAAAATACATAGTATATAAATTCATGAATAAAATATAATGTACCTGCCAACATTACTTTTTCGAATACTATCATTTATACAAACAACTTTTTTTTATGAAACAAACAGTTTTTTATTTCAGCAGGAAGATCCACGGTAAATAATGTAGAATAAATAAGAATGGGACTATTTGATGTGAATTTTGTATGCTTTGCATTCTTGTGGATTAATTTGTAAATATCTGAAAAAGAGAAAAATTTCTTGCACAAACTGAAAGATTCTTTTTGGCGCACATACATAGAGTAATAATGCAATTCATTTTTATTGATATGTGCATTTTCTTCCATTTTACAATTTTAGACGAATTTAATAAATCCAATTTATTATTCTATCCACGTTTGGATATTTTCAATCAAAATTGAGGTTCTTATTACCTGAAGGTGATAAAGTGAAGAGAGCTCTTATTAGGTGTCTACGAAAATAATACCTATATATTATAGTTGTACAAACTAATATGTAGTCCTTTCTTCCTTTTGTTGATTACTAACAAACAATCAACATACAATGATATTAAAATAATCTCCATTATTTTCTCTGTATTTACTCCATTTTATAAATAATTTCTAAATCTTCAATTCGGTAGATAAAAGATTTGGACCTACAATAAAGATGCTATTGATATTGCTAACGAATTAATTTGTACACCTAATACTCATAATTTAATAATACATAATTATTGAATTTCTGTACACGTTCAGCTGTTTTGAAATTTCTTCACTAGAACTAAGGTTCACTGTCATAACGTGAAACGAGCTTTTATTTTCCTTTTGGAGGTGTGTATACGAAGGTGTACACCACACGTACATCATGGCTGCCGAGCAAGCCACACGCGTACGCACGCAATGGATGCGGAACGCGTTTATAAAAGCATGAGCAGCGCGCTGCCATGCCGGGGATATTTACGCAATAGTAGCAAATTTATTGTGATTGCGCTTTGCCCGCGCCGCGAAAACCGAGTCAACAGTCGCTTTTTTCACGGTGCTATGGGGAGAGTTCCTTGATCCAGGGATGAAAGCGACGCGGCGCGTTTATGGGAATTGATATTTTCAATGAAAAATAAATTCGGGCCGATTCAGACAGTTTTACAACCGCTCGAATCAATGCTGGGCGCCATTGGTACGATCTGTTACGGAACGGTTATTCAAAATGGTTCCCAAAAAGTTGTAATTCATCGATCTAACAACAAGACATAACACATAACAAATATTTTGTACACACGTATTGTAACGATGGAGATTAAAATTTCTTAAATAAAAATTAAATAATGTCGATCATTAAAGAGTGTATGTACATTATTCTAATATAAATGTAGATCTTATTTGATTTTAGCATTACTGTTCACAAGTACTGAAATAATTATATTGTATACTCGGCGCACATCACGTGCTATACGCAGCGAAAGTCATCGCGAATCGGTCGCGACGTACTCCGCAAAAATTGTTAAATAGAAGTAAATAATTGTACCCTGAATATTTTTGATATCACTGCGTATTGTTCTTCATGACGATGTGTTATAGATTATTGCAGTCATCATAGATCCTGGCGGTTTTACGCGGAGTGGGTGATAAATTCATCAGGATTTTTGAGAGTCCAGTGTAACGACGATTTCAGTTTCCAAACGAATTCGTGTAATTATACGAATACAATAATCCCTATGTGACTTGATACACCAAGCAACGCGTTAGTATTATTTTAGTTTCCTTCGATTAAGATAAATTTTACATGCGGCGGCTTTGCCACTTAAATATCTGAACTAATAATTACTATTTATCATTTATACAATTATTAAATTATTTATATTTTTAGAAGGGGCGTTTACTACCTACACACAAATTCAAAAAGCCCGTTCGCAAGAGGACTGCGAGACTGTATAACTAAATATTAAGTAAACTTATATAAAAATACTTCGAACCCGTTTAAAATATTTATGATAAAACTTTATTGTATAGTGGCATTTTAATATAGAAAATATATTAATAATATCGACTACTGAATGTTCAATATTTACAATATATTTTTGAAGAAAAAACGTCGCGGTAACTAGTCGCACATTGTTGAATTTTTTGGAGCAGCGTAAGCATAGAGTGTACATTCAATATAATACATTTTCTCTTTCCTACTTTTCCTTTCTTTTTTGTATTTTTCCTGCTTATCTTATCTAGCAATTAGTATACGCTACCATTTATGAAAATTGAAGACAGTTTGGAAAGCTTTCATTCGAAAAGAACGGCGCGTGGTATTTCCCTTCGGTTAATTTTTCTATTTTGTGGTATTTCATTCTTGTATTTATCCTCTTATCTTATGTCATAATTAGTCTACATTCTCATTTATAAAAAATGGGAGACAGTTTAGTAAGATATCCAGCGAAAAGACCGACACGTTACCTTTACTTTGTTCGTAAGTTAATGTAAATAAGCAATTTCTGTATAACAGATAGCACGGCGTCTCATCAATCATACAGTGCATAAATTATATGTACAATGGGCATATATTATACCATGGACGAGGACCATAGGTGGCAGAACTTGCGTAGAAAGGGACGAACAGAATTTGTTCAATTTCTTGCAACATGGAAAGCTTTCGCATACGTATCGTTCTGGGTCTGATCGCTTTTTCGTTGGGACGTAAGTTGTTAAAAAATCTTAATTACTTTAAAATTGCTGAACATCTAAATAAATACATTCTCGTTATTTTTAGCAAATATTGTAAAATACTCACTTTTAGTTACATATGTATATGTATATATGGTATTATATCAATTCCAAGCAATTCATCGAGCTAAACTATCAAGTTTAAAGATAATTTTTTCAGACTATTTTAACAGAAGCGTGAAATATTTTTATCGAATAATTCGAGATAAGGTTTGTTGTAGTTTCGCAAGGCGATTGCCTATGTATGTTCATGATAAAATCGGTTTTCAATAAAAAGAATTGATACTGTCCACAGACATTTCTGAAGCAGCGGACACGGACACTATTTTTTTCCGTCATTATAGGTGATTTATTGTGCCTCAGTTATACATAAATATTGTTGACAATCTCGAGTTTGTTAATGGTTTTGTTTCTTTTCAGTGGTGGGTCGCACAGAGATGTTAACATAAAACAGGTAACTGAATTGATTCCTCAATTGAATTTGAACGAGTGGACTGTTTGTCACATTCATGGATTCAGGGAAACCGTCGAAGCCGAAAGTGTCATGATAATAGTGAACGGTTAGTCATTTTATAAATCATTTAATCCCAAATATTACTACCATCGATCAAATGGCCTGATCTTCATTTTACAATTATTAGAAACATTAGGTTCATGCATCTAATTCGTCATGAGGTAATCATATAAATCACAAAGCTCATTTTAATAGCAATTTTAACTTTGTTCAGGATATCTTCAACACACGACCAGTAACGTGATCGCGATCGATTATAGAAAAATCGCAGACAACATAAATTACTTCGCCGATGCGCTTAGCGTTGATGGTGTCGGTCACGCTATTGCCGATGCTTTGAACCAATTGGTAGCACTTGGTTTGGATCCTAATAAAATTCACATAATCGGACACTCGTTGGGTGCTCAAGTCTCTGCCCATGTAGGATGTCATACGAATAATACTATTGCTAGGATAACAGGTATGTCCTGATGAATTGTACAATGATACAATTGTTTTAAAATGTTCATAGTTAGCGAGCGTTGTAGAATTGTCTCTTAAGACACAGCAATCACTTCTAGATTTTTAAACGTGTCAAAAAATATTTTCTCACAGGTTTGGATCCTGCCGGTCCCATGTTCTACACGGGAAGATACTTGAAATCCGGCGACGCTAAGTTCGTCGACATTATACACACTGACAGAGGACTCCTCGGTCAACTATACAGCAGCGCTGACGCAGATTTTCATCCCAATGGCGGTCACAGACCGCAGCCTGGCTGTCCTTTTGTTCCTTTCCAAAAATCGACAGAAGGTTCGTTAATTTTATCAACATTCTTACCTTTCACATGGGTGGTCCATTTTAGTGGTTACCGTACTTTTTCAACGGTTTAAAAATAAGAGAAATTCAACAATTTTTTAGCCGATCGACTGTCGTTCGAAACATTTATTTCTCCAGACTATCGACGGTGGCTAAAAAATCGTGGGAGTTACAATTTAAAACATTCTGTACACTCGAACGTTGTCACTTATTATTTTTATCCATTTTTCAGACAATTGTAATCATCACAGATCCTGGAGGTATTATGCGGAATCCATTCAGAATCCGAATGGATTCATGGGTATCCAATGTACTGGTAGTGAGCAATTCAATAGCGGGGAATGTAATCGAGCGAACGTTGTCCCTATGGGATTCGCAACACCAACTACTGCGTTAGTATAGTATTATTAACATTTAATTGAGTAGATTGAGCTATTCGCATCTAATATAAAGTATAATTCATCGATATATGTATATGGAAATATTGCTCTTTTTATAACGAATAATTTAGGACATAACTACGTGGTTCATTTTCAATGGGACACTCTGTACATGATTATTTTTATTTGCAGGAGGGGCAAGTTCTACTTCCATACAAATCCACAAAGCCCATTCGCCGAAGGAATGCACGGAATATAGTGACCTAGATCTCATTAAAAATCTACTGAATTTTTCAAAAATGTGTGTACGAATTTACAATATGTATTTCAAACAATAAAACGAACAACAAAAGTTTGAATACACTATGATTCGTGTAGTATTATTGTAGACCATACTTCCTTTTTTTTTAGTAACATTGTATACTGAAGTTCGTTTTGCACAGTTTTGTTTCGTTGTTAAGTGGATACAAATGTGTGGTTTTTGTGAAAGATAGGATTCCTAGAAAAACATACTGCATAAATTATTCTATTGGCTTATACATATGTGTATACATATACATCGTATACAATGTATGTAATTGCAATGCCCATAAAAATGGCATAAAATCAAAACAATTTATATAATAGTACAAGCATAGAAAAGACAAAACTTATCTATCATAACAATGATTTTTGTAACTTTCTCACATCTAGTAGATCCTATTAATATTTGGACAAAATTAGTAAGCGTAATATCAGTAACCAAACTAAAATTGTCTATATAATAGATTATATTAAAAACTGATTTTCAAATTTGATAAAAATGTTGTGTCGATTCTACAGACCGATGTAGCACTCAAAGCGTTAAATAAAACAATAAATACGAATAGAGTTTTATAAAAACGGAAGATAACTGTTTATGACGATCCCTGATTTAAAGTTGATTATTGCAAATGCAATTGATTGTACTTTATGCGTAAACAGGTTCTGCGATCTCTCCCTTTGCGGCCGCAAATCGTGTGCACGTAGGCGGAGCTGTGGGGTGGTTTCTGCGGGAAATGGGTGCGGAGTGGGGGAAATACTTGTTAAGCACCATACCGCTCGGTCAAATCGAAACTAATATTGGATTACTTTTTAATTCGTGCCACTCCTCCCTTCCTTCTGAAAACTACCCGACCAATAACACACCTGTGTATCTACAAACATATGTGTAGATACTGCTCATACAAAATGGTGAACTAGAAAATGTATTAGTTCACTGGCATTTACACTTTTAATGATTGAGTTTTAATCAGAGACTGAAAGAGTTATGGAACTTTTTAATAGGTTCTATTTAAAATATGGACCATAACATTTTTTTAAAAATACGTCGTCAGTCGTTATAAACTTTGATGAGCGTGATTAAAGAAATGGTTTTGAAACTGGAAATTGTAGTTCGTTATTTTGATTTGCGAGTGATGCATAGTATGTAATTGTGTTCCTGAAGGCATTATTATTAATTTTCACAGGATGTCAATCTTTTATACAAGTAGGCACATTCAATCACATTTGTATACGGATACATTTATTGGCATAAATGAAATAGATGCTGGAAGCAAAAATAATGTTTAAACGGAAAAATAAAATTATTGTTTAATTTACAAAAATTAATATTTATTTTATAATACGTATAATTGTCAAGTTTGTGCAATAAGTATTAAGGTTTAGCCATAAAGAATGAAGTGAAAGCTTCAGTTTCCTTTTCGACATAAGTTTATTTTACAATAACCCAGAAATGTTAAAAGTTTATTCAGTAAAAGTAGAACGAAAGTCTTTACTCACTCATGTCTGGACTGACACAGATTCCATAGAATTTCTTAATACTTTATGAAATAGTAAAATATTAAAATTCTAGTAAATAATCTAAGATTAGGTAATCTAGAAGGAATACGCATTCCAAAATAATTGCTCTCGCGTACATAGTATTACAAGTGTACAATCGGTAAGTTAAAAAGTATTAGTTATTTCCAGATTAAATAACTGAAGTAATTTAAGCAGCTATTTATGTCATTTGTATAGTAGAAACATCGATAACACTGAAATTACGAGGCAGAGATAGATAGTCTTGAGCAAATGTTCCTTTTAATTGTTTCTTTGCTGTAACAAACGACTTGATTTTGTTCTAAATATTCTTGTGCATATGGCCATAATCAGCGGAGATATTTAGATACGAGTACCCATTTATACAGGCCATCAGACATTCCAATATCCGGCTGTTGCAGGAATTAGTATCTAGCAAATAGTTAAAACAAGAGAGTTAGAGATTTGCTTTATATAATATTCTTTAATGTATTTTCATGAGAACATTGTTGCTCGTAAATGCACCAACGCACTAGAACTGCCAGATGTGTCAAAACAATTTTTTCTTAATTCTATCTCTTACAATTATTCGATTTGCAAAAATGTTTTTGTGAGAATTTTTTTAAGGAACTTGTCCAAGTCATTTTCTTCTTACTTCGTTTTCTACAATTATTGAATTTGTAAAAATGATTTCACGAAAACTTCTTTAAGAATGATATCATTTTTTAACAATTAAGAATTGATATCATAAAAATGCTTTCGTGAGATATTTTTTTTAATAAAGCTCTTTATTTATTATGTATACAGGTCATAATCGATCAGTATACAATATTTTATTCAAGGATGCACCACATTCGTAAAAATCTGAATAAATCAGGGATCGAAATAGTTATAGAACATTTTAATGGGTTCTATTTTTAAAAATGGACCATCAAATTTTTTTTAAAGAACGTCCTTATATGTATTTTAAATTAAATGAAAAGTAATAGTTTTTTTTACATTTCATTTACATTTTTCGTTTCATTTTTCATTTAAAACCACTGAATAACAAATAAGATTGAAGAGTTGTTTTATCAGGTTTCCTCCTTTTTACTGTATGGAGTTGATTGACTCGGCAAATCAGCGATTCCTATATCAGGCACGTTTAATGCTGAGTATAGTTCTATTATTAATATAGAAATTTTTGCTAGTTAATGCTTAACATGTAATTCCGTTCGATATCTTTTTCACGTGAGGCATGCATATGTTTACCACAGGGTGTAATATGTACGTAAGACCGTCAGGGGTTGTCTAATGTATGCGCGCAGGATCTCTTTACGAGGCAACGGAAATAGAAAGGGTAGTTCGCGTGGCAAGAAAGCATGATCATAGATTAACATTGAGGGTGAGTATCAGGGAAGCGAAGGAAATTTTATGAGTAATTCGTTTCGTGGAGAACGATTTCCTCTACCAATAGAATTATGACACGATTCGCTACTAAGAATACGATGTTCATCTTTGACTTATGATGAATTGCATTGAAATTAAGCCAGGTTTCATCTACACTGATTTGACTGATAAGAAAACTAAGTTTGCGGTTATTCTATGAAGATAAGGTGTACACCAAAAAATTCAGTAAAAGGAATGTAAAAGAACATGGGTTTTCATAGCTTTCATTAAACTTAGTACCTTACACTAGGGACATTTTTTTAAATCTTTTGAGAAAGACGGTAATATACAAGGTGTTCGCGTCATTACTACCCAGCGATTTTTTTTGAAAACTATTGTGATTCGACAAAAATGAAAGTGGAAAAAGTTATACTGTTTTTTTTGCAAGCAATGATGTAATGGTGTCTGTAATTTTTTTTATCTGCATTATTTTGTTAGAAATTAAATGGAATGCTGAGTATTTTTTTCATATCATTCGATAGCGTGTGCCAAAACGAAATCATTCGTATACGACAAACTGATCTTCAAGGTCATACGAGGTCACAAATAGCGAGTGTATTCTGTTTAATAATAGAAATGTGCACAAATTGCCATAATCTGGAAATAAGCTTGTTTTTTTTTATTGACAATCGGTAAATTTAGTACCCTATTCGAGGTTTTAAAATGTGAAATCGATAACGAAATTAGTGATAAATGATGTACACGCCGCATCCTGTACGTTTTCCATGTATACGTATAGTCTGATAATTTTAATTTTAACAACTCCCGGCTTTTTAGCCGGAACATTGTGGGGCAGTGTAATTGGTCGCCGTCTACGTTGGAAACTAGAAAAACCACAAAAATACCTTCGTGGATGTGATTACAGGGCGCTTGGCGGAGAATTATAAGTTTCGGACGACAAAGTCAACGTCGCGTCGACCGGCCGGAAACGATTCACTTTCAATTTCCGAAGCTGAAGTTAGAAACGATGCGCTGGGGTGTATGCTACTTAACACTACACAGATCTGCGGAACACCGACTGTTTTATATTACTTTAAAAAATTAATAAAAATGTATTTATTCAGATTTTGAGCGATTTTTATTAAATTATAAACATGTATGTCCAAATATATAAATTTGTTCAATAATTTCTCATGAAAGTATTATGCATATTTAGTAATAATTATATGTAAGCATATAAAACTGTAAATGAACTCGATAAACATTCTCTAGAAATCAATAAAACTCCAAATACAATATTGAAAACACTAGAAAGATGTGATACAAGAGACAAAGCCCTATTATAAGAGAAATTAACCCGTAAAAAATTATTGCATTAAGAGAGAAAATTTGTTTAAACACTTAAAAGTGAATGTTAAATTAACTTCATCATACATTCTTGACATATTGTTGTAACTAGTCTGCAGATATTTATACTCAAAGGACTACATTAAAAAATGTGTAAAAAAATATTCGTGTGTATACATAGACTTCAATGGATCTGCCTTGGCTGCCATAAAATCGTCAAAAACACGTATTGTCAAAAGAAAAAAAAAATAATTTTCCTTTTCCAGAATGTCCGTCGCGGCTTTGTTTAGGAGTTATTAACGAAAAACTTGGACCAATCAGAGCGCGACCTACACGCGTGTTGGCAAATGTGGTCCGGCGCGCTAGCAGAGCTGAAATACGACGAATGCCGTCCCGACCCATCGCGGTGTATCGAAAATTACTGTACTGTTTACACTAGTGTTTTTATGACTGATACGTCACGATGTAATGATCAACACGGACGGTTTTCGCGTATCTGTGTTGACGAAAGTCCTCGTATCGAGGACTTACAGACCCAGACGACTACTGGCGCACCGGACCATCTTTGTCAACACGCGTCTAGGTCGCGCTCTTATTGGTCCGTGTTTTTCGTTAATAACTCCTAAACAAATCCGCGGCGGACATTTTGGAAAAGGAAAATTTTACTTCGAATGACCTCAGGAACCGTCCATTTCAGGGAGTTGAAGGAATTTAGGGACACCCTGTATATACATTTTTAAAAGTAAAAAATAATACATATGACGAGATCTTGAAATTCTTTTAATGTCTTTCTATATTTGTATTTGCAGTCTAGTTATAAGAGTTTCAATTTGGCCTGACACGCCTTATTCCTAAGAAAACTCTTCAAACGCCGGCGCGGCGCGGCGGTCGGGCGTTCGTTAACAGATTTCCGGTGGGCAAAGTGTTAACAAACCGTTTATTTCTCTGATAAGACGTTCGATAGAACGAACAGAAAAGTTTTCCGACAATCGGTAGAAGTCGTGTCTTTAATCCGGCGACGAACGACCTAAATGGGCCGGTTTTTCGGCGAGTGTTTGTCCCCAAATAATTGGGCGGAACGGCGCGCCGTGTCTTCTCTGCAATTATAGGCAGTAAACGTGGCCACATCCGGCACAAGGAGCTCCTAGGTGAAGCGGGATAATACGCTGTGGAAAGACAACGATTAGGAGAATCAGGGGGGATGCGGGGGTTGCGGGGGTGGGGGCTGGGGTTGAAACAACTGTGTCTTTTACCGGACGTAGTTAAGGGGCGAGCGAAATAAGAAAAGGAGTGGGGGGAACGGGGAGAAGGGAGGGGAAACAAAAATGAAAAGATTGGCCAAAAGGACGTGTCTATCTTGCGTGAACGGTCACGATTGCATCCGACGCCGCGCCGCGCCGCGCCGACAGTAGAACTGGGAGAGAAACTCATCTGGTTACTTCTCAGAACGATTGACGCTGCGTGAACGATACGGAGCGGCTATAATAGCTTCGCGAATGACGGTTCGGGACATGGCAGTCCTTGGACTACAAAGTTGTATGGCAACAGGATAATCGCAGCTGTACAGGCTGTTTCAGGACTGGGGGGCATAATTTTGCCGGTGGACTCGGCACGCTGAAATAAGGAAAAATGGAAACGTATACCTATTAGGGTTGCCAACTTTTTTCTCAGACAATTCCGGAACATATTTGCCCAAAACTGAATGTATATGTAATTCCAGAATATTCTCCACTGGGGAACCACCACTTAACATAACATACCTAGTTTTCCGAAGGAACTTTTTTTATGTACAAAAATGATATGTAAAAGATAGTACAGTTTTGTTTTTTTTTTAAATTTTAATTATTACATGAGCCTGATGGTCCCGTTATACAATAGATAGTAATAATAATAAATATAAATATAAAATTTAATAATAATAAATATAAAATTATATTGTTATGAGCTTCCCCAATAGTAGGATATAGCTTTTTGTGAAATTCCGGGACAGTTTGACATCTGTAACTAGAAAAGAGCAATATCATCCTTTAGATAAAAATTAACAATAAACTCACTGTTTTAAAACACTGCTCCCTGGTTAAAAAAGAGGCACAACAGAACGGTTCACATTGTGGGAAAGAAACATAATTTGTATTATCAGAATTTATGTTTCATTTAAAGAAATGTGTGTGCTGAATCCACTAATGTAGTTATGCCCTCATATTCTGAAACAGCCTGTACATGTAATAATTGTTATGATTGCAATATTTGTACAGGGTGAGTCACTTAACTGTACCATCTACTCATAAACTATTTGTTGTATGAAAAGATGTTTCAAACGAGAGTTGTTTGACACCCAGTTAGGTATACAACGTGATCATTAGGTTTTGTATGTTTAGCTATTTTCTCGAGATATGAAGGTGACCTTGAATTTTTGCATTATAATGTATAATAATTAACCATACGATTTGGAAAAGATATTGGATAAAATGCTATTAAGGTATATGAGGTCAAAAACTAATACATATGTAATTACTAGGAGATTCTTCCGTGAAAGATGATGGAACATTTGTGTATGACAAGTTCTTACAGCACTTATTTGCTTGATGTAGAAGTTTTGTAATTTTGAGCATCACTTACACTCAAGATCAATTACAGAATATAAAGTACTTATATGAAGATAATTTCTGTAGTTATCTATATTCTTGATTCTAAAACTTTGTAAAAAGTGAAACTGTTACTCTGTTATTAAGAAAAGTATTTAATCTAGACTCTTCAACTGTAATTTTAAATTTCTTCGTCAATTGTTTCATACTATTTTCTGTATTACTAAAATTTTGATTCTTGTTTTTATTCGAATCTGCACAGTTGAACAGATCATAAATGGTTGTCACTGAAATGAAATATAAAAGTTGAAATACATATAAGTGATTGTTAGTATTGTAGAAATGTGGGAAGAAATAAAAGTAACTTTTACAAAGCTAACGAAAGAGTAGAATAATATGTTTATATCAATATAGTCAGTATAATTCAATCCTCATCAAACTTCATATTAATAATTCAATTTTTATCAATGTCCATTAGATTTTTTCACTAGATTAAAACTGATCTTTACGTAGAATAAGGCTGCTTTTTAAAATACTTGTTTAAGATATCTAAAAACAATAAAATGATTGCAATAATTAATCGTTTTAAATAATACCATCCATCTACTATTTAAAATTATTTCTTAACACTTGTTTGAACTAAATCCAACAAAATTAATGCAATTATTTCAACTATTATTTTCAATTTTGTGTTTCTAATTATTTCTACCTAATTCTAAGATTGTTGTATCATATTCTTGGGCAATGTTCTCGCCTAACAGTCACAGTCCACACAAAATGTTCGATTGCACGTGATCATATAAATTTATTCTGTGCGATACAGTTGAAAAAATATATACAGTGTACTATACATATCAAATGTATAATAATCGACGAAAGTAGCATAAACGACAAAGTACGGTAACAGTAGCTCACAATAGAATTCATTTCACAAATGAAGACAATCCAATTTCGACCAGAGCGATTTATTTCTATCAGCTAAGTTCTTATATGACAATCGTCTCGGTAAGAAATAATTTTAACAATCGTACATGCACCTCGCGGCGTTCGTTAACAAATAAATAATACTTAATGGGGAGAAAGATCGTGATTTCGTGTAATCCATACTCAACGTGTATGCGTTATACCAGGTAAATCATTATGTATAATATGTATATATATAATATATATATGCATTTCCATTTCTTCCATATATACAACATTACACTGTACTTACATAACATCACATCGTTAGCTATGATTGATAAGTGTTGCACCTTAACTTAAACGCGTGCCCTATAATTAATACGACTCGCACGCACCTATTCGACGACAACGAATCTTTAATAGTACGTAGTGATACAGATATATTTTTCGCGATAATATTTTTTTCTTAACGTACGCTTCACGATTTCGTATCGAGCATTATGTACAAGGTATCCATGTATGTGTTTCCGTGTGTGCGCGTTTCTCTCTCTCTCTCTCTCTCTCTCTCTCTCTCTCTCTCTCTCTCTCTCTGCGTGTGTGTTCTTCAAGTGGGCGCGTATTTCTAATTCTAAGAGGTCGAAATCAAACGGGAAATCGATCGCGGGATCGAATGAATATGATACATACGATTTAATACCTCTAACTGCAACTGCTACTCTAATATTTACACAGATATGTCTTAACGATACTTTCAATTACGTTGCGGTCTCCGAGGAATTCGACGAAGGACAGATTTCTGCGATCATTTAATAGATTGTGGATTTTCTGCGGTTATGATCAGTTCCAGAACGCAAAATACAATGCTCTAAAAACGGTAACACAAGTAAACTCAATCGAAATGTTTAATAGTCGAATTATACAGTAATGTCTCGATACATGTGAAAATTCAGCAAGTAAACGAAACATTGACACTAATTTCATGATAAAACCTGTTTGTTTCTATCCAATTTCTTGATGAACGTTTTACCAACATATTTGTCACACTTTTCTTATTAAAATGATACTAAACGCGATAAGGTTTGGAACATATTTACTTGTTTGATTTATGATATAATGGAACCTCGATTATACGAACTAATCAGTGGAACGTGGAACATGACTGCTCGGATAATAGAACAATGAAATTATTAAATTTTTATTGTCAGTAAGTAAGTAGGTAAAATGTAGTCTACTAATAAAAAATGTGTTTTTCATACATTTCTTACTGGTTTTGCAATTTTACAAACTTTCTTTATAATCCAAGAAAATTTTTACATTTATTTGAAGGCTTATACTTATAAGAATGAAATTGAAAATATAGCAGAGATTCAAAACATCAGCAAAAATAAAAATGACAAAGTCCACTAAGAAATGTATAAAAATGTAATAGAACATGTTGCAACTTCAGCGTATGTTATAATTTCTTTTTGTAAGCGAAAATAATATAGAAATTTGCGTCTAAAAGGTCTACTTCTGATAAAAAATGCTCTCCTTCTGCGACAGTTAAGTGATTCAATTTTCTAAGCAGTATACATATGTATACTATGTGTCAATATGACAAACAATATGAAATTAAGTTTCCTTTTCAAAAAAATGTTTGATGGTGACAAAATAAGGGAGATACTATTAGACTGCACATTTCTGTGTATTTAATTTTCGTACGAACTTTAATAGTATTTATATTTTGCTCCAACTAAACAAATTGATGATAAAGTTAATAAGTCTGGTTTTGTAAATTTTCTATTAAAATTTGAATTTGCACCAAGATCTGCAGTTTAGTTATTATTTTATGTTTGACCCAGCAAAATTTGACATTTTCAACATCCGCAATCTATCAACAATATGTATTCTATAATTTAAGAAACTTTTTGGAATCATTTTTTGGAGGACAGTTTATCGCAATTGAAATCACTTAGAAAACAATTTATTATACAATTCAAAGAGTATCGCATTTCTACTTTCAGCAACACGTTCCAATGTAATTTCAAAATGCTAACAGTCTGTATTAGATCTTAATTGAAGAAATAAAATTTTCAGCTGTTTGCGGTTTGTTCGTTGCACATTCGTCATTTCTCTTTCGTTAATATTCCTGTCAAATGTCCCTAGATCTGTTCTTCGTGTGGCAATTCGTCGGAAGTAACCTTCCAGGCAACCGTGAAACTAAAGCACTCTGTAATTATCGAAGTTTCTTTTTAGCCCTCTATCAGACCCTTCGCTTCCTTAATTAAGTATGTCGATAAAATTAGCTGTCTTGACGTAAGACGTTGATGTTACCTAGAAATAGCGCAATTAAGACGACTCGGTGGCGTCTAACGCTCTCTTTCGTTCAATCCGTGGGACTTCTTTCCGCAGTCAATAATTACGCCGAGGAAAGCCCCAGAATCAATGATGGGCAATAAGCGTTTCAAAAAATATTCGAATGACAAATACATTATCATATTGTAATCGATCGTTACGTCATTACAAACTACTTCTATTGAATACATGAACCAGTTGACGAATACTTTGGCATTTCGTATTTAATCATGTTATGGAATATTATATAATTCTTTAATTTGTATTTCAGAGCTTATTTGCACTTGCAGCAATATTTCATCCAAAATCCTTTATTCCAAAATTTATCTTTAATTTCACGACGAATTGTACACCATGCGACGATATGTATAGGCTGCAAAGGACACGGCTGTGATACCGTAAAGCGTAAATACAAATACAGTAAAGCCTTGATCTAAGAAACACCCTCGATCTAAGAAACACCCTCGATCTAAGAAAAACCCTCGATCTTGCCCTTGATCTAAGAAAACTTACTGCATACCGTAAATTAAACCACTAAATACAGTTGAAATTATGTCGTGTTTAATACGATAAAGATCCGCAGTCTAATGATTAAATACAAAATGCCAAGGTACTTGTCAACTGATTTATACATATTGTATATTCAATAGAAGTACTTGGTGTTCAATTACAAAGCATTCGACGCTGCCCATCACTGTCCAGAACGACAACGCGTGTGCTCGCGTGATTAGTATAATAAATTCATGTCGAGGATCATTGCACATTAATCACCAAAATGATCAGAATCATCGTGACGATAGTTCAGGGTTTCGCTGTCGAAACTTAGAAATTACTTTACACAAAAATACACTAGTTGTTCCATCGATTGCGTTCAAATCGTTTATCAGTTTAGAAAACTCCGTAATACTTTTTCGTTAATTAGAACGTATCAAATTCAAAACCAGAATCGAGGAATATTAGATTTTTTCGTTAAACGTAAATGGAAGTTGTTCAACGTTCACGACCGTTCGTGAAATACAGAATATTCTATAAACAACATTGTTAACGTCAATTTTAAGAATACTTGAAATTTAACGTCTATGACCGAATTTTTAATTACTCATCGATCGATCGGTTTAATAATCGCGTTGGACTTGTCGAGAAATATTGGTGTCCGTTCGACAACGAATTTATTTTAAAATAGGAAGCGATCGAAGTTTTTAGTTAAATTTATTTCGAATGAGATGAATAATTAGTCTTAACATTATGTAAATACAAATACAATTCTGTACGAGGTTTACGTACCCGACAGCAATCAGCAACAAACTTCACTGTTCTTTGCACAAAAGACGAATTTTTGTTATCTCGAGGAGTCTTAGGGATACGTTTCCAATAGCGTGACGAAAAATTCTATTGTTACCGTAATCTTTAGGGACACCGGCAACAACCGCATGAATATTGAATGCGACCAATTAGGATCGTTTTGCGTGACTCCGAATATCACGATAAACTTGCAACCCTTCGGGAGATTTAACGACATTACGTGTTTAGCGAACAAGATTTTTTTTGCCAATTATCGTGCATCAATTATTTCCAACTGTAAATGGTGATTGCTTGTTCGCAGAATAATGGTTTATACGTTGAACAGAAGCAGATTGTGAACCTATTCGTTCCCGTTCCCCTGTATCGCTGTCGATCGCTACGCGATCCATCGAGACCTTTAATGAGATTACCGAGAAACCGGTGTAAAAATGATGGAAACCTGGCTTAATTGACAATCCGACGGAGGCAATAAAATCAACAATACGCAGCGCATTTTATAGCCTGGCTAACCGATTGCGCAACGTGCTCGAATTTCGTTGTGCATTCGAGTGTACAGCTTTCGAATCATTCATGATATATTTTTCTATACAGGGCGATTCAGAAAAGTATCCTGCCTAAAGTACATGTAAACTATTTGGTATTTGCAAAATATGGTTGAAACGAATGTTGTAGTTTCGAGAGTAGCGTACCATGTAATAATAAGTTTTTATTCTATTTGCTTTTTTATTGAGATATACATAATGGTCCCTCTTCTTCAGTTTCTTTATCGTAAAGGGTAAATTTTTATTTTTTACTTGAAGAGAGAACTGAATTTTGAATGAAAAACTATAATGGTATGCGCGATTAAAAACTAATAGTTACTGAGATATTTTCTATAAATGATTTTTAACGTAAATAATGCTTGGAATGTTTTACATTACAATTAATAAAGTGATACACTTTGGAACTTTGGAGTAATCACTTTGGAATGATCAGAAAAAATTACTAAAAAAAAAATTATGATAATAGCATTTGAGGTAATAATAGTATTGTCAAGATCATTATTAATTCATCTTCCTGGGGCGTTTAATTCTATTTCAATAATTATACTTAAGGAAGGTCCAATTATTCCTGCTCATAGTATAGTGAAAATAAAATACAAATATTCCAATATTGGTATGATTAGTTGAGTAAAGTCATTTTTTGTAGTATATTAATATTATGCCTGATAGAAAGGAGAAAATTGTATTGTATATGTATGTATAAGTATACAATATGTATACAATAAGTATGTGCAATATGTATATAAGATTTAAATAATTTTTTATATATTTAAAACTTTGGAGGTTTTAAGTTTATTTACAACTTTCGTTTCAACCATTTTTTCATATACCAAATAGTTTAGAACATGTAAGGGGGTACTTCAGTTTATAATATTAGGTGTACAAATTAATTCGTTGCCCGTTCTTTTCTAATTTTTTGATTACAAAGAACTTTAGTTAAATTCATCCAATTATGTTTCATTCGTCATCTCAAATTTCAACATGTCGATTGCCCCAGAAAATCCGATAAAACAAAGTAATTTAGTGTAATAAAAAAAAAAAACTGAAATCAAAACTGAAAAGATGAAATTTATTGTAGTGAGTATTCCTTTAATCCTTCTGTATCCTTCAGCTCTAATCAAAATTAATCCTCTTAACTGTGACCAACGAATATTAGAAGATATAATACAACGTTACTGTTACTTGTAAATTCGATACCGTCGATCCCCAGGGACTGATATAGCGTTTAACGTGTTAACGAAGAAAATTTGTATTTTGCACGAAGATCCGCAGTGCAGTAATTACTATTTCTTAATTAGGTTAGAACTTTCCTGAAAGATGCAACAATTTCGAAATTTTCAGCCGTGTCAGAATATTTTCAAACAACAACGAAATAAAAGAAAGCAAACAATAAATTAAGATATTAACACACATCCAATCGAAATGTTTGAAAATAATTAAAATAATTTCGATTAAATCGAAATGAATTAAAAATAATCTATAAAAACAGAGCAAAGATGGAATTATAATTTATCAGTATAAAAAAACAGCACATAGTGTGCTGAACAAAATATTTAAAAATTTTCATGATTCAATGCAGATGCACACATTAATAATCGGTCAACACAGTTGAGAGGTCGAACAAATTTCATACGTCAATAATCAACCGTAAGAATTATGCAAAATTAGCGTAATTTATACACGCGATTAGGTAATAGGAAGGTTTCCGTCTGGTTGTATCAGCGTTGTCTGTCAAAATTGCAACAATATTCCTGTCGATCGAATACAAAACTGACGTAATTGGTGCCCCGAGTTCATCCAGCGACTTGTTTCGTTCAATTCACGTGAATCATCGGGATTCAGCAAATTGGCTCGGCCAAGGGTTGGGGTGGGCCATACGGTGAGGCCCATTGGCCCACGGGGTGGGTCAGAGCCGCTGGTGTTTGCTGCCTGTCCAAGCTGGGGACAGTGGTCCCTGCTGGATGGCTGGATACCGTTGTTGGATACGCTACTTTTCCAAGTGCCTCTGCTTGCAGGGACAACATCAAGCGATTCGCCGCCTGCCTCTCGGCTTCTCTTTCTTCCGCGGTTTGTCTCCTGAAACAGACGTGGGAACTGAAGATGATCGAGTGATCTCATTCGAAATAATATACGTATACATATAGATACACAGGTGTGTTATTGGTCGGGTAATTTGCAAAAAGAAGGGAGCAGTGCCACAAAACAGGGAGGAATGGCAATCATTGATTTTCTAGATACTGGGTATTGTTGAACTCCCGCGAACAATCTAGTTAGGTTATCTCAGATAAATAATTAAATTTACAGCCGGGCGTTAATTATCCGAACTAATTAGGATCGAGGTGATTCGGAGAATCAAAAGTTCGGATAATTGACGCTCCACGTACTATACATATGTACCTTAATCTTTTTCTTTATGATGCATCTGGTTACTTAACCATTGGTAACTGCTTCTAACAATTTGTGAATTGTCATATGTCGATTAAATAGCGATTGCACTGCGTTTTGTTGATATTAAAACAATCGTCGATTGTTGTAACAAATACTGAATGATATTTAACATTGGAACAATCGAACACTGAAAGTGACAATTTGTAATTTAAGACTGCATTTTATCGAGATATCTGTATAAATAAGTGTATCCAGTAAGTGTTCCAAAAATTATCTTTACAATCTCAACAATTGTATAATAAAGAGTTTCAAATCCGTCATTTTGATGAGTGCGGTTGTTCCAGTGTTCACTACTATAACAATATTGAATAGTTATTATAATTAAATTGACATTCTAAACATGTGATTTATTTAATCTTTGTACAGATAACTCACCGGGTCAAATCTTATTAACGTTTTTCTTATGGGATCCCTTTTCATAAATGTTTTCAAATAATTGTTTAATAAAAATGTAGATTCATATTGGCTCTAACTTCCTATAACATTTTCACAATTTTTGTGGGCTATAAAATTCGAGAGCGAGGTTTCTTCTCAGAAAATTTATTACTTATTGAAGCTTATTGATCAGAGTGAAAGTTCGTAGCGTTTTTAAATTAAAACTCAGAGGTATGATTAAGATATTTGTAAGTTACCTAAAAATAGCAAAAAGTAGTAAAACGGAATGGATATAATATATGTTATTGAATAAATTTATGAATGAATATCTTAATGCTGTCTTCGAATTTTAATTTAAAAATGTCACGAATTTTCGTTCCAACTCAATTGTATACATAGAATGTTGCAATCCAGTAATCGAAGTACTAACAGTTAAGTTGTAAAAGAAAGAACTCTTGTGTGCACTCGGTTTGGTTGAAGTGCAAAGAACGAGAAAATGGCGGAGCAGCGACCGGAGAAATTGAACGGGAGAAGCTGAGGGTGAAAAGAGCGTGGCGGTTGTTGGAGTGGCGGAAAACAGAAGACAAACGTAATAAAGTTAATTCGATTCGTTGGTGGCACGAGGGTCCGTCTTTAAGGGGAGCTCGAGGGTGTCTGTTTTCTAGCCCTAACAAAGGAAGCTCTCCCATTGGTCGACTTCGATTACAATGTGCATTTGCAGGATGGTTGCATTGTATACATTATACATACCTAATAATTGGATTTTGTCTTAAAAAGTATTAATCTCTTGTCGTACGTTTTTCTTCGTAGCTACAATAATTGGAACTTTTTCGTGTTTAATAATTTCATAGGAGAGAAAAGCAAATTTATATATATTGTATAACATTTACTTCAATTCATTACTTCAACATTTTTGAAGTACAAGAAGATGTGTAAATTAATAAAAACTATTAACATTTTCATTTATTTTTACCAGAGGTAAAATAATCAATGGAAGAAAACTTTCTTCTTTTTTAGTTTTCATAAAATTAAGTATGAAATTAGACATTTGTATAAATATCTCCAGTCTAGTAATTAAAATTAGGTACCTGTAATATCTCTGCCAGTACTACTTCAATAATCCTACATTATGTTTGGAGTATGTTTAATTAGCTATATTTAGACGGTGGATTTATACGTATGTAGATATCTTTAATGGATTAATTTAAAAAGTGGAATAAATTGTTCTTTTATTGGACATTATACATTTTTCACAAATTTTCTATGTCGAGTTTTAGGGTATCAAAACTATTTTAACAATTCTATCAATGCCTGGGTATCCGTATCTACTTACGTACTTGCAATGTTTCTTTAAAATTGTTTATGTATTCTTGTTGAAAAATAGCAAAATTTTTATACTCAATTTATAATAGACGTATGAAGCCACAAGCTAAAAAGCTATAAAGTTTAACGATTACAATGTCATCGAATGTCAAGGAAATTTTTGAATATTGACGTAAGAGTTCAATGAACAGCCAATAATTTATACGCATACAATACACTGTACTCCATCAAGGAGCCGTGCTACCAGCCGCGGGAACCCATTATGATTGAAGTTGACAAATTGAAGCCTCATTCCCTAGCAAATTTATTACGGATCCATGGAATGACTGACTCACTGACGGCGTTAATGGTCCGCTCAACTGGAAATTCTTATCGAAATTTCTTCTAGTTCTGAGTAGACATTTCCGTCAACGATTTCTATGGTATGGAGTAACCTGTTCTCTAGTCTTTAAAAAGACTTTGACCAAAAACTATTTACTACCGAATATTTTTTTAATCTGCTTCCTAGTTCCAAATTTAGGGTGTGCTTATTTTTACCTGTGAGGTTTAACTTTTAACTATCTAGTTAAGTGGGCTTTTTCCGGCATTCCATGAATCTTTTTAACCGACAGATAAATAATTCCGTATTAGAGGAAAGTTGCCAATACCGTACCACATCAAGAATATTGGGTCCTCGCAGAAATTTGGTACGCTCCTTTAAAAAAGATAAATACAATGGGTGTTCTAATTATTAGAGCCACAGCAAGAAAAATTAATTTTTTAACCATGTGATGGCTAATGTTGTCTGCAGTGTTCCTAAATGTGCATTTGTAATTTGCAAACGTGGATGCTTCATACATTAATTGCAAGAATTCAGTGTAGCTAGATTTTTATTTAAAAATTGATTGTTTTAATGTAAAATTGTCAATTTATGCAAACTATTCTAGTATTTTAATCATTCGCGGTATGTTGAACAATATCTTTTTTATTCTTTATGTTTAATAAAATTATAATACTTATGTTTTGATTGTCATACCGTTTCTTTAATATGTATTACAGAATATTGTTAAATAAATCTAGCATGTATAACAATTCCATACATACAGTCAGTGTAAAAAGTATTCGTATACATCTTCTTAAAACGAATAATTTTTCTGTGTCAATTATATGCATTGTAAAAGTTTCATCGAAATCGGTTGATGTGGGAAAAAACGACAGGCATTGAAAGATGAATGAATCCTCAGATTTATAGCAGTTAGAGACCGAAAATCGTGAAAAGTGGCAATTTCTACCATCTTTAAACGTTTGTAGATCATTGCAATGTTGACCGACTTTAATGAAATTTTCGGAACATGTTTAATTGATACAGATCTATAAATCGTGTTTTCTACATTTTCAATGTGAGTAAAATATAACTTTCAGTATTTTCTTTGCAAATCAAGTATTTTACTTGATTTCTCTATTAGGCATCGTCTAAAACATAATAAATACATTTTTTCTTATTTAAAAGGGTAATAGCTAAAATGTGACGTAGGATTTTTGTGATTGGGTGCCATGTTCGAAAGTTATAAATTTTTTAAACTCAAAATTTCGATGCAAATTCGAGTTTTTTTCTCAAACAGCTGTCATTTCTACAAAAAATATTTTCCCTGCGTCACATTTTAGCTAATTACCCTTTTAAATAAGAAAAAATGTATTTATTATGTTTTAGACGATGCCTAACAGAGAAATAAAGTACACCATCAGCAAGGATTTTCAAGAGAGGGTCCTTCTTATCGGCTTATATCCCCGCCATTTTTTATTTTTTTCAATCGTTAATATTGTAAATTGTTCATAAAACTACTATATATATATGTGTAAAATAAAGATCATTTTATATACTTAATGGCAGCGTAAAAAAAAAGTTAATTTTTATACCGTTTTTCCGAGCGCCAAGGTGGTGTAACCCATTAAAAAAAAGAACACAGATTCTCCTGCGTCCGGTAGGGTTTTGAAACCAAGCAGTACACAGTCAATTTACTCTATGCGTTAGGAGATCGTTGAGGTGTTTCAATCGATCCCCAAGCATGATATCAAATGTAGCGCACGTTTCAATTGGCAATTCCGCTAACGATCCAATAATACCGAGGTGGAATACCACTGGAAGGTGTTTATTACTAATTTTTAACGAGCTTATCGACAATCGATTTCGCTACAGCCACGGCGGAGTAGAGAAACAGTGTCCCCCTGCCGCGCCGCGCCGCGGCATGCGGCAACGGGATCGAGCCGAAAAGTTCCTTCAGTCTGACAGGCGCCAGACAGGATAACGCGGCCAATCAGCGGGCCGGTGCGCCATACGAGCCACGAAACACCGTCGTTCCATTAGAGTTAATCTCCGGTCCTCGGTAATTAAACGGTTTCGTTGTACCTTTGTTTATCTCCGCGAGAGCCTCGTTCCCAGCTTCTTCTTCCTCGGCGAAAGAGAGAGCGAGCGAGCGGGCGAGCTCTACCCGTGCTTCGGTAGCCCGTGTATCACGAACGAGTCGGTTCACATCGGGACACAACTCGATCGGTTGTTGCACGATTAACGACTAGAACGGCCGCCGATGTCGAGCAAAGATTTCAGATAACGGCAGTTCTTGCTCCGCAATCAACACACGATCGCTCGCTTCGTTTCTCTTATTTTATTCAGCAGTCGGAAATCGTAGGGAACGGGTCTACGCGGTAATTGTAGGAAAGGCACGTTGCACGGCTTATCTTTTCCTTTAGTTTCCAGCGAATTTGCGATTGAAATCACTGAGAACGCGCGTTCTTCGATGAACTTGCGCCGCACCGCGCCGCGTCGCATTGGCACGCATCCAACCAAGTACTAATGGGATATGGGCTACAAGATAGATACGGTAGTGACTCGATATATGTATATGGGAAAATCTTCGGGACCGATGTGTCTCTTGTATAGCGGAGGTACGGACACTGTGTTCCTTGATCTCTTGCCGCCTAGCGTCGAACGTGGAATGGACGACGAGTGAACAAAACATATGGGTACCAGTTAATTATTTTGTTTTCTATGAAACTTGTATTATCATGTTCGTCACATTTTTCTGATCGAAATGACACCAAACATGACGCAATTTCGATCTTGTTTAATTCATGATACCGTGGAACCTCGATTATTATCTGTACTAGTCAGTGGTGGTACTAATGCATGTTTGTAATAGAACAAGATGATGGAACTGTTACCTAGCTACAGTGCTGGATTAAATGTCTACTAATTTGTATAATAAATAAATTGAATCGGTCTCGAAAATTGAATTTCAATTAGGTAGTTGAAACCTAGCAAAATTAATGTAAAGTAATTGTAAGTTAGATACTAAGGCATATTGTAACGTAATCATAAATTGTATAATTTGGATTGTATATGCTATATAAACCTTATATGGTTTAAAGCAATAATAAATAATATTATTATATTGTATATTGTATATTGTATGGGTCTCGATTCTGTCCCAAACCTAACCCAAACCTGATCCATCGATTTACAAGTGAAGTTTTGTGCGAATATGTATCTCATAACCTTTAAAGGGAAATATTATTCAGAATGATGACTAAAATTCAATTCTGAGGGGTGGGCCCCTTTTCTACAAGTTCACCAATTGTGGAGTAAAGAGAAGAAGAGATGCTGAAGTAAATGTAGGGTAAATATGTCTTATTTTAAATTGCTTATAAATAAGAAATATACGCTAATAAACTATTATACATACACAATAAGCACAATGCTGTAGTCACTTTGTGTAGCATCATGTCCTTAAATAAAACATTGAGAAAATAGTATATTAATTATATCAACACTCAAGATGGCCGACTACAGGCCTTAACTACTGGAATAATTTCCCTATAGAAAATAATGGGAATTATTTTCAAGACTTCAATATATTTTGCCTGTTTGTAAATAAATGATAAACCTACGAAGAGCCATTACATTCCGAAAACAAACGACTGTTTATTCTTTACGTACAGTGGTTATAATATTATACAAGAAAACCTGACATATGTGTACATACATACATATGTATAAGACTCGTACGATACGTTGAATCCAAAATTCTATTTCATTTTAAAATAGCGGAGATCATTTCAAATATACACATTGAATTTTTATTGATTATAATTTTAATAGAATTTAATTCATAGGTAAATTTAATATTATTGAGTGTGTATAAAAGATCGAATGAATTTTTAGATGAAGTGCGGTAAGAAATGATAAGAAGAGTTATGGGACAACCTAATAGGTACACTTCCTCGGCCAGGAGCGAACAAGAGAGCAAGTGTAATATTTGGAGTCGATTACAACGTTTCCCCAAGCTGATAATTCGGATTTCTTGAGAACTGGTTTTGTTTGCGCAACACGCGAGTTCTAAAGGTTCTAAAGACCGGTGGCACTCGGCCAGCGTGTCTCCTTACGTATTATGCCGCGACCCGACCCATCGAAGATCGGAAAGTGCCTCGTTAATTTGATCTTTTTGCTTCCATTCCGGAGTTGGGCAAGCCTACCCGAACTTCCTGTAATTTTCTCAGACCGATATTAAATTCCCGTCTCACAGATACTTTTGTTTCTGGGAAATACGCGCGGACACGGACGTAACGACAGAAACAAGGACAAAACCAACGATTTCCGGAAATTTTCCTGTTTCCAAGGCTTCATTTCTTCTCCGAGGATGATTGAGCGGGTACAATCATTGACATAATTGTCCGGCGAGATCGCTATACTATAGCAGTAACTAGCCACTAAAATAGATCTTTATCCGTTATTTTCCTAAAATATAAAACAGCCCCCAGCGATAATCCACTATAGTGCTTATAAACTTATGGTTTTTAATTGAACATATCTTTGGTTACTTTTCTGCTCTCAAAATGGCTGACGGTGTTATTGAAAAAGCGTTGGATTTGTTAAAATAATCGTTTATTAGAGCAGCTGATTTATAAAACATAAACATGTATACGTTAAATATAAATACAAGTTTTTAGAATTTTACTGTAATAAATTACTATATTTTCTTATTTATTAAAGCAATACGCAAGACATATTGTCCATTTTTCACCAGGTATTGTTGGAATCTTGAAAGTAAACATTTTAGTTTAAATAGAGTTCATTAAATATAGAGATAATAATTTTACTATAACAGAAGCAGACATTTTATTCATCAGTATGTATTTGTTTATACAAAACTTTGTTTAGTTTTCAATCATTGTCAAAATTATTGTCAATCATTGTCATTATTACTGTTAATTATTTGTAATATTTCCATAGATAATTCGTAGTTAAAAAATTCATTGAGCTTCCCTTACAAAACTATTTTTAATAAACGTTCTAAAATAATTTGTTTCCATAGAACCTTTATTATACAGATTCTAAAATATCTGTTCCACGAGAATACACTTCCCATAAAAATCTCAGAGGTAAAAGTATTTTTTTAAGCGTGACAGATAAGTTTGCACAGAATTTAGAAAAAAATAATTAGGGAAAGCAATGCTCTGCGTGAAAAGGAAAAGGTTCGGTGAATTCAATTCCGGAATTCAGTGCAGAAAATCGCATTGACACGTTCGGTTCGAGAATCGATAAGATTTAATGCACATCGGTGGCGGTGATTCGACTGCATTTAGCTGTAACGAGGAATTCTACGGTGGGCTACGCCGTTGTTCCAGTGACAGCCGTGCCTACACCCTTGCAAGTAATTAACGCGGTTAGCGATTAATAATTGAGGGCGCTGTGCCGATTACATTTTGCAGCCCTGACAGAGCCTAGCCCCCATTCGCTGTGGCCAGCATAACCGTATTCTCTCGCAACCTGGGACACATTACTCTTATCGTTATCCCCTTATTGCCAGCTATAACTTTTGGCCAGCACTTCATACATTCGCAAACGTGTATTATGAATTTGACTGTATCGTTTCCTGCGAATGCCGCGCAATCTCTAATATCACTTACCGTTGCTCTTGTAAGCGAACCGTGGATCTGTATCCGTTTATGGTATACATAAATTAGCTTTATTTAACACAATACGAAACTACAGATTTTAAGGGTTCGCAACGAAACGTGTAGAACGAATGCAAAACAGTGAAAATGTTTATAGAATTTAAAAATACTGATGTATTATTTTTCACTAAATAAAAATATTAGGAAAACAAATAAATGTCTATGTTGCACCTGTATCTTGCAATTAATGCTCACAATTTGTATTTTGTATAATTTTCGATTTTTTTCAGGTGTTTACAGCAGCTTACATCGTGGATATCATTAAAAATAATATACATTGATTAAAAGTATTAAAACTCACTATAATTTTGTAGTTTTGTACATTAAGTATATTCGAACCAGTCAAAGTAGTGGGCCCAATAATTATTTATAAACTATACTCTCTGTTTTACAAAAAATTATTTTCACTTACCTTTATTAAAATTATTAATAGTCGAAATAAATTTTTACGTAGCTGCGTGAAGTTGAAGCAGAAAATTTTCATTTCGCTTAGAGATTTACAGTCTACTTGTAATATGCTTTAAAACCTAACATATTCCTAACTAAAAACAATTGTTGTTTATTAGATTTCGAGTACTACAAAAAAATTAAGAATAATAACAAGCAGAATGTTTTTTAAATACTGGTAAAATCAGATGTCGGATGTGACCGATCAATATGTGTGTATAATAAAATAAAAATGATTTTGGAATGGAGCTTTTCCATGAAAACGTCGAATTAATTTGAATTTAGAAAAGCCGATTTCCGCTTTACGCGAGTGCAGACTGGAATCAGAACAATTTAGGGTTGCGAGACTCGAATCGGACCAGCCGAGGGTCGAGGTGCTTAAATTGAATTAACTCATGGCCGAGATACATGACTATGCTTTACGCTCGTATCCATTTATCGAAATACGTACAGTCGATCACGAAAGCCTTCGTAAAGATAAAAAGTGTGACAATAGCATTCCGAGGTTCGCCTCGAATAAAGAACATCTAAAGTTAGGACTTCAGTGATCCAGCAGTCATTGATCGACGGCTAATATTAGGTCATTCCATAATCTTTCTTATAGCACTTCGTGTAGGTATAAATTGTTTAGGTGATATGTTTATAGAAACTTCCTTCTACTATCTCCTCGTCAGCCTAAAATGTCCATTAGGACGACTCTTATTTTCGATATTTGAATTTAATGGATCATTTTAGAGGGCTTTTCGAAACTTAGTTCTCTTCCTAAAACCCTCACTCTTGATAAAGTGGATCCTGAATATTTTTTCGATTTATAATTCTAATAAAGGAAATATACACAATTTCTTGGAAAATAATATGCAATTAAAAAAAAGTAAGTTCGGAAAGTTCAGAAAGAATATACATTTTTCGTTAATATTGAAAAAAGTTTATTGGTAATCAAGATGCACTTTAACTTTCAAATTTCAGAAAAATTGTTTTTATTTTGTTCTAACACTATTCTCAATTTTTCCGAAAACTGTTTATTTGTTCAGATCTATAAATTTTGTTAAACATATTTTTCGATACAGTCAATAATTTAAAAGATATTCGAGGCAAACGATTTCATGAACATTTAATTAATTACTGTCATGTTTAAGGGCCGATCGAGCTGAAACTTTGCACAGATTTTTTTAAAACTAATTGCAACAATACTGGGCGGTGCCGTAAAAATATTTTCTTCGAGAGTAAATTATTGAGCTTATAAAGATGTATTTATTAAAGGTCGTTAAGACTCTAAATAAAAACTTTCTTCTTATTTTTACAAAGTAATGCAACATTTCGAATATGTCACTGTAACTATACAATAACATCGAAATATTATTTTTATCTATTATTATTATCTGTGCATCGTTTTTACTTCTGTTGAAGCACGGAAACAATTCTTTCAATTGGACAGTTTCGAAACTGGGAAAAAGAAAGAACACTTTCTACTTTCACGTTCCATTTGTAACACCCCTCAAACAGACACGCAGCTGCCTTATTTCTCCCGGAACTATAATCGGCGCTCAAAATGATCTCTAAACGACTTGCGGACGTTTCCAAGTACCACCCTTACCCGAATACGAAGCTTCTACCTCAACATCAATAACAATAATTTACCCCGCTTGTTAGGGTGGATCGCTGTGTAATCTGAAGGCAACCCTAAAAATTAGAATTCTTCGTGTTACGTATAACAACACGTAATTTCAAAAATTGATCAAAGCGGAGCTTAAAAAGTCGGAGACGCCATTAATGTTGCATTCGTAGTCGTATTTTAATTATAATGAACTTAACAATTCTTTATTGAGACTCGACGTACAGCAAATCCAAAAAGTATTTAAACACTACATTTCCGATTCTTGAAACTTTGTCGACATTTAAATTGTAAATAGTACAGTCATAAGTCCGCACTCATTTTAAAGCTTGAAGTCTATACTTTCGCAGAGCAGTATTAATTTTTCTGTAAAATATTTTTACATGATGTAGCAAGTTGGAAAACCGAAGGAAACCTGATGATCTCATACAGGGTGAGTCCCAAGAAACGGAACATCTAAATATCTCCGTTACTTTTCGTTGTACAAAAAAATATCTTTGGACAAAGTTACACTGTTTGAAGGGCCACATGTAACGGTGTAAGGGAAAAAATTTTCAAGGTTCTTTTTTTATGATATTAACGTAATGTTGTAGCTGACAAAATAACGAATTCATCCATGTAACAATAAAGCAAATGAATCTTAGGCGTTGAATTTTATTTATTCCATTTTTTTGGGTTGAAGGTCATTTGTAGGTCATATTGTGTTACATGGATGAATTCGTTATTTTGTCAGCTACAACATTACGTTAACGAAGATATATCGTTCCATTTAGAAAAACATTGATGACCTTGAAATCTCATTAAAAAAATTACCTTGAAAATTTTTTCCCTTACACCGTTACATGTGGCCCTTCAAACAGTGTATGCAGAGGACTTTTGTAGTACCTTTATCCACATTATGTTAAACCAGTTTACTCTATTCCCTTCAGTATTTATTTTCCTATTGCAAATGCAATCTTCTAATTTTCTGATCGAAAGAAACTCCTCCATCACATTAAATGGATTATTTTCTACACTACGGTATAAACTTGACACGATTTTAAAGTGACTTACATTGATTGCTCACTGAATACTTTTATCTAGTGGTTAACATAAGTGCTGCAATCTATTGCTTGTATATGAAAATAGTGATTTAATTTATTCATCAACTGAAAGTTTTCACCATACAAATTTTTGAAGTACACAACTCATTTTTGAGCCCAGTCGGACTGATTGGCTTCTGAACCTTCCATGTATAAGTGTCCACGACATTTCGGTCCCGAAGTTTTCACATGCACGTCGAGACGTGGCTGCGGCGACGTGTTAGGTGTGTCAAGCAGGTTTGGTAAAAATCGTCGAGCATCGTTAGGACAAGAAAAGAGTGGTGGTCCTCGCGACGATCAACATCGAGTCGACGTCGAAAACAAGTCTTTTAGGAACGCGTTTCGTTCGTGTTCGACCGATTACCCGGCTGATCCAACACAGGGCCGGGTGAATCTTTAACGAGGCGAATCGGTGGGGTCGAGCAGCAGCGGATCGAAACGATCCGTAATCGCGGATTCTAAGGTTTGACACTTTAAAAGCTGAAGCAAGAAGCGCTCCGGGCGGAGGTGGAGGTGGAGTCGCTGGCTGGCGTGACTCCGAAGGGATGCAACGCGCGGGCTGGTGTTCGGAGGGGAACGAGAGTAAGTGGAGAGAGTTGGCAGTCAAAGCAGGGGTGGATGAAGAGCACGGATGGGGTGGATAGACTGCATTATGTACGGGACAAGGCTAAGCTGTTAGGTATCTGAATTATTGAGGTCAAGTTATCTCATCTCTGCCTACAGTCATCTCGTTACTTTAAACGCAGCTGCTCGCTGGACCACGCCGCGCCGCGCCGCGCCGCGCCGCGCCGCGTCGCGGAAAAGACGATCTAAGGGTTGCAGAGGACGCATCGCTCTTACCTTTATGTATTTTTCTTTCGAGTCGCTGCGCTGCGTACTTTCTGCCAGATACTCGAATTTCTATGAGCCTCGGAAAAACGAGGAATTACCTACTGCGACACTTTTGCGTACACTTCGAACCAATGGGCAGAAAGCATTTCAAAGAATATTCGAATGACAAATACATTAGCAGTATTTAGATATTCTATTGGATTTACGACTACCTTGGCGTTTTGTATTTAATCTTGGTATGGAATATGAGCACCGACGTAAATCCAAATGATGGAGTTTAGATTTCTTATTTCAAATTACAGAAATTATTACAGTGTTCTTAAAAATGATGAACTTAATAATTCCATATATTTCATATACTTAATAATTTCATTACAATACACTTTTATAAATAGTAGTTTTTTCAAAACATGTAACTTTTATCTTTTGTCGGTAATAGTAAATCTAAGAGGGAGAAAATGTGTACAATATTATGATTGATAATTACATTTTTGTTCATGATTTATTGAAATATTTAAAGAAAATTGAAAGTAATAACAGATAAAATATTTTCGAAAATGTGGAAGTGGAAACTGATAACATATCCATTCTACATTGGTTGTCCTACTGTTAAAAAACAATTAAAAAATGAATATCTAATTAATTACCAGTTTAGAAAATGAATATCTAATTAATCACCAGCTTCTGATGATTAATTTGAATTACTAATTAATCCACCGAGAATTATAACAATACTAACGCGTCTAAAACAAGTCTGAGACTAAATTATCGCAAGAAGAAAACAAAAGATTAACAGAAGTAGATACCTAATAAACTTAATATGTTGTATTGTGGGTAAATTGACTTTTTTTTACTATAAAGATAAAATTATGGTTTATTTTTTTGAAGTTCATATAGGCGGTCATAATTTAAAAGTGCGCGGAAAGTCCCTACATAACTGTTCGAAGAAATGTGTTGCTTAAGAAATATTGAATAGCTTTTACAGCGTAAAATGTATGCATAATTTTAGATAAACGTGTACACTCGCATTTCCATCGGATGCAATATTTTATTCGAGATATCGACAAATTCTTGACGTGTCCGATTCCTTAAAATTTCTTGATTTATTCAGCACGCCCTCTCTCTCCATACGATTCTGTATTCAAGATTAATAATGATACGCTTGTCATTTCATTGTCAGATGTAAATTTAATTCGATGGGACGTCCAGACAAATGTATCTGTCGCTGCGTTACCGTTCCTGAACACACTGAGAGACAGATAACACGTGTCGTCGCCACCTAAATCGAATTTTCGTGCTCGCTTCTCGAGCGACGACAGCGACTGTGTAACAAAAAGACAGAAAATTTCAGTGCGACCCTCTACCTCTACAGCCAACATGATCCGTGAGCAAAACATTAATTAAGTCGTCAACTTTTAAAATTCACCGCTACCTCATAACGAGTAGACAGCAAATCATTATGCAAAATACAAATGTTCTGTATCTGTTCCCAGAAGCAGGTGCCACTTGGGAATTTGTTTCTTCTTTTAGTAACTTTAGTAAATCAAAAATATTGCATCGGTAGTAGTCTTCAATTCTTTTAGTATTTCCGCTGCTTCAAATTGCACATATTTTTCTTCTAAATTATAAATGCTATTATCATAGACATAGAGTATTTTATTGCAAGTCAAAATAAGAATACATTTTTTTCATTGGAGAAAACAATATAGAAATGTCATTACTGTTCATCAATGTAATAGTAATTATGTTCCGTGCTATAATATGGTGATATCATATATACACTATCGTTTCTAATAAGTATTACTTAAAATATAGTTCTGATATTAAAAAGATATGCAATACTGCAAAATATATAAATAGAAAACTGTAAAATTGAAAAATTTATAAAATTCAAAATTGATTCATTCGGCTTTTGAGAAGCATAATGCTGCAAAAATTATTGTAAAAGGAACTGGTAGAAGTTCGAACAAGCCGCCATTTTGTATTCGATTACTGGTTGCGAGTACAGAAGCCAGGAAAGATATCGTTATTTCTCAACGAAATAAGTTCTATCAATAAAGAAACCATCATTTTTTACTTTGTGTGGAAGAAGCCTTATTCTTCTCTTTCAATACTCATACAAATCTGATAAAACATTCTGGTAAAATCCTGCAAGAAAATCAACGGAACCAGAAGATTTTTACATCGAGTCCTGTTATCAATCTCCTATTAGATCGTTGCGAACCTTCTCAAGACATTCTCTTTGTTTTTGTCCAACGCGTTTTACATTCCTCCTTTTTGTCGATTCGCGTTTTATTGCTTAGCCTCTAGCTCTAGGAACAATGCGAAAAGTAACGGCATTGCTCTTCCACAAACTCAGGTTATCCAGGTCTAGTTTACTTTTTCCTAAATTAGGTATGTGAACCACGAGATAAAATATTTTAACTGTATTACAAATTAATATCTAAACATTTTTATTTATAGTTTTAGTACTTGTATTATTCTACAATAATTTATTTTTAACAAAAACTATGCTATACTGATGTCGATAGAAATCAATCAGGTAGAACTGATGTAATTTTTATCAATTATACATATAATAAGCTATATAAAAGTTTCATGTTTAGAAAAGTATATTAATTTTTATATTTCATATTATTTATGCAATCCGTACATAGTGGAGTAAGTCAAAGAGTGATGGTTCTTTAGAAACATCAGTATATTGTAATCTTACTCAATATCTAAAAATTGTGTAATATTTAAATAAAGTCGATCTTGTAATTTTTATAGAGCAACAAATCCACTGTTAATCCTTAAGTAAATACTATTGTAGACAGTCCAACTAACAGAACTACTACATAGAAGATCACGGACCACTAATATTTATTATTTCAAGCGTAATTGGACAATAGCAAATGCATTAAAAATTAAAACATACGTTTTAAGAAAATTGGGAGCTGTCTCGCAGACAGTTTATGGTACTGAAGGCTTAATGCTCGGTACTTGTAGTGTCAAAACAATGTCGACCATTTGCTATTGTAACAAAATAATTCATTCAACACACCTATATCGTAACAGAGAATCTAAGTGCCTCAATACTCTGCACTTAGGCGAGGGAGCCTGTGAATCATCAGTGTTCACGAACTATCTAACAAAAGGGAAAATTGCTCCAAAGTAACCTCAAAATTACTAATCGCATATTTTCCTGTGAAGTCAGATGACGCGATCGAAAACTATCTGAGAAAAGGGAAAATTGTTCGAAAGCAACACATCCCCAAATGACTAATCTCATCCTTTCGAAGTCAGTCGACACTCTTCAAATACTACAGCAGCCATCTTCCGTAACAGACCTATCTCAACGTCTGCCTACCACGATCCAGTGAATCACTCTACTAAAAAGCAAGGACAGTTCATGAAGTTAGGAGGTCGTTGAAAAATTCTCAGATAAGGAGTGAGATTTTCAGACTTCTGTGGCTATGATCGCGGCCACAGCTAACTGACCCTAAAGGGCCCTAACCTCGCAGTCACTTCTAAATCCTAACACTTCCCGGAATAATTCAAGGACGCGCAGCGCAGGGGGACGCTTTTAAAACTGGTCTAAAACTATTAGGCAGGAAATGGTGTAGCAGGGGTTTCAGGCTGTATTCCTGAAGAATGTCTCCCGAGTTGGTCCCGCCGCGCCGCGCCGCGCCGCGCCGCGCCGCCGCGAAGACGCCCCTCGTATCAGGTACCCGCGCCACGAACGGGCCCAGCTTTATCTAAATGACGTGTTTTCGTCCTTCCTTATCTTGAAGAGACTCCAATACATTCGGCTCTCTGTGCGTCCACAGATACACGCGACAGGACGCTGCTGACCCGCTATTAACATTCCGGGCGCGGTTTCCCATCTCGCGTTTTTCCACACAATTTCTTTGACGCTCGGCTCGCGATGCGAAATGGCCGCAATATCGAACCCGGAAGGATGAGCTCCTTTCGTTCGACTCGCAATTCGCTCCTTTCTAGGCGAATTACACACCTAAGTTTCTATTTACACGATAGATTGGCTCCGGCAGAAAAAAGAACTGACTCGGTGAAAAAGAACACGCCGGAGAAAAATGGTTCGAGATATGAACACCCATTCCAGCGAAATATTGTATGATACACTCGTTCTTCGATTCGTGTGGATTATCCTTTCCATGCGGTTTTAAAATACTTCATAAAGTTGTAGGTATAATTATATGAATTTTCACTAAAATTAATTTTACATTTACCCCCCCACAATTTAATAAATACGACAAATAATCGCTAGACTGTGGATTCTAATAGAAAATGGTGTTTAATCAGTTGCAAGAAACAAGAGTCACATAGAATTTTAGTTGTTTTTCTAATGATCTTTATGAGTTGAGAACGATTGTACAGGGTGTAAAGAAATGTTTGGTCTTGACTGCCATAGAATTGAATTTCAAGAACAAATATTTTTTCATCGCATTGTATTCTATGCATCATGCAATTAAAAAAATATTTGACCTTGACATTCAAGGACAATTTTGCGGCTACTTTTTTTAACAGATCTTCATCGATCCGAAGATGTAGAATTCGCCTATGGTAGCCAAGACCAAACATTTCTTTACACCCTGTACAGGGTGAGTCACTTAACTGTATCACCGGCTGAATTTACTCGCAACCTACCAGTTGCATAAAAAAATGTTTCAAACAAAAGTTGTTAGACATAAACCGGTACATATAATGTAATAATTAGTTTTTTTATATTTCCTGAGTTTTTTGTTTAATAATGTGTAGTATTTGAATCTGCGATTTAAAAGAGTATCGAATGCTGAGTAAAAAAATAGTAAAGCATGTCGGGTGGAAAAGTGATAATTACCGAGAGATTCTTAATTTCTTAAGTTAATGGTGAACGTTCGATGCCAAAACATTTTTAGTTTTTTTTTTTTTATTAATGCAATTTGAATCTCAAGGAAAAGATTATTTTGCAGTACTGTACAGACGTTTTAATACATTATGATACTTTACATAATACGATAAGAATTGTAAACATTCGTATGCCTGCTAAACAAGCAGTATAAAGATATATTCTTTTTTTTTTAAATCTTTAACTCAGGGTCACAATTATTTATTTGCAAAACAATAACGACATGTAGTTTTGTGCAGCTATGCTTTCTCATTATTGCGAAGTTAAAAACACGGTGCAGACAGCACAAAAGATTTTAAATGAAAGACTGGTGCAAGGATACCTCATGGACCTATCGAGATGGGCAACGATCAATAATCTTCACTCTAATCGAAAATAATGTATGTTACATTGCACAAGATAGAGGAAATGCAGCATATTTGAAATATAAGCGTTGGAGAGTGTAATTATTGGTAATAATTTTAGGTTGTCGGTGTTAATCGTAATACCAATAACTTACCTCCACTTTGTCCGTCTATTCTGAAACCAGGTTTTCACTTGAGCATCGGTCATCTTCAAGGATTTTGCGAGAGCTGCTCTCTCGGCCGACGCTAAGTATTTCTGTTTGTGAAAACGTTTCTCTAGCTCAGCGATTTGCAATCTGGTGAAGCTTGTCCTCGGCTTCTTTCTCTTCGGCGGTGTCCTGTTTTGGTAGGGATGGCCGATCCTCCTTGGAAACGCTCCGGCTACTGTTACAAAAAGCGATAGAGGTTAAAAATTTGCAATCTCTCATTTTATTTAGAGTCTTGTCGAGACAATTACGGAAATATTTTTCCATTATATTTCGATATATTTTAAGGTTTTCCTAAACAAACTAAATTCGAAGTTATACAACTAAAAATGTGGAAATTTCATTAACACTTGCATTGACAAAATTCATTTACAAATCTGGACAACTAATTCGGTATCTCATTTCGGGAAGACGTGGCCCTCAGAGTGGTAAAGTTGTATCATAAAATCAAATTTTAAATTCAATTGTAATATATGTATGGAAAACGGCATTAACTTATCACTAGATTTTTGGAGTTTTATGCAACATGAATATTTTGTGCATAGATTGCAAGAGATAGGAATTGCATAGACATTTATTTCTCCTCTGAAGAATTTTACTAAGTTAAAATAATAATACAAATTGAATTTTTAAAATCTTCAATTTTCACTTTTATGTGATTCGCCTTAATATATTATTTAGGACCTTCTTGGGATATATATTATGTATCATTATTATGAATATCATATTATTATTATTAATTTGATATATTTTTAAGAATTATTACTCAAAAAGAAAGCAATGTAGTGTTATATTAATTCGATTTTTAAACGTAATAAATTACGAGACTGCGGGTCTTTATTCAAAATAAAAATTTTACTTTTAAATTCTTTTAATGTTTTTACTGTTTTAAATTACAGTTACTCATTTTTCAGTAACAAAAATGCATAAAGATCCGCAGTCTATAAATTACATCCATAAAATCAAGTATCAAATATTACTGTGTGCATAGACGAACATATGTTGCAGATGCAACAATATTGTTTGTCATTAAACTAATTTTATTGCTAATTAAGCTACTAGAACAAAACACGGATGAGACGCGAATAGACTTCACCTACATTTGATAATTACACGGTATTTAATAATGAACTAACGGGTGTAGAAATTGTGGTGAAGAAAGTAGACAAAATTTAGTATAGTCTAAAACAATTGTAGGATACAAACAAAGCATCAAACGATCGATATAAATGCGAAACCACGTTTTAATGTATAATCGTGGACCAGAATAATTGAACTCCAAAGAATCGATATTCAGTTATACATATCTATACACAACAATGTAACTATCACAGTTACAATAAAATTAGACTTTGACGGTTCACCGATGGGTAAAAATATTATTATCTAACTTTCAGTAGTACATTCAATTTTCAAGTTTTTCACAATGAGCTTCTGGTCTCTAGGTAATTCTCTGATTAATATTAACAGTGACAACACTTGCTAGAATGGTGACATTTATCGTTGGTGTTCCAAGCTCCAGAATTATTGATGCTCGGTTTTGAAGGATGCATTACTGGAAATTCGTACAAAGATCCCGATATAAATGGGCCATGAATAAAACAGAACATTTATTAGTTTCACGCTAATGATTTCCACCGCTGGCCGCGTCTTTCCTGTCACGTTTCTTTGCAACTAACAATAAACTTGAAACTCATTTCGGAGAAACGTCCAATAGAATTAACCCTCATACTCTCCTCAGAAATAGTCGCATAAAAACTCCTAATATAATAATTCACCCATTTTTGCTCTACACTTCAAATCAACAAATTATGTTTCATTTATAACGGTCAGATTTTCAATTGGAGCACAGAATTTCGCAGTCTCGAGAAATTGTCAATGTTTAAACAATGATGATTTCGTTCAAAAGAAATTGCACAATAATCATTCTTGACACGAAAAAAATTGATGTATCATATTTTTAGTCGTTTTATTAAGGTTTCAATTCGAGGTGTACGGTTAAGTTTACAGTGAAATAAGGTACACCATGAGGGCTTTATTTTCTATAAAATAGTGAAAATAAATCGTAGATTAAGTTTCATTAAAAAAAAAAAATTTTCGATGCTTTTACGGACGATTCAATTTGTAGCATATTCGACTAAAAACGTGTTCTCAGTTTTTCACCCTAAAAAAGAATCATTGATGGTCTGCGAAAGTAGAGTTCTCGAGCTTCAAAATGAATCCATTATTATACTATTTTCTTTAACAATACTATCAATATTGACGATTTCTCAAGAATAGTGATGTTCAAATATTTTCTGGATCCGCTGTATGTCACGTGCTAGCATACGACGTGATAGCGTGTGATTTCTCGTGACGTGAGAATAAATGTGTTTTCTATTTTACCTGTCAGGTAAGGGGAACGTGTTCGAGAAGCTAAGAGGAAAAAGAATCGGAGAAATTCCAGAATAAAATAGCAAGGTGGAAATGATTGGGCACCGTTGTACATGGATTACTTAGGATATTGTGCGCCTCGGGCAAAACTCGCTTTGGGAAATGATTATAAAACCGTAAAAGCGGGCTTACGAGTTACACAGAACGATTTACTCGGGCCGGTGCAAATTGTAACGCCGTCTTTGTAGTCGGCAGCGGGGCAGGTGTATTGCGATTTCAGTGGAAAGAGTATTAATAAAATTACCGTTAGTCAGATAGGATCGCGCCACCGCCATTACCGGACAGTGGGAAGCCTGCGTGATCAAAACGAAGCTTTATCGGCCACTTATGCGAAACTAGACGCGTAAATCGCGGTTAAAACTCGTTCGAGATTTTCTTATCGGGACGCCGTTCATCCTGGGCAATTATTGTACACGCTGTTAGATTGGGAACGGCCTGCAATACGATTTGCGAACATGGCGACCGTCGTTTACCACCGAGCGAATATTGGATCGGCACTTCCACAGTTGTTGTATAACAATATTCATTGCACACACCTTGCAATCTTACTATGTATTCAATAAATAAAACGCAAATGGGTTTTTCTGCATTTACAGAAATACGGGAGACATTTGTTTCATTTGTACACCGTGTCCCACGAACTCTCTCCACTTCGTTATTTTAAACAATACGCGCAAAATGTTTCGAATTACTGTTATTGGATTTAAAGCGATTGAAGACTGGAATTTAAAAAAAGGCTGTGAGTGCCATTTTTTAAACAATTGTTTTTCCGCAAAAAGTATGCAAGTTCCCTGAAGATTGGTTACAAGATGATCTTACAAGTTTTAATTTGTAATCGTAATTCACATCGCAAAGGTGATATGAAGGTCACTTTCGTTTCTTTAAATGGAGTCACTTATACGTACTCGTTATGCTCGATTTCGGTAGAATGGTAAATTCTGAATAAAAAAGTGCTAAGATACATTCGTCCTAAAACGTACCAATGTTTAAATAATTTGAGTTTATTCATCGAGTCTACCTATTGAGTGTACAACGCGCTTCTTATTCATTATAATTGTCATTATTACGTTGTTTGTTGACAATGTTTTTGATATCGTAGCTTCGAAGTAAAAACAGAGTGGTGTTTCGATAAGAATGAATAATAAAATATTTTAGAAGCTTGCAAAATAAAATACAGAATATTGTAAATAAATGCAAGTAATTGTTTATACAATATCCTGTAGATATGTAAGATTTGATTTAACGTTTGTGACCAGATTATTAATATTGACAAATGCATACTTTCAATGTGTAAAAGTGAATATTTCATAAAAATATATTCGGTGCAAGGTTCTATTTAAAAATTGATTGGCTTAATATGAACGCGTGAATTCATGCAAATGAATCTAATAATTTGATCACTTACTGTACTTTATTTTTATACGTATATTCGTACTAGAAATATGATGTTTATATTTTGTAAAGTCGATGCTGAAGATTGACTGTCTCCGAATTTCCCCGTTCGAAACGAAAGTTTGATGTGTACGAAATCAATATTACAGTTCTTATTCCATTTGCGAACAATTTTCCGCGGTGCAGTTTAAATTAGGCTATTAAATATCTAGCACCAGTGATGGGCAGGCTGGTCGGACATGATTTCTTCTAGAAAACGACATCTGAAATAGCTTGAAAGATTATTCGTGGAATCTGTCAATTCTGTGGAACTATTTTTCATAGAATTAGACTACGCGTTACCGGAGACAGTTTCCTGGAAATGTATTCAAAAGTTGTAATAATTTCATAAATCGATGACAATTTTTTAACTGACAAAGAAATGATATGTATGGTAAACTGAATAATGAACCACAACATACACAATTGATTTTTTATAACAATAAGATATATAGCAAGATTATAGCAATAAGATAAAAATAACATTATTTTTATTAATGTAATATTTAGTTATTGCCTTTACGTTTTAAATATTTTGAATGAGCAATAATTAATTCGTAATAATTAAAGCATCGAACAAATATTTTTATTGACTACTACACGATCGCTTGCATTTACTCAAATACTATTAATATTATCTTTCTTTCGTTAAGACACATTAAGATATACATAAATGCAAAGGTGCAATTAATTGTTCCACTCTGCGTGAAACATGAATTCGTAATCTTCATAAATATGTAGTACACAGTACACACTGGCGAAAGTGTTAACAAGGAAATCATGTACAGAAAGTGTGAAAACGGAAATGGATAAGCTGCGAATGTTAATGCGATTTCCGGTGTTTAAAAACACAAGTTTCGAGGAATTCTTATCAAATAGAGTACTTCCTTTTTAAATTATTTCATTAGACGCATAATTTCATAGTTAAATATGCCACAGGTATACGTATAGAATATAGAAACATCTTCGGTCTGATGATGAGATTAATCTACTCATGATTTCATATGAGTTATTCAATCTTATAGCATGGCAAGTACCATAATAATTTGTTCTCATTAGTGAAATTTTAACGCTCGCACGAAACGTTCTATCGTTCTCTATGTTTTAGTCTCTTTCAAGCGTGACTATCGACATCATTAAGCGTTTATCTGTCCTAGTAATAGCACATGAATAACAGAAAGTGCATTTAATGCGATATGCAAACCCATGGATCTAATGCTTCGAAACATGATATATGCCAATATACATATGGTATGCGGCAGTGATAAATGCATTACGCGATGGGGCGTGCGAGCACTCCTCGTTTGACGCTTGTTCTCTTCTTGTTAATAATTATTTATATTAATACTATTTTATATCTTTAACGCAGTAACTTGACAAAACTCAAATCGGGTTAAAAGTTTCTTTATTAAAGGGTTCAATATTTTATAGTCTTCACTAGGCTTTATGAAAAATACAAATGTTTTGCAACGATTGTGGGCAGTCGGAGTTAACTAAAAATTAGTTTCATCCCTTAATAGATTTTTTGCATTAAAAACATCATGACAATATTCTTAAATTTTGTCACGAGAAAAATATCTTAGATAAAAGTGAACGATGGATAACAAAAGTAGAGGCTTCACGTATTAAAATGAGTCCAGTTATATTGTAGTACTATATTTTTTAACGATATTGTCACAGATCAAATATCGATAATTTCTCGCGAATGGGAAAAGTATTCAAACACTTTTTGAATCCACGTATGCTATCAATGAATTACAAGTTTCTTGACTCTATGACAGTAGAAATAGACTTTTTTGGTCGTTCACGTTCTTCATTTACAAGATTATCATTTCCATTCTTGAGGCTGTTCTATTATTGAAAAGTGGTGCATTCATTTAATACCATTTCTGTACCAAAAATCACATACTAAAAATTTATGTACTTTGTGGAACTGTAACTTATCAGTTTTGTAAAGAACATTATACATACATACATAGTATATTCTAACTTTGTGAATTTTTTGGGGTCAATTGTTCGACATTCAACATAATGTGAAATCCATACGATAATAGCTCTACTAAAACTTCTCGTTAAGAAATTCAAGACTAGGTGGAAATTGGCAAACTGGTACACACAAAGGCATAAAGAAATTACCTGGAAAACCATTAAACTTTATCTGGTACCGGCTTAGAGGAACTAACAGAATTCTGTTTCATTTTGGTAGCAGCACGTATTACACTGGGCATACACGTTCGCATTAGAATACCTATGTAGTTAAGGATCGCGTGCACCCAAGCAACATTTGAAGGATATGTATTTTGTATCTTCACAGGATCAGTAGGTCGCATTTTAATGCCGCGTTTTCGACAGCATTAAAATGATATCCCCATTCACCGTACGTCGTAAAAGGTGTAACACGAAATACCGTACACGAACGATTATTGAAAGAACCAATAAAGTTAAGGGTGCAGAGGGACGATACGAACGTGGAACGTCGTATAATAAAATTGTGTGGAATAAAATTGCGTGGAAGACCATACAGGGCGCATCAGAAACTCGCGTTACGATCCGAGTGGTGACGACTTTTCATCGCAAACTAATTGCAAGTACGGTGTTTATACATAGTACTGAGCAGTTGGACATGTTAAGTGCTATGTAGATTTTCAACATTTCGCGGAAACACCATTTCCTTCATTCATGACAAAAATAGATGCTACCAATAATAATTGTTCATTTTTCAGTAGCACAATTTTTACTATATGCTACCAATTAGCTAATTGTACTAGGTTTTCACATATGGAACATGAGATATTGAACACTATCTTTAAAAAAAGTTAAGTATCATGCAGATTTTGATTATTTTCGAAAAATAGCATTTCTTTCAGTCATAAGAAAAATAGATGTTACTAATAATAATTGTTCATTGTTCGATAGTATAATTCTCACGTTATGCTATTATTTAACTACTTATATTAAATTCCTTTTCAAACATTTAACTGATTATTTCTTAGTGAATCTTGTGGCTGTGGTTCTGTAACCAAGATAAATAAACCATGACTTTTACCTTAACAATCTTCCGAAATATTCATTAACAAATCAATAGTTACTATCTTCGTGTGTCTTTGAGAACTATTATATTATAATAAGCAAATTGTAAAAATGCCAATTTTAAAAAATGTCATACGAATTTTACGACAGTCAAAGACTTTTAATTATTCGCATCTTGATTGTATCGATGGTATTTATTGTATTTAATCATTATTCCTTGCACGATGGAAAATCTTTGAATTCGATATCAGTACAATTACTTCCTTCCAACATTGCACGCGTGTAACAAGCGAGTATAGGTACATGTAAATTTTACTGGGATCGGCGCTGAAGGGTTCGAAATTTTACGATAACCCTTTCAACGATAACTGATACATCAGCACCGGAAGCTAAGCCCCGAAATTAATGATTAGTACGATAATGATCTCACCGGCGGGCGGCGCGGCGCGGCGCAGCTACGGGGTGGGCAGAAAATGGCGGGACGTGGAAAATTTCCCGTGAAATTAAATTTGACACGTAACTGCTCTCTCTCGCAGTTTGCCCGAAACCGAGGAATCATCGTTAAAGGGTAAACGACCATCAGGTGGATATTATTCCATTATCCATCCCTCTTCCCGCCATCCGCGAGCCTGTCCTTTACCGATGCTCCGCCCTTGTCCAAAAATACCCGGCAGCATGCAGAAATTGCGAACGAAACATGAAATAATCTCGTCAATATTATCCGGTCAATTACTACCGTAAATATAACCGAAGAGTACTAATTGAGACACGGATTGCCTTTGCCCGTACTTAATACAGATGGATGTATGTATAATAAACTCGATTTTTTTTTTCATGGATCAAAGGGAAGAATCTTGGTTGCATTAACCCTGAAGAGGTCCCAGCTGATCTACAATACTACTGTCCACTCGCTGTAGTCCCAAAAGTTCGTTTCGTGTTCGACTAAATTTTAAATTAAGAGTAATTTTATTAGGCCAGAAAAATTGACCGTTTAAATGAACGGAAGCTTTCGAAATAGTAAAATGTTAGTAAAAAGTAACTACGTTTGTTTCATTACGTATGCTCGTGTTGGACCCCCGCTGAGTTATTTTGGATCATAACAGCCAAAATAATAGATTTACGTAAAAATGTGTAAAACCTTTTTTGTAGAGCTTTTTAGGAGCTTCGTTTTTCGTTTGAAACTTTTTTCTATAAAATCAATATTTTCGAAAATATTTAGTAACAACTGTCAAAATTTTGTAGGGGGCTAGGGAGCAAACGCGGCTTTGTCGCCAAAAATCCTTTTAGGGACTTTCTTCTCTGATCAAGGATAAGCTTTGGCAAAAATTTCAGCAAAATCGGAGGGTTGTCGCTTTCGGAAGTACATCCCTCGTGTTGCCTAAAAACAACTTTATTTCGATGAAACTTTTACAATGCATATAATTGACACAGATCTAGAAAACATATTTTTTAAATTTTCAATATAGACCCACATAAAAAAGTTGTAATATGCAACTTTTCGTATTTTCTCTACAATTCCGACCAATTGCAATTTTTGAAAAAATTTCTTTTCGCATGATGTAGTAAATTAATTGCTCTAACTTCTCACAAAGTTCAAATCGTATGGTGCAATATCAAAAAAGTTATCGGTTTTTTTAAGAGCGTCCGAATATTAATGGGAGTCACTGTACATACATAATGTATACTATAACACCCTGTAACTATAACAGTATCTATACCTAGATATTTTTCAAATATGTAATTACATGTATAAAATCTCTCGGTCGCTAATGACCTTGATGTTGATGCGACCGATATAAATAAATAATAAAAAAAAAGAAAAAAAATATATAATGTCAGATGCTGAGTCGTATGAATATTATATTGACTTATAAGTAACTTCAGCCATAGACATTACATTTCTATAATTCGCACAAACCTCCAGTTACAAGATCGAACGATACGGTCGAAAAATGGCGCAAGGTCCTTTTCGGTATTACATACAACACTAGACTATAAGAAAAATATAAATTCTACGTCCGCGGACAGTTTTAGCGTTAGGCGTAATAGACAAGGGATAATGACAAACTTCTCAAGTTCATTTCACAAAGCCTAATTCGAAGCATCTGTGGGAAACCGAGAAACACCGGCAGGCGTGGAAGGACGAGACCGCCTCGCGCCTTATCCCGCGTTCTCGCCTCTCCTCTCTCCATTCTCTCTCTTTCTCTCTCTCTCTCTCTCTCTCTCTCTCTCTCTCTCCCACTCTCTCTCTCTCTCTTGTCTCGTTTCGTTTCGAGACTTTCCTCGACCATGCTAAAACTCTTAAACTGCTCATTGGCCTCCTCGCATTCTTATCCACCGAGAGGCTTTTCTTGCGTCACTCGCTTATTAGGATGATAATCGCGCACCGGTCATTATACTCTCGGTCACATTATCATGCCTTACCGGCATGGTTTGCCGTCTCTCTTGTAATTCATTCCCGTAATTACTTTCGTAGAATAGCCGGACGCACGCACGGCACCGTGATACGGGATTTCGAATTTACGAATTGGAACGACGCGTCGCATCAGATCGACGGAAGGACTTGTTACGATAAATCCCCACGGGTCTAATGAGACGCTGGAAATTATCGGGTCGCCGGTTGATCGTTTTTGTTGCATCCGATTAATGGAACGGCTTCGATCGGGTTTTTTCGGCGAGAAACAACGTGTTCGGCCGATGGACGGAACTCTTCTTTGCCGTTCGCATGGATTTTTTCAGTCAATTAAACCTTTTCGCTCCGAATTTTTTTTAATTTTGTTTCCAGCTACTCGTTATGATTTTATGTGTTTTATTTAAGATCTACTTCGAAATAGAGTTCCTTAATTGGTACTAATTTTAAATGATTTTTTTTTACGATTTATTGAGTTGTATTAGTATAAATACGTTCGACTATGTTCGATATTTTTTCCTAGTTATTAATAAAGTGCAGAATTATGTTAAATTCATTGTCATTCCTGCCTGACTAATGAGTAGACTGCGCATATTTGTGCATTATTATAATTGTTAAAGAAAGCATGAACTGTTGTGGATGATTGATGAATGATGCGGAAAATTATTATCCATAAAAATCAGAGTCATAGTTTAATCGTTAAAATTATAACATATTTATATTTGCAGCCGAATTTGCAATTTTACTTTGATAAGCAATATATTGCAATATATTGAAAATAACTATTATTGCTTATCAAAGTAAAAAGAAAGAATTTAGGGAAAAGCTAAGGGAGAAAGGGATGAAAGAATTAAGAAATCAAAGGATATTTGATGCAATGTGTACAATGTCATAAGAAAAACCTTTCATTTTGCACTAAAATTCGAAAGAATCAGTTGTACATCTAACAGAGCGACTGGCAGTCTAAACGAGTTATTTGGTGGTTATACATATAGTGATTAGAAATTGTTCATCGTTCAGACTTTCATAGAAAAAAAAGTTTGTATTTATTGCATGCCTACATATATTTTCTCCAAAAGCTATACAGGGTGTCCCAAAAATGTTGTACTACCTTGGAAGGGGTGATTCCCGAGATCATTTGAAGTAAATTTTTCCTTTGCAAAAATGTTCTCCGCGACATTGTTAAGGGGTTATTAAGGAAAAATACGAGTCGATCAGGGTGCGGCAACAGCGGACGGATTCCGGCTTGACGACAGGTCCCGCTGAGGGTAGCGTCTGCCGAGCGGCAGTTCTAGTAGTATATGTATTCTTTGTAGTGTGCCGAACATAGAGAAGGATAGCGATTGAAAAAGAAAGAGGGATTGAGACTCGACGGTCCGACTATCTGCTTCTCTTTCTCTTCCGGTCGTCGTTCACTGTCGCGCCTGAAACTTTAATCCCTTATTACACGAGTAATTATAACCATAATCATTTCAATTAGAAGGTGAATATTACGTTTAGAGAAGGGACCTCGGATGACCTTGACCTTGACATATGTTGTCAAGGTCACCTTTCTGAGTAACCCCCAACAGGTTTTAACCGGCGGTCGTTGTTTATTAAAAAGTTATAAACTAAAGAAGTTTTCATAATATAGCAGTTATTTTAAGTATTGAAAACTAAAACGATACATACTGTATTGACATATGTTATCAAAGTCGCCTTTCTAAGTAGCCCCCAAGAGGTTTTAGCCGTCGCTCGTTTTCTATTAAGAAGTTATGAACTAAAGAAGTTTGACAGATGGACAACGATAATGGACAGAGGATTACTATCCAAAAAAAAAAATAGTCAATAAGTATACGAAATGACAATTTTAATCAGTATGTAGATCATTTAATGAATTAAATTGGACCATATCTCCTTTTGACAGCTTGTACGAGAATAAAGTGTACTCGCAATCAAAATTTAACAAAAAAGTTTTTTGCAATTATCTCGGAAACTAAGTCCGAGCGCCGGCTAGATGTATACATAGAGAAAAGTTGTTCAGAATGTTGTTCTTAACATATGTCAAGGTCAAGGTCATTCGAGGTGCCTCCCCTAAACGTAATATTTACCCAATTAGAAAAATGAGACGAATATGATGTTAAAAGTCTCATAAAAAGGAAAATAAAAAATTACGGAAGTAGCAATCTTCTGCTTCACTTGCAATGCTGCGATTCTCACCGATACTCGACCACTCGTCTATCATCGAGCGTGTTTACCGCTTGACTGGTTCCGAGAGGAATCCTCCCCAGTGGTGGGGGATGAAATTTCGACAGATACGGTAGAGACCTTTGCGACAGTTACGGAGATAATACTGTGGATATCTGACAGAACGACTGAAAGTCTCAATGAGAAAGGGATGAGAGGAGCGAAGAATGAAAGAAGATGGGGAAGGATTGTTCGTGCGTCCCGGCGATATCCGTCCGGTGTTCTTTTCGTGGTTCGAAGTATCACGTCCCGGTGAAGCGAGACCCGGTCGTTAGCGTGTCTAACAGCAGTCTGCCCGCTAAAACTTGTCCAATGGCTGCAGCGACATTGGCTTGGGAAGGCTGTTACCGCGCAATTTTTGTTAAAACGTCGCGGCGCGGCGCGGCGTGGCGACGAGTCTCTGCGGTCGAAGTATTTACCCTGACGATATAACCTTACGACATCGACCGCGGCGTAACGCGGTAACATTTCAGGAGCTCTAAAAAGGAACGGTCTTAAGCGGAGACGAGAGGGGCCATTACCTGAATAATATGAAGAACGATGAAAAAAGAATTCGCGCACGTCCCGAATAAAAATATGAGGGCTCGCGCGCCCGTACGGGGTTAGAGAAGTGTAAGATCGGGGGAAAGGGGCTGCAGGCGAGGAGGGGTTGATAGTAACTTTAATCGTAAAGTTGACGGTTTATGGCCGTGCATAAAATGTCTGTAAAACGCGGTTTTTAAGGTGCGGCAAATTATAATTAATCGTTGCTTCCCACTACTAGCCGAATCGTTTACGCTTGCGTCCGCTGCGGGGCCTTGGATTTTTAGTGAACGACGGGTTTCGGGTAATTTTTCGTCTGGGTTATTAATCTTTGCAGCCCCGATAGTTTTGACGACTTCACGGTAGCTCAGATTTATTGAAGTTGTTTTGCACTAATTGTTTATTACATATTTTTGAACCTAATTCTTTTATGTCAACGTTGATACTCTTATTGGATTTAATGTAAATACATACTTAATCATTTTAACTGGATGCTTTGTTTGTTAAAAATACTTTGTCAACTGTTACGTTGCTAATATTTTACTTCTAACCGAAGAAAAAATATAAAATGGAAAAGTTAGTACATAAGGTACAGTAACATGGTTACAATAGAAAATAGTAAACTCGTTGTTTGTGATAATAAAATTATAAGAATCTAACGGAAAAAACTATAGCACTTATACAAACTGCAATAAAAGAAAGCATTCTTAATGAAACACAAGATAGCGGAAAAAGGAAACAAAATTTTGAAAAATTTTATTAAGAAGAAAGAAAAGTGGATTAATTGTAATTAAGTGTAATGAACCATAAATATAAAAATAATATATGTATGATAAAATGTATAAAAACTGTTTGGTGAATATACATATATGTACAATATCTTATGGAATGATAAATAAATGATTCAAAGAAATTCTTCTAACATATTCAATAGATCAAGCGTTTGGTGACTTCAATGCCTGATGAAGCAGTACTATTTCTAATGTCTACGTATCGACGGAATACATACTCTAAATTAAATATAAAATATGTTTATTCTGTATCCACTAATAGAAGAAATAGACTTCTATTTAATTTCAAATACATACATTCTATGTATACGTACACATAACAAAAGGATCTAATCACGTAATGGTACCTTTTTGTAAGTTGAAGTAGGTTAAGTAAACTAATGGAAATGGAGCATCTTGATTCGAACATTTACAATGTATCGCTGATGAAAGTGCTAATTGAAACGTGTCGGCCGTTCACGACCGTACTTTAGATTGCATTTAATACCTGCATATCGCATGATACGATCGCAAACTTCAACGGTTTCGCGAATATAAATTGCTATAATTCCTATTACACACACGACGTACGACGTATTCACGCGTATTATGTAAAGATACATATCGCTCATGAGCGTCGTTTGATGCGATTTCGTTCGAAGATATGCACGAACGATGTGTTGTAATTAAACTGAGAATGTTTATGTAAATTCTTACTTTCGTACACCGATCAAACAGAACAGAATTTTAAATTCATTACCTATGTACATAATGAATTACGTCCCTAAAGATTTTTATTTTATTTAATGTGTATGTATATTCATTGTTATCAAATTGTTATTATGGATTCAGGTTTTTATAAATTTATCCTGTAAGTACAAAAATCATGCAAAAATGGTAAAATCTAAGGTTTATACAAATTTATTTTCAATTTAACAAAAGTAAAGGGAATCGAAGTTTACCCGATTTTCGTTTTATTAAATTTACTTTGAAAAATGTGAAGCACAAAGCCGTACAATCTAATAATTATTATTAGTGTTGGAACGTTTCAAATTCAGAAAGTATGTACATGTACATTTTGTTATATGCATATAAGCGTCACGTTATTTAATAGTATTTTGTTGTATTAAGTTAAGTTAGAAATAATTGTTTCTAAAGTGGTGAAAATTTTATAATGATAATAATATAGTATCGAAAATATTAAAAATTTGACACAGTCATTGTATGTAACGTCTGTGTACAGCAGTTAAGTACTGGTTTAACGTTATTTAAAACTTGTTTTTCAGGGAAAGAAATTTAGAGAAAGGAAATACGACGTTATTTACGATTTATATCAACAGTTTTTACAACACAACGTGAAGGATAACCCAGCTCCCGGAACTTATGCACAGGAGATAGCTCAGAGAAGAATGAATTTTGTATACGAGTCTTTTACGATCGGAAATATTACTTCGTGAAAGTTGTGACGGTACGAAATTTTTCCTTGTACAAGTGAATAATGAAGAAAGAATGGGAAATGTTGTTGAATTTTTACTCGTGTCTATTTATGTTACGAGGTCATTCCATAAATAATCTCAATATCATTATGTTCGTTATTTCTTACACATTTATACTGTACATAGAAAACTGTTTTCTCGCTTTTTATAACATTCTCAAGAGAAGGGAGGTTATACTATGTTCTATTACGATTCGAAAGGAAGTTAATTTATTGCTTTATTTATGTGTACTGTACCAGAATTGTTACAGAATTATACAACTTACTGTTCCAAATTATAGACATTTTATTTACTGAAACTATTAGAAAAGAAAATAGCCTTTTACTCCAATAATTGCTTTCGTACATCTGTTTATTAGAATGTATATCTGAATTTGTATAAACTTCTGCAATCTACTGATAAAACATCTTGTCTACTTTAGCAAAAATATCTTTTGCAAAAATCAAGAAGTTGATTATTATCGACGTCACTGAATTAGTCTTAAAATCTTCCAAAAAGTACAAAACACAAATTATTAGTAGAATCACAGTGTTCATGACGTTTTCTCTTTTTTAGTTCGTACTTAGTTTACTTTGTTGATAATTTGTTGACTATTATCAAACAGTTGAAATATTTTCTACTCTCCAAAAAAAATCTTCATTAGTTTCTACGCATTTGCTTCATCCTCCAAACAATAAATAAATCTCCTATATGTGGGGTAAATGCGATTATAAAATAAAGTTACGAGGGGATTGCGATGGCCACGAATTAATTGGTACATCTAATATACCTACATAATATGTTCATACTAATTAAATAGACAAATCTTACGTTTAGTATTTGAAACAAGCGTCTTAATTCATGGAACGAGTTCATCGACCCAAAAACTAATAGAAGCACAACAATAATCTCTCAAGTACCATTGTGTTCAAATATGCGCATCTATTCGCAAGAATACTTCATTGCAAACATCTGCTTACTCTGGTTACTCGACCGTGTTCCAAATTCCTTGTTACACAAAAGCTCGCAAGTTACACGATCTCGGTGCACAATGGCGGCACACGTCTCCGTCCAAGTTTCCGGAGCATCCATTTCCAATAGCACCCAAGTGAGAGGCAAGTGCGCCAATATGTCCGCCTCCCGGCATAAGTGACAGCCGCAATTTTGAGGCGAACCCTTTTGCGACCGCCTGATGGAAGAAACCGCGGCTGACATCGGCAATTACTCCGACGTTACCGTGGCGTTCTGTTCTAACAAGTAGACCTTGTAAGTACCCTTAAGAGGTACATTTACCAGAGTCCTCGGAGCGTGATAGGCCGTATTCACCGAGGACGAGGAACACGAAGCAAACCGAAGGAGGAGTTCCCGGTGTTGAGGGGGCAGTTTGATGTGGACAGCTCAACAAATCAATCTTTTTTAAATGTCTTTCTTAACCCTTAAGTGGACCTTCCAAAATCAACTTTAAAATGCAATGATTCAATTTGTCTTTGCGTCGCGCGTCGACCACTGTTTTTGAGGCGGCAATGAAGGGTCTCTTATCTCGTTTATATGTACATAGGGTGTCCCACCCGATTTTGACATCTTGATTTTCTCGCTTTCGTTACTCGTAGCAAAAAATGTTTCAGCGGATGCTTGAATGGTATCGAGTGGAACATATGTATACATATATTCTGATGTTGTTAGTTTTTTCGTGAGTGGACGCGTAAAGGTCATGTAAAGGTCGACTTTGTTTTTTAAAATGGAATGAGGTATTTTTTAATACATCAATCGATGCAGCTGGACATTCTTTATAAAAAAAGTACTAATCTATGTATGTCGAAGAGTTACTAGTTCAGGAGATATTTCAATTCAAATAATTCTAAAACACCATTACTGTCGACACAATGAAATTAAATTTCTTTAAACCATTAAAGTCTTAGTACGACAGTAATGATGATTTGGAATTATTTGAATCGGAATATTCCCTGAACTACTAACTTTTCGACATACATATAGGTTAGTACTTTTTTATAGCGAATGTCCAGCTGCATCGATTGATGTATTAAAAAATACCTCATTCCATTTAAAAAAACAAAGTCGACCTTTACATGACCTTTACGCGTCCACTCACGAAAAACTAATAACATCAGAATATGCTCCACTCGATACCATTCCCGTTGAAACATTTTTTGCTACGAGTAACAATAGCGAGAAAATCAACATGTCAAAATCGGTTGAAACACCCTGTATAAACAAGTATAGGAACCCAAATATCCAAATATAGACAGCATACAAGTGGCACCATACTCAATAAACATTCCATCGATTAGTTCTGCACAACTGGCGCCATTGTTGTAAGATGTAAGTAGGAAAAAAAAGTTGTAGTAAAGTAAGGTCTACTAAGAGACGCAGAAACACCAGAAAAAGTTACCAAAAGTGCTTTACAACCAAGTTTGCGATGAACACGCAAACACAATTACTCTATCTAAAAGTTGTCCTGTAATTAATAAATTATTAAAATTTAATATTTTATGTTAATAAACAAGTGGCATTAAGAATTTTGTATTCTGTATAATTTCTTTCCAAAATTTCCATTCGAAATGCGTCCAAGTATGATTTTTCGTATAATGGGTGCCCGCAGGTACTCCGGTTATACAAGTTGTACTCCAAATATTTGACAAAAATTTTTTTTCACGAAACCTTAATCGGCTTAAAATTGTACAAACAATGGGGATCCAGAACGGTTTTGCAAAATTTTGTCAGGAACATTACTTATACTGAAGGAAATATGTATAAAAATAGGTACCTGGGTACCCGGTTGACCACACAAGGATTAAACGAATTAGGACGAAAAATTACAACGTCAGACGTACCATCACTTTGAAAAAAATTCATGAGAATTGTTAAATTTTCCAGCGTTTACACGAGACTGCGGCGTTAAGAGAGGCGAGAGCGGAGTCTCTATGCCGGTGCCCTCTCGGGGAGGCAAGAATGTCTTTAAAATGTAATCAGTACAGATCGACGGATCAGCTATGAATAAAACAAAGGGGAGCCCATCCTCGTCGAGGATTCTTCCCGGAAACGTAATGGCGGAAGGGATCGGTGGGGAGGAACGAACGAACGAACGAACGAGCGAACGAACGAAGAAGAAGAAGAAGAAGAAGGGGAGCGTGAATTCGCAGCTCTTTCGTGGCGTTCCAATGAACGAGGAAGACCCAACAAGTTCCGAAGATAAAATGCCTGGGGATTCGCATCTGCATGTAGATAGAATGAGGGTTGGTCGAAGCCGTCTGAGGGGTGGCTATAAAAACAAGATGGCGTCCCATCCAGCCGCAAAATGGCCGGCATAAATAAAAAGCAGCATCGTGCGCGCACGCCATCCCCCTCGAAGGAACGGCGAACGCTTTGATACGCCCGGCGACAAAGTTTTGTCCGTGTGCACGCACGATTGCTTCGCCTTTGCCTTTCGGGTTCGGTAAATGTCCCTATTCGGAAACGCGTTCTTATTTGCGGACGGTTGCACCTTTCACGTTTGCGTGTTTCACCCTCACACGATGCTGAGACATTGTTGGACGAAAGGTTCTCGGTTAAGGGGCTATCCTTGGTAAAATACGTAAAATAAGAGAAGTATATTTATCAAAGATGGTATTCCGTCAATACAGTGCTTCTGCAATATGTATAGTCTCCCAAAGTTTGATTTAGTAATTCTTTAAATTGTTGGATTTTATTAAAAAATAAAAATTGTCTGCATCAATGGCAAGAAACAGAAGCCATATACCTAGTAGAAAATTCTTTCTTTATTTAATAATCTTTGTAAACTGGAAATAATATACTATAGACATTCTTTGATTCTTTTAATTTTTCTACTATTTTAAATTGCACCAACACGTTTTTGTCATAAATACATAAAACATGCAGTCTAATAATTACTATATATTATGTATACTCCGGATTTTTATGTAAAATGAAAAATTTCTGCTTCGATTGCAAGAAACGAGATTTCTCAAAACAGAGGTTCGGCAGTGTTAACGAAATGAGTATCATCCAATGCACTTACAGTGGGTGTAAAATGTAAAAAGTATTCGTACACCTTCTACAACCGAATAACTTTTTCAAAATTCGACCCAACAGCTTGAGTTTTTTTGAGACGTTAGAAGGATTAGTTTAGTAGCTAATGTGTAAATAATTTTTTTTTTAATTGTTATTGGTAAGGAAAGGTAATTGCGAAGGAAAAAGTAAAGGTCACGATTTTTTAATTTTTTATCTGAAAATTTATAAGGTCTATTTGGTAGGTATAAGTAAGTTATACAATACGTGTACAAAGTTTCATCGAAAAAGATCGAGGTTGTTACGAAATATAAATTATTGAAAATAGCAAAAATTGTAAGAATCCGCGATTTAAATGATTCGCAAACCTCAAATTCAAAGATTTTTACATGTTACAATGTCCATAGCTTTTTTATGCGTCCACCGATTTCAATGAAACTTTGTACATGTGTATAACTTACGTAGATTTACAAAATACATGTTTGAAATTTTCATTACAGGCACAGATAAAAAATTAAAAAATCGTGACCTTTACTTTTTCCTTCGCAATTGCGACTAATAACAATTAAAAAAAAAAGTTAATTATACTTTGGCTAGTAAACTAATCCTTCTAACGTCTCACAAAAAAAAACTCAAGCTGTTGGGTCGAATTTTGACAAAGTTATTCGTTTTTAAAAGGTGTAGGAATACTTTTTACACCCACTGTAGATGCGAATATGAGAACGTTAATCTGAATGGCATCTCGAGGATTTCGCAAAATGTAAAATGGCAATGTAAAGGGTACGAACACAAACGGAACGGTCTGTTTTGTCTCGGACGACCCACTGAGCTTGAGACATAACCTTTGCCGGTGCACCAGCGACCTAGATGACACAAATTAGAATCATTTGATGATGCAATACCGAGCTGTGACACCGAGCTAGAGAAAGTCATTATTTTGCCGAGCACGTTTCGCCCGGTAATAGAGTTTGCGGCCTTCAAAGTAAATTGTTTTCTGCACACCGAGGATTCCTCCATACATATAGCTATTCACCATTGTTAAACTGGAAACCGAATCCTTTCAAATTTCCAATTTGTCAAATGATTGGATGATTGCAAAAGTTCTCTGCTCGATTTTCAGAGACCTCAAGACACTTTTTCAAGAATATTATTATATTATTTTCGACCTCTTCGAATTATCGTGAGAAAGATATATATTTTTATTTAATTGACTTAAAAAATGGTTATTTTTCATTAAAATCTGCAGTCTATTCATTAATATTTGAAGTTAAAAATTTTCAAACCAGTCTCGCTTCTCAATATAGTTCTACATAATTATGATTAAAGTACCACAAATTTCTTTGTATAATTGAATTCCGCGTATTTCCTCTCGATCTTAAACTTCACTGAATCGTTCACTTTTCCCGTCGATATTCCAGTTTTTATTAAAAGCGTCGCAGAAAGCCATCGAACGAACTGTAACTGAAATAAAATGCAGAATTCCATCGAACACGTTCCTGTTTTATTGAATTCTGTCGTGCAACCGAATGAATGGCGAAGAGAATTGAAACGGACCCGTCTAGGTTCGATTACATTGGTTGCCAGAATAAAAATACACGATCTCGCCGAAATAATGGTCTCGCGTATATCAACCGTTACCAAGAGAATCCACTTTGCAGACGTAATTCCGAGTGTAATATTATTCATAGTGCAAATCTTTACGAGGTAACGTGTATTATAAAAGTTATTATATCCTCCGTTGAATTGGACATGCTTAGAAAATGGCTGTCACCGGTGGAACGTGTGTATCCGTGAGCGGTAAAATTGAACGGACACACAACGGACGGTCAAGCCGCTTTAAAGTAATTCGTAGAAAACGTGTTTTGCACTATAAAATTACTCTTTAACCAACCCTCGGTTCTTAGACGCGGTGTCCGCTGGTTTCAGCTATCTTTCTCCCTGTTCCGTCTCATTTTTCTTATCTTTCCAAGAGATTTCTTAGTCTGCTTCGTGCCTTCTGCATTCTTTCTCTCCGTTTCTTTCCCTGTTTTAATCTTTTACGTTCCATTGCTATTTTATATTCTGTTCGCTTGATATATTCGTTCGAGTCTTCCAGTTCATTATTTTCTCTTTTTATTCTGATTTTGTGTGTGTACGTGCGCGTAAAAAATACAATGATTAAACAGCTTAATAAATAGTAATTTTCTATTCTTACCTAACGTTTTTATAAATATATAACATGGCAGACTTGTTTTTACGAATATGTGTAATTGTATGACATGTGCGCAATCGTTTCTAATTCAAGTTTCTTCCTCGTTTAATGTTATGCATATTAGAGTCCCTTTTCTATTCCTGATTCTCCATTTCAACCTCGTAGGAAAAAATTAACAATGAACAATGTTCTATTTTTTTTTAGTGAACAGTTAGGTGCTTTCTTATTGTTCGTAAATACACCTTCGTGAACAATAATTTTTTGAAAATCGTCGCAAGCTATAAATGATTGAAGTTCTGCAGCCTAAACATCGCTCTAATTCTTTCGTATTAACATTATATCGAGGTTGGTAGATATTCGAACAACTGAAACCATCCTAGGAATATTTTTACCCACGAAATGCGTTTCTTTAAATTTAAATATTTATGTTTTAAATAATACTAATTCGAAGCTTACCACGGAATATTAGATTATAATTGTAAGATTGCCAGCGAATATTAGTGTTCCGACTGTAAATTATTTCGTGTTTGCATAATGTCGAAAGTAGTACACGTTCGAGGAAGCGGAAACATCTTTGGGAGAATTTTTTTCGAGGAAACGGGCTGCTTTATTTAATATTCCCCGAAGAACGACGGTAAATCTCGAAGACTGCCAACAACCAACACATTCGTTCCTGCAACAGCCCTTAAGCAATTCCCTCGATTCGAACTGCATCGGTTTTACATTCCTGGAAACGTTTAGTTTTCATTTCCCTAGTTAAGCACTAACAAAGCACTACCACTCCCATTACGATAACAGCGTGGCAGTTATCCCTGCACTTTGTAGCCCCGTACCCAAAGATGCACGCTAGCAATGTTCAACCACAGTTCTGCGAAACACTTCTAATTATAGTCACGGTGTTCAATCCGACTATGAACCGAAAGGCACCCCTCGGCATTCCTGCAACACTGTTTCAAAACTGGGGAAACACGGCAGTTCCACTGAAACTGGCAGAAAATGCAAAACAGCTCTTCGAGAATGACTCCCGTACCAGGAAATTTCTAAACGTCTTTTAAGAAAAGTAAACAGAAATAACAGCTTTTCTGACGAAACGTAGTAAAGAAGAAACGATGCACAGTGGGGCATTTGTCTCGTAAAGATGACAAAAACTATTTTAACATTATTTTAAGACTTAAAGCCATAGCAGGCCATTTGATGCGTCTTAAAAATACATAGTTAAATGGTTATGGAGACCGTAATTTTCTTTTTATTAACAACAATTTTTTGTAATTTTTTGTATCGAGGTTTATAGACGATCGCATATCGAGTAATTTTTTGGGAATATTTTTTTGTCAGATAATTATCGGAAATGCGTGAGAAATCGAAATGAAAATATACGAAAATCGATTTCTCCGATTCGGGAACAGATGGGCGAATAAAATCAATTGCTATTTAAAGGATAATGTATCCAAAAGTAGTGTGCAAAAAATCGGAGAGATACCTTTCTGTATTGGTAAGATTTAAGGGCGATAGGTGATGCACTCGGCTACAAATGGCAATGCCTCGGGAGCAGAGTCGCCAGATTAAAACTTGTGTCCCCACTCTACATTCCCCTTCTACGACGCTATTCCCCACCCATCCGCCGCGTCTCGGTCACGTGATGCGTTTCGTCTCTGTCGTCTCTTTCGTCCTGTCGCGTTACGGTGCTATTTTCTTCGATTCGAGCAACGATGGTCAAATAAAATCGATTGCTATTTGAAGTTTAATGTGTTCAGAAGTAGGATGGAGAAAATCAGACAGGTACTTTTTGGTAGCTTTTTAAAAACTCGAATCAAAGTTGATAGACATGTAACATGAAAAATTGGAACAAATTATTAATATTTAAAAAAAAAATATTTGTGGGGCTTGAAAGGCCTTATAATACTAAACATAACTCGTAAGAATCAAATTAATCAAATTAAATATTTTTCATCCGTAAGCAGATTTGAAGATGGTCATTTTTAACATAAATATTAAAAATATGGAGTTTAGGCACTCCTTGGAATCTAGTGTTTTGAGAATTACATGTAGCAATGTCTAAATATTAAAAATAAATTAGAAATAAAGAGGTGATGTGCGGTATGAAAAAATAATTGTATGTTATACATACATAATTAGTATGAATATAATTATGAAGGTCGTGCAAGGTCAGAAATGGAAGAAACATTTTGTATGCTTTCGTACCAATGTGTTTACAAGTATTCCTTATTCACACGAATCACATGATGTTTTGGTATGAAATATTCAAAATGTTTCTTCCATTTCTGACCTTGCTTCAAGGTCACTGTGCAGTATACGGATGAATTCGTCTAGACACACGCTTTCATGTGTTATCAAAAAATATACAGCATTCCATTTAATAAATTGAAGGTCACCTTCATATCTAACGAAACAGTATGAACACAAAAAAATTACATACGCCATTGTGTTGCGTATGAATAACAGTACTACATTTTCCTCTTTTATTTTTTTCTAATATTTACTATTTACAAGAAAAACGCTGGCTAGTAAATCTCTGAATAGCCTGTATATTTGTAAAATTAATAAAGTATTCAACTAGTATTTCAATTAATACAGAAATAAATTACATATTTCAAATTAAACATATGTAATACAGTTGAGAGAAATAGTATTTGCAATTATTTGTATTTCTTAGTTGAAATATTTCTATCCAGGTCTGATTTTACTGTACCAATATATCCGCTTTGTTCGTAACAAGTATCTAACGAACTGTGCAATTAGAGGAGCATTTTCGAGCGGATTGAAAGCTCGTTCGCTGGATGAAAATGGTTTGCGAGAACCCTCGCGATACAGGAACTCACACCACCTAAACGCCCGGCGAGTTTTATCGAGAGCACGTGGGGGCTTGCTTAATTTTATGCGATTTTTTATCGACGCCTCGTAATATCGATAATGTAAGGCACTGCTGCTTCACCTCTATCGCTTCCGTCTCGCTACGGTTCGTACGCAGGTCGAGGGGGTGGCTTATATCAAGTTATGGAGTTTGAGAAATGATTGCCGTATCGGAGTCTGCGGGAGCCTTCTTTTTTCTTTTTTTTTTCTCTCTCTTCGTTCTTCCGTCGAACCTAACGGAAAGCGGGTCCCGTGTATTTCACGCGACTCGGAAGTTTTTAACTCCGTCTAATTTCCTTCGGGAGTTAACGAAGACTTCGCTGAATCTAGTTTGAACTTCGATGCTCGCGAACAGAGAATATTTTCAACCTCTACTTTCCAGCGTGCGGGAACACTCGGTCAACTGGTTTAACTTGGACGCGGTGATACACAAAGGTAACCGCAATCTTGGTAGAAAAATTTAAATATCTACAATAGATCTCGCGTGGTTCAAAGCTAATCTTATGGCCCAATATTGAATTTTTTCAAGTACTTCAATCTGTTTCTTCTGTGTTTGGAAAGTAAACGAAACAACCCTAGTCTGCTATAGACCGAATAAAACTCTTATATATATATAGTATTATTAATGTTTCAGGGTGTGCCCCCCCCCCCACCAAGTGCCTCTGAGAAATTTTATTATATTGATCGCCCTGTAACACCTTTTTTGGACGTGCTCTATCTGGTGTTTAAATGACATTTTATAGTAAAAAATGATACCCAAAAATCGCACAGTCTCCCTGGATATAATAGATACGTTGTCTATCATAATATTGGTCTCCCCAGGTAGAACATTACGTTTACTAAAGTGTACGACGACACTTTTCTGCGGCTGATAAATCTAGGCCTAGATCCCTTAGGTTCTTATCGATCATAGAAATCGATTTTTCCAAAAGCTTTGTACTTGACTTTATTAGTTTAATTCTGCAGAGATTCAGACTGATCTGAAAAATATGCGTTAGGTGTACCTACAAATGAATTCGTGGATCTGCCTTTCTGAATTTGGTGATTGGGTATACACCACTGAAATACATTCTATTCTTAAAAATGATCTCCGTAATTTTCTGTGCATTTACTTCATCTTATAAGTAATTGATGAATCACCAATATGGCGCGGCGCGGCGGCTAAAAGATTTGGCAACCAGTGCCATAAATCATACTGATTTGTTCCTATATTTGTATCGATTTCTAAAATAGGAAAATTTGGTTTGGGGTTAAACTTTTATTATACTTAACATTTTTTTTTTAAATAAAATATGTATTCTAGTACAGTAAAAACGATTCGGTATCTTTACAATCTAATAAAAACGGAAATTCTGCAAATTACCAAACGACTTGAATTTTTTCGAGAAGGATTAATGTACTAGTTGGGGTGAAAAAATTGCAATTAGACAGGACAGAATCGTAGAGAAAATTTTTAAAGCTACTTTTTACAACTTTTTTTTATCTGGGCCTGGATTGTAAATTTAAAAATTGCATTTAGTAAATTATGTATATCAATTATATATATTCTGAAAATTTTATTGAGATCTGTTGATGCTGAAAAAAACAACAGGCATCAAAAGGTGTAAGAATCTTCAGATTTATTACTAGACTTTTGTTACTAGATGTTACACGATTCGATCTTTTTATGCTCGGAGCATTAGAAAAAATCAATACTGTGTAAAAAATGTATAAAGTGAATTAATACATTAGTTTTAACAAAAATATTGTAACAAAATAATTTATAATATTACTTTCTTTTTTCATATGTGAGTCCGTTGGATCCTTCCGGTCTTTTACGTTGCTTTTTTGACTTCTACATATATGGCTAGTGTTCCTTGGAGTTCATACAGACAAGTTTTATTTTACATAACAATCCGTAGTCTGCTAATAAGTATACGAATGTAATCAATTCGAAGATTCTTTCATTATTCATTCTAGGGAAAATTAATTTGCCAAGAAAAATAATTTCGCGCTAAGCGAAGTGAATTTTGTTGGGGGCGCCTCTAGTGTTCGTGCTTCGCTCGTGTTCATTTCACTTTAAATATGAGCGAATCCGTTGTATTATTCAAAGTTACCTGAAGCCGCTCCGTCGTATATATCCTAAACGTATCGTAACCGCGCCGCTTGTATGTTACTTCGTGTTTATCTATACGCGAGAACGAGTTTTCGGTATATTTTTAGGTTTGAATATTGCCCGACCACCTGAGCCATGTCTTCCGACGTTGATTTACTAACTACGCTATAAAATTTTCAGAACACGCATACGAACAAATTATATTTTATCCTACCGATTTGTTTTTACACACGGAAGTCAACTTCTTTCTCGTTGCAAAGAATAATTCAGCGATAAGACACGAGCGAATACGAGTGAAGGTATTCGAATCACGTCGCAGTCGATAAAGACATTGTAATGATTACGTTCCGGATTTTATCAACACCACTCTGGTAGTGTTAATTTTATGCATTTATGACAAAAATGTGTAGCTGCAATTTGAACCAGACGAAAGATTAAACGAATTGAAGACTATTGAAGATTCTTAAGTGACTCCTGTTGCTTGAGATAAATATACTAGAAACATTTTAATTTTTCATAAAAATCTTCAATATGTGCTTCAAAAATGCAATCATTCAATCGAATTATATTTAATATTATTTTTATATTTAATATTCATCTGTATCGAAATGGTAACTAAAAACGTAATGAGATAGTACAATTTTATCTAAATTCACAAACAGTGATATGTATGTATTATTAATAGTTGCACATTAAATAATTATTAGCATAAATTTAAGTGGGACCACATCGTTCCCAATGTTCATTTAAGGTTTAAATCCATTGATTTATACTATGAGTTATAGGCTTATGTTTTATTCCACACACGTCTTTTGTAAAACATGGGGTCGCTAGTGGAATTATAGTTGATGCGACCATATTAAAATAAACTATAAATAAATAAAATAAATAGTTGTAATAGTAGCTGCTCGATTCGTTTCATCGAACACTCTTTGCCAAGGGTGTACACTGCCCGAAATTTCCATAAAGCCATCATCATTTTTGTTTATATTTTATAAATGATACCAATTTTGTTACTTTTCCTCATGTTTGCTGAAATCTTCTCTTGATACTACGTCTACACGGAATACTTCACATGCTCCGTTATGTTTACATTTCGTTCTGTTTTCATTCTTTTCTTCACGAAGCAGAATTCAAGTGTGAAGTTTCAACGCATAATTCAAATGTAAGTATCAGGGTCTTAAGAATGTTCTGGAGGTATATAAAAACGCAACAAAAGTTTTGAAAATTTGACAAGATATAATTCTTACTAAATTAATGCAATTACCAAAGTTTGGGTTCGATTCACTGCACCGTTTAAGAATTATAGCACCTTAAAGTTTGCATATTTTAACACGTCTTCTTATGGAGAATTCATAAAATTCCAACTCATAAAATTCATAAAATAATTCATAAAATTCAAACCCTATTTAAACCTTGAAAAAACGCAACTATAAACTCCAGTTTTTTTTATATATAGTAAAAATTATGTAATTAATCATGTTCAAAATTTATTAGGATTTACTAAACAGTTACAGAGCAAAAAATTATAAACTGTTACAAAACGTCAAATTTATCGTGTTGTCATCGCAATAATAACCATGAATATTGCTTTCTGAAGCATTTTTAATTTGTTCAAATATTCATTTTTAACTCTTTTATTGAGTAATTACATATATCGAATATCACATATTTATTATCTTGAAGTTCAAATCGGAGGGTACAATTATTCACAAAAGTCACTTGCAATTTTTTATAATACGAAGACAATTTGATTAAAAAATAAATATAACATGAAATTCGCTAATTAAACGAAAGCTTTTTAAATTAATCTATTTTTTTAATGCAAAATATACTCATGATTGGGTTTCATTGCCAATACATATATTGGCATGGATTTCGAATTTATTGTACTTTTGTCTCCCATTGTACCTCCAGAACATCCATAAAATTATTCTCTAGGAATTGCGTGTGGAGCAAGGAAACCCTATAATAAGCGGTGCGATTTTGTCAAGTTTGGCCCGCATCTAAGAAGCCTGCCGCACACACGCCGCGAAATATTCACTCGAAATTGATTCAGACATACGGTCGTGGGGGAAAAAATAAGAGTTGGAATGGTAAACCGCCCCTATGGGGATTGTTAAGAGTACAGGGAAGGAGAGCTCGATCGGATCTACGTACGTCATTGCCCGATCCCGCGTGTGCACGAATTATCTATACGTTATGACGGGTTGCCGGGCGCCGTGATCAGGGTACGCTGAAATTTATTCTGACGTTTGTGAAGACCTGCCCGCAAATCCCGCGATTTCTCCGGGGAATTGAAAAAATCGCGAATGATACGCCGGAAACCGTGCGCCCGGCGTTACGTACCCTTGGACGCCGATATATCGTTATAGTCGAAGCTACACCGTTTTTTCCACGGGTTTCACAGTCGCTATGGTCAAAAGTTACGCGACTCCACATTTTTCTGGTCACCCAGGGGATGTTTGGTCGGAAATGTCGAACGAAGGGGCGAAACATGCCTGATTTCGCGCATATTTCACGAGCGAAAAATGTCAGACCATTTTTCACGTGGATTTGAGACCGACTGATGCTTTTGATTCGCTATACATATGCACATCATTTTTTTATTCGTTCAACATGCTCGATTAACAGCTGACGCTGTGGGTTTATGCTTTCGATTCGCAGCGAGTCTGATTTTTAGATCCCTGGACACCAACAGTATTTTTAAAAAATAATTTCAATTTTGTAATGCATATAATATTGAAAAGTATACAATTTTTATCCAAAGAATACCATTCTAGCTTCAACACTAAAAAAATTTCAAAACATCTACTTTAGATAAACAACAATTAATTTCGAAGAATAATTGGGTGTGCGCACCATTTGTAGAACGATTGATGTAAAATAAATTATTACATAGGATCACAACAAAGCAACAAAAACGCAGTAAATTTATTAATGTCATTTCTTTTTCTGCAATTTGCTGTTCAAATTAAAATCTTTAACCTCTATTTCATTGAATTAGTCAATAATATTTTCAGCTTCGTTTCCTACCTCTACATACATACATATATGTACATATTTACACATTGTATGTAGGTATAGTATTGACAAAGTTCATGTATATTTAATAGCATGCTTATAATACATTTAATTGTATTATATTTAATATGCTCGGTATACACATAGTAAAGAATTTACAAACGTAAGCATTCATATTATACATTTACATGATAATAATTGGACTGCGAATTTTATACATTTACGACAAAAAAGAATGGACAAAATACAAAATAGTAAAATCATCATTATATGAAATGTTTTTCATTACAAAATAATATTTTTAATTTAATTTCAACTTCTTGCAACTGATACAAACAAATTTTTATTTTGCATAAAAAATTCGCAGTCGAACGATAATATGTATATTACACGTGTTACATGTATAAATGTACAGTGCACCAATATCCGCATGACAAGTACTATACGTATAGCAAAAGTTTCATCAACCCTTAAACGAACCATGAACGTCGCTCCAACTCTAAGCCACATTGAATGTACAATGACTTAACGATTATTCACCTAACTATTTTAAGGTTAAATAATGCACAATTACCTCGGTATGTTTCGAATACCGCGAAACAAAATTGATTAACATTCACTAAATCGGTAACAATCAAAATTAAATAATTTCAACAACAACATTAAACAACTTTCACAGCAATAAAACGAAGCAAGAAATAACTTTCAACTTTGTCAGAAATACCTTTTACCACCGTCATTCAAAACTTGTTTTCTAATGTCTTTTAGTAACTGGGCGATAGAAAGTGTTCAATTTTAAATCGAAGAATTAATTGGAAAAACCCTATTACATACTTATAATAGGATGATTCAATACTTTAAGTAAAATCATTAAAATAAAATATTTTATTTTGTGTTTCAGATCGTTGAAATGCAAGTATTTCCTTTTATGACTCAAATTCTTGAAATAAAAATATTTTATTTTTGAAATTACACATCTCATGCAAAATACTATTTGCTTCTCGAGCCAAAAATAAAATCTAAAATATGAAATAGTATTTGAAATATTTATTTTGTCAAATATTCCGGACCTTCAGACGAATACGCGTTTATACAATTAGCTAATAGTAGCTAATTAAGCCTTTGCTTGAATAACGGACGAACAGTGAACTAGCTTTATGGACCAGAAAACTGGAGAGTGTCATTCGCGAAAGTAAGTAAGAAACCTGAGGGACTAAACAGTGTTCCGGCTCGAATCCCGAATCGTCCAAAGGCTTTAGCCCAAGGTGAATGGCTCGCCGCGCTAATTGTCTGCAGCAAAATTAAACTGAAGTCACGTTAATTATATAACACTCCGGTCTGTGAGTCGGGCACTGTACGACTTGTTCCGGGAGAAAAGGGGTGATGATGGACGAGCATAGCCGACCTTACGGGGGCTGCCAAGCTCGAGCAGCAAAATCCCTAACTCAACGCTAACTCGATCAGTCAACGCCTACCGTGGCGTTGCTCGGCACTAATCTGCCTCCAGATTAATTACTACGTAATACCGGTTTGAATAATTATCGTTTCTAGAGCAACCTAACCCGACCTGGCTCTACGAGCACACCTGACGTCCTTATTCTATGTATTGCCAGTTTAGTGGTTTTACGGATTTCCATTGTTATCCCACCAATCGGGAAAGGCACTTGCTACCGCCTAACGATACAACTATAGTATAGTCTTGATACATATGAAAGAGATGTGCACGATATTTCTGAAATATTTATACCCATTACCACGGAGCGTACCCTTGAGGGTATAACATAGAAGCTTGAACGTCGAGTACTGTAAAATGTGGCGTCGCGTCGAGACAATACTAATCCAACGACAAAACGTTCTTATTTTCAATCATTTTGTTTTGAAACTTTTACCAACACGTTTCTCACATTTTTCTGATTGAAATAAAACCAAACATGACATAATTCGAAGCATATTTGCTTGTTTAGTTGAGGATTTAGTAGAACCTCGATTATCCGAATCGATGATATCTGAATTCTTCAATAATTCAGGTAAGATTTATGCTAATACTGTATCTAGGTAACTATTTGATTATCCAAACGCTCATGTTCCATTGATTCAGATATCATCGGTTCGGATAATCGTGGTTCTACTATATCGCCAATTAAAAAAGTAAATAAGCTCCGAATTATATCATGTTTGGGCTTATTGTAATCAGAAAAATGTAACAAATATGTTCGTACAAGTTTCGTAAAATTAATTTCCATATTAACCCTTTATAGCTCCGTGTAACTTTGAAGTCACATACAAATACATATTTTTCAGTCTAATTTCATTTTCAATCGCAATGCAATTAAAATATTTTGTTCTATCGAGTCTCCTTCGGCAATTCTCATTTTACATATAAGCGTAAATTAAATTTTTTTTCAACTGTAAATTCTGTCGCATTCCTTCAATTTAAAAGGAAGTCTGCATACCTCTTAATTTAACAAAAAGCAACCGATACGTGTACATATGTATACATCATAATGTACGTATTATGTTAATTTTGTATAAATGTGTTCGTGTATGTATCGTAACAAATAAATAAAATTGGAATAAAAATACTTGTGCCCAGCGCATGACTCACCTTTCTGCCGGTAATAACCCAGCATTATATTCCAATAAAAGTTGACGAGTATGTCGATAAACTGGACTCTGCGCGTTAAAAATACATTGATAAATACATTTCAGATTCAACGATCTAATTGTGTATCCATAAAGCAGACTACCTAATGAGGTTATAATCGTGCAATGAAATATATCGTTTGACAAATAAGAAAATTAATGTCACAACGATGCTCGCCTTCTATTTTCGTATTCATATTCGTTTATAATGCACTTCAATTTATCGTTTCTTTGTCTCCCGTAATCGTCACCGTGAAATGTCCTCGTTAACGAGTTAATTGCTGATCCATCACGTACCAAAACCTCGCAAAATCGAAGGGATACACTACTCCACAAAATTAAAGCATCACTAATGTATACATAGACAGAGGATCTTTATGCAAAAGAAAAATTTTCGACCCAAATTGCAACAAACTCGAATGCAATATAAAATTTTGTTTTTTAATATGTGTACGTTGAAAATAATTTAATCGTATTTTTTAATTCTTCCAATGTTTTTATAGTTTTAAAGTATGTATACATACTCATTTTTGTCATAAATGCATAAAATCCGCTCTCTACTAATGTATTACCGAAAAATGGTTGATTTTTGAATTCCTTTAACTTCGTGAAAAATATCTTCTTATACAACATTCTGCTTTTATGCATTTCAACGCTTCGAGTCTCTACTTACGCACTCTATTTTACTTTTTGAACACCCATTTCTTTTTCATAAAACGGAGTGGGACACTAAAGGTGTATATTCTTTTTTGACACTTTACGAATTTTATCAAACGTTCTCCATATTTGTTTCAATCTGATCTTATAAAGGGAAGTCTTCTCTCTACAATAACCTCTCAATAGTTAATTTAATTTGATGTTTAATAATGTTTAATTTAATGATGATGTTTCATTTAATTTGAGGAATTAATTTCAAATTATTCTTCCAGATCTTTTACACCTTCCTGATCCTAACATACTTTACTTCATGCTATATGTTACTAAAAAAATTATTTTTTATTCTCGACAAAAGACTGTATACAGTAATTGCCGATCTTTATTCATATTCAAAATTTCGTATTACAACATTTTCATAGAATTCAACATAGTTTTATATGGATAGTTCACACTTGACCGAAACTAATATAATTTTAAGCGATTTCAGTTTGCTGAAATGTGTCCAGGAGAGTTGCATACATTCATTCATGGTTCCGCACTCGAGAAATGATTAGCTGTCGTTAAGTGACGGCTATTTAGATAGAGAGGAAGGCATTTAGATTTGGGTAACGGGCAAATGATCCAGCCCGTGTGGGAGTTGCAGTGAGAACGAATTCCGTTCGCAATTGCGGCATTATTGAGCTTCGCACTCGGGAGAACGAAATATGTACGTGAGAGACAAGCATGTTTACATCATTTGAAATAGTTACAGAGTTCTCGGGAGCAAAGCAAATTGCTGTTTGAAAGGCAGCGAACAGAGCTCCGGAATTACGTCGCTGCTTGTACGGCAAATAGAAATTACATTTTCGAAAAATTTGGGTTAATAGTTTAACACCCACATCGCTACGCTACATGTTGACGCAATTATAAGCGTACACATATTAGATTTTTCATAAATGGAATAAACCTATGAGAAAAGTTAATTTGATTAATAATAAAAGATTAAAGAAAACTTCCAGAAAATATCAAAATATTTTGTTCAACATTTTTAGTGCCATGTCGGTCATATATGACCAACACACTTTTTTACCAAACTTGAAAATCAATTTTCATTACAATATGTATATTAAGTAAACCATTTTTTATTAGGGTCCACGAGGTGTGAGAATGTTATAAAAATCATTGTGTTGATAAATTTTGTCTTTTTTATTCGTGTATTACCAAATAAGTTGTTTTGATTCTGTATGACTTCTATGGGCATAAGTGTGAACTTGTTTCGACAAATGACTTTTCTATAATTAAATATAAGTTTTTTTTTTTAAATATTTTTCGTTTGACTGCTTATGAATTTTTGTCCATTAAGTAGTGCTTGATATTTCTAAATTTTTAAATTGATATTAATTAAAGTTAGAAATTAATTAAAATAAATTAAGAAATAATATATACAACAAATAAAGGTTTTGGTTGAAATCGTATTTTTGTTAACACGGCGATTTTTGTTCAACACCTAAAAGTCAAGTCAACTTTCCATCCCAGACTCGGGATAATTCCAAAATTTTGAATCTATGCTTAATTAAAGTGATTTTCAAATTAAAATTTGGCAACTTCAGCTATTTAACAACTCAATCGAATACCAATAGTTCACTTCTAAAAATTAGACATGTAAAAAATTAGTCAACTAGTCCCGGTCTCCCCTACTATTATATCAAGTTCGCAATAACGTAGCATGTTAACCGAGCACAAAAAATTGCTTCATCTCTCTTATGTAATACTCGTTCGAACTCTTTCATAACCACGCTTCCCGGTGACCTATTGTGAAAGTGCGTCTAACAACAGGTGACATTTAAAAGTCCAATTTCACTAATTCACCTCGTGACTATGTCCGAACCGACGACAGTGATTCTTCTGCCTAATGGTCGATAGAGAATAGAAAACAGCAACCGTTAGGTGCACCGATGACTAACATAATTCCATTTAATTCTGATGTAACACTGTCTGTCTATCTGTAACAACATCAAAAATTGTAACGTCATCAAAAAATTTGGTGTTACAATCCCATCTTTACACTTTTAACTGGGAATAACGAGTTAACTTGTCACTCATGTTTGCTATCACCTATCAACAATTTTTCACTTTCTTCTTAATCTAATAAATAATTAACTCACTTTAGTGTGGCATATTATTCATATTAACTACTTCGTATTTACGTTGTGCCAACATTTGTGTTTTATGTTCATTATAAAAGACGAAATTTTAAACTTCAGTATTTCAAATTTATCTTAATTCAACATCGAGGTCACTAACATCTTTATAAATATGATCTTCCTAAAGATATAACGCTGATATCCCTAAGGTAATTTTTCTAATAATTTTTAATAAAATTTCAGTTATCTTACATTAATTTATAACTATAGATAGATTTATTATATTATAGATTTATAAATTTAGATATCACTTCAATAAAATAATTTATTAATCTTAATTGAACTATAAAATTCTATAGGGACCTATAGATAACTATTTTTAGTACTATAATTAGATAACTATAAGATAACATAAAACATTTAATCCTCGGAAAACCATCCACTGGTGCTTCTCCGCTTCATTTACGCAACAAATACGAAGAAAATTGAACATCCTCGAATTTTTTAACTAAAATTTTGAAAATTAAGTCCATTAGTGCACACAGAAGAAATTATCCGATCGAGCTAAGATTTTTTACACGTTTCATCGAGCCAAGTAGGCAACTTTCCCGCACTATTAGAATTAGATAATCGAAAAGAAGTTTTACTCGCTTCATCCAAGTATACATAACATAAAGATTCGAATGAATCTAGACATGGTTACTACGAAATTGTGAAAAGCGACAAAGTAGGTGGGTTAAAAAAAGAAGCAAATAATAGTGTAGTGTTCCTAGATCTGCTAAAATCGATGTGAGAATGGTCTCGGTCGACGTAATGGAGGCACCCGTCACCCACACTGTGGGAGTTCCAATTCGGTAGCCAAGTATCTGTTCGCGTGGCTACCGGTAGAGTTCGGCCGCGAAATTAAAAACGACGACGTCTTCCACGGGTTACACGCATACACGCGTGTCCCTAGCCGAAATATCGTCGCACACACTGTTCGAATCTGTACGCACACGGCCCTGATAATTTCATCGAAGAATGTATGGGGACCGAGGCGGCTGCAACGGCAGCGGGATTCTGGTTTTCAGGTTTCGGTCACGCGATGCCTTTTTTCTCTGTTCCTGGTACCCGGTTATCTTCGGCCCGAGGCGGTCCACCTCGGACCTCTCCAGTCAATTTACTTGACTTTAGCCCTGTGTGTCCCTTTCGGTGTTCTGTTCTTCCATCGATATCCGCGCGTTCCCTCCGCTTCCGATCGGCCGGGCCTCTCTCGCGAGCCACCACACCACCACGGCCACTCACGTGCAAACGCCATCTTACTTCAGCTCGAGCTAATTGTGTCGACTTACGGTGGCTCCGAAAACGAATCGGAGCACTACGATATATTCGAAAAATTCTCGACGTTCGTTAGGTCGCACAGTGCGGCCAAACCGAAAAATTTTGGACGAAATTCAAAATTCTTTCATAAATGTCAAATTAATAATTAAAATTTTACAAATTTTTAAATATTATTCTTAAGTTTCTCGTCAACGAAATCAGAACAATCATTAATATTTAAGATTGTCTTTATCTTCGCAATGATGTTTGATACAGCCTTGGATCTATCACTAGAAATCCAGACATCAAGTAAATCAGAATGCTTAATTTTGAGTTCCGAACCTAAACAAAAGGTTATACGGTCAGATACAAAAAATTATATAAAACTGTATGTAGCAGTTTGTCGCAGAAAAAAATATAGATACAACCCGAGGATATTTTGCGTAAAAACTTTTATAGGCTGGTTTTAAGGTTGACAATGATTAGAAGTTACGTTAAAACGCTATACAGATATGAAACATTAATATATTTATAGGAAACCATGAAAAGTAAATATACATACTCTGGTGACTATTTTCCATAGTAAAAAATTCTTATAATTACAATAAACGACGAATATTATAGGCTAATAACAACTCGCAACAAATATGACACGAACAGCAAGAAATAATTGAATGTACTCAAACATGGCTACCATTGATTTATTTGTTTTTTGAAACCCATTTCATATACCTGAAACTATCCACTAACAACTTAGTAATGTTAAATACTCCATATAAATATTTTCATTTTTCATTTTTATCCACCTCGGCCGCACTGTCGGTCGTTCAGACAATTCTGCAGATTGCTCATACATAGAATGCACTAGCCTATGTTATAAATTATCTGAAAAATAATTTTCCACCCACTACATTATCCAAAAACATTTATTGTGTGCATAGAAATTTGAAATATGATACGAATTCGTAGAATTCTAGGATTAGATAGGATCGTTAATAATTTATGTTTATGTATGCATCCAAAATCCATTCTAATTTTAACATTCAGTTCCATACAACAGTTTTTTTTTTAGAAAATATTACAAAATATTGAAGAAGTAAATAATACATGCTTTAAGGTTGCTTTATAGATTCTATTGTTAAATAATAGACTAAAGGTTTTGCCTCGAACTACCTATCCGTCGGCATAGTTAAATCACTGATCAATTAATACAATTATCTTTGAAAGTAAGTGACCGAATAATAATGTTTTAATTATTAAAACTCAATAAGAGAATATACATACATATAGAATATCTTTTAATGTAGATAATATATTTCATTGTGTTATGCCATATCATAATTGTACCTTATCCGACTGTCAATTACTCCATCATCCGACGTAATATTAACGTCGATATTATACAAACTTTCTCGTTTATGTTATAGCTGTGAAAAGTAGACATCACTTTTCTGAACCAACGTTCAGTGGCTGGTGTTACGCAGACGTCGTTTTATACTTGCTGCATTATAACCTCTGGTGCAATACGGTTTTCCATTGATGAGCAAATTACCTCCTACACGTATTGTAATGACACGCTTAACATTTCTATCTAATAGCATCTTGAGAAATTTCCCATTGCTCATTATGATCAGTTGAAAAACATCATTATTCGTGTTGTGTCAATCATTTTATTTTAATGGAAGCTTCGACGAACATTTTAACCCATGAGACCTAAAGTGTCTTATATGTAGTTATACATTTTTAACCTTAAATTTTATTTTCCATATACATATAAAAATAGTAGTAGTAGGCAGAGTCGCCAAATGAGGGGAAATGAATTGAGGGGAAAAAGTTACCCTCTCTCTGTCACTACCGGACACATGCACAACAGAGACGAAACGGGTCACGTGACCGGGCCGCGGCGGATGCGTGGGGAATAGCGTCGTAGAAGGGGAACGTAGAGTATTTCTTAATGAAAGAAATCCTTAGATGGCTCCTGTTTCTTGCGACAGATGCAGAACATTTTTATTTTGCATTAAAAAATTACAGTCTATTTATTAGCTCTGTTTATAACGATAGACTTCTCGATCAAGTTTTATTTAAGATGTTACTGTAAACATTAATTTTAGACTTCATATTGAAAAGTATGGCGTCCACGACTGTGCAACATGGCGGTTAAGTCGTTAATGAATCGGTATACTGCGCCAGTTTTAGGTCGAGAACAATGGGTTCTATGAACCAGGAAATCTAGACGAAGTTATAGCCGGATGGAAAGCTACTATAACTTCATAACTATTACCGATTCCTTGAAGAAGGTGGGAAATTAGAATGCTGCGAACCGGTCTTATGTAGTGGTCGTATTGTTAGAATTATGATCGCGGCTGTTATGGTAATCATCGGAAACTTGTACATCAAGTATCGTGATGACTGCTGTGCAACAAGAGCTTCAATCTGTATTTTTATAATACGTATATGAATAGTTGCTTTCCGTAATAACGTTGATAAAATCTTCAGACTTAACTATTGTACGAAATGACGACGTAAAAACATCATTTCTGGTTTATTACAGGTCCAGGTCACGTTTCCATGAATTTTTCTTTCATGCAAAAGAAATCACAGTCTATTTAATTTTTAGAAAGTGCTACAAATTCTTATAACAAAATTCCTATGGATTGTTTTATATGTAGAAGCCAGGATATGAGAAAACTTAATTTCGTAAACTAAAATTGTATTAATTGATATCTGTTAATGTTTCTCTGTATTTTATGAATTAGCAAATTTTAATTTAAAATTCGCAGATAAAATTTAGATATTTATACATAGGTTTATTCAAAAACATGATAAGTTACCTCAAAAATGGCAAAAAGTAATAGAACAGAATGGACAATATGTTATTGAATAAATCTATGAACAAATATCTTAATGTTATTAGAAATTTTAGTTTAAAAACGTTATTTCAAAAATAGAAATCGACGACATATACATATATGTATACATTTTGATCATCCCAATCAAAGTTTATAATACTTTAAATCTAACAATCATATCAAATTCCTACATTATTTCATTTAGGGTGCATTTAAAAATTTGGTCATGCAAGCAAAATCGATTTCTGAACAATTTCCGTACGCGTGTGCTAATTATTCATCCTTATATTTAAAAATGAAAGTTTTATTTGAATAAACCTTTCTAGGTGTCTCATCCTGAAGATTATAATTAAAGAAAATTTCACAACGTTGAAGACACGCGTAGACGTTTTCTGTTCCGTATAAGTAGCATAAAGAGCTGCATAAACCGAATGCAATTAACCACGCGTGCCAGCCACCGCTATTGTGTTTCAGTTATTTAAACATTAGTGTTATCTACGACGTGGGCTAAAATTATGCTCGCGTGTAACAAGAAAAGATGTAAAATACTTCACGGTTTCGCATGCAAGTTGAAGAAGATACGCCAAACGAAGCCAAAAGAAATCATACCTAGCAAACTGGTTAGCCAATATCTGCTGCGCAGTGCAATGTAGTTAACTACCCTTTCCCAGTTTCTTATCATGTTCGTGTATAAATTACTCTAACATCAAAATTGCTGAAATTACATTGGTTTCTAAATTAACGCAACCCCCAGTATACAGGGTGTCCCAAAATTCCTTCAACTTCCTGAGGCCATTTAAAGCGACATTTTCCTTTTCCAAAATGTTCGCTGCGGCTTTGTTTAGGAGTTATTAACGAAAAACACGGACCAATCAGAGCGCGACCTAGACGCGTGTTGGCAAAGAAGGTCCGACTCACCAGCAGTCGTCTGGGCCTGTAAGTCCTTGATAAGAGGCCTTTCGTCATCGCAGATAAGCGGGGAAACGGTCCGTATTGATAAATACATCGTGACGTATGAATCGTAAAAATACTAGTGTAAACAGTACAATAATTTTCGATATACATACCGCGATGGGTCGGGACGGCTTTCGTCGTATTTCGGCTCTGCTGGCGCGCCGGGCCATCTTTGCCAAGACGCGTCTAGGTCGCGCTCTGATTGGTCCGTGTTTTTCGTTAATAACTCCTAAACAAAGCCGCGGCGGACATTTTGGAAAAGGAAAATGTCGCTTCGAATGACCTCAGGAATCGCCCATTTCAGAGAGGTGAAGGAATTTTGGGACACCCTGTATATTATTTCAGCAAGCAATCGCTCAGTTTGTCTCATCCATTATTTAATCGAAATTCAAACGTTCATTTTCACTTTAGATTATAAAAAAATCGGCCAGTTTATTGTCTATACTAATTGAATCACTTAAGCAAGATCTTCTAACTTTCCAAATCTGAAATTTTATTTCAATAATCTCATACAATGAAATCCCAACAATTTTTAATTGAACCACATTTAAGTATACATATTAAACACAAGTTGCATTAATCTGGAGATTCAATTAATTATACGAAATAAAAATATAGCATTAACTAAAATATAACAATTATTTAATGTGTAACTATGGATAATATAACTATTTGTGAATTTAGAGTGAAGTTTACTATTTCACTACTTTTCTATTTACCATTTCAATTGAGATGAATATTACGTATAAGTTAATTGAATCACTGCATTTTTAAAATAGGGTTGGGGGTTAAAGAACTTACGTTCTTTGGAACAATTTGGCACACACAGTTTAATAATCTACACTTGCAAATAGTATTAATAATGATTTAATATCGTTGCAATACTATTCATTGAATATTATCCAGTATTTATCATCATCATAAGATTAACTTAACCTCTTAAGTCGCTGTGACGAATATAAGCGTCATCACTATACTATGTATTACACTATTATATGTAATATGTATGTATTCGCTTGGGTGTAATAATAATAATAATAACCATGATAGTTTTAAATCTAAGTTGTAACACATTTCTTACGTAATGACTATGACGTATTGCGGCGAAAAAAACTTGCCACTGAGGAACGCACTTCGCACAAGGAAAAGTGAGATTTCATAATATGTAGATTTAATGAAACAACGACTCAAGAAGAAGTAGGAAGTAAGACTCGAGTTTGACGGTCCAAACAGTATAATTGTAGTTCTGAATTTATAGAAAGCAAATTTGTATGCTCTTATAGTCCCTTCAATATTATTTGCGATCATGGTAATGATACGTGAATAAAGGGTTAAGGCTGAAATATAAGACTTGTGGTAAATTTTCAGGCAATTGGGCAGTCGAACATAACTGTTTAAGACAAATTTTTATGTTCGTGGCAGGTGGCAACGATTTTACCCTACCTGCCACCAAGTGCTGAATTCGGCATGGTTTTTTGCTCGCAAGAACGAAATTGTTATACCTTTTATGGCCGTGTATTGGCCATGCCGAAGGTGCGCTCACACCTGACGCCGCGCCGCGCCGCTCAAAGTATTCTTCGTTGAAAGCCCGCGAGCAACGTGCGATTTATCTTGTTCCGTGCAATTGGCGAACAATCTCATTAAACAATATTAATTCGTTTTCGTCGCATCGGTGTAATTTAATTCGTATTCATGGAAATATCACAACTAGGCATTTACGATCCACAGTCCAATTATAACTAAAAGGTTATCCGTGGAAATATTTAAACATTTTATTGAACCGAAAATGAGACTCACCATGGAAAAATTGTAACCATAATTCGAAACCACGTTCCCGTTATAAAACTTTGCTTTCCTGTGTTATTAACAGTGGCAGATAAATATTTTATGTTATATCGATTTACTTAGTATTCATTACTTTTTGTGTCCGATAACACAATTTCTATCGTCATTATTCCCAAACCAAATGTTACTATTTCAGGGGGGGAAACAATTATTATTATAACACAGAATATTGGAGAATTTGAATAAAGAAGCAATATACAAAGCGTTTCAAATATTTATAGAAATCTAAGTAGGTAATAAACTAAATGAAAATTGCAATAAGCTATACATACCTGCATATGTATTGTATAAGGCATAAGGTATACATTATGTATGTATGTATAACACGGCCGTATTTCTACGCGCTCTTCTAAGAGGCAAGTTCGCACGGGGTTGCCCGGAGGGCCGAATGGTTTCGACTTACAATTACAGAAACCATCCTGTCAAATCGGCAAGATTGTTTCTCTGAACGTAAATTGCCTCGCAGCCGTTAACCAACCAATAGTTTGCCGGCAACTCCGTATAATCCCGACGAAATTTTATAGAACAACTTTTATGATAATTGGCTTCGGACATTTCGGACGCCTGAAATTTTCCTGAACCGTGAACTAAATGTAGAATTAAGGGTTGAAACGACCGGGACAGCAAGGTGAAGTGTTACGTTCGAGGGAACACAGTTTCGATCAATTCTTTGTAACGCATACGTGAAAATATATGTACATATAATTGTTAATAGTTGTAACCGTAAAATCATAATCATGATTGTAAATGTGTGTTTCTATTTGCTTAAACCATGTGTCAACCAACAATTTTCTATGATCTTCTATAACATTGTAAAATTTACATTTACCCAAGAAGGTAGAAATCTATTTATTTATTACTTTAAACCAAATAAGGTTTATATAGCAAAGGTAGAATAGTAGTTTTGCTATTTGTCGAGCAGTCAACAAACTTGTACAACAAATTGGAAATGGGTGGGCCAGTATTAACATAAGAGTTAAAGGTGACGCGAGGAACCATAATTCATTATTTAAAATTACCCAATCTTAACACATCCAATTTAATCTTCAGTTACTCCCTCTCAATTTTGTTGCATAATTATTCGCATGGGATTACACATGATACCAACATGAATCAAATTTTCATGAAATAAAGCATTCCTGAGTTCTATCCATTCCTTTCAAAGGCCTGAAAATTATTTTTGATTTCATTAAGTTATGCTCGACTAAAATTTAATTTCAATGAGGTAGTTGAAATCTAGCAAAATTAACGTAAACTAATTCTAAGTTAGACACTAAGGCATATTGTAACATAATCATATATTGCATAATATGTATATGCTATATAAACCTTATATGGTGTAAAGCAATAAATAAATAATAATATTTATTACACGCAGGGCAATGCCGCGAGCGCGTGTATTAGATGAGCATAAAATTTTTGATGGATTTGTAATAGATGGTGTGCCGCTAGTAGTTCGTGGAAACGATAGACAATCTTCTTACACGTTCTCAGTACAGTGAGGAATCCTATAACGATCTACCAACGAACGAGTATAATGCGAACGCTATAACGAACAATTTTTCTCATTAAATCAAAACGCTTACAATGACCACGAAGAAATGAAATTCAAAAGTTCAAACTGAAACAGACATCTATGGTCTTGTTTCTCATAAAGCCTTTAGTCGATGAACCTGGCGCAGAACAATTCACCAAGAAGAATAGAATCGACTCCTCTCCTTCTTTTTTATTACAATTTTGTTATTTTACACATTAAATTGGACACTAGAACTACCAAGCACTAAATGCGACAACATTGGACTTATTCGGATCCCGTACGATTTTCACTATAACATGAAAACATTTTTATAATTTCATTAATTGTAAGCGAAAAAGTTAGAATCATGTAACTCTAATCCGTCCAGTAGTTCTAGTGTGAAATACAATAAATTAAATTTATAATGTGTTTTATGTATATTTGTATGCTCTCGTTTTAGATATTTCATATTAAGAATTATACATTATACCAGGATTGGGCATATTTTATTTGAAATAATGAATTATTTGTGATTTTTAAATTTCTACTGTGACATATATTCAAAAATATAGATTTATTGCATAATTTCCCTTTAATGCATCTTTGCAATCTCCAATAATAGTAAACTAACCTGCTTTAAAAATCATAGTACACCAGTTTGTACTACTTATAACTAGACTACGAGATTTGATACATTTTTGGAAAAAATGAGTAGCTATAATTTGAAATAGTAGAAGAATTAAAAGAATTAGAGATTCTTAAAAAGGAAAGAAGGACAGATGCAGACCATTTTTGTTTTGCAAAAAGATCCGCAGTCTACTTATAACACTTTTAGTATTTTTCTTCTCCAAGATACATAGCTAAACGAAACTCAAAGCATAGTTCATAATCAATTAATATTATTAATAACACTAGTTAACACCAAGTATTTTTCTTTCCGAATGTACATCTTTTTCAGAGTATGAATAATTCATACAGATGCAAAATGTATTTTTTTTAAATTTTCGATACAGCCACATAAAAAAGTTGTAAAACACAACTTTTAGTATTTTATCTCTAATTCCAACCAATTGCAATTTTTTAAGAAAAAAAAACTGATTTCTAAGAACACTCCAAGTCGTATGGTCCAATATTATAAAAATTATCGTCTTTTTAAAAATGTCCGAATATCAATAAGAATGTTTTGTGTGTATATTCATCCTAAATATAACAAACGAATGCTATAACGAAGAACAAGGTTTTAAAACGACTTAGTTCGCTATGGGCTACCCCAGTATTTAAAAAATAAATCTCATGTCTCCGGTACTCACAATTAGAGAACATACAGTATAATTGTCGTATTCAGCAGCGTGTAAAAGTATGAAAGTATAATGTCTATTCGTCTCTTCGGAAACCCGTTTCGATTCGGCGCTCCTACCGAATCACGATAAATTAAACACAGCGGACGTTAAATAACTCCCCGTGTTAGGCAATTAAACGTTAATCGCAAAATTATGCTGTCCCGTTAGGATCCTAATGCCACAGCATCGCGCGGCGACGCGACGCGACGTTTCTTCAGCGATCGAGAGAGGCGACCGAGAGGCCAGACAGGATATTTTGTTCCCACGTTTCGAGGAAAAATTAGGCGAGAGACACTCGATACTCACGATTACAGGGTTCATTACATTGTTCCGTTGTGCTCCGGGAGCAAACCTCGAAAAACGGTGAACAGCCAGTGGTGAAACTTCGTGTTTCGAAACGCACACGCACCATACACGAGAGAAGATATTTACGTGTAATCGAGCCTCGCAAACACACCCCGGCCGGGCCCCCAAAAAGTAATGGCAGGTTTCCATTACGTGCACGAAAAAAGCGTCAGCGTATTCTGAATCCGAGCGGATTCGACGCTAATTATGTACTTTGCACGTACCTATGCTTCGACGTTTACACCGGTAGTTTTTCGCGTACGATCATCGACGGGTGAATAATAATACCGCGCACGCCCCGTTTTCAAGCAGTCGTTCTTTATTATTCCGCCTACTTTCGCGATCAACCGAAACGACCACTGTCAAACGGGACAGCTACAAGATAAACGACACCTTTATCGTTTACGTAAGAACGTCATTGTTTTGTAACAACTACACTCCGCGACAATACTACTAAGCCATGTAATAATACCGTAATTGCTATTATAAACCACTTGGTTTAAAGCAATAAATAAATAAATAAATAAATAGAACACTATATAAAACCATACAAATCTATGTTAAAAAAGGAAATTTCTCTTCCCTGTGTATGTACACAATTACTCAGTTCCGCATTACTTGAGAAGAATTTATTCAACACCATATTGTAATTAATAGACTGCGAATCTACATATGCAAAATAAAGAATGTTTGCATTGATTGCAAGACACACGAGTCAAATAAAACTTTCTTTCATCTTTTAATTATCTTATTGAGCTGAAATTGATGTCCTTAAATCTTTTTAACATGTCCACTGCTTTACATTGTACGTACCCATTTTTGTCGTAAATGCATAAAATCCGCAGTCTAGTAATAACTATTGTTTATTGATATACCGTTAGGTAAAATGGAACCTATTTCGCAATTTTCGATCGAATTTTGGCAAAGACCCATACATACATTATAGTATAGACCTCAATAACTTAACACGTTCGCGAACGGCATTTACTTCAACAATAGCCTTCATATACATAAGTACAATATACATATACATATGTACAATGTACGGCTTATTTTTTTTATCAATTTTTAGGAATTTGTTAGAAAGAGGCCAATTTGCTAATCTTTTCGGAATGTTATGGGTACTTTATTTAACATTGTAACGAGTAAACTTTTAATGAGAATAAAATTATGATAAATACAGAAGAAATAGATGAGCAATATTGTAAATAGATTCTCCGGTATATAGTTATAGAAATATTACTCAATTTCGCCCTAATATGATCATTAGACTGCGGATTTTATGCATTTATGACAAAAATGAGTAGGTGCAATTTAAAATAGCAAAAATATTAGAAAAATTTAAACATACTATTCTATTATCTCCAACCTACTAAACATAATACGAGAGAAAATAAATTTCTATTTCACTCCAGGTTGTTGCAATTCAGGTAAGAAATGTTTATTTTGTATAAATATCCGCAGTATAATGATCATACTGAAATGTTTATTGCTCATAGCAACATTAGCCGATTTGGATGAAATTTTTACCGTATATACTATAATTGACGTAGATCTACGAAATGTATGTTTAAAATTTTCATTATAGGCACAGATAAAAAAATGGTTAAAATTGAATTTTACTTTTTTCTTCACAATTCAAACAAATCAAGAAATCTCATTTTTAAGAAAATTATGCGATTTTTAAATACGTTCGAATACTTTTTGCTAGGGGTTCACTGCGAGCGTGTATAATATCGATACGGAGTTGAATTTCGGCTTATAACTTTGAGAAAATGTACATTATTCAAATCTTTTAGAAACGATATATTGTTGGAAGAAAATTTGTCGATTTTTCAATCGATTTATAGGGTGTCCTCCCCTTAAGACAAAGGGTTAGGAGCACTATGTACTACACTACAATATCCTCTTGTCGCCAGAAGTGATGCAATATCTCCAAAACGTGGTAAAAATTCCAAAAATATTTCTATAATCAAAATTATGATATTTTGTGACTTGTTATGTAAAATAATGTGTATGGAAAAATTAATATAATAATAAACAAAACAAAATGAATAATTACCGTTCGCATTTTTTTTATTTCTATAATTTAAAGTAATGTACTGACCGCACTGAATAATATCTATACGATAAAATTTTTTTACACATTTACAGATTTTGATACACATATGTATGTAGTACAATCGCAGTTCTTTTTAATGTCATTTTCTGTTTTCAGGTTCCATTCTGATCTACGATCTATTTCAATAATAAACGAATTACTGCTACACTTATGCGATTTTTTACCTCTGTGGTATCGTTTCAAGGTAAGACGAATTCTGTACGGTTAGTCGAAAAATTTCAACGCCGCGCACCTTGGAGCAGGAGTTCGCCTTGTATCATGCGGTTACCTAACATGTCTCATCAGCAGAGACCCTCGTTAGATAAAGGACAACGGTTCATTGCTCGGGACTGGTTACCGTGGACGTAAGACGCGATACTTTTCAGAAAAGACCGCGCGGTGTCCCGTCCGCGTCCGGTCGCCGCCGCGCAGCGCCGGTCGGCTATCCTCCGCAGCGCGAAAGAGAGAAAAACGAGGGATTTTATCGAGCGAACGGAGAAACGGCGAAGACTTCAACGTGTCTGCACGCCATTAAAATGTCACACCGGAACGGCGACCGGGTACCGCACGTACATATAGACGTACGTACATGCATACATGTGCACATAGATCCATACGACGTACATGCACACACACACACACACTCGCACACGTATGGTTTTGACGGATTCGGTTCTAGCTTGATCGTGACGACGGGCTTGGCTGAATAATTTCCACGGCGATTCATAATTGATATCGTCTACACGCGGGTTCAGCCACCTACGCTTAAACCGAGCACACGCCGGTCTAAAGATACACGAACTCAATTAGAGGAAACTCATACCACCCGATCGCGGACGTGGATCTTGGAAACTCGTCTCTATCCACCGCAGCGCGGCGCGGCGCGCGGCGCGGCGCAAGTTCGCGTTTCGACACTCGATCCCTATCCACCCGGAAACCTTTCTTCGGTCTCCGAATCGCCGGAATTAATAATGCCGGGCAATTTTCCTGATTGCACAAATCAACTGGATATCGAGCGTGCTCGTTCTTTAGCACATATTTCTTCGGCGCTGTTGAACCTCGTTTTATCGAAGTTGATAAGCAGCCGAGTGCCTACAGAGTGATCAACGGACACTGAATCTTTACGCGAGAGAAAAATTGTTTTGATCAATTCTGAGAGACAGAGATCCAATATAAGTTTAATTGCTCTTTTAATCATTTTAATAAGTTAGGACAACAGAACAGTATTCCTATCAATCTTTTTTGTTATACCATAGTAAAAAATTTGAAAAAGTAAAAATCACTTCGTATTTCAATAATTTGTACATATTGTTACGTATATACGTATTATTTATAACAATAACGACAAACTAACTGTCTTAGACAAGAAAATAGAGCGCATATGTATACACACTAATGATGCAAATGGATTAATTGGTCTAAAGTTTCCACTGTTTTGTATTTCATCCCATTTTTGCCACAAATGCATAAAATCCACAGTCTAGTGATCATATGTACATGTTTATTGTATTCGCATTTCAGCTCTTTTTCTTTAAAATCTTTAAATTTAAAAATCTTGACAAAGAAGAAGGGAAATCTATATTGAGGATCTATACATATTATACATATGTATGTATGTACACATACGAGTTTTTGAGATAACGCTGTTGATTTGTTTCGCCGCCTACCTTTCCTGTTAACACATTATCCACCCGCGATTATTTCGTAATTTTTTTAAGTCTATGGTCCATGACTGAAGATTTTTTAATAGATCCTTCAACGGCAATAGCAATGAAATCGTGAAACAAAAACTCACCCCCAGTAACGTAATCTAATTCGTTTAGGATTGTTACACATAAGCAGGGTGTTCCAAGAATTGTTGGAAAACCTTCGAAGAGGTGATTCCTGAGGTCATTTGAAATAACTTTTTCCTTTCCGAAAATGTTCTCCGCGGCTTTGTTAAGGAGTTATTAACGAAAAACACGAACCAATCAGGACGCGACCTAGACGCGTCTTGGCAAAGATGGTCCGGCGCGGTAGCAGAGCCGAAATACGACGAAAACGGTCCCGACCTATCGCTGTATATCGAAAATTACTGTACTGTTTACACTAGTGTTTTTATGATTGATACGTCACGATGTATTGATAAACACAGACGCTTTCCGCGTATCTGCGATGACGAAAATCCTCTTATCAAGGACTTACAGATCCAGACGATTGCTGACGCTATACCCGCATCCTGATTGGTCCGTGTTATTATTGAATAACTCCTTAACAAAGCCGAGACGGACATTTTCGCTAAGGAAAAAGTTACTACAAATGACCTCAGGAACACCTTTCAAGCATCTCTGACATTTTTGGGGCACCCTGTATAAAAGTTGATGTTGATCTCTAAGCTTCCATGTGGCCAGCACAATTATTGAAAATCCTACTAGGTTTCAGATAAATAAAAGTGTTAATACTAGAACTACCGAGAACTAAACCCAAATGATATATGTATGTATTTACATATAATAATGACAATTACGTATCGTGGAAGACAATTATTATTATCTGGAGACAAAGTATTCCAGAAGTGTATAATATCTGAAAGAGGCTACTTTGAAGAAAGCCCCATATAAATATGTGTAACGTTAAAAATAAAATAGTTTTAAACAACGTATTGGAATTTTTGAACGCATCTAGTATTTTATGAGATTCGAGCGAAAAGTGCTGACATTATCCTTGTAAGTTGCGTCCATTGACAATGGAATAGACGTAATAATGCTGGCTTGGGACGAGTAGCGTTCTAGAGATTGATGGACCTAATAGAATGGGCAGATATTGCTCCATTGCGGTTTCCATGGGCGAATCCAGTGACTCTGAGATTTATTGTTGTCAAGAAGACTCGGATAATTGGACAGTTCCTTTTACTGGGCACAGTCGTACTGTAAATTGCAGGTACTCAACCCTCGCCTAGCGTGTTGGGGTTTATTTTAATTCTTTATACGTTTGCTCTATACATGTATATGTATAAGTAATTCTAAAGCAACGTAAGGTGAATTCAACAAATTCAATATTATAATTTTCGCCAGTTCCGTTATTAAAAATCTATGGCATCATTTCAACTATTACACTTTCTACTTGAGAATAACGCACTTTTTAAATTCAAATTTGAAAACAAATTTTGCAACGAAGTCTTGTATGAAACAAATTCAATTCAGAGATGTGAAAATTCAAAGTTAAATGAAGAATTTTAATCCTGTGGCGATACGGTTCATTAATACCATAGAGAAAATAATTTTAAAGAATAAAAAGGCGCTAGTCAAATACATTTGTATACTGTTACTGTTATTTAATAAAATCACTAATTATTTCATAATATCACTTTGTTAGTTCAAGTAATTCTTTTTTTAGTAAGATCCTTAATCAAATTAATAAATCGGTGTTTGGCAATCGCGAGTTTACTTTAATTACTCGGTGGCTTTAAGACAAATAATATTTATACTATAAATCCGTTTTGTACAATGACAAGCGAATTATTAGGAATGCCATAATTTCTTGTCCACGAAACCGCAATCTGTTTCGAACAAAGTCATTTCTCTTTTCCGCCGAGGTATGACTCACGTAACTAGAGAATAATGATGCGATTGTTATTATCAGAAAATGCGGTTGATGAACATGAATCAAGGTCCGAGGGTGGAAATCGGTTTCTGCGGGACAGAAAACGATATTTTCGACGTTTACCCGATTTGCGATAATGCCTACTAATTTCTCGTACCTGCCGTGATGTTGAAATTTAATACAAACGATCGCTATGACAAGGACACCGCACGAATTGCCGATGGACATCATAGATTAAGTTAAACTGTTCGTTCAAAGATTGACCTTTTGCGAACTGTTCGTTCAGGGGACATTTCTATGCGAAACTGACACGAATGACGCTATATTTAACGATACGCGCCATATTTAATATTCATATAGGCCGTAGGCATTTAGGATACTTCTAAATTTTTACCAGAAAAGTGACATTTTGCACATTGTTTTCCTAAATGCATTTATTTTTTTAACGCTAGATCTACGGAACATTAAAAATGGCTATTACTTTATAAAAATAACAAGCATGTATTTCTTCAGATTTTCAGCAATTTCGATGATAGATGTCCAAAGAAAACGATTTATTAAACAAATTCTTCATAAATGTAAATCTCAGTAATCACAAATTAAATTATTCAGAGCCCGTCGGTCTGACGGCTCCTGTAGTTTTAGTGAAAAAGACATTATACTGACGGATGTACTAATCTGTCCAAAGATAATCACATACGGGAACATTTAATTTTAGTTTGACATTAAAGTCCAGTGATTACATAGTGTAATACATATTTTATTTTTATTTTCCATTGTTTTTTTAATATTTTTATTCCATTAGGTATACCTGACCAAAAGGTAGAAGCACCTCCTCACTTCTTAAAAAATCGATTATTTTTATTCAACTACCAGTGTAGTTATAAGATATGTAAATAATATAATACCTGATTTTATATTTATTAATGTAATATAAAATGTGGAGTGACAGCATTCTGGTAGAAAACACAACTCATTGTCAGATTTATAATATGTATACATGGATATCTAAGGCTTAATTATTAGACTGTGGATTTTTGTAAAAAATATTTAGAAATATCTTCGAATGTCTTCACAGTCTTGTATTTGATCTATTCATTTTTGTCATAAATGCATAAAATCCTCCATCTACTGTAGTATAAATATGTATAAAATCGACATAGTCATGGTATGACTATCTAGAAGATAATGTGGTATGACACATTTCTAAATCATTGATGATTACTCATTCATGAAGTTAGTAACGACATTGTTACTTGTCATCATATTTAATGTATTATAAATTTGTATGTTCACTTAAGCTATTAATAATAAAAAAAAAAACACTGTAATATTAAATTAATAGTATAATTAATTTCAAAAACATATGTATTCCTTATTCAATAGAATGTTACTGTTATTATATTTGCAATGTATAGGTATAACGTCAACAAGAAATGAAATTCCATTTAATACAACTTCTCGTTTCCACTACTGGCAGAAAAATGTGTAAAAATAGTCACCATCACAGAATAATTTAGATTATAGTTATTGAATAATAACTCCGGTAAGTTGAACAACTTGCATTCATTAACTGTTTGTTTTACAGACCATCAGATACGGTTTCGCAATGTTTGCGATTAGCACATTTAAAGGTACATCAAGCCTGTTCCCTTCGTTTAACTAACTTCAGCTTTCCCTGCGGGAGATTAATTGACGCAAACTGATAATACACGTAACGTACTAAGATTCGCGGGGAGAAAATTAGCTCGTCTTGACGACGGCTCCTCGCTAATTACCAACTGACGAATAAGACAAATGCTAAACAGCTGATAACAGTAAATATTTCCTTTTCGCAAAAATGATTAATTACGTGGATTTTTCTGCCGTCTCCAGTATTTCAAGTTCTTATGCGATTCGTTCATCTTTCAGGTGTAACCGAGGTGTAATATTTTAACTTACCCTGCTATGGTTTCCAGTGCACTTTTAATATCTTTTGGTTGAAAATAATATTGTACTGCTAAGACTTGATCTTCGAATTTTCGACAGAAAAATTTAATTGTGTATTGTTATGTGTAAAATTAATTGAACACGTAAAAGTTCAAGCACCATCAAATATTTTAACACAGTAATACACATGTCATCTCTAGAAAAATTTCATCAAAGAAGCACACATATTTCATTTCAACGGAAACTATGTTATACAGAATAAATGCAACTTTGTTCAGAAATTTTGCATATTATAGAAATTATAATCCAACCAGAATTTCATTAATATGTAATTTCTTGAGTTCTAAATAGAATCAACATTTTATAAAACGTCTCATTGAATGTTTCATGTTTTATGCAAAATCTACAATTCCAAATATTTGAACCGTTTCCGTCAAATCGATTGAAGATTGACATTATCCACAAACACTAATATGTACATTACAGAGAATTTTTGGAAACTGGCAGTCCGAAATTTGAAGACATACCGGAAAACCAATTTTATGTTCATACAAATATTAGAACGATTTTCAATAGTCACTTTAGCACACTAGGCAAATTTGAAAATTCTGGTAAACCCTGCATAACAGAACAGTTTGTTACGAAATATTACCGTGTCGTTTACACATTAATGTTAAATATTAATATGTTATACATACATATATGTAGAATGTGTGTAGAATATGTATAAAAACAATTTTCAATTGAGTTACGTAATTTCAACAACCAAAAATTAAATGCAACATATGCTTATTGGTGAGTAATTCACAGACGTAATTAAAAAATGACATAAAAATAGAAACACGTTACAAACTACAAACACCTTACAAGTTATCCACAATACTTTTCAGTAGAATTCATCATTTTAGCAAACTACAAAAGAAGTGTTCCATATCATTTTGCCAAAACGTACCCGCTCGTTTGTTTCCGCCTTATCATGTTCGGTGTCATACGAGATTATCCGCAATTCTCTGACCGTATTACAGAGGTTGCCTTTAAGTACTCAACACTTGATCTGCCAATAACTTCTGTAGAAGAACTATACATATGATAAAATATGATTTATGCGTACACTTTTCGTTTTACTTGATGAAAATGAAAAATAAATTCAATATTCTTCAAGACTGTTTCACCGTAAAAGAGCAACTATGCATATGCAAAAATACTTTTAGCAGTCGATCGTTTAGCTGCATCGATTATTGTTATAAGATACATCAATTCCAGGTAAACGTTTAACATCTTTTTCAATTTTAATCGGTTTATATAAATACAATAATAACACGTTTCTGCTTGGTTTATTTCAATTTTACAGGTTTAGATAATGCTCCCTTATTAAAAGTAATAGATACCAGCGAAAGTAGATACATTAGCCATATTACGTTTGTCATTATGTAATAATGATATTACATTTATAGAAATAAAAATACCGTAACTCAATCACCACACACAAACTTATCAATGGATTAAAAATTTTACCATACATCTATGTGTATGTATTGGATAACAAATCAGAAAAAGAGAGAGTAAACTTGTAAAACTTAGGTATACATAGCTTAGTCACTGCTATACAATAAAAATCACAAGAAGTTTTTAAGAAAAAATTTGTTAAAAATTAATAATTGTTGTAACAAAATGTCGAGCGAGTCATTTTGATTCTTGATAATTTAGCGTTGACCAGGAACAGATTAATCATAAGCTATAAGCCTTACATTAAATTTTCAATCCAGATTGTGTATGTACGTAACTAATCGTTTAAGAAATTATTTGCGTATTTTTTTTAATATCAAGCTCCTGAATTATTGAAAATGGTTGAACTCTCCCTTACACCAAGAAACATACATACTAATATTTCCATTAATATTTTCATTGCATATAACGACTTCTTGTTAAATATATAAATTATTATGATGCCATAGGATTAGTTCGTTTACATTTACGTATCCAGACCTAAACAAATTAAGCTTGCTTTTGTTCAACAGTGTAATGTTGGCTCCAATTGTATAAAGAAGGATTATTAAAATATAAGATTAATCTGTATAAACGACGTCGTATATTTTCATAGACAATTGTTTATGAGGTTTTTAAAGCAGATGATTATTCGTAATTTATAAAAGGCATGTACAACATAAATGTTAGAATTTAAGCTGGTGATTAAAAAAAAGTTCACTGTACTTGATTTAATTTTTCAGTGTTTATTTTGATTTAGAGATGAACAACGATGCTTCATTTTTGCAAAGGTAAAGCACAAAGGCAGCACAAATGGTACAGAAAATTTCCGACGTGCATGGCGATGGTGCCGCGAATGAGAAATTGTTTGAAATATGGTTCAAAAGTGATGGAAATTTTAATCTTATCGGTGATAGGACAATCGAGATTGCTAATACTTAAATCTCCCGTCTAATGAAAAATAATTCGCACATCGCAAAAGAAATGATAGAAATTGTATAAAGAATACCGAAATCGTATGTTTATGTTAACCCCTCAGAGACATCGTCCGATTCTCGGTTTCTTTTTGTACGACCAATATTGTTACACAGCGGGTGTTTATGAAAAATAACAATTATCCATCTTATGCATTGAACCAAACAAGAATTTACTTCATTTTATAGTAGTTTTAATAAGTTGTAAGCAATGCATCGGTATTCTTCAATTCTTTTAATCTTTTTAAGTGAAAATTTATATAGAATTTTTAGAGAGGTCCTAGCGATGTTACAGATGCTACCATTGCATATAAACTAATTAGACTTTCTCATATATCTCACAACTATTTTCAAATTCTAGAAACTAAGTGCTAATGGATGAAATTATCGTACTTAATAGTCTGGCCTCGTACAATAAATTCTAAAATCTTTATCAGAATCAGTACAGTGCACAGACGTCACCCCTAAAGTGTTAAAAGTCACTTGCGCCCGTTTCTAACACAAAATTCCGTCATCATACTTTCTGGCCAATTTCAATTTCTAATTTCATTTAACCCTAAACTGACTTTTTCATATTTTTCACAACTATTTGAAAATTCTAGTTGCTTTAACATCTTCCGAACATTTGTATAATTTAGTATTAAATTATACGTATTATGTATACCTAAAAAGGTATCTCAGAAAGTTTATACAGAATTTCAGAGAGATCCTAGTACCTTGTAATCTGAGAAAAGACTACTTAAATCGTTGATCATTCATCGACACGATCTTTTTCCATCAAAACGCGTCGATCCACCCGATCCTACCCGGTAAAACACTGTTCAATCATCGATGACATCCTTACCTGCCAGCCTGTCCTTAAGGTGTGGGTGCCCCTGAAACGGATGAGCAGCAAGGTTCGCGAGCAGGCTCGCCCTGTGAAGCCCGGCAGCCGCCGCTTGCTGTTGACTATGCTGAAGAGCTTGTAAACTCCACGGTGGTATCAGGGCCTGTGCGGGCAGTGCTCCCGTGCTCGTGCCATTAGCACCCGGTGGTCGATGGGCAGGTACTCTGATTACACCTCCGCCGGTATAAATCAGGCCAGTTCCGGTTGGGAAAAGCCTGAACGGCGCCAAGAGGTCCGCGGCCGTAGAGCAATGGACCGACGACGACGAGTTCGTCTGGGTTTCCGGCGTGCTGCCGGTGTCGTCGTCATCTTTCTCGGATAGTTTCTCCTCGATCTCGTGTCCCCATGATCTTCTGCCGTCGTCCAAGGTCATCGACGAGCCCCCATTGTTATTACCCTCCTCCCATGACCACTTTCTCTCTTTGTCGCTGTCCAGATCCTCGGAGGATGGGCTCTTCGGGTTCTGCGACCGATTCTCGCCCAATAGACGACTTATGCTGAACGGATGGCTCCTCGGAGACTCGTTCTGAAGCGTCCGGGAACTGGTCTGACTCGGCGGCGGTGAATTCGAGCACTCGGAATGCTCCTGCGGCAGCCGACGACCGTCGTTCGCATAATCGTGCGGCCCGCAGCTTCCGGTGTCCGAGTCGTCCACGTTGATCTCCTCCGTCGCGTCCACGTCGCTGTCCCCTTGAACCGACATGATCCTCGCGGCTACAGTCTCTGACCGATCACGACCCTTCTCAGACGATTCCCAAAGTCACGCGCACAAAACGATAGCGTTCACCGTGGATCGCCACCGAATCTCATTATGCTCTATCGACCACCGAAACACCAAAAACCTAAATTCTATCGGCCTATCCTTGAATCGCACCAAACACTACTTCAATCTGACGTCTCGAAGATCGGAAATTACCTCTGTACGTTCTCTCATCCAACATTCGAACCACCACGTATTCCTGCTCGACTGACGGCCATGTTGTTCGGAGATGTTCGGTACGTCGGGTCTCCCTTAACGAAGAAGAATTACAAAACCTCACTTGCAGGACACTTGTACCCGACGATCGTCCACGAGATGGCAACTCATCGTAACGCGACGCACAAGGTCACCACCGTGGGTCCGCAGCAGCGTACACTATCCCCCTGATAATTTCCTCGACACTGTCCGATCACTTCGTTATCAGGGTGTACCGGTATCAAAATAAGAACATCCCTGGTTGCTCCGCAAGGATCGATCACAAAACTGATTCTATCGCGGATCCTGGAAATTTTCTCGATTCGGACTCTCCCCCGGTTTGGAAGCTGCGTGCGTGTTCGTTCGTGCGTGTGTTGTTCCCCTTTCGACAGAGTTCAGAAGCGGATCACCCGCGTTTGCTGGGGAAACAACGAGGGGCGCGAAAGGTGTACCGGATTTGCGGTTCGGAAAGGTGACGAGTTGCGGTCCTCACGTGGTCCTCGAAAGGGCTGTGCTGGTCCGTAACTCGGTCCGTGGTGAGTTGGGACGTGGATCCAGGTCGGTCGCGACGAGAGAGACGGGACGTAGTGAGGAGACCAGAGAAACCAGATGTTCCATCCCTACCATGGATCTGCGACGACTCGAGCGGCGTTTAGCTGCGCGGCATCGCCTACCGCGGTACCACCGGCCAATCCACGCTCGAGTGGCTCCGCCCACCTACCCGGCGATTGGGCAGCGTTAAATTGATACCTATTTAACATTTGAGCAGAATGTTGCAGGCGATCGCCTTTTTCTCCTATATTATTTATTGCCCGATCGTCGTGCCTCCTTTTTTCTCTCTGCCATCCCGCGCGTTCCTCCTCGTTTCTTCCTCCCGAGCCGAGCCGAGCCGAGCCGCTCGCAGCCCGCGTTCTACTATGTAGCGTACTCCGTGTGTCCTTCGCTCCTTTCTCGCTTCTTTCCCTTCGGCTCTCCCTTTTTCTTTCCCTCGCCTATGGCCGTTGCCCTCCTTCTCAACCTCGGCTCGGCTCGGCTCGTCTCGTCTCGTCTCTTCTCGCTGCGCTGAGACGCGCCGCATTGAGTTGAAGAAGCGGAGGGACTTAATTACGACGAATATCCTTTTGGCCCCCACCATACGCCCTGCCATCCTCCCATCACCCCGCCTATTCGCTCCCTTTTTTCTTCGTTCGCCGGTAAGAGACGGTAAGAGGAGAGCGAACTGTCCCTTCTCGTCTCAATCTCCTCGCACCACCCGTCGTCCCAGGCCTGTTATAATGTATTATCGGTATCGGGGGTCGAGGCGTACATATGAAATCTCTTGCGGTACGGTCACTCATATGCCGATGGGGTCGAGCCGGGTCGTAGGCGACTTCGAAAATCGACTGGATTGTTTCGAACACTTCGTCGATAGGGGAGACCGGGATCGAAGGTAACGATTTCATTTTGGACTACCGGTTACTCAAAATACATACAGTGGGTGTGTAAAAAGTATTGGTACACCTTTTAAAAACGAATAACTTTTTCAAAATTCGACCCAACAGCCTTGAGTTTTTTTTTTGAGACGTTAGAAGGATTAGTTTACTAGCTAATGTGTAAATAATTTTCTTTTTTTATTGTTATTGGTCGCAATTGCAAAGAAAAAAATTGAGGTCACGATTTTTAAATTTTTTATCTGTGCCTGTAGTGAAAATTTATAAGGTGCATTTGTTAGGTGTAAGTAAGTTATAAACGTGTACAACGTTTCATCGAAATCGATCAAGGTTGTTATGAAATATAAATGATTTTTACATGTTACATTAAAATGCATATTTAAAATTTTCATTACAGGCACAGATAAAAAATTTAAAAATCGTGACCTTTACTGTTTCCTTCGCAATTGCGACCAATAAAAATTAAAAAAGAAAATTATTTACACATTAGCTAGTAAACTAATCCTTCTAACGCCACAAAAAAACTCAAGGTGTTGGGTCGAATTTTGAAAAAGTTATTCGTTTTTAAAAGTTGTACGAATACTTTATTGTACACCCACTGTACATTATATTGCATGTACAACACAAATTTGTATGCTAAAATGGTACCTAGGTATCTGACATTGTTTAACTACGGTATTTTTGATTTGCGACGAATAATGGTTGAGATATTAACCAAAAATTTTTAATAATAATAATAACTTCGTTAATGATTAAGCAGATTGCAAGAAAATGGTAACAGATTGGGGAACAGAATAGCAAAAATATTATTAAACAAGGTTTATTTCCTTTTGAATTAAGCTCAAGTTACTTTTTACCATTTAGTTTACTAAAAATGTCTTTCCATAACATTCATAGGCAAAATTACTTCTAATTACAGCATCTTGTTCGTACATATACTATCTTTATTTGCATGTTCATTCTATTCGTATTGTTTTTACAGAAACCGAAAAATGCTCATCTTGCCCTGTACTTAAAAATCACAAAATCAATAATTGTATCTGATTATTCCAGTTTATGGGGAACTATTCAATTTATTTTTTTGGACATACACTATGATAAAATTCGCTAAAAATCTGAATAGATTCTTCTTACTGTTATGAAGTTAATATAAGACGCTTATGATTGGTCATTAATTTAATCTAAAGATAAAAATCTACTACTACATTATTGTATACTAGTTTCTGTGTATTTACGTATAATAATCGAGTGAGCAGTACGTATGTACACATATGTATGTATTTCCTTGCACATAATTTCAAAAATGAACAAAACGTGTAAGTGGGCCATCATTTTGTTCCAGACTGTAAAAAGATGTAGAAATCATGTACAGTTTTAGAATGTTCAGAATAATCATGACTCAAAGCGATGAATATTGAATTCATATTAGCTGACACATGGTTCCGAGAGTAACAGATAAGAAGATCCTTGCTATCCGATAAATATTCAAGATTAAATATTTACAAGAAAATATTTTTAAAAAGCCTTATGTATCCGATACTAGAAGAACTCTTATAGTGTTTAATACTTGTCTGTATTTTACACATTCACACATACATAGTATACAGTATACATATGTAGTATAAAACCTCAAATATCCGAACATCCAACATCTGAAGTCTTTACTATGCTTCGGATGTAAATAGCTCAATCTAAGACGATCCATATGCAACACCATTTATTGTAGAAATCAATAAAAATTGATAGCATGATAATTGAGTAACTATTTTAATATTCGAACAGTCATGTTACCCTGTATAGTTCGGATAATTGAGGCTCTACTGTACTTACAGCATGCATAAATCGGAAGTCCATTGATAAAAGGTTTCGAAAAATGAACCATAAATCATATTGTGTAGAATGTAGTATAATACGAAGAATCGAAATGGTTGTTTTAGCGATTGATCGAAGAACTCGTACGTTGGTTTAAGTGAACCCAACAGTTTGGCTTCGATCGTGGTGTTGCAACGTTGCTGTATTTTATGCAGTCGTATACAGTAGATGTGAAGTGTTCGAAGAATGCAACTCGGAATAAGAGGCAAAACACCAGACACGTCGATTGGATGAGCGCGAAGTTGATGCGGCCGGAACGAATTTTGCGGTGAGCGCTCTTTTGCACATCTTCTGCGTCATGTTTCGGCAGGTACTATTGAAAACGGGAACTGAAAGATAACATTTTAATAGAATCATTATTTACAGTATTGTGCATTGTTAATGTAACACGAATTTTGGGAATGTTACGTACATGAAACATATTCTGAAGTGTAAAATAATAATTAATAAATTGCTATGTTTAATCTAGACAGCGAATCTTTAAGCAAAATAAAAATGTTCTATCTGAATTGCAACAAACTGGAGTGAAACAGGAATTTATTTTCTTTCTTAATATATGTTTAATAGGTTCAAAATAATATAATAGTATTTCAAAATTCCTCTAATGTTCTTCCAGTTTTAAATTACGCAAAACATTATTTTTTAAAGAAAGCTGTACACTTACTGCCAAAGAAGATAAATGCAGTTTTTTTAAACAATTCAGTTTAAAAGTTCAAGAATAACAGTACATTTTTATTTAACTGGTGCCGTCCAAGATCTGTCGTTAAAATAAAGATCCGCGAACATGTCGTAACAATATCTTGAAACAAGTAACTTTAATTTTTGTTAACATCGAATAACTTATTTCGATTCAACTATATGAGCCAGGTAACGAAATATTCGAAAGATGGTTGCTTACTTATTTAATTAAAATATCATACAATTACATATTTCAAAATATAACATAATCTACTGATTCTTACTACACACAACATTTTAATCAAATAATATTTTATCTTTTGTAGATATACATACATATTCATTATGATAATCAGGCAATCGTTAAAATTGAATATAAATAGACATTTTCAGAATATTTATTTTCCAAACTAATGCTTGGTTTCTGTAAGACATTTTGTTTCTTATCGACTGCCACCTCCTCCTATCCGAGCTCATTTAAAATGGTGACCATCGACAAATCACGAACTAGGCGCGCCATTTTCTTTGTCTCATCAAATGTCTTTATCAATGTTTAGAATGTTAAACTGGTTGTTAAACTATTCTATTCATAAAACTTTAATTCCTTGATCAATTGAATTATTTATGATAGAACAAATTTTATACATATGCAGAATTTCAATATCATTGGTGTCATAGTAATAAAATAATTTGTTCAAACATCAGCGTCAGTACTATTTATCATATCTGCGATTTGATCCTTAGAAAATACTATTGCCTTTAAATGTGTGTATAATGTAATAAATATACGTTTCTAACAATTTTATTACTCAATTGATACAATCTCCAATTGCTTTTCATAGAACACAAACCCGATAAAAAATATATTGTTCAATGAATGACAGTAAAAAGTCCCGTTCATCAGATAAAATTGAAGGATACGTTGCAAAAAATCCAATCACGCGTTTACGTCGCCATTGAATGTTTGATACGATTGCTCATTAAATTGGTGTTGAGCCTGCGCTGTGCATTTCGTGATATAAAGATACTTCGATTGACAATTCATTTCAGGGTAATTCAGTTCAGTTCGGTTCGTGTTCTGTTGCGCAATAAACATATTGCGGTACACGTGTTAATGGCAACGAAATAATTTACCGTAGACGTGGTGGTGAAACTTCGTCGACTTAAGCCTTAAGGCCACCTTCTTGCGTTTTGTATTGCCGCCTCTTTCACCGACCACTTTTCCAATGGCCGAGGCCATGTATTTACACATTACACAGTTCGAGCTCGTGTATACCATCAAAACTGTGCATTTAATGCTTTTTTATGGAAATAAATTGACAATATATTATCAATTCTGCACCAAAACATCATCGATGTTTAAATTATGTACATTACTATTCAATTTTGTAAATTATATGGAAGTGCCATTTGTACAAATTAGTTTCCCAAACTGTGAAATGAAATAAAAAGGTAGAAAATGGTTGTTATATTGTAAGAAAATAGTGTAAACCTATCATGGTAAATACTACTTTGACATGTTATTCTACTACATAATAAGTATTTCATACCTATTTTTATAGATACATACATATGTAGTAGGTATGTATGTATAAATTGACCTAAGACCTAAGGTGTTGAAGTCGATGTCATTCGCATTATACATACATACATACATATGGCACACCGGCAAGAATAGTGACATACCTAAAAAATGCAGTATTCTCACAATATCGATTTTTAGAAAATTATAAAATTTCCATCGAAATAGTACAGACATCTTTAATGTCTCAGAAAAAATATTTTTGGAAGTAAATTCGATTAGGCTCTTAAAATGATATTATGTATGCCTCCATCAACTCTAAAGTGACACTGTTTTTGACACTACCAGTATATGAACTAGCTCTATGTATGAAAACCAATATGAAAAGACTTTGCTATAAATAGAGACAGTTACTTTTATTGATAATAAAGAAATTAACAATTGTGGACGAAAAGCTTTTTGTATATGACCTTGCAAAAATGATGGAAATATACAATACATATGTATGTATGTAAAATAAATATTGTGAAATATGGAATTTGAAAAATTGATATTGTGTGTAATAAATAACAACAAATAATTAGATTAGTAGTACTTCTTGTAGGTTAATAAAATCTGTAAACCTTTTAGTTCGTATGGATTTGCCTAAATCCAACTATCTAAAACAGCAGGTGAAACACCTGGCCAACAGAATACGATGCTCTTATACAGAATTGGTGAAAAATTCAAAACACTCAATTATTACCGACTTCCGTTTCTAAAGATAAAGATCTCTCTTCAGCTTTTCAGCTATTTTACAATTTCTATTCATAGATTTTTTAATCACAACAGCCAACGTTTATACATATTTCAGTAGCTTAACTGAAACGAATTCTCAAATGATAAAAATTATGTTAACAAAATGAGAAAGATTTATTAAATATTGGAGTACTCCAATCTTATTGGGTTCTCTGAACAGTTCATACATCTGAAAATGAATAAGGAAGTATTTTTATATTTGATTGCAACCATTATTCCTTATACTAGCATGTTGTTTTTCATACATAATTTTCATGCAATCATACATTTAAGATAAAAATGAATAAATATTGTACTACATAGACTATGTGCAACTATTTTTATTGCATTGTCGTTGCCGCATTAACATAGGCCTTGAAACCATAAAACCCGCTGTGTAGTTATTTCATAAGCAGTATCTTTGCTTTATTGAAAATATTTTTACTTAATATACCGTTTTGTTCGACTCTGGCGAGAAACAGGCCGAGATAAACGAACCGATAAAAAAAATAAACACGTTTCAACATCGATACCGGGAACTGGCGAACTACTTTATACCTGTCGGAATGGATATTGCTGCGTAAACGTTCAAAATGTCGTCCAGAAGTAGAAGTCCGACCGCAACGTAAATGATTCAAAGTAATACCTTCGCAGAAAAACGGAAATACATACACATATAGTCGTGGTAACTGCAATCGCCATACAACGTCTAGCATAATTGCATCAATGTGTGTTAGAAAAAGTATTTTAATTTTTTTAATAAGTCCGGAATTTACACAATCCGATGTAATTCCAACATTTTTACAAGCACTAAATTTGCAAAATATTCGTAACAGAGATATTTGACATTCTGTCAAATTCATCACTATTCTTCCACTGTAATATGATACATCAGACTTTACAAAAAATTCCCACCATATTCCATTAAAACATTTTTGAATAAATACAAAATTTGATAATGTAATTGTAAATGTCTCATAATTGCACTATGACTGACATGAATCTACAAAACACATTTTTTAAATTTGTGTTGCAAGCCCAAATAAAAAAATTGTGAAAAACGACTTCTACTACTTTTTTTCGCAATTTTTCCATAATTGTCATTATATATCATGTAGTATAAACCAATCCAGCTAGCTTGGTAGAAAAACTAGGGACGTTTGGTCCATTTATAAAAAAGTTATTGTAATTTAAAATGTGTGCCATAAATTATGGGACTGGCTGTAAGTTCGAATAGAATCTCTGAAAACGAAACATAACCGTGTAATTTGAATCCCTGAAAAAAATGGCGTTGCACTTATGGAATAACTTGACAATTGTAGGTACTTCGATTCTCCATAAATTTCCATAGCGGCGAGAACGAAATTTTGGTATAACCGACGCGACATTTCCCTGGTCGTACAAGCCCATCTAGGAAGTTGAACTTTCGACTCTCTTCGGTAGTCACACCGGCTCTCGTCCTACTCGATTCGTTTCGATCGAGGATCAATTTGGATGTCAGGCATCCACGTGTCACTTAGACGTTTTCACCAGCGCTCGAATAATTTATTCCACCCTTTGGAAACGCTTACAAACCCTGCGATAGAATCGCGAACGAGAAAACAGGGGACGAAAAGGTTTGACGAAGACTGGAGCGAGCTGCGAACGCGGGAGAAAGAGAGACGATAGGGGTTTGACCGCTGCGCTGGGTTCTGCTGGGATGAAAGACGCGACGACGTGGAAAACCGGCTTGTATGTGCACCCACCCAAAAAGGGTTATTTTTTATTCAGAACACCCGGACTTTTATCCCCGAAACGCGAGAGTGATTCGTAAAATCATCGGAATCTCTGTTATGGAACAAACGCGGAGATGAATGTTCCGGATAAATCTGTCGCGAGCTGATATTTAATGCAAATATTCATTCTTGTCGTCGACATTTCAAACATTTGGATCAAATAAAAATTAGTTTATTCATATACATATGTAGAGTAACCTGTCCAGTTAATGAATATAATTCGTATTAAACGAAAAATAATATTTTTGATACCCTTTTTATGTTGAAATTTATGCAGTAATTGTATTGTAAATTCACAGGTGCTTCGCTAAAGAGATTATTTTTATAACCTATTTGCCACTACTTTAATTTATTTAGCAATTGTTCAAACGACATCCTACGTATTCAAGGTAAATATGATTGTCGTCTAACAGAATCTATCGTCTAATCATAGTCGATTAGCAAATTTATATTTTGAGGTGGTTCAGTAGTCCCATGATAAGTTTGTTTGGATAATTATCATTCACTGGGGTACCTCTGTTCATTCGTTAAAAATTCATGTTCATTCATCAAGTCCAGATTTTGAATACAAGCTACAACCATCAAATATTGTTAGAATTGTGTTCTGGAATGTAAAAACTTAAAAACGACACTGTTCTCTTATACATAGAAATAGCACTCAGGAAATGAAATAACGATTTGCGAATACTAATTTCAACAGACATGCAGCTTATTAAGTGTTCATTCATGGACAGGTCACCTCTAACAGTTGCATAAAACGTTCCTTTTTGTTTTTCTCTTACTTTTACAATCCAATTCAATCAATTCGAGTGTGTCCATAATTTCATATTTTAAACAAATGCATACAATTACAATTCAATTGTACAGAATAAATAGAAAACATCCCTCTAAAACAGGAAATGGGTGATTTTTCAACGATGGAGTGCATAATGGTTTGGTCGTGTTCGAAATCGCATAAAAATAACCTTGGGAATTTGTTAATTATTCTTTAGCCAATACAGAACAAAAGCAACAAAGAAGGAATTCTGTATAGTCGTCCGTTACGATTATGTTCTGTAATCGTAATTATTTCTGTATTTGTTCGCAACGACTGCAGTCCTCTCCACCCTTAGGATCCATTCTAATCTCACATTACGCAAGAATAATATTCATCTCGTAACAGAACACCGATAATTGATTAGGACGATGGTGGTGTATGTATGTACGTACCTACGTATCCACTAAGCATCAATGAGAAACAGCTTAGCAGCAGAAGGGTCGAAAACACCCTGCGACTTGTGTGTCACTGAAATATGATAGACCATTCTCTGCAACGATAACCATACATATACAGTACAATCTATTACTTCTTTATACATAGGCTATAGTTATTGAATTAAACAATGAAATTCTACGCCGTTTAACACATTGATTATAGAATTATACTATACAAACTTTATTAGATTTATTTAGAAATCGAATTTATTAACTGAATCGAGATAGAAACGTTAGAAATTATTATACTTTTTGTAGTTGTTTTGTGGAATATCAAAATCATATTTAGAAATCGAATTTATTAACTGAATCGAGATAGAAACGTTAGAAATTATTATACTTTTTGTGGTTGTTTTGTGGAATAGAAGAGAAGAACAAATTCAGTTGTGTGAAGCCCTTATCATTATACTATGTATAAAGGGTGTACCATGAAGCGTGATCAGCTTAAAGCGAAATTTTTTCAACTAAAATAACATGGTTCAAGGACAGCTTCGGGGTAATTATACCAAATTTGTTGTCAACCCCTTTCGTCCAGATTTATCAAAGTCACCTTCAGCTTTTTTATAGGTAAACCTACAATTTTTTTACACCAATCTATTATGAGATACGTTTTTCTTCTTGACCATAAAAATGAAAATTTAATAAACATTCTGAAATAACTTGTCCTCGTGAAACTTTTATTGCACAGATTCTTAAAGACCTATCTCATAAAAACACTTTTTTAAAAAGTTAAAGAATGTTAAGAAATTAAGAATAGAAACGTATTAAAGTTAAAAATATTACGATAAATATACTTTTAAACGACACGTATAAATTCGAACAGGAGTATCTTAACACTTTGACATGAGTCACGTACGAGTGACACAATTCTTAAAAATTACTTTCGTTCATAATACAGTTGCTCGACAAAAAGTTTTCTATTGTATTTCTAGATAGATCCAATAATAATTTTTGTACTGTTATAATGTCCACAAAGGGTCAATTCTGTAGTTTTTATTACAATGACTAAATTACTTTGATTCCGTGAGATGTTTGAAGCACGATTTTTCAGTAGTGATCGTGTTCAAAACGGAAGATATGTATCTGTATCATCGGATCCCCGGTTTTAATATTAGACAAGTACGAAATAATTCACTCGAGAACATCGAGGATCGGCCTGCACAGACGCGTCTTTGCTAATCAAAAGCCATCGGTGCTCTTTTATTCTCCGAAACTCGCCACTCGATGTTTGCCACGAGCGTCGGGGGTATAATCACAGAATGAGCAACCCTCTGGTAGAGAAGGGGGCGCCCACACCCGGAACGTGATACGAAACAGAGACATCAATTCCGTTCCAGCTCGGCCATGTGAGAACTGTGACTGCACAACACCTACAGTGCCCCCCCCCCCCCCGCGAAAATGTTATGATTCCCTGGCGTCAATCCCCGGGGAATCGCAAAGGGGCCTGGCGAGGGTGGGGGCGGAAAAATAGGGGTTCCAGAAGTTTTTCGCAAGGTTCATCAGCCGAGCAACCACTTGACGAGGGGCGCGTGCCCGCCCTGAACGATTGGCTTGTTGTGAAATTGTATATTGTCGAGGGATCACAATGAATCTATTGGTTCGAGGGGGTTGCAAGTGTTACACGCTCGTTACCGGGACGATCTCGATGTAAATCCGGTTGCCACGGGTCTCGGTTACAGGTTGTAACGAACTCCAGCCCGGTGACAGAATCTGCGAACGTCCCGGGCAACTGTCCCAACAGCTGAGACTATTGGGACGAGAATGTCGACGCGGTGATTAATTTTGTACCCGGGGGTTGGGCTATGATAAAAAGGAAATTCGAATGGTGGGAAAAAGATTCGGATAACGGGGTACGGCTGTACATATCGGACAACTGAAATCAATGGTTGCTTCTGGTTCGATTGCTCTGATTTGGTTTGATGGACGTACGGTAGAACTATAATATTATTATTATGGTTCTTTAATGTTCATTGCAATTAAACATACAGATATTTGTATGAATTTCTATTTTTATGTAAGAGTCCATGAAATGTACCATTATTGTTAGCTAATAAATAACGTTTACCACAAATGAAAAAAACATATCTACGAATGCATAGCAAAATAACATAAATTGAATATTTAAAAAAATCTATGTTCGCATACTGTTTCGCTAGAAAAATTGTTTGTATTTTAGTAAAAAGAAAACATTAAAATTCGTCCAATAATAAAGATTTGTCACTACATTCCACAATTAGTAACTGATAAATCAAGCTTTCCTTATGAAATAACAATTCATGTTCTTTTACCTCTAATATTCAAACACCGGAAAACGTTAACAATGCTTGAGAACGAAGCCACTTACATTTATCACACGAGCATGTTGTTAATCGTGTTCCGAGACGGCTGAGATATTTCTTCTTTTAATTAACTTGACGTTAATTACCGTGAATTATACATACGGTAGCATGTTTTCCGTGGAATGCTAATCCAACAACTCTTCTAGGGAGCGGTGAATGTAATTTTATAGTACGTCGTTGCACACTGCTGTCTTTCACCACACGATTTATATGCGGTATGTTCAATTCCTAATGAGTCAATCATCAAACTTAAGATTCTACCTTTAATTCTTTTGTCTTGCCTTATGGTAATGCATCCGCAGCTATGAGAACAACATTACTGAAAAAAACAATGACGGAATCGTCTCGTTTCTATAGTAATTGGCTTTGTCTAATTTATGAGTAATTTCTTTAACAATGTAAATTGTCAAGCTAGCTTCCATTTAGATCGGCAACTTTATCTAAATAAGAACTAAAAACATATTTATTTCATTGATCGGTGAAACAAGAAACCCTTTCCAGTCATGAAATGCATATAAAAATTTGATGAAATGTTGAGAGGTTATAATGAGTTTCGTTCGAACAAAAATTATTGCTCATGCAACCTTTACGATCTGACGAAGTTTATTACCATCCAAATTGTCGATATGAAAAAATAAATAAACCCAGTTTCCTTTATAGTGGTGTAAAGTGATGCGAAGTTAAAAATATCGTAAAACCGATAATCTAAGAAAAAACAAGAAATAATCTAAAAAAAACCTTCTATTCTATTATTCCTTATCCGGGTACCCGAAATAGAATCTGTGAACCATCCAAACGCACCAGATGTTTTCTAATTTAATTTTCCTGAACAACTAATCTATTAGAAAACCATAACAATGATTTTTGTAACATTCTTACACTTCCAAGATCCTAATTACCAAAAATTGATTTTTAGGTTTGTTAAAAAAATTATGTCAGTCGTATTTTGAATGTCATAATTTCAACTGTATTTAGTGGTTTAATTGACGGCATAGAGTAACTTTAGGACTTGAAATGTATCTTGTTTGGTGTCATTTTAATCAGTAAAATGTCGCAAATATATTGGTAAAATTTCATTAAAAATAAGTACAAAATAAAGAAGTTTTATTATTGCACTAGTACATATTGTCTCACCGATACGCTTTCTGTTGTTGCGTTTTCGGCCGCGCGGTCCGTGTTTACATACTGTCCTTTTCTACGTTCGGCATCCTTTGTATTCTCGGCGCGGTCGACGCAGTCATAAAATGAATAGTGTCCGGGCACGATGTAAGAGCACGTACAGAATCGAGAAAATGCTAAAATCGCGACATTACTGTATTTCAAGGTCATCGAAATCGGCGAGGAATCCTCTATTGTAAATAATTAGCCAATTTTTATTTTGCATAAAGATCTGCAGTCGAGTAGTAAACTTAGGCCTGTGGGTCAAACTGACCCAGCGCACATCGATCGCGCAGCTACTGGAACAGTCGTAGCCTGATGGTTAATATTGGAAAAACTATCGTACTTTGATGATCCACTGAAGACATCAAGGATGAGCCACCGGTGGTAGTTCTCCAATTGATGGATAAATCGCAGCTCGGAATCGAGATGGGGCACACGTGAGTGGCTCGGAACGTCCGGAAACAGTATTGTGGACGATAAGAACGGCCGTTTGGAGGCGGAAGAGAATGCGGTCGGTGATAAACTCCTCGGTAGACAGAATACAGATCGAAAGTCTGCCGGCTAACCAAATTATCGCAGCCCTCGCCGTGTTCTTGCCCCCACTTTCCCTCCATTTGGAAAATCCCTTGGCACTAAATAAATGTTTCACCCTGGCCGGCTTGGCCTTGGTATATTTGTATGCGGTGTTGTGTTGTGGTTCCGATGCTGCACCCGGCCTATATACTTTTCACGGAAAACTCACCCCGTGGAGCCTCTGCGGCTCCATACATAGTTGCCGGAACAATGCCGAAGCGTGTATCCTCCGTAACGAGTGCAAGATTATTGTTTTCTCGCTGGAGAGCTATCTCATTGACGAATCTTTATACTTCCGGGAAATCGAGATGGTTTTTGTTTGCACTCATCAATAGAATTTATGCATTTATCACACAGTTGGCTGCTACCCCTGGCAGAAATTGAATGGAGAAATTCGAAAAGGGTTTTTTTATTTTTTTTCTATTATAGAAAATCTCATAAGAGATTTATTTCAACCTTATACACAGATACAGATTACGAACAAATGTATGATCATTAATGTTGAAACATGTATCGAAAAGGGTTCAACTCGGAAAAATTACCGGAGTTGGACTCGTTTGTAAAATTGCAACGTTCTCGTTACTAGAATGAGTTTTCAGCACAGAGTTTCATGTTTCAGGAAACAATAAATTAATTTCATCCGTTAAGTAGTTTGGACACATTAGGCTTTCTTTTAGCTCCTGAACATTTCAGATTTTCAGAGTTGAGCCCTTTTCGAATTTTACAATTCAATTATTCATATTTCCAATGTAGAGAATATTTCAATTAATGACAAAAGTAAATGCAATGATACAACGTTTCATTTACGTGTGTATCTCGACTATCTTTTTGTCTTTGACTGTATAATCGCTAGTATGGGTCACGGGAGACCCGGTCACCGGCAACTACGATCCGTCATGCGAAAGTTAATAGAAAAATTAATACGTTTATTATTTAATACCTTAATCATCCCTAAACGTTCACGTTTGTGACGACGTCTATTGTCCTCTGCACTGTTAGAAATATTAAACTGTGTCTTACTGCTGTTTTATAGTAGTTTCAGTAAACAGCGAAAAAATTCATCATTTTAGTAATATTATTCTAAAATATCATTACCTTTTATACCATATTTGTCTAATATTGTATATATTAATATTCATAGTTAATATCCCCCCAAATTATTCGTTCAACAATCACGTGCACAATTTTGATCGAATATTTGCTACCAGGGGTAGTAGAATAATAAGAGGAAATAAAAAGCAGAGAAAATCGATGAAATAGTATACGTTCGTTATTAAAATTCTTCTTTCAACTTTTGCCATTCAGCGGTATTAAGCCTAATTATTATTAATTCTAATTGCGCTATGGCAAGTATTAATGCTCTGGTATTAAAAGATCAAAAAATTGGAATGGTGGTTCATCGATTTGGCCTGTGAACTATGAACGATACATATATTCAAAAGTTTACCAATTCAATATTATGCAAGGATCTGGGAAGCCTCGATAATATGGTTGCAGTTGACCCCCTAGATCTATGTATATGTATGTATAGTGGGCAACCGCAATAGCAATAGCTCCCTCTTTCTATGACTCCGCCGTCTCCTCGACATAAAACTTTTTCTTTGAATGTTTCACGAACATATTCGCCGACCGTCACAAACTCGTAGGATCTTATAGGTGCTCCTTCAGGACGATCCTCCTCGGGCCGACCTCACGAACTTTAAACTTCCACCGGGGCCGGCCCCAGAAATCTGGATCGGAAACCCGCGGGGAAAAAGAAAACTTCCTTCCATTTGTCGTATAGTCTGCGCAAGATAATTCAGAGATACGTCGATTTTCCATTCCTCCGTGGCAAGTGCAGTCCTGTTACCGATGAATCTTTCAGAGGATATAAAACCGTGCCAAAAGAGCTCTTCCATCGTTTGCTGTTTCCCGAAGTAAAATTAACTTTCCTTGCTGCGGGTGAACAGGTGACAAGATCGAAGGGACGCTGATTGATTTATTATGCTGATCGCAAATAGAAACGTTAATTTTATTTCACTTTACTTCTAAGATATTCATTCGCTGATGTTGACTCCTTCTGTTGCACTCTTAACCATATCAGATGGTGGGCCATTATTATAACTAGACGGCGCGGCGGATCTTTATGCAAAATAAAAATTTTCTGTATCAATTACAAGGCACAAGAGTCACTTGAGAATTTTTTTGAACAATTTGAAGAGATTGAAAATTCCATATCGATATCCTCTAATATTTCTTCTACTTATTCTTCTCATAAAATCCGCTGTCTACTTATGTATGTATAACTGTACAACTGATCGTGTTTAGGACCATTCGCTAATTTATTTATCAATTTTTTGAAATCTACTTCTGGAGGTACGACTTGTAGAGACGTTAATCTCTCTATGTATGTATACTGCGTCTAATGCAGCAGCTATTAGTTTAATTAATTCGCCAGGAAATAAGAAATTGAATGATGATTTTGATATTCTGGGTCAAAGTAGACCCGGACTCCGGAAACAGTTATGGAACTTTTGATTGATTCTGTTTGAGACATGCACCGTAGATGTTTTTGAATAAAACACGTCCTTATATGTTATAAATTTCAATGATAATAGATAACATAAATCTACAAAACACATATTTTAAATTTTCGCTGTAAATGCATAAAGATTCACTAGAATTGTACTAATTAGGTTTATATAAACCAAGTCCAATTTTGTAGCTGTGAGGCTAAAATAAATTATATATATTATTATTATTATTATTAGTAATTTATTGATAAAAACTGATCCTGAAGTACTTTTATTGTGTTTTAATTATAAGGAACCTTATAATCGATAAGAGAAACATTCTGATTACGATAAAATGACATGAAAATTGAAATGCTTGTAATGACCTACAGCAGAACCATCGCTTCCATCTTGGAAATCATAATTACAGAATAAGATGATGTGTATATGTACAGGTAACTTAAAAATAACCGTTTGAGAGGCTTCCACCGAAGTAATTGGAGGCCAGAAATATTTCCAATTCGCGTATTCTTTCCGTGCAATAACTTTCCACAAGGTGTGCCAGATTCTAGCATTAAAAGATCGCGGATTGCGAAAATTGTCTGCGCCGAATTACTTCGTACTTTGCTAAATTGCTTGTTGCCTAAGAGAACAGTTTCTCGAAGGGTTTCTATCGAGATTATGGCCGGGGATTATTGCTTGCCGGCAAACAGCTCGTAAAACACGTTTCGGAAAATAATCTCTTGTAATTCAAAACAGATCGTTAAGTCGGGAAATCTCAATTAGAGAAAAAAAGTCCACTGTTGTGTAAGTTTGATGTATCTACTATTACTTCATGTAATTTATTACACAGATATAAAACTTGTATTCGCGGATTTTATAATTGCTTAAAAATAATGTGATATACGTATGTATTAATACTTTAAAAGGTAATTATGAAATATGTACAATAACAGACTCTAAGCAATTACTTAATTTTGATAACGTTATTGCAAAATTTTATGAAATTTTAAAACTATATTTTTTAAAAATCGAATATCACAAAAAATCGTGATTTTTAATTTAAAAACGGTAATTAAATTTTTATTAGAAAAGCGTGTATTTAATTTATCGGGAAACAATACTTGAAGTAACAAACTGTGTTTGTAGTTCGTGTCTGGCTTGGTAACAGTATATTTTTTCACGATTTTTGATTAATTAAAACCAAGCTCAAGCTGAGACACGTGAAACGGTGTAAGAAGATAAAAAAGTCCTTAATTCCCGCCGGCAAGCTGTCCGTACAAGAACGACTTATTCCCCTTCTTCTTAACCATTATACGACGGTCGTTTATCCGAGCAAGATAATTGCGCCGCTTCTGATCAAATTTAATTTCAACCTCAATCATTTTTAACCGGGAGTTCCTTTTTAACTTCGAGCATCGTATTTCTTCTCCAAGATTGCTTTTTCTTAACCATACAGAAGTGTTTGATGCGATCTACGGATTTTATTTATTCATATCGTACGCGAATGCGTAAAATGAAAGACAATGTAGTTTGGTAATACTAGCCATTTATTTTCAAGCGAATAGAACTGAAATAAATTTTAATTCATTATTCAATTATTTATTGCTTTAAACCATATAAGGTTTATAATTTACAATTTACGACAAAGAGCGGTGAAAATATAAAATAGGTTAATTCATATTGAAAATGTATATTGATACAGTATGTTTTGGCCATCCTCAAATTTTAGTTGCATTTCTGCTCCAATTACAATGTAAAAATTGTAATTTTATTTTTATATTTTTTTTTATATGTATGAAAATGACATAAATTTGTAGACATTTGAAATAGTAACTATTAAAAAATTTTACTCCTAAAATTCTCCGGACAAGTTGTTTTTATATTTTCTAATTTGATAACCCCATTGGAATTAAAGCTACTATTTCAGTATCAGTAATTGACTACTCCGAGTAAATTAGTATAAACAACTGTCATGCAATTATTTAAGCAGCAATTAGTGTTTGATAATGGACATATTTATGTATAACTAAGTGTTAAATGAAGATAACGTTGCGACACAGCACATATAAATGCTTTGGCGTTCTCTAGACACTATGAAATTAATCCGTTATGGTGGATTTATAACCCTACGCCCCCTTCTGTACTCCAATTCGGTCACCTAAATCACCGACAAAAAGTCTCATTGGCTCCACCCATCTTCAAAATGTATGGCTAATTAATCCAAATTATAAATTATTCGTGCAATTTGTCTAATAAAAGAAACTGATCTTAAAATCCTGAATTTTATGTAAAATATATTTTCAAGTTTATTTGTTCAGACATATACTTTCATGCATTACAATTCTAAGATTTATAAATTGTACTTCAGAATCCAGTTTTGTTATGTGTGATTGCAGAATTTCGTAATGCAATTGTATACGGATAAAAACTTGAATGAACTCCAAATACATGAAGATATACTTTTTCTTTAAATTATTACGTTACTTATTGTGTACTTTACTATTGGTTACATTGAATTTAATTTTTCAAGGAAATACGATTTTCTTAATAATAATCAGATTTTCATGTTTTCTATGTTTTAAAACATTTATATTAAATTATTTCTTAATAGTATACCTTTGAGATAATATAAACATAATAGTAATAACAATAGCATAAATAGTAATAACAGTGTAACGCAATTTAAGAGTGTTCGTAAACATGAATTTTTATTAAAATCAATGTTATTGAGAGAGTTTTTTTATTATAATTAGATGTAACAATATTGCAGTATAAATCAATGACCGAGTTCGTAATAACATTTCCATCAAAAATATTGTTACAACTACTACTAGTAAAATTCCTAATTAATTAAATCTGACGATTAAAAATTTTAATTTTGTTGCCTGCAGTCATTAAAAACTGTATAAAATGGAACAATGTTCATTCTTGTGTGCAATTACTCTCATGATCTATTATTATACATGGTCCACTGTACAAATAAAACTCTGATAAATAAATAAGAAAATGAGAATTGATAGTATCGTGTAAAATTTGTAAGAAAATTTGTTTAACTGCTACATAACCGTTTATTTTCTTGTGTATAGTTGTTCGAAAGGAAACTGATAGTCATGGATTATTTCGTTGGAACGTTTTGAAAAGGCCGACCGTAGGGATGAAACATTTAAAAGGGAAATCAATGAGAGAAGTTCATGCAAGTGGAATCAGCAATTGCTACGGCAGAGAATGGAATATCAGAAAATGTGGCGGCGATACGGAACAAACGTGCGGGGTGAAAGAACGAGCCCAAGACTTAATAGAAATACAATAGAGCCCATTCAGAGGGTGGCTACCTTCCCCAGGCGGCAGTTTGCCACGGAAAATAAATCAAACTCCAATACGCTAAGTGGTTACGGGTGATGTAAACCAGACTTCTCTTCCAGCTAGGATACAGCCCGGTCCCGAGATTAAATTCTATTTAATTTCGAGCTCCATGAAATTCGCTCGAGGACGTGCTGCCATTGTCCTCTTTACAGAAAATCGGATTAACCACAGTTTCGCCTGATCCAGTCGATAGAAATTAGTGTTGGCATTAAATTGTGAACGTTTATGCACTTACAATGTGTCAAAATATGCAAATAAAATAAGCAATATGTGAGAAATATGGACATATATGTACAAAAATAAGATAGATGTGTGATGCAGTGGGTGATCAAACTATTTATTATTATTATTATTATTATTAAAGTCAGAAAATTGCGAAAACTAGATTTATTGTCAATGCATATTTACAGTGAGAAAATATCAATAACCACCATGTGCAAAAATACTATGAATTCAATGTAGCTAGATTTTCATTTAAACATTAATTATTTTAATGTAAATTTTACCGTTTATGTCGGAAGACTTAATAATTTTATCACCCACTGTAAACATAGTAATATACGTATTAGTATTTTATTCGGTAATAATATTGTAAACGTATCGACACTTGGAATGTGTTAAAATGTGCAAATAAAATATGTAATATATGTGAGAATACTATGTATGAACATCTACAGAAGTATAAGGATATACAAAAAAATATGATTGGTATACAATATAGTAGCGGTAACAAACATACAGATCGTTATGAACTTCGATATAATTAGACTGTGAATCTTTATGCAAAATAAAATTGTTCTATCTCAATTGCAACGAATATGTTTTACATAGAAATATGTTGGGTTGTAACATAAATTCGTTCGATTGAAAGTTTTTACAGTTCAGACCCTTTTTACATTAGATTCGCAATGTACAATATGATTCATTGTAGGTACATACATTTTTACTATGTATTTACATAACTGTGATTGTAAAGAAGCCATTTGCAGATACCGTAGTATAACCGAACGCATTTATGTTACGATGCAACATTTTCTTTTTTAATAATAATTGTAATAAGTTGGAAAGAATACATATAACCATATTTTTAAAGTTCACTAATGTTTTTACTATTTTGTGTTACATCTATTAACTTTTTCACTATCAATGCGAAATTCGAAATCTATTGATGATAATCACTGTTTTAAACAACAGCTATTTTTATTGCAAAGAAACACAAAGAAATGGAAGTTGGAAAACTTTTCTTGAGAACACATTTGTTCAATCGATTTCTGTTTTTTCTATTCTTTCCTCGTACAGCACAGATTGAAAAATAAAATTATTATCTTCTTATTTCGATCCATACTCGTGGGACAGAGACCGTCCAGGGATTCGCCACCGTGGAAGGGACCAGTACTTTTTAGTGGACGTAAAAATGGCTAAGGTCGATTAAATAATCGATGAAGAAAAGTGTGACGATGTGATTTCGTCGTTAAAGAACCGTTCTTTTTATTGTTGAGGGCAGTAAGGTATGCATTTTTAAAGCGGACGGTGAAATTCATTTTATAAGTTCTTTATATTTTATCGTATCCACTGCAATGAAGCACGCAATAAACATTTTATTAGTTTTATTTTTAAGAACTGTATTAATCATTTTACGTCAATAAGGTCTAGAATTATTTCAACTGTCTTAAAAATGTACATCCTTGTTCCCTTATTTAGAATTTGCTTTCATAAATATAAAATGATTCTTAATTCCTGTTTCTCTTATTGTTTCAATTTTTAGTTGTATTATCTGGTGAAGCTACATACATATGTACAAGTAAATATACTATTTATTAAAGCAATAATGGTTAGATTGTGGATCTTTATGCAAAATAAAAAATAACTACATTTATTTTATTAAACAGAGATTACATTAAAGAGTATTTCTTCTTTTGAGAATTTTAATAAATTGCAAAGTATAAAATAATATTCTTAATTTTGTCTAACGTCTTAGTTTAGTATTTCAGTTCGTCAGTTATATCATATATGAATAAAACCCATAGGCTTGAAACTTAAGTAACCCTACTACAATATAGCAAATAACTGATAACTTATTCTATCTTTTAAATTGAGTGAACTTCAACCTCATATTTTTAACTATATCTTTTATTAATAGCTGAATCTACTTATTTCGTTCACTTACATTAAGAATTACAATACAATTTTAATTTTCAATTAATTGATTAATGTTTAATTATACTTATTAGAATATTCGTATTAAAGCACAAAATAAAGGTGTGATTGTGTTAAATTCTCAATTATTCTTTGGTGAGTCTTGGGTCCATTTTGACCCAGAATGACAATCATTCCGTCTAAATTTCTAATAACCAATTCATATCATTAGGTATTTATATTGTATTCGATAAGAAGAAAAACGTTGATCTCGAATAAATAGATTAAAAAATACGTAAAAAAAGTTGTCGAGTAAAAATTCGAACGGATGGGGCCATTGTCATGAAATCGGCAAGAGTATCCGCCATGCGATGGTTAAATTAATTAATCCTTTAAATTCTACATTCCCTTAAATAACACGATATCCTCCATCACTTCGTTCTACGCAGAAGCGTCCAAAGCTATGTATACCTTTGAACGGCGTAAAAGAGAAATTCCGCGTCATTAAAATGCATTGAATTATTGCTCGTCTAGATACGTTGAAATGGTTTGACCGATCGGAAAATCATCTATCTTCCGGGAATAATATTTTACGAGTATTTCACTCGACCTCTCTTCAAAGCAGTGCCATCGGGGATTTCTAGGTGGCGGCCATGTTTTCATTATACCGTGCAATGTCCGGTACTCGATCACACTGCCTTCCGTTTCTCTCTCTCTATTCGTTTTATTCCCCCATTCCCCATGCCAGTGGAGTGGTTGTTCCACCTTTTGCAAAAGCAGTGATATTTCAACAGCGGTTATGTGCTCCACGTTCAACCTCGCCCCAGTCAGCGAGAACTCTAATTTCATTATTGCGGGTCTCTCGGGTCAGGGACAGTGCCGTAGCATTATGGGCGTGTGGACAATAACAACATCAATGCTCACTTTCTTCTTTGCAAAACAGTCGGCGAACCGGCCACCAGGAATTCTTCGGAATCGTTTTCTCTTTCGTTTATTCCAATTTTTCAGAACACCGGAGATTTACGACGCTTGCGAATTCACGAGTAATCTCTCACCGTCTTATGGACAGAGATGTTCAAATTGTCCGAATAAACGAGCCGAGCTGCATACATCTTAAATATTCATGTCGGGTTGAGCAACGCGGCTACCGAAGTGATTTCATTGTTCTAGTAGATTTGAAAAAATTGCATGTCTCAAGATCAGTTCAGATATCCGTTGGATAACTCAAATTGGGACAGCAACATAAAATGCGATATTTAATGATGTTTAATTTTATTTCTGATTTACTGAAATATTGGCAAGAAATGCAAAATTTCAATTAATCCCAATTCTACGGACAATTATTATAATTAGACTGCGGATCTTTATGCATTTATGGCAATGAAATGCAAGGAAACATGTATATTATTAAAATATACTGACATAATGGAAAATGAAATTCGCAGACTAATTATAATTCATAAAGTAGCTGAGAATCTCTTCTTTTCAAAATGGATGCTATAATACAACGCGCCATTACTTTCTGATCAACCGGGATGCCAGCACAATAAAAACTTTAGTCAAATGAAAATCAAGTACTTTAAAAACTTCAAATTTTTGATTCAGCAATTTATTCAACACAAAACGTAGCCAGCATTTTGAAATTTACTTACAATTTGAATCACTCGAATTAGGACAACAAAACGAAATACAATATTTAATAGAATTTAAGGCAGTTCAACCATATTTCACGAAAATGTTGATTAGAAATAAAAAATTTCATTTAATCCCAATTTCTTTACATTTATCAAGAAAATATGTATGTTTTTACATACAACCTTTAAGAATTTCATACTCACAGTTTTTGTAAATAATTTTTTCTTTACGACTACAAAATAATCTTAGTCTTTACAGCGTTCATATGTACGAAATTACAAAATCATAAAAATATTATTTACTTTTTATCATTAGTTTAGAGTATGGTACAATCGCTTATCTGTTAACTAATTATTTAGCTGTTAACGTAGTTTTAAACCTATCTTCAAAAGTAGACAAAATAAAAATTGTCTGAATTAATGATAAGAAACAACAACTTTCAAATCGAACAACGGTGAACGATCTAGATTTGACATGGAAGATAGGAATTATAAAAATATTGTTTACTAACATTATCGTTACTTCGAATTGATTGAACACACAAATAGAACAATGGAAAACGGTTTAGATTAGACATGGAGGATAAAATAGAGAACAACACCATTGGCACGTACTAAAATACGAGTGTCAATCTTCACTGTATCGCTCGTTCGCGTAACTGACACACATGTTCGTAACATTTCCGCCGTCGGCATCGGGAAACCTTATTGAACACCGAACCTGTCAATTGTTTTGAGAGATATTGGAGTTTCTTACTCAATTTCAACGTTATCTTTCTTCTTTGCTATCATTTCTCTTTAGAATCCCGCAAAATGTTGCTACACTCCATAAAATCATATATCCTTAACATTTTATTGTGCCTCGCTCCTTTGTTTCCTTTCTAATAGAAATTACACTAGGAAATTTAATATTAAAATCCAATAAGTATTTTCATAAACGCTTTTATTTATGATATTTTTCACTAATAACTTTATTTGTCACACAAATCTGCTAGCTTTTCTTTAACTGCCAATTTTATTCCTGTAATATTTTGAAAATGAACGAAATATTTATAACACTTGTCTATGTCTGAGTTGTATAACATTATCTAACTCCATGTCCGGCGAAACCTTGGTAGCTTGCACATTGTTCTTTATTTAGAGGACAATTTCTATTTAATCTTCCGCGATTCTATTTTTAAGTGACATTATCGACACATTCGCCGCAACTCCGTGTAAGCAACATAGATTTGTCGTTATTGCAGCGAGTATTTTTCGCGAGATTGTCGAATCGGTTGACATGAACATTGGCGGGGCGGCGTTAAAATGCGCACCATGAATCCTCTCTGCGCGCCCGGGGCCGAATAAAAGATCAGCGTGCGATCGGGGCGCGTGATCATAATACTACTTCGAGCGGTGGTGGTCGAGACTTCTCATTGGGTAGTAAAACTGCCAATTGTCTCAAAAGCTCGGAACCGGTCCCGATAATGAGGGATTAAATATTAAGGTGCGTATTCTGGCCGTGCGCTCGCTCAATGTTCCTTTGTTTTACGGCGATACGTGACCAGAAAGCAAGATGGCGAGCAGAGTATCTAACGCGATTAGACCCCTAGCCCACCTTCCATCCGGCGCGGAGCGGCGCGGCGCGGCGCGGCGGGGGCAAGCTTTAGGAGGTTACAGTTCTCCAAGATTGGATACGATACCATCGGGGACGGGAGGAGTTTTTAGGAGATTTCGTGGTGGAGGAAATCAGTGTCGAATGCGTTCCTTTCCTGATTCATTTGTGATACAATGAAGTAGATTGCGTTCTGTTTCAGCCGTTCAAGCACCGACATTACTCACACAATAGGGTGAGTTGCCCTAACATGCAATAGTCTTTTTATACGGAACTTTTAGAAGGAATCTAGTGCCGGACAACTATTCAATTGATGATATACAATTGCATGAATTTTTTAATTTTTCACATTGTTCCTATCATTGATCACTGAGACAATCTAAACATTCATTAACTTGGCAACGTCTTCAAATACAATGTCGTTGGCCCCTCTTTCATTATTATCTATCGTTAATTTATTATCATTGATTTGTTACAAGTGATTTTTATACATATGATACTCTTTTATTCTGTCGTTTTTTCCATCTTTATTGATTTATGAACAACCAACCAGTTTCTGGTAGCATTTTTAATTTATATGTTTGTGACACATTCGTTGCCAGCTTATCTACCTGGGTGCGTGTCTGATTCATACTTATCCTACTATGAATTCCCGATGTAAATAAAAAACAAAGTTCCTGAAATATTGCAAATTAAAAAATATTCCTTACTTTAGAATTTACCCTTAAATATCTGTTGTATGATCCTCCAGAACAACTATCAATTAAATATAAAATAACAGTCCTACAACAAAATTAGAGTGTCAATATACAAAGTTGATTTAAAACTGGTAAGAAACGTTTTGAGAGTTTAAAAATTTGATTAACAACTTTTGTTTATAACAGTTTCAGTTTGGACAGTATTTATTATTTTTAGCGAAGTCCTTATTTTCCATATCGTACTCATAGTACTCGTAATATGACTACTAAATTTATTTAATACATTGTAGAGTAGCATATTATACAGAATTTATTATTCTAGAAAAATGTGATATATCGCGTGTTCCGATTTTCAGTACTATGTAGTCACTCTAGGATCTCATCCCCTTTCTGAAGATAGAACCACTTTAACACTATGTTTACAGAGCACCGAAAGTGATTATTTTACATAACTTTATAAAAATAACAAGAATGTATCTTTCCAAAAGTTTTCACCTATTTTTTAATAGAGCACGCTCAAAGAAATAAATATGTTGATTAATTCCTCATCGATGCATCTTCACAGTCTCAATAATCGTAAATCAAAAATATTGGAACCCGTCATCTTGACGGGTGCCGTAAACCTAGTGTTAATATCGGAGCTGCTAGATAGCCAATACGTAAAAAGATCCATTCCTGGTTACTGGGAATCGGTTATTCCGTTAACCGAACGGTATTGGGTGTACTTTAGAAAGGTGAATCCACCCATTGAGTATCCAGATGATTATCCTACCTACACTCTACACCTTCTGTGGAAGAAACAAGTAGGACGAAATCGCTACAGTCTCTTTCTCAAGAAAAAAAGGACTCCAGATACTGTCTTAGTCACGATAGTTGTCCACCATACTTCCGTTACCAGAGTAATTAAACTGGGGTGGACTATTACTGTGAGTAATAAAGACGCTGAAAATCTACATTAAATATTTTTTATTTCGTCATTTATTCAACACGAAATGTAGTTTCCATTGTAATTGATGTAAGCGCTTTAACAACAGATGCTTTCAGAAAAGTATACATGTAGGTTAATTTTAATAAAAATTCTTACAGTAAATTTAATTAAGTGTAATTTAAAATAGTAATTATTTTTTATAGTTTGAAAGACTTGTAGAAGAACTTAGAACGACATTTAGGAGCAACCTACCCTTAATTCATCAGCATACTGAATTTTCAAAGAATCCTCTATTCAAACTCCAACACGCCTTCGTTGCATGTTGTAAACGGAGCCAGTATTGTCTACATATAATTGCGGTATTCTGCTATGTTACCACGTACTAGCAATTATAAATCATTTCTCAAATAATGAGTATCGCTATTCCCAATTTATCACTAAACATCGGCAAACACTAGACTTCGAATGTTTATGGAAAATAAAAATTATCTTTAATCGTGTAAATAGAAGCAGAATTGAACTGAAAATATATTTCCACTTTCGATCGTCTTAATAATAGTTAGACTGCAGATTTAATGCAATTGTGACAAAAATGAGTAGATGAATTATATTAATTGTGACTCATTAAAATTATTAAAAGGAGGGATAATTGTCTGTGCTTCTTGCAATTGACTTGGAGAATTTTTATTTTGCATAAAGATTCGCAGCCTAGTAATAGTTATGTATCAATAAGGTATGCCCTTACATTGAAGATTGTGAAACGAATAACATCTACTATTCTCCTGTAATAATCAATTATATTTACTAAATATAGTCTGTAATATATATAAAACATACATTTTATTATACAGTTTTATGTTCGAGCTATTCATTACATCATAATTCAGCATAAAATCCATTCGACTCTGTTTAGCAGCTATTATTATTATTTATTATTGCTTTAAGCCATATAAGGTTTATATAGCATATACATTGCAAATTATACAATTTATGATTACGTTACAATATGCCTTGATATCTAACTTACAATTACTTTACATTAATTTCGCTAGGTTTCAACTACCTAATTGAAATTCAATTTTAATTGAGCATAACTTAAGGAAATCAAAAATAATTTTCAGGCCTTTAATATCTGGGCCGCACAGAAACGAATGGATAGAAACTGGGAGACAGTACGTGTATCGAAAAAGCGCTGATAGAAGCGTGTCACGCTCAGCTTCATAGATTGGGCATTGCCAAATAACGTGATTTAGATCTTGTGATTCAGCACCACACTCGCAAGCACTGTCTAAAATAAAATTAACTCTGGCTAACGAAGCGTTTAAATTGTAGTGATTAGAGCGGCACCTGTTAACAAAGGTTACAAAGTTTCTAGGAAGCCCACGCTCAGTAAACCATGGCTTACCATCATCCTTATGAAAATATCGGATGTATTCTTTTCCCTTGAATACTGCTTGCTGTTTGACTAAGTAGATATTCGTGTTTGAATTTTAAAGTCACCTGAGAAGATCGGTAAATGGGATCTTAATATCCAACGTGGACTCTTCGTTTGCCGCTTCTTTCGCAAGAAGGTCTACCTTCTCATTGCCAATGAGTCCAATATGTGATGGTACCCAAATGAATTTAATTAAATTTTGCTTATTGCTGTTAGATACATAGGTGAAGTACTTATTTTTAATTTCAGTAAGACGATGATTAGTGGAATAACGGAGTGATGGTTTTTTTCCAGCGATTTAATCGCACTCAAAGAGTCAGTAAGGATAAGAAAGTTCATTCCTGCATGCAAACTGATGATATCCGGTGCTCCAGTGATTTTGCACTCGAGCTGTTAGAGTTGAAGCGTGATGTCTATCCAACCGAATGCGTTTTATTATAATACTGATTTAAGGGGGAATATACACCTAGAAAGGAGAAAAAATGCTGATTTTCGGGAACTTTTTGTGGGGAAACTATTGAAATTATCGGATCGGTTTTTTTCGTGGTTTAAAATATACACTTTCGAGAATGTTTTAGTATTTTTTTTATTTAAAAATATTGAAAATTCCCGTAATAATTACGTCGTTAATATAGTACCGCAAGAAAAACACCAAAATCGGTAACCAGTGGCATTTCGTCAAAAATTATCTGTAATAAAAAAAACACAGAGGATTGTAAAATAGATAGTACAATCTTGTCTTTGTCATAAGATATTGTCTTTGTCATATTTTTTTTTACCCTGCTAGGTGTATATTGTATATTCCCCTTTAATTAGATTAGGTATACAAGAGCTCTACACGCATCTATAGCCACTTACATATTTTTACTCACGCCAGAGGACTGCGCTAGAAAACAGAGCGCGAATTAATATCTCGTTCCTCAACGCGAGCATGTATGAACTAAATGGATGATCTGAATCCGCAAGTTGAATATCCTCGTTCTTACGACAGCCTAAAGAACGATCGTCGCGGACCAACCGATTTTCCACCAACCAAAGAAATCATTTTTCCATTAGCACGAGATCTGGCCGCAAGAAAAACCGACAAACGTTCCTCTCGTTTACTCGACGGCCGCAAAAGCTGCGCCATAGTTACCGGCGAGAGAGAGAGAGAGAGAGAGAGAGAGAGAGAGAGAGAGAGAGAGAGAGAGAGAAAAACCTGGCCAGCGTGAGAGAAGAAACAGGACGACGCGCGACGAAGAGAAGAGTAGGGGAGCAGTAGGTAGAAAAGCAGGAGAAAGAGAAGTAAGAGAGGAGGACGAAACGGCAGGAATAGAGGGAAAAGAATACGTTGGGAGTTTCTCACGTCCGTTTTAGGCGGAGCGCACAATGCGATTCTCATGAAGAATGCAGAGTCGACAAGGATACCGACTCATTCGTATTAGACCAACAACGGAGCCGCGCACCAACGAGAATTCCTAAATAATTCACGAATTCTTCGTTGTCGACATCGATTTCCAGAACTCGTAAAAAGAGAGCAACGAGCATAAAACGCGCGAACGCGTGTAAAATAAGGGAACTAAGATGGCGAGAGAAAAAGGGAGAGAGAGAGAGAGAGAGAGAGACAGCGGAGAGAAGGAGCGAGAGGAGCACAAAGATGGGGAAATGAAGGGAACGAAGGGAGAAAGGGCGCAACGTTAATCCACATTTCAGTAGAAATCCCGACGAGATCCTTCTTCGCCATTCAATTTCGCTGGCCGTCTTGATGCCGGCACCGCCCCGAGGTCGGCTATCACGAAGAGCCTCCACTAAAATAGCCAGTCAGATGAAAAAGCAACGAAACAGACAGGTTTAATAGCAATGGACGACTAGTTGTATCCAATTATGCGAGGCTACGTGTATCAAGGAACTAATGCGCAGCGACGGGACCAAGTAGTATGTACTCGCGGATACCAGCCGATTTAGTACCTACGAATCGTTTTCGTTCAGCCGCGTTCCTGTACACGTAGCACTCTTCTCGATTCGTTTAGGGTTATTGCAAATTTACCGACGCCGCGTCGTCGTGCTTCTCTGGCAACGCTTCAACCCGAGTTCGAAAGAGTTAGTCACTTTTTAATAGGTTCTAGTCGAAACGTGAATCGGGAAATTATTTTGGAAGCTGCTCTAATATTAGAGGTGTCACCTCGATGAGAATAAGGATACGCTGATGAAAGTAAAAGTTTTCGTTTAAACGGGACCGATAAAGTATTAAAATAAACATTTTTCTGCAACAGGTTATATAGTTTGTTCATTAATATTAAATGAATAAGTTATTATTGCTACAAATAGTAGATGTAACAAAGGATTTCAAGGATTTACAGAATATATTTTTCATTTCTTTTTCTTCCTTGAAACTTATGATATTTTGAAATGTGCAGAAATTGAAATATTCATAGAGCTACGATAAAACGATGTTGTCTGAAATCGTATGAATTCATGTTTATACATATATGTATATCTTTTTGTGTAATAGATTTTAATATGGAGTATAGCTAGTATAGTATTATAATGCAATCTTTATGTTTCGACAATATAGTATGTAGATTACGTTATTATAAGCTATTTTCTTTACATTTATTTATTTTGTCCCACAACCAAAAGTATGGGCCCGATCATTTCTTTCATAGCATTTGTACGCTTTCCTGTACACAATTACAAGTAATAAATAATAATGGTTTATGTCAAAATCTTGATCTTAATTTATTGTAATTACAAAAAGTTTAGCAGTAACAAAGTATTGGTACACGGTTCATTTAATGAATAGTACTAGTACTCGTATTCTGAATGCATTATTTATTTGTAATACTTGTGTAAATAATTCGGAAACAACGAACTACGATATTTTATTTTTTTTCTAGATGCTGCATATAATAAATATTATAGTAACGAACTCATTTACAAAGAACAATTTAGGTGATCTAAGTTTGGGAAACTTACCGTTGTGAATATTCACGCAGATTAATTTTTTAAAGAGATTAATTTTTATTGAATTCTAACATAAACACGTTCGATCTCCAATATCTTTTTTCATTAATTAACAAAGTGCAGAAATACAATCAATCGTTTATAAAAAAAAACAGTTAATTATAAATGACTTCTATTTAATCACAGTTACATGTTTTTGCAATGAGTGACAACCAAATCATTAAAATTAGAGCATAGTTATACTTGCAATATTTATGTGACAACCTAATAGAAAAGAAAATCAACGTGTTCGAATAGCCAAAATGAACGACCTTTCGCATTCACCGAGTACATAAATACTTGGTTCTATCACCATTAACATGAGTGGATCTAAAGTCGGCACAGTATCGTATCGACTTACAAATTGCCTTGAAACGCAGGGATAACTTCGGCAATGCGAAACTCGCCACGTGAAGCGATTCCATCTGATCATAACTTGGAATAATTAACTTCATATTATTCGAAATAATTCGTGAGGGCTGAGCAACCGTGCCACACACACACACACACCGATGAGAAATGGTAATTGTGGTGCCGGCGATGAAATATTCAGGATGCAATAAGCGCCGTCGACATAAAGCTAACAAAATGAATTTTAGCCGAAAAACCGATCGGCAACCGATTGCTTTCCGCCCGTTTTTCCGTATCTCCATTATTCAAGACCTATTTCCAATTAACCAGCGACGGAATGGAAACACCGGTGCGCGAAGAAATATAACGTTATTCCGTATTATTCGGAACTGTCGCGTGATTTTTTATCGACAACGTAGTTAGAAACTAATTTCACTTATAAACGAAATAGCTGGATGGACATTGAATGGTGATTTTTCGACGGGACATCTCTTAACAGTTTAACACTGTTCGTTTCGTTTATTTCGAGACTATTTTTAACAAATTCCTTTTTTCGTTACACAATTCTGATGTTCGTCGGTTCATGGAATAAACACTGATGATAAATATTAGTATTACATTAATATTTGGAAGTTTTCAGATTCTACATATAAAAATATCATATTCAATATTGTATTTAACCCTTTGCACTCGGAGCTATTTTAACTCAAAAAACGAAAGATTTTTCCATTCTAGAATATTTCCATTCTATACAATTTTGTTTTAATTTTTTGCATATGAAACTGATACAATATCTCGTGTAATATGTAAATGTCTAGTAGTTATATTAAATACGAACAAAAATAATAATGTGTACAATATTTTTAAGAATCGCATAGCAGTTTTTAGTGGTGCCTCAGAGTCGCCATCGGAGTGCTAAGGGTTAATATAAATTTTAATTTGTATTGCATTATCTTAGAAAATTTAGAAGGATGTTACCCCATTCAATTCTATTGTATTCGTTAGTTCGCGGTTGAAATTGCTACTGCTATTGAAAAATTATTATGAAATCCTTAATGGTACGTTTTTTTAAATTATGAAAGAATCAAAAGCTCCTCAAGCATTCCTTCTTAAGCAATTCTGATTGTAGCAGGCCTGAAAATAATTTATAATTTTCTTAAACAACGTTCCTGAAGAATTTGAAAACTATTAGGTTGTTGTATACATATGAAATGTGCGATGTTAGAATGCAAATGTTATAAAACTACTCAATCAAGAAATACTATCACAGTCTACAGGTTTATGATCCTTAATACCCTATCTTCAATTTTAATTTAAATGTCTAATTCTACTAGTAAATAACTTTTATTTCACCATCCATCAATGCGCTTGCCGTTCATTCTTTTTATATGCGTAGAAAAACAACATACTGACGACAGCGTTAAGTGAATTTTGATCAAAATGTTGACAGTAAAAGAAACTGAAAAATGGAGATGGCAATCTTGAAACTGACGAAAGCAGATGACCACAAAATTCAATTTCTATCGTAATACAATCGAGAAACTTCAAATTCATTGACGGAATACTGGTGCTTACTTTTATCAATAAACCTATTCAGATAATACTTGTGTTCGTTTAACGTTACTGTTCAAAGTTGGACATTTCATACTCAACAATCTAATATGTAATACCCAAGCTACATATTATATACATAACAATATTGTATTCGCTAAATAAATCATTTTGTTTAAAGCATTAATAAATATGTTAAAAATGTTTTGGAACTCTTCATATTATACGACCTCATCAATTTGCAGAAACGCAATGACTGTAAAAGAGGCGAAAAACGAAATCCCAGTGAAGAGTTCAGGTATTCGGTTTTCTTTCGTCGGTGCACATATTCCAAAGAACCTAACGATCTTTGGCGATTTGCCGGGTCAGTCGTACTCTTGTAGTTACGTAGCAGAGCTCCGTTGCACTGTGGACGGGCGTTGCATAGGGGTTCTCGGGCGCTTGCACACGCTTGCACACGCATGCACGCAGATATTCGCGAACCTCCCTAATAACACTTCCAACCGTCAGACTATAGCAGCAGGAGTACGGGTATGCTTGGGCGCGATGTCGAGATTAAACCGTGCAGGCGCGATTACGATACGCCAGTATCCCATTGGTCGGTGGTTCGTCGAACAACAGGGGCGGAGCGACCATAATGAGTTTCTAGCTTAGCGTTCACCAGCTTCAATCCTCCTGCACTTCCCTCTCGCTTCCCTTCTCGGTTCCCTGGTTCTCCTCTCGTCCTCTCTCTCTCTCTCTCTCTCTCTCTCTCTCTCTCTCTCTCTCTCTCTCTCTCCCTCCCTCTCACTCCCTCCCTCTGTCTCTCTTTCTTCTTCTGTCGCGCTCCTTCTTCGTCATCTTTATGCACGCGCGCACGCATGCACATATTTTCGCCGAACGGTAAATGCACACGATTACGCGAGTTCTTTCTATGTCCCGGACGCGAGAGAGTTCGTTTTCTTTGTCTCCGCCCCGAACGACGACGCGACGCGACTCGACGGTCCTTTTGCGCCTCGTTTGCGAGACCAAGTTTGCTATGTGCGAGTTGGTCGTTGCATACGAAATGTCCGATTTTTAACGGTAACGTTCAACGAACGTAAAACTTTCCGAAACAAAACTTATCGATCAAAGCGAGCGCACTTTCTTAGAGTAATCGTTCCAATAGTCAGGTACAGTGACTCCCATTAATATTCAGACGTTGGTAAAAAAACGATAACTTTTTTTAATATTGCACCATACGATTTGAATTTTTTTTGAGAAGTTAGAGCAATTAATTTACCAGACGATGTGAAAAGAAATTTTTTCAAAAATTCCAATTGGTCGGAATTGTAGAGAAAATACTAAAACTTGCATTTTACAACTTTTTTCTGTGGGTCTATATTGAAAATTTTAAAAATATGCTTTGTAGATCTGTGTCAATTATATACATTGTAAAAGTTTCATCGAAATCGGTTGATGTGGGAAAAAACGACAGGCATTGAAAGATATATGAATCCTTAGATTTATTACAGTTAGAGGCCGAAAATCGTGAAAAATTGCAATTTCTACCATCTTTAAATCTAAGTGTTTTCCACATTTTTAATATGAGCCCACATAAAAAAGTTGTAACATAACTATTACTATTTTCTCTGCAATTCGGATCAATTGCAATTTTTTCTAAAATTCTTTACACGTTACACGTAACAAAACCGATTGTTCTAACTTCTCAAAAAAATCCAAGTTGTATGGTCGAATATTAAAAAAGTTATCGTCTTTTTAAGATTGTCCGAATATTAGTGGGAGTCACTTATAAATATTTCTGCTACATTTTATGTATTTTATTGAAAGTACCAATTCTTTTACTTGTATTTTTATACTAATTTAAAAAGTAGAGAAATTAACGTTTGACATAAATATGTCATATTTAATCGGAGCATAATATTTTTAACCGGATGTCCTTCGCGAAAACGGACTTGTTAGCGGGAAGGTGGCGGACAGAAATTAGACAGGCTAATTAATGTGAAATAATCTTAATTCGTACAAAGTACACTTGTACTAGAGTGCATGTAAGAAATTATAATATTTTTGGAGGTTTAAAATATTTAACTTGAATTTTCAGTATACTCATCACATTGAGCGTGCAGTTACTTCTATTTCAAAACTTCTAAAATTTTGGATATATCATTTTTTCATGACATGGAACAATATTGGGAGGGGGGGGGGGCGTGCCCAAAATTTTTTGGTCGAAAAATAGGGTCCACCCTAATGAGATCGCGAAGCTATAGGTTGGAAATGGGGAATAGACTGACCATTGTGCTCATTTAAATGTGTAGGACCTTGTTGGTAAACATCTCTTACTTTTAAGCACTTTATCTTCAGGAAGGCTGATTATTGGATAGGGGTCGAAATAAGGCATACTTACCTTAATCAATTTAGTAGAGTAACCTGCCTATGAATGAACACTTATGCTGCATGTCAGTTGAAATTAGTATTCATCAATCGTTATTTAATTTCCTGTGTGCTATTGCTACATGTATAAGAAGATCGTGTCTCTGTTAAGATCTTCCGACTTCAAAGAGTCTGTAAGTCATAAGGGTAGTTTTCTATCCTAGAAAAACGTTACGTCAAAAACATTTTCTACGGATCAAGTAACTCCGAAGAGTGACTGTTGAAATTAGTATTCAAGAACATTTGTTAATTTATGCAAATGTACCCAACTCCCACCATCCAAAGGTTGAGAATTTTTAAATTACAGCTGTATGAAACGGAGCTCCGTATAAAAACGATTGTTCTACATTTTTGTTTCGTCGTTGGTTGTACAATTGTTTCTTTTTCGACATCGCCACCAACTGCATATAAGACACCTTGTGCAAAAATAGTCGCACGGTAGTTTTCGAATTTGTTTAAAATTCTAGCGAATTTATCGTTGGAGGTCTATTATACAAGAATGGAGGATAACGCGAAGCGAAAGATGTTACATAATACGTATTTATTGATCTCCGTAGTTTACTTTGCGCAATAGCATTCCCTGGAAAATGGTACGGTTTACCGTCCGACATTTTACGATAAATATCATCGACAGTGTTGGTTTCATTTTTTAAATTGTGGTAGCGTTAGCAGTTTTATCGATTCCTAGACGACTTTCGTTGCGCTCGCCATTTTTCGTTTTCTTTGCATTCTAATGCACGAAGCCGAGTGTGAGAAAGTGTGCACTGCACACCGCTGGAAATAACATGGTTATTCCTATTGTGACATGGGTGTCCAGTATCTTGCCATTGTAGTCCGCTATGAAATTCATTAACAAGGGTATAGTATTGTCGGAAGGCATTTTTTATGGCAGCGATTATTTTTGCAGTGACATGTTGTCCTAGAGGTTCCCCTTGATTGCACAATCAGATACACAATTATTGTATCGAACTTGTAGATCAATGTTTATTACAATCTATTATATACGCCAAAGTTTGTACGGATTTACAAAGTACAAGTGGGTTACAGAAGCAGTTGCTATAATTGAATCTTGTCTTTTTCATTCATACATTATGAAGTCAGTTGTTCTGAATTTACCTCGGTGTTTGCGTTTTCCAATATAAATAATAACGAAACCAGAGACTGAAACAGTTGTGTATAGGTTTCGTTTAAAACGTGAACTGTGGAATTTTTTTCAAAAATATCCTCACATTATAAGTTTCAATGAGAACAGAGAAAGAAGAATTCTTGAAAATAAAAGTTATAGTTTGAATAGTATTGAGTTGGAACGAAAGATGCGTTTTTAAATTAAAATTCAAAGCTAAAATTAAGATATTCATAGGTTTATTCAATGACATGATAAGTTATCTCCAAAATGACGAAAAGTAATGGAAAATGGAATGGAAAATATGTTATTGCATAATTCTATGAATAAATATCTTAATCTTATCTTTGAATTTTAATTTAAAAACGCTACGAACTTTTGTTCCTACCCAATAGTTATAAAATATAGAGATAACAATTTGCCTGTAACAAAGGCAGGTAGTCTGTTCATCGATATTAAAAAAGTTCTTGATTATTGTAACCAATACTGATAGTATTGTAACAATATTAACTCTTTACTGACGAGGATTTTTTCAAATACTGGAAATACTATATCCTCAAGAACCTAAATACTACATATGCATATCAAAGGCTTCAGTTTTGGTCGTTATTTGAAAAAATAAAAATATTCTATGTATACTGATCCTTCGTTACAACAACAAACAATTAATTTTTTGGTTCAAACTTTCAGAATAAAATACGTGGACTGAAAGTCGTCAGTATGTCGTTAGTAAACTGATATGCTGAATATTTTATTTATTTCTAATATTTATCACTGTTTAGATATCAACAATCTCTCACATCCGAACAGAATTATTTTAAAAACGAAAGATAACTATTTCGATCCCTCCAATAAAGTGAAATCATCATTAGTAAGGAGAAAATTAAATGTTCGTGCAAGGTAAAAGCGTCTGACTCGTCTTCTTCGATGTCTTCGATTAACAGGTTAAAGTACAAGTTTTTGTAGTCTGCAACAAGGACATTAGCAATATACATATTGAAAAATAAAGTGATTCACTTTCTTACTTCTGCTGCTACCTCGATGGTGCAGAGGTCTATGTGGGTTCTGTAGGTTTTATCAATTAATCCGCGCGCAAAGAATAAAAGAAGCGAGACCGCGCTCGGTTGGAATTGTTTTCCGCAACGATTTCAACGAGAGAAGGCAACCATTATGCCCGGGGCGATCATATATCTCCCATGATTCAATCCGATCATGAAAAGGCTCAAGTACTGGCGGCTTAATCGACAAATATGTTTTCGATTAGTTCCCTGTGCGGCCGGCAAAGACCCCAAACACCGTGCAATTTCGGAGGGTTCTCGGCTATATTCTGCGCAACAGGATTACACGTCAATCGAACCTAATGACCTGTTGCGGGTTTATTGTATTATTGGTATCGTTCTACCAGCATTGCAGTTTGAGGCTCATTATTCCGAATTATCTCGCAGAACGTTTCCATAACAAAAGTAACGTTCGGACGTAGGTAATTAAAATTTACGGATGTCTAATATTTTAATATCACTTTGTTGTTCGAATCAAGCCCACGTAATCTTGGAAACGTCGACAAAGAAGATTTTATTTTTGAGGGGAATGCGGTCACACAAGTATTGTCATCACAGCTAGCTCTTAATTATAAAATTTAATAGTACAGGGTGTAAAGAAATTTTTGGTCTTGGCTGCCATAGGCGTATTCTACATCTTCGGATCGATGAAGATCTGTTAAAAAAAGTTTCCGCAAAATTGTCCTTGACCTTGAAAGTCAAATATTTTTTTAAATGCATGATGCGTAGAATACAATGGAATAAAAAAATTTAATCTTGGAATTCAAGGTCAAGGACAATTTTGCGGCAACTTTTTTTAACAGATCTTCATCGATCCGAAGATGTAGAATACACGCCTATGGCAGCTAAAACCAAACATTTCTTTACACTCTGTACAATGTATAATACACTGACGTACAAAATTAAAAGACCACTTTTTCGTTCGAAAATTGCCCATGTTCGATGTGTTGTAACTTTGTGGAAAAAAGGCGTAGAATATTCGTTCTGGTCTCGTTTTACAGCTTGTCCCTTCTACTTTCAAAATTAATTATTTCTTTTTCTTGATAACATTTTTATAGTATGTATGGTATGTAACGGGTGAGACGAGTTTTACAGTATGTAATATACTTTTGTGCTGCGAATATGTATTTTGCAAACTCAAACGTTCGTGCAGGTATAATGATCGCCAGAAAAAGATCTTCTTTTCCTTAATTTTTCCAACTTTCCCCATTTGTGCGGCAATAAAGCATCCTATAGAACTTTTCGGGAGGCATTCGACTTCCGGTAAAAAAAAACTTGTACGACATTTAAGATGTAGTTAATAAAGTACTTAAGTAAAGCATAAAAAGAAATTGGATTTTTTAACTTTTTTTACCGCTCCTTCACGCGCAATAACTCTGTAATACAGCTGGTAACTTTACACCAGTCGAACTGCTGAAATGAAAATTTCTAAAACTTTCTGAAATATTGTTACGACAGTTCGCTTGAATAATAAATAAATTCCGTAACGTTTAATAATTTTATCTTCATATTTTTCTATCACATAATTCAACAAACACGCTATTTTCAAGAATATCTTAAGAAAAATGAATAAGAAAAGAGAATGTTGATAGTAAAGAGGAGAGAGCAAAGGAAATCAGAGTTTAGTAAGAAATTATACATAGAGAACAAAGGACTTTACACATATGTATGTACATATGTATAGGGTGATCGGTAACTGATGGTACGGCTGAAAAGAGGTGGGCGTGGTGGATTCTACATTAAAAAATAAGTCAAGAATGCACATAGAATAAATTTTTTTACTTATTTTTTAAATATTTTTACTTCTAAATACTGCAAACTTGTTGGATTGTCAAACTCGATTTTCTCGAAAAGAAACCTCGGATAAAAAAATTGTATTCTACATTTTCAAACTTATTTTTTAATGTGTAATCATACCCTTTTCAGTTCTATCACCAGTTATCGATCAGCCTGTATATTATCAATATAATATTTATTTAACATGTGATATATTTTACATTTATTTTATTCCACATATTATATTTTCAGAATTTAGTAATAAGGTTAATGATAATTAAGTAAGTTAGTGAATAAACAAAATGTAAAAATGGAACCTCCTTGTAATGCCGAAGGGAAATCGATGAACCATACTACTGCACTATTTTGGTGCGTAAAATAAATTCATTGATATTTGAAAATGTTCAATTTGCTTTCTTCTTCTTAGCCAACTGGAAAATGCCAATCTTGAAATTCCAAAATGATACAAACATTATTTAATAAATATTGTATATTTATATACTATACCAATGCTCTCAAAGACAAAAGATTAAACTATATGTGTATGTATGTGTACACGGGGAAAAGAACTGCAACAACGAAATAATTCCTATATACATACATATAGCGGAGCCTAAATTGAATTAAAAGCATTCGCGTGTAAAGTGTTCGTCGTGTCAAAAACAATACTTGTCGTGCAACTAGAGAACCATTCTTCGCTTTCAATGTTCTCCGGGCTAAAACAAACTGACATACAAAACGTGAATTGGTGACGGGCAACGAGAAAGTATTGCATTTATTTAAAAAATAATATTCACCGCTACACGGTACATGAAAATAATGTTCGACTTTATTGAAATAGTATATGTATTTAATTTGATTTGTAGTTTTACATTTTGAAAAGTATAAAATCTATTTTTGTGTTAAATTATTTAATGCCACCAGTTTTAATTGTAATACTTTAAAATCAATATATCTAAATTTGCATAAACATCAACAGTGGAGTTGCAACATTATTGATGTTTATGTATATTAAAAAATAAATAGTTTCTAAATGTGAATATGTAAAAGAAACACCATGCACTGTTGTATGTATGCTGATGTTTATGTGTCCCTTGCGTGGGGGGGGGGGGGGAGCAGCGTTCCTCAAACAATGTTGTGACGCGCCCTCATCACCCATAACACAGACTGGTATTTGTGCTAAAAACCTGGCCAAAAATATTTTCTTGTTTGTCCTACGTTATACAGTTAGTTTATGAATAAAAAAAGTCATTTCTAACTATATACTAGTGATAGTAAGTTTTATTTATGCGTGTTCATATGTAAAACTAAGGTACTAACTTTTCTTGTAAATCTTTCAGTTTTTCATCAAACAGTCGCTTTGTGCTTTCTCTTACTAGCTCGTGCAGTTGCTTTCGAGTCGTAGACTTGACGGAATCCACAGAAACTGTACCAAACGAAAAATAAAATTAACCAAATAACAAAAGAGGGGCTATATTTGGAGCTTTACTTTTCTTTAATGTGAAAACTTGGGAAAACTTTTTTGCGGTATAGTAATTCTTGATATCCTGAAATTTAACAACACGTAACTTTTATGCTGTTGCGATCAGTTGTACATGTTTACAAACACTAATATATGCAAGAATATTTATTGTAGATCGGTAAAAACACGTGTGAAATGATTTTAACATTGGTAAAAACATGATTAATATAATGTACATATACCTTGTGCAACAATATCCATCATAAGTTTCGCCACAAAAATCACTTCTAACATAAAAATTATCACAACAAAAAGATGCTTTCGAACGGAATGCTGCGAAAAAAGACGTGCGCATCGAACAAGTGCTAAGTTCTAAGTGCAGGCAGCTATGATTGGTTGGGTTACCACAGATAGGGAGTCCACCACGTGACGGCATGTTTATCTATCTATTTTGGGACGCAACCACAGCTCTATACATATGTAAATATTTAAAATTTCGATTTTTGGCCAGGCTTTTAGCACAAATATCAGTCTGTGCAACGACGACTCGCGCTCTAAGGACACGGTTCGAATCAAGACGTTTTGAAGAGCAGTTAGGGTTCGCACTCGAAAGAACATGTACTAGAGTAATAAAGGATATCTTCGCCATACGTTTCGATCTCCTGAGACAGACCCTTTCACTCTACAAATATAACTTACACAAGACAACTGCTAAAGAAAGATTTAGGAATGCAATGGCTACGAGACTTTCATGCCATATTACGATTATGCGAACGTACCACTTTAACGGCCTTCGCGGCAAATGAATCATACAACACAATGGTAGAATAGTAATCACATCAGCAATTACTCGCGTTATTAATTGCGAGGTTAATCATTGACAGAATATTTTTCATGGAAAAGAATAGTGTTCATTCTAATTAAAACGCTGTGCAACAAAATGAAATATTTTTATAGAGCTGATTACACATTACAGTGAATTGCAGATTACCTTTTACTATAGCGTGATTGAAATTGCACACCTTAAATAAATCTTTATGATATTACTGCACAGCATGCTGCTATACAACATTGTGTATACGTGCGTATAAGAAACCACTGCGAAAGTCTTTTGCCTAATCTGATATTTTAGTTTCGTTACAAAATATACATATGCATATGTACATATGTATACAGGGTGTCCCAAAAATCCTTCAACTCCCTGAAATGGGCATTTCCTGAGATCATTCAAAGCAACATTTTCCTTTTCCAAAATGTCCGCCGCGGCTTTGTTTAAGGGCCCATTTCAGGGAGTTGAAGGAATTTTGGGACACCCTGTATGTACAAATATACGTATACATATTGTATGTACATTAGGGTGGACCTTACTTTTCGACCAAAAAATTTTGGGCACGCCCCCCCCCCCCAATATTGTTCCATGTCATGAAAAAATGATATATCCAAAATTTTATAAGTTTTGAAATAGAAGTAACTGCGCGCTCAATGTGACGAGTATACTGAAAATTCAAGTTAAATATTTTAAACCTCCAAAAATATTATAATTTCTTACATGCACTCAAGTACAAGTGTACTTTGTACGAATTAAGATTATTTCACATTAATTAGCTTGTCTAATTTCTGTCCGCAACCTTCCCGCTAACAAGTCCGTTTTCGCGAAGCACATCCGGTTAAAAATATTATGCTCCGATTAAATATAACATATTTATGTCGAACGTTAATTTCTCTACTTTTTAAATTAGTATAAGAATACAAGTAAAAGAATTGGTACTTTCAATAAAATACATAAAATTTAGCATAAATATTTATAAAAATATGATAATTAGTTAATTGTTATATTGAAAATATTACATTTTGGTACTATTATAATCAATATTTTCACACAAGAAGAACATTTAGTCATAACAAATAGTCTTTCCTTCAAATATTCCCATTCCTACAAAATTACATGTTTTTCGCAACTTCAACGTCAATGAGGCACGCCTTCCCCTTATCCGATCAACTTCAACTTTTGCAGGAATTATTTTCTTACCCAATAGCACAATTTTGGGAGGGGGCGTAAAAAAAATTTCACCAAGTATAGCTATAAGGTCCACCCTAATGTATACATAATGCAAAATAACATCGTCCTTTACGTGAAAAATGTGTCAAATTGACACGAGGGACGGATAGAGGGTTAAGTGTGGTGACCGAGGTGCGAAGGTAACCAAACGAAACCGAAATCGGTGCGGTGGTTGAAAAGCTCTCGAAGGCGAGTAATGTCTCGGGCTGTTAAACTCTCGGAATCGGATCCAGTCGTGGCCGTTTTTGGTGATCGTTTCGAACGGAACGTAGCCTAAGCACAAAGGAGGGGTGTAGGTACGCGCGTGGTGGTGGTTGCCGCGCCTTCAGCCGAGGGTAGCACGGCGAAAACAAAGAAAAAAGGGGGACCAGAAAGACCGACATGCCCCTAAGAATGAGAGAGAGAGAAATAGAGAGAAAGAGAGTCGGAGAGGGCACTCGTACACGGTAAAATTGCTCAGCCATTAACGATACTACGTTATTACGCTCGTCCTTTTTTGCGGCGCAGCCTCCACTCGCGCGCGCATAAGTCAGCGGCCATCTTGGAACATGGAATTGAGAAGAGAAGAGGAACACGGGGGGCGAGAATGCTCCTTTCGTGTTCCCGGTGTCCCATATGAGACGATGATGGATCAATTCGATTGATGACCATCAATCGCACCAAAAGAATAAGAGGCGAACAATATTATTCTCCTGGAAGCATCAACCAATTATTTACAAAAGGCTACCACCCTCCGATCTCGGGGATTATTTTAATACGTTGTCAAGGTTTTCACCCTGCATATTCTGGCAAAAGTTTTATTTGGTTCTTCACAGAAAAACGATTAACCCTTCGGACATTGGTGATTAATTAGACTTTTTCATGGTTTTTATAGTTGTTTTCAAAATCTAGAAAGTAAACAACAATACGTGAAAGTATAGTAACCCCTGGATTATCCGAACCGATGATGGCTAAAATCTCCATTAGGTATAGCAACAAGCTTCGAATTCACATAACTCAGTCGAAGACGATCCATATGCAACACTGTTTATTGTACAAATCAATACAGATTGAAGTTAGCAATTTAATGAAGTTACTGTTCTATCGTACGAACTCTAGGTGTCCTTGTTTAGTTCGGATAATCGAGGTTCTACTGTATATCGTACCTAACAATCTGTCAAATTTTTATAAAACTCGTTCGAGTTAGTACGATGCACGGACGTTGTCCCTGAAAAACTAATACATACACCTTCATAAACTAAATGAGTAATAGAAGAAATGTTCAATTCAAATAAGAACAATAGAGTCTCACTTGGTAAATGAAATTATTAGATATGGTTTCCAGAAATAGGGTGCCAGACAATACAATTAAACAAAACCGTTAAAAATGTTCGATATTGGTAATAGGTGAACCTTCCTTTAATGTCTACTATCTCGATCATTCGATAAGGAAGACTTTATATAATTTTTTTATGTGATTCTAGACCAAGTCCTTGCAATACAATTGCTCCTTTAAACTCATCAATATTATCATTCTTGATATTCATGTCGTCAGACTATGCTGGACTATTCCACTAGCTTAGTCCTGAGTACTGTATTTTCCGTAGAATCGTCGATGAAACTTGATTCTACATATTATTACGGTATTTTCACTACAGTATCAATGACTTCAAATTCGCTCAAGTTTTTAGGCCATGCAAACGTTTTTCTCGTCAATAAATAATTGTTACAAAGCTACTAAAAATAATGATTACAATAGGGCGATTACTTACCTTGTGGCGAGTGTTCTACATAACGATAATTGCAGGATTCCTTAAAGCGAAATTCTGAAATTATATTCAATATAGGAAGTACCGATTTCCTCTAATTAATTAAAACACAAATCCAGAATTATGTCGGTAAAACATTACAAAATTCATCTCAGTTTAACATTCGTGTATGTATTTCAAGAGTCCTTCATTTCAGGACACATTTTTGTATTTGTCGGTTCAATTGATGTTTTATTTTGTTCATAAAATTGCATGAACCACATCAAATCTTTTCAATGATTTGAAAAAAATAGAAAAATATCTATTGTCGTTGTCAGACATACAATGTACATTGTATATGTAATAATATACATATATGTATGTATGATAACTTATGTATAGAAATATACATACATATAATTCGATATAAATATAATAACTTCATGTACACAGAAAATATATTGAAATTTTATCTACAATATGTATATGTATATTACTATTACCGACGCTTTGAATCGCCTTTAAATCATTAACAGCTTTGTTTCTTTGAAACCTGAAACAACAACATTTAGAGATAATAAAATCTATTTTTATTAATCGAATGAAATGTAGATTGAATTTGAGAATATAGATTACTATTAATTAAGATATTCACAAATTACGAATCAAAATGTGCTTACAGCGAGATAGTCTATTTTTAAAATAAATCTTCTTTAAAAATCACGATGAACGTCACTTCTTGATAATTTGCGAATTATTCGCTGTTCGATGTCCACAAGTATGACTCACGATTCGGTGGACCGACTCAACAACGTTTTATGGTTCTTACATAACTGCAGAGTAACTGAACGGTGCAGTTTGGTACAAACACTTCGTGGAAGTATCAGATGTCTTTAACTATTTCTGCTGTAAACACAATTTAATTGCGCAACTTGATTTGTCTTTACCAAATGAACTGAAGTATTAAATTACACGGACGTACATAATGGAAATTATAGAGATTGCTTCCGGATCTAAATGAATTTCAAAGTTATCATTAAAAACTGTTTATTGAGACAATAAAAATATATTCATAAAACAGAAGTACTGTTTCATAAAATTTTCACTTACCTAAAGGATACAAAATGGAAAGGCGAATGCTTTTGACGATTTTATGGTAACCATTACTTCACGTTGATTATGACAATTTTCAATTACATATTTTTTAGTGTACTTCATTGAAATTAATGTTTATCCTGTTAATGGTTTCTTCTGAATTGAATTGTTTTGATACAGTTTTATGAACACGGTAATGTTTTTTATAGTTAATGGTGGATACGTTTACGAGTTATTTGTATTTCATTTAATACATAAATAAATTACTATTTCAAATGAAACGTATGTAACACAGTTGAGAGAAATAGTATTTGCAAATGATTGTATTTCTTAGTTGAAATATTTTTACCCAGGTCTAGTCATAATGTACACCGTTCTGAAGAATGTAGTTTCGAAATAAACGGCTTTTAAGTTTGGAATGATAGTTCCTATAGCCTATGACTCATTGTATAATTACGTTCAATCCTATAACTTCTCTGTAATTACGTAAATATTTACATTTTTACCTAATGTTAACAAAGAATGAGGGTTTCATAATCAAGAATAAAAGCATTGATTTTTTGAAGTTTCAAGTTTCAATACTGCTGTACTCTCTTGAGGTGAAGAAGACAAGAATTTCAAAGGACGAATGTGAAGACCAAATTCCATTTTGTATCCAGTAGGCAAGAGTTAAAATACATGCATATGTATGTATACAGTGAATCCAAAAAGTATTCGAACACTAGTTTTCCATTCTCGAAAAATCGTTGATATTTAAACCGTGACAATTTGGATAAAAAAAAATAGTGCCATAATAAATCTGGACACATTTGAAAGCTTGGAGCTTGTAACGAATACTTAAAACTTGATCTACAATTTTTTCTAGTCGACTTTTTGAGCTTATTTAAACTTGTCCCTCATGTTTGTTCTATAAAACAACCAAAAAAAAATTGAAAATTAGGTTTTTAGCAGTGGTCGTAAAGGGGAATATTCAAATCTGTAAGAAATTCGTCTAGAAAAAATATTTTGATGTTTTTACAGACGATTCAATTTGTAGCATTTTTCGACGAAAAACGTATCCTCAGTTGTTCACCTGCTATATGTATAATTCACAAATATTCTAAAAAAATGAATGATGGTCTGCGAAAGTTCGAGCTTTTTCTTATTGTACTATTTTTTTTTTTGACGAAAATATCATAGTTGAAATGTCGACAATCTCTTAAGAATCAGGAATTTAGTGTCGAAAAATTGTTTGCATCCTGTTTGTATCTTCTTCGTGATATTAACAGGCTGTATCTAATCTATTGAGAAAATGTGTTGGACGATTCCTGAAACAAGTCTGTATGCGCAAGGATGCGATCAAGATGGTTGCATGGTTATGGTTATACGTTATACGTATGGTCAGAGTCAGGAGTCAAGACACAAAGCGAGATGGGGGTCGAAAACAATTTAATGGCTGCAAATGGCAGTCTTGGGAAAATTGGCAGTGCAGCGTAGTCGGGCGGAACGACAAGGAGAGACAAATACAACGCCGAGAAATATCGGCAATCGGTGCGGTCCCATTTGGTCTTTAAACGTTCTGTAAAAAGAGCTGGACACGATTTACGTTTGATTATACCCCTACACGGGTCAAAAGTCGGTACAAAACGACTATCGATACCGATGGGAGCGACCAAGTGGAGATTATAGGTAATGACTAATAATAATACACCTCAATCCCTCGAGGAATCGACTGCTTTAGAGGACTTTGATGCGCACGATAATATTTCCTTCTCATTGCTCTACGTGACCTAACAGCTAATGATTCGGAAATAATAATTACACTGATTTTATGCATCTGTTATGCGCTTCTGAATGTGTAAGTAGAAAATTCAATTTACTGCTACGGTAATCGAGGAATAACATGACAGACGAATAAAAAAGCAACAAATAACAGTTGAACAACACAAAGTAGATACGTATACTGTTGATCAAAAATTGGATTTATTTGTCGATTTTCTCTGGAAAGTTGTATCACGTGGCTTTTCTTCCGATAATATACATATATGTATATGTATTAGAAACATGTTTTACAACTTCTAATTCTTATACCTTTAACGAAATAAAACAATCATTTTTAATTACTTAAAATGTACTTAACAAACGTGACTCTTTGTATATTGGAGCAGAAGGTATATGTAATTTTTAATTTTTAAGAATTGTACAAATAATTGACTATTGATCGTTTTCGATGGAAAGTGAAAACGTAAAATATGTACAACATACAATATACCTATACTTGTATAAGTATTTCAATAAATCTGAAGTTAGAAATTGATAACGATATTAACGAAAAAATGATAAATTCTTGACAGATATAGTTGTGCGAGGATAAAAGAATAGCTTATATTTTTAATTAAATACAGAATGAAAGTTAATCTTTCCTCTACAAAAAAGTAGAATCAAATATTTCTGTTTAAATTTTACGCCACTGTTAATCGATACGAAAGATCAAAATAAAGCACATGGGGAAATGGTATTATCTTTTTTTATGAATTCACTTATTAGTACTTTCATAAAATACTAATGCAACAAATTAATATCTACAATTATGGAAACAGTGTATATGTACAAGGATTAATAGATCAACTACATATCAATGAGAATAATTTGGCCATACAACAAAACTATTACTATTCCTACTATAAATATAAAACGCTTATTAACAATTTTTGTAATTGTTTTCATAGCGCATTCAAGATTTTAAAATATGGAATCAAATTATAGTAAACAACGATTTTATTAAGGTATACATTTATACATACGGTTAACATTTTAATTCAATTAACATTGCATGTAGTACTACTGAATGTATTGAAGCTATAATGTAGAAACAGAACTATTCAAAAATACAATGTTAAACGTTAATCAAGTTTACTATTTGTCCGATATGTATGTATATGTATAGTTGTATAAATATAATCCATACGGTGAAAAATTATACCCGTTCAGAAAAAATTCATTCATCTCCCATATTTACCTACCCACTACTTCAAGAACAAACTATACATACATTGTATACACATGAACTTTAACAACTACATTAGATATAAACTAACAACAGTTAGTTAATGTAAGAGCCGACTAAATAGAACATTAATGAATCCTCGAACGTTTTCGGAGCTCGTGTCCTTTTATTTCGGGAACACGGTGTACAATATACATATACATATGTATGTATGTATTTAGGGGTACCGGACCGTTTAAAAGTTGTCGAACTCTGCCTTAACGAATCTTTAATAACAAGAAATACTTCGTGCGTCGCGTTATCGTGGCTCGAGCAATGTCCGAACATCGGATCTGTTCGTTCAGATAAAACGTTTCGCTTCACCTTTTAACGAGCCCCACACGATTAATAAATTATCTAGATTTCCGTGTTAATACCCGGCCAGTCGATTAAACTCCCCGGTCTATCTTCATGGATGTCCCTTAACCGGCGATAAATTCGCTTGTGAAAATTCCAAAAATAATACCGGCGAACGTCTAGATTTTTGTCAACGAACGGCCGATTATCTCCCCCGTTCAATTTAAACTTTCGATTTGCCTTGGTGAACATTCCACGTGCAAAAAGGCAGGAGGGATGGGAACTCTGGATCGCGATAAGATTCATGCATAAAAACGAATCTGGTTTACGAGAATGCTCGTCGTCGTCTAGAACACGATTATTAAAACGTGCCGTCAGCTTGTAGACCCCAACGAAGGAAACACAGTTCTCGGCCTTCTTGGAACCTTAAATTAAAACCGCTCTCGTTGTTTTGCGATCGGAAAAGGATCCCGATCGGTGCCGAGGACTTGAGAGCGTTCCGGTGTCGTTCGCAATCGGGGGCATAAAGTGTCCGCATAAAGCAAAGTCCGGCGTAGACGTCGAACCAGGTAAGGAGATGAGAGCGACGGTGCCCCACGTCTTCGCATTTCTCGAAATTTTAACGGATTTTCGAAAACGAACATTTATCATCTCGCCGACATCGATCAAATAGAACTCGCAACTTCCCAAAATGTCTATACAATTTTCATCCTGTAAGACCCGACGCAATAGGATAAATATTTCTTCGAAAAAAATATCCACATGTCTTTCAAGTATCAAGAATAATATTTGATTACAGAAATATACAAAATCATAAGGAAAAAGTGATTTTTTCGTTAGCTAACTTGTAGAAACAGCATTGCTAGAAACGATGTAACGCAGAAATATGTATGTATTAATTGCACTTGAAATTGTTGTTATTCAAGGTCTACAAAATTACATACAGAGTGAAACATTCCTTCAGTGTTCAATCATCGTTCAAACATTCATTCAATAATCATAGATTATTTAGACAATTTTTACTTCGAGTATTTTAATATTCGAATCAATCAAATTCTTTGATACCTCCAGAGTAAATGGCAAAGGACAGTAATTAATTTATTATTGTCGAAGTATTTATTTTTCTCTGTATGTCTGTGGTAAATGTATGTAATTTGTGGTAAATCTATGTCATAGATTTTGTGCGAGATTATTCTAATATACATATGTATATGTAGTATTATATGTATAATAGACTGTAAATTATGTTTTATTTATTTTATACAGAATCTAAAATATTTCTTAATATTTGATGCATTATTTGGTCGTAATTTCTGGAATTGCATGTAAAACTACACGTATATTTGGCAGTAACATTTTATTTCACAATTCGAAGTACGTAATAAACGACCATATGACTTCCTTGGGAACGGGACACTATGTTATTGAGAATATTTGGAAGAAAACGGGATAAATGCAATGTATACTGCAAATAATTTAGTGTGAAAATGATAGATTTATAATATTTCACTTGTTTCTACAAGAGCGACAAAAAATTTCTTAATGCCTTCAATGCTTCGATAAATTCTGTTTATGTAATACTAAAATTACTTTGTTTCATAATTGCAATTTTTTATAATATGTGAAATAAAACGAACATAACAAAATAAAAATTATTGTAAAGTTTAATGCAGCTCTCACCCTATTTTGTAATGTATTGTATAAAGCATATGATACACAAATATAAAGATTCAGAAAGCAATACAAAAATCATTAAAATTTTGTATAAGTAAAAATGTTCAGTTTTAATTTTATGAGAAATAAATTTATGCATGTAGAATGCAGACTGTTAAGTGAAATAATTCTGTTAATTGAAACTTTCTTCTCAATGTTACATTTGATCAAACAGTAGAGTTCTCCAGAATTCTGCAAACATTGCTACGGGTTTGGACAATTTTGAATACCAGACCAAGATTCTATAATGCAACTTTTATGTCAATAGTCGACTATACATGTAAATACTACGCACGCATATCAACACAGACGTAGCTAACTGATAAGGCACTTACTGTATTACAAGTGCGTGCCCCTGATATTTCTTTTTGTAATCAAAGGGCAAAAGTCTGTAGTATCATTGAGTTTAACACTAACAGCAAAAATTCACTAACATACATTAATGTGAGAACAAAAAATAATACTCATGAATAACTACTGTTATAACAATTAAAAACAACTAAACTATACATAATTAAATAACTGCAGTACTTTAATAACAGTTTTCATCTATTCAGACACTAGTAATTATGCATTTGGTATCTCTATAAATTTGAAACAAAATAGTATGTATATTCTGTTAATTAATATAAAGAAAAAGACGATAAAGCTATATTAAAGGCCTTATTTAATTTTTATTGAACTTTGTATTTTACTATATCTCGCGTGTGTGTGTGTGTATATTGGCATACTGTGTTTAAGCAAACGATCAAAAGTTACACATATGTATGTATTATACTTACATTTTTACAGATCGAACAGTTTTAAAATTGCTTATTAAATACAAACGTACTATTGCTGTAATTATAAATGTGATATATATTACTCAAAATATATGTATGTAAATTATGTATACGATACATAGTAATTATAAATGTACAGTTAATGTTAAAAAAATTCATTTGTTAAAGTAATCTATTAAATCCGTTTCTTGCTCTCATAAAAAATTCTCTATTTGTCCTTTATTGTTTGAATAAGATTTTAAATGTCCAAATTCATTTGACACGGATTCGAAGCAACAGGCAAGAGTATAAATGTTCGTTCCTGTTCACGAGAATGAATCTTATCATGTAAACAGACGGCGTGCGGCCCTGCTGGGTTTTAATTCGAATAAATCCAAGTTGACGAGGAGAAGACCTTTTAAAATTCCAGTGATAACAGACCGGATCTACGAGGCTCGTCAACGACGTAACGTCTACCGCGCTTTCTTTCTGTACCCTTTGTTTTCCAGCCTGTCTACATACTATACATATGTATACATATACATTATATGTATACATAATAACTAAAACTCCGAATCGTCTATGATTCTTTGAACTCTTATCCCAAAACGAATAAAAAAATTGATTTTTTAATTCTTGAATTGGATCCTTATATTTAAGCTTTGGATTACTCAATAATCCAATGTAGTTTTTATATTATATTCGCAGCAATAAAGTTTCTAATAAAAGAAATAAATTTTTGTTCCACTTTTGTTTTTATAACATAATTTTATAAAGTCCTATTTTAATGATTTTTTAATTGGAATACGAATTTATATGTAAGCTTCCAGATAAATCTTTCATTCACGATAGAAAAAACTCTGTGCATTATTTCGTGTCAACTAACATATGGATCATAATAAAAATACATAGCAGCCTGAAATTAATTATAAATTATTTGAGAAAATCAGAATTTATTAAAGCTTAAACGAATATTTCTTATGGTTACGATGCAAACGGTATATCCAGAGATTCTAAATAAACACAATTATTTTATCGACTAAAAAAATCTTTATGTTATGAACAAATTCTAATTATGTATTTTATAATCACATACAATAATATATTGTATAGTTCAGTTATTACCTGTTACTACTCAACGTAATACGTAATTTTTAAAACTTAACGTTTGTAAGTATATTTTAAAATTTCAAAAAAATCATAACTGTGTCGTTGATAAATGAAACGTCGATAATATAGAAATCCTTCGGTTGCAAAATATCGTAGAGGTCGCTAACATACATTTAAAGAAAATTGTTTTTACTTTATAAGTATGCGCAGTGGTATGCGGTATATAATATAATTTATTGCTAAAGCATTATATAAAAGAAATTTATTTCCAAACACATTTACAAATTTCGAAAATTAAAATTCCTAATTCGATATGTAATATTTTAATGTAAATAAATTCAGAATAAATAAAAGCTCGTGCAAGGTGTTTATAAATATAATAATATCTAAAACCATAAATGAAGCTTTCAAATATACTCTCTGCTTTCAATATCATAACCAGTCATTACTATATATATTCGTATTGACAAAATTAGGCGCCATTAGGAAAGTTGCGAGAATCGATCTCTATTCGACCTCTAGTGGGAAGTTCAAAAAGTATGGACAATATGTATAGCAATGAAAGATCATCTGATAATATACTAAATAAAATATTCATTTTACCAATCTAATCTGTTCTATAGAACCTTGAATTTTAAATTTGTTCTGATACTAAGAAAACTAAATAAGAATTACTACTATTAGAAAATTAATTAATGACTTTTACACACACATATGTAACATTGTAATTTAGTTTCTATTATGCGTTATTTAATTATCAATGATACCTGCATAATAAAGAAAAGGATTCTACACTTCTAATTAAGTCCAACTATGCACGTCCACTAACAATTATATCAAATTTTTACCAAAATTGAAGATTTCTGCAGTTTTTAGTTATAACCACGTCAACTTTAATTGTTTTTATTAATTAAAAAAAGTTTATAGTAAATATATACATATTAAAATTAAATGATAACTTATTCTTATTATATAGGATAAATTATATTTTGAGTTTATAATTGCTCATTGGTTATTATGACTTCAGAGGTTGTAATCTTTTGCAAGTATTATCTGTGTTTCTGTACAATTTGTATTTTAATTGAATTCAGAATAATTAAGGTAAAATAACAAAATTAAAATGATTCTATATATCTTTTCTATTCTACACCTGTCTAAATGGTCTAAATACACCTGTCATTGAACACGTCAATACGTATAATTTTGAACAGCGCACTGCACTTATCAGTACTGCCCTCTAGAAACCATAACCGAATACGACCCAATGTCAAACGTAGTTAGATATTTATTTCGTTTGCAATTGAAGGACTAGATCAGAGTAGATGCACATGTGAAATGAACATGACGTTTTATATTACGTACGCGCCGAGCAAAAATTCCATTGTGATGTAGCTATCGTTTAGTGTCAGTTACGCGAAAAGATCCGCAAGGAATAGTGTGAGCATGCCGACTAAATAATCGAGCTCTAGTGGCGCCTAGATAATAATGTAAAACGTTTTAATCGCTTGCGAATGCTTTTATTTGCATTCATTATCCCTTCTATAAAAAGAGACAATTCTCATCGTGCCGATTATTTTTACATACAAGTAATAAAGGTAACCATTTTTTTTCATTTATGTCATTATTTTATTTCGAATAGAGTGATTCGAACCTTGTTTTACTCTCAACGTTTCGTTCCCATGAAGCAACATAGATAATTACAGTAAACACCTTCAAATGGAATTTAAACATTTGCAAAAGTACAGATGGAGATCTTAAATAATCATTGAAACGTTGTATCATTATTCATTGCTTCAAATTTTTATTATTGTGCTTGAACCATGTAACATCACGATATCATGTGTGTAATTCTCGTTGTGTCGATTTAATCATTGGAAAATAAACATTGTGTTGAAACTAGCTTGATAACATTTAGATTGTACTAAAATACATCGTCAATACATATTACGTAAGTCTCCTTATGTTAAATAATACTCATTGAACAGTATTGCAAATATTGATTGATATAAATCAATATAAGTAAATTTTTTTAGTGTCCATAAAATTTCATTTAATCAAGAAGTCTATATTATGTCGCTAAAAAAACAACAATAAATCTATAAAATACTCCTAAACCCATGGAAAATTTATTATAACTCGTTCTTAATAGATAAAGGTTAAAATTCATATGCAAATAATAATTTCAGTTTTACATATTTTTACATTATTACGCAAATTCCAAAATACTTTTAATGAATAACGCATATGTACACATATATAAATATAAATTGGAGTATATATTAAAGAAAGTAGATTTTAAGCGCATCTAAGAAAAAGGAGCAATATTTTACAGTATTCAATAATGTGAACTTACTTTTGTTTACTTGTTTGAAAGTAATTGTTTAAAAATGTTTTATGTCATTATCTGAGTCTATTTTAGATAATTTTGATTCCATGTATGTACACATGATAAGATAACCAGCCTATGATACTCGCGTAATATGTGATAGAACATGAAAGAACAATATGTGTAACACAACTCAAACATGAATAGTCCATTTAAATAACACATTAAATATTTATACTTGAAAGTAGATAAACTAATAATTTACATGCATAGTGTACGTGAAAAGTAGATATGTCTACTCATATGTTTCATGAGTAAAATAACTGCTATAAATTGTAAAATTTTGTAAATGTAAAAGTTCAGAGTTATATAAAACGTATCTTGTTTAACGGTTTATTTACAGGCTATGCTATAGAAATAATATAGAATAAAACAAATTATGTTAGACTATTGGAGCTTCAAAACCATGTATTGAAAAAGATGAGTGGGCACACAACATCTCATTCAATTGAAAGTAGTCAAGCAGTTATTGAAAGAATACAAATGTCTGTATTATCAGACACAAAGTCAGCATCTGTGCTGCAAACTGCATCACCTCCTTCAATGGAAACAAATATAGAAGCAGCGGTAAGGCATCATGATATGTACAGTATTATGTTCTGCTCCACATGTGATTAAGTTTTTTTTTATCGAGTAAATTCTATCAATTTGAAAGCTTTAAATTTCATTGTACGTCTAATGTTCTCCAACAATAAATATAGTATTAAGGTATGCGATATGCAACATTTAATTATGTATTTCAGAAGAAACAAGGCAAGCATATTGGAAATGATGGTATTTCAAATGCACAGCGGGTTTGGACAAGTTTGGTGGCTGGTGCTATTGCAGGTGCATTGGCGAAAACGACAATTGCACCTCTGGATCGCACAAAAATTAATTTCCAGATTTCACAACAACCATATTCTGCAAATGCAGCAGCTGAATTCGTAGTAAAAACTCTTAGAACAGATGGTTTGCTTAGCTTATGGCGTGGTAATAGTGCAACTATGGTTAGAATAATTCCATATTCGGCTGTTCAATTCACAGCTCATGAACAATGGAAAAGAATTTTAGGAGTAAACGGGTCTGAAAGGTGAGAGATAGTGCAAAATTAAAAATTATATAAAAATAACAGAAAAAATCATATTTAACACATATTGTGATTGTATATCATTACATTAAACATTTGAATACGTACAGGGAGAAACCAGGACTAAATTTCCTAGCTGGTGCCTTAGCTGGAATAACATCCCAGGGTGCGACGTATCCTCTGGATTTAATGAGAGCAAGAATGGCCGTAACGCAAAAGGCTGAATATAAAACCCTACGTCAAGTCTTTGTACGCATTTATATGGAAGAAGGATTCTTGGCATATTATCGTGGATTCACAGCGACACTGCTAGGTGTTATTCCTTACGCTGGCTGCAGCTTCTTCACCTACGATCTCCTAAGGAATATGGTGACTGGTGAGTCGGTTCTTTCACAAACTTGTTTGACATCGTGGCGGTGCTTTTACGCAGAGAAAAAATCGTGATTTATATGAACGAGAGTGGCTCGTGTATGATCGTAAAGCAGGGTACCCTTGGGGAACATCGGGGCTGTTTCCCCGATATTGGGACAGTACTTACTTTAATAGCGACGCTTGTCGAGACAAACCCGATGGCGGCGTTTTTCAAGTGCGTGCTTCATGTTCGATGATGGCTACGTGTCGATGAACAGTGTACACGGTGGCTATTCCTGGGTTTTCGACATCACTGATTTGCGGCGGCATTGCCGGAATGGTCGCTCAAACTAGCAGCTATCCTTTGGACATCGTTCGAAGAAGAATGCAGACATCGGCAATCAAGGGCCAGCATTATCACACGATTGGTTCGACCATAGCAAAAATTTACAGGTACGTTTGAAATATGCATCTTTTTCGGAAGACATATTTTATAATAACTCTTCGATGTTATTTTTACAAAATTATGTAAAATATACATATTAACACGTTGATTGCCGTAAAGGTCACTACTGACCAGCACTGAATTTCCAACGATGCTTGGGGTGGTCATAGCAGACCAGCACAACTGAATTTGATGAAAATTTGCAAACAATGACGTTTATACTTTTCTGAATGCAACTAATATTAGAGTCGTGCTTTAAAATAATAAATGTAAATGCGAACTGTCAATATTTTTATCTTTAGTATTACAAACTCAAATATACATATAAATATATGATGTGATTCTAACATGGGCAATTTCGCTTCAGCGTTGGAGGCAAAATCAACAAAACACGCTCGGAAGTCTACGTGTTAATGTTTATAATAATCGTATCAAAATTTAATGGTACACATGGGAAGAATAGTGCACATATTCTGTATATATAGTAATTATGAAGCGTAACAACAGTAATATTTACTTATACAAGAAAAAATTTCTTTAATATTTTTAATTCATATGTTGAACAAAAACGTGAAGATACAAAAATAAACGTATATTTCTTCTGTGTCAAAGTTGTATTCTAGAAAAAGAAAGAAAATATATTTCACATACCATTTTTGTATGTTTTCAGAGAAGAAGGTATAATGGCTTTCTATAAAGGATTGAGCATGAATTGGGTGAAAGGCCCGATCGCAGTAGGAATTAGTTTTGCAACACATGACACCATTCGTGGTGCATTAAGAAAAATTATTGCTAATTCAACTCACTCATCAAACTAATATTCCAGAGTCATGCAATACTCTATACAGTTACAGAAACTGAAAATAAAACTAATGTTCAATTAAAATAGATTATGTAATTATAGATAAAAAGTAAATTACTTTCATTACACTAAAAATCTTTTGAAATATAAATATGCATAAAATCTGATATATGCAAGAACTGTCATACATAAAGGCGTACAATAATAATTTTACAAGATTGTACTATTTTCAAAGTACACATCTGAAAGGGCAGGTGGTTACTAGTACAAATTGTTACTGTACATATTGTTATTTGAAATGTTATAAAAACTGTTAAACAGCAAAAATGCATGCGAAATGCAAAGTAGATATGTATTTAAGTAAAAAAAAAAAGTATTGTGCAAATATTCATTTTAAATTGTACATTTGTGTTTGAAATATAAATTGAATTATTGGGTTGTTTGGAAAGCAATTTCGTTTTTTCAAGGAAAAATGAAAGATTTTGTGAAATCGAAAAACTGATTTGAAAAAATTATCGTGAAAAACAAAATGACTTTCTGAACAACCCATATATTAGTACATCCGCCATTGTGTGTGTGTCAAAATAATAAAATTGCTTTTATAATTAACCAATTTCCAAAATAACTTTTAAAGAAATAGGCGAGAATTTTCAGTTTTTTCTATTTGTGGCACATACTATTTTTTATAGATATTATCGTATATGCTTAAATAGCTATAAAATGTAGTGATATAACAATCACTTTGTTTGTACCTATTTTTCAGTAGAAATGTTAAATTCTGTATAATGTAGCAGCATTCTTTGAAAACAAGTAACTCTGATAATATTCTCGTAAATATAATGTGCAATATTAAGGAGTAGCACAATTATTTATAAAAGAGTAAACGGTTTCTACAATTTTTCACAATAATTAATTCTTTTTATATCATCATTTGTAGCAACTTTATATTTTCATGGTATTTCACATTACTTTAATCTTGTACATAAACCAAATATTATTTTTAAATTTTACTACATATTAAAGAAGTTAATGTGTGTTTAATAAATTCCACATGATCAGTTAACAAAAATATCAATTGGAAAAATTTATTTCTGAATTGTACACTTTTTAGTAAAACTTTCTTATGTAAACTTCTAATAATTAAATGTACTTAAATTACTTAATATGTTTGTAAGAAATATGTCAAATTGTTACATTATAACATGAATTTTTACTAAAATATATTTTAATTAAAATAAAATTTCTGTATTCACTTAAACACCTGTTATATCATGTAATTAATTTTCAAGACTAACGACTGTGAATGTTTTACAATTTACAACGTTTGATATCATGAAACGATTTCATAATCTTTTATAATTATTTGCTTTTTATTTCACTGTAAATAAAACATAATGAATGAAATTATTCTTTTCTTTTCTTTTCAATTTCTTATCACATTCTTCAGTAATTTATAGATGTAATGGTAATCATATAAAAAATCATAATTGAACCTATTAAAGCCCAATTTTGAACTAGAATGTTTAATAAATTTCAATTGAGAATCTGTAATCCTAATCTCAATTCTATAAAGTTATATCTGAAACTAAAGTAATGATTATAATACGTGAATAAGTTTTGCTACAATATGTAGTAGTACTTATAGGACAAACTATAGAAGGTATTATAAATAATAGGACATGCTAAAATTTAATTTATAAATACTGTTTCATTGGATATAAATAAAAGATGTTTTGTACATAAAAGATATTTTATTAAAATTTGACTAGTCTAAAATTCCAACCAGCTTTTTAGTTCTATTGTATTGTTTTTGTGATCGATAGTTAATTATTTAAGTTATAAAAATGTAAAATACAACACTATTAGTATACAAAATGTCCAGTGAAATATTCAACGAACTTTGGTCACAATTCAACTATTTACCTTGAACAACAAGTATCATTAGATACCAAAATTTCTTAATATGTGTCATCATATTAAAATTAGAATGATTCAAATACAATAATAGAATGTATACTTGTATTATATAATTGTATATACTTGTATATAATATAACATCTACTGAATATTATATACCTGTATATTTGAAATAAATTCTAAATTAGAATAAAGCAAATACAATGAAATTATTGTTTTATTTCACCCAATATATTATTTTCGTATAAACGTTTACCTAAATGTTTGTTAAAACATTTGCTGAATGTATGGGTAAAGTTTGTTGAACACCTTGCCGGACTTCTTATACACATTGTAAATGGAGCAATTTTTATGGAAAGTCTGTAACATTCAATTTTTACTGCTTTAATAAAGCAGATCGTAATTAAAAAATTTCCGACCTATTACATTTATAAAAACTTATTTTACAATAGTACGATATTATTTTGGTTTGGTTTCCTGGTCATTTACATATCTTATATAAATCTCAGTTTCATCTTTTCCACCTGGTGGAATTTCGGTTTCGTTCAGATACGACACTCCAATAGCAAGTACAGAACCATCGTGGCTGAAGCTAAGCGCGGCAACGCCAGCATTATATCTATGAAATTGGCATAAACGCTTTTTGTTGAAACCGTCCCAAATGTTAACGTATCCATCGGAACCACCAGTTGCAAACGTATTATATGTTGAATGAAAACTAATAGCATTCACGGGATATATATGTTCTACATTATTTTCCTTTATCCTGTGACACTTAAATGCATACTTCTTTTTTTGTGCTTCTGGTGTAGTGTCAAGATATTCAACTGCAACACGACCTTCTATACTGCTAAGAACATATCCCTGAAAGTTATTGGAACATTAAAACACTGCTTTCTTTAATAATAATATTCTGTTACATTTACGAAACTTATACCCACTTGTTCATTGGGAAAACCTTTGATGCAACGTGTCTGGTACTTCAAACTACTTTCACGTCTTTGAAACATACCAGCCATGTTTCTTAAATCCCAAATGCAAACTTTTCTTTTGGCAGTGCCTACTACAAATTTATCTCCACACACAGACAATGCTAGGACAACCTCTGGTTGTAAATAACTACCTACACAAGTGGGTGTTCTAGGATCCCAAAGTTTTACTGCTGCATCCCATCCACCAGTTAATATTGCATTTACTGCAGCACAATACTCAATTTTCCTAATTGGTTTATCATGTGTTCCCATTACTGATTCTAGTAAAAAGATTTATATATATACCAGTAATACTTATGAAATGTGAATGTAACTGAATAATTATAAATAATACCTGTATTGCTATTAATATCATACATTTTTAATGTATATCCCAAACCTCCGCTATATGCATGAACAGCATCCTGTATGAAAACAACTATCGATTACGGTATTGTAAGTAAATGAAAAATCAAATTGGATTACAGAAATAATTAATGTAGTTTAAGAATAACATCAAGCATGAAATCAACAAAACTATAATACAAGTATGTATAGCACTACATATGTGTAAAAAATACATATAATTTCGTTTCAATTCCTTAATTGTTATTTTTCTTACCACAGAAAACTTTAACTTACATTAATCTGTCAGTGTTTATACATTTTTTTCTTTTGCTCTTTTTCTGTTTCAAATAAACATAAGTGCAATAACTCATTTATTTCTACAATTAATGCACTGTTATATGGAAAACTATCAATTGAAAAGACTGACGAATACATGATTACCTGAAATGCAACGTCTAGAACCGGCAAATCGTGATTATATTTTAATCTCATAGTATTAGCATGAATGTCATACAACCGCACTGTACTATCCCATGATGAAACAAGAAGAAACTGTGTTGAATTCGGTCCAAATTCAACTGCCGAAATTGCATCGGTCGGAGGAGATTTTATTTTAAATTCTGTCCGAGACTCCATTCTTTAAAAAAAGAAGGAAACTACAATTAAATCTATGAAAATAATACATGTAAACATAACCTATACACAGTAAAACAACCGCATACTTTGCAAGAGAACGTCGTTACTCTTAACGATGTAACTATTAGAATAGATTTATTCGAAGTAGCGATAGATTTATGCAAAACTTAGTTACTAATATATTCAGTAAAAATTGATTTAAATGAAACGTAAGTACTCCAAAACAAGCGGAGCTATTCACTCCTACATATAACGTAACGGACCACGTCTATATATAAGTATTGTATTACATATATTGCTTTTATACATATTATGAACTACGAATAAATAAAATTTTATGCAATCAGCGTTGTTACAAAAATATGTTGCTTTCATGTAACTATACATTTAATTTTAGATAAACAACTTTAAAATTACACAAATAGGTATTTCAGAGAAATATCGGTGTTCAGGCATTCAAATTTCAGGAAGCATTAAAGACTCCATCTTTTTTTCCGCTTATGCTGCATCCTCGTATCCGGAACACATGGTCGCCTTCTAACCGCAGCACTACGTCTCCGCAGTTAAATATGTACCAATTGTTTGAAAATTGAATGGAATATAAAATAAACGAAGCATGGTAAGACAGCATAACAATTAGATTGATATTAACATTTCATTTAACCTTTTTTCGATATTGAATATATGTATAGATCTTTTAACGTAGTATGTTTGGCTTCAATGTAATGTTACACATTGTAACAATTCATTTAATTTAAAAAATATTATGCATTAAATAATAAAAGATAACACTATTTTTGTAGATCAATATCTATAATTTCATATGTATTTTTCAATACATCAGCCGATAAATGTTTAGTACACATACAGATATAAAAAATGTTTACCAAACTGTTCATAAAAACATGTGTAAAGATACTAAAGACGCTTGAGATTCTCAATGAATGATGTTTTTATTCCCAGACTATATTCATTAAGAATTACGACAACTAATCAATTTATACTTTATACATATGAATATTCGAAACTTTCATATCTTGTAGTTCAATTGTTTATTAGTAAAATAATAAAAAATTTTATTTTATTAAGTAGTCACCTAAAACTGAATGCATATACAATTAATTTCTATATTCACATTAATCTACATAATTGTTATTTAAATCTTTCAGTCGAAGCTATTTGTTCTGTACGAGCATGCTGCTGGCTATGCCATCTTTTCCATCAAAGAATTTGAGGAGGTAGGCATGCTACTTCCTCAAGTTGAGGCATCTGTCACAGAATTGTCACGTTTTAACTCAGTTGTGAAACTTATTGGTTTCTCACCCTTTAAAACTGCTTTGGCAGCTTTGGAAAACATAAACAGCATTTCTGAAGGCGTCGTTCCTCAAGAACTGCTGCTATTTTTGGATTCATGTATACCAAAATCAGGAAAAAAGGGAAAGATTGTCCTTGGTGTTTTGGATCCGAAACTTGGAGCTAGTGTTGCTGAAGCTTTAAATATAAAGTGCGATCATACTGGTGCCATTCCAGAAATCATTAGAGGAATAAGATTTCACTTTCATAACTTGGTAAAAGGTTTTACTGTTAAAAGTTCTGGCATCGCGCAACTTGGTCTTGGTCATAGCTATTCTAGAGCTAAAGTCAAGTTTAATGTTCATCGTGTGGATAATATGATAATACAAAGCATAGCTTTGTTAGATCAGTTGGATAAAGATATAAATACATTCAGTATGCGTATAAGGTAAGGACTTTTTATGCATAATTGATAAAATTTTTCTACATACGTAAGCAGAATTCCAAACTGATTATTGATGTTTATTATAATGTTCTATTACAGGGAATGGTATAGTTATCATTTTCCAGAACTTGTAAAAATAGTTCCTGAAAATTATATGTATGCCAAAGTTACACAGTTAATAAAGAACAGAAAAGAACTGACGGAAGAAAAATTGGAAGCATTGGAAGAAATTGTTATGGATAGTGCTAAAGCTCAAGCAATCATCGATGCTTCAAAATCGTCCATGGGAATGGATATTAGCCCTGTTGATCTTCTTAATATTGAAATGTTTGCAGGACGTGTAATTGCTTTGGCCGATTACAGAAAACAGTTATCAGAATATTTAAGGTCTAAGATGGCTGGGGTAGCACCAAACTTGGCTACATTGATAGGCGACCAAGTAGGAGCTAGATTAATAGCGCATGCTGGATCTCTTACAAATTTGGCAAAATATCCAGCTTCCACTGTACAAATATTGGGTGCTGAAAAAGCTTTGTTCAGGGCATTGAAAACTAGAGGTAACACTCCAAAATATGGATTGCTATTTCATTCAACCTTCATTGGTCGTGCAGGTACAAAGAATAAAGGTAGAATTTCAAGGTATCTTGCAAATAAATGTTCCATAGCATCAAGAATTGATTGTTTTACTGATACACCAACTAATGTGTTTGGTGAAAAATTGAGACAGCAAGTAGAAGATAGATTGAAATTCTACGAGACTGGTGAAATACCTAAGAAGAATATAGATGTAATGAAAGAAGCATTAGAAGAAGCTGCACAAGTATTAGCAAGCATGGAAACAGAAACGCCCACAAAGAAAAAGAAGAAAGATAAGAAAAGAAAAAGCGAAGCTCTAGAAAATGGAACTCAAAATGGAATAGAGAATGGCGCTGAAAATGGATTGATTGAAAATGGTACACAAGATGAAACTGAGGAACTAGTAAAGAAAAAGAAGAAGAAGAAAAAGTCAAAAAGTGTAGGTGAAGCTGAATAAAAAAACTATATTTGGGAGACTATGCAATTGTATCGATAAAGCATTTTAAGTACTCCGTAAACGGTAAAAGTTACATACGAATTGAAATATTGAATATATTATTTTCTAAATAATTTCAATTATAACTATAATCTTGATAGAACTATTATTTAGTTTTCTAATAATTAAGGATACCACTTGTAAAAGGAAGCTGACAATTGAATTATATAATTTATAGACATATTTTTCATAACTACATATACAATTGACTCTTGAAATTTATTTCGAAAACCTGTATTATTTTATAAAAGAACTGTAAAATATAATCTATTGTAACGTAAAAAGTTATGGTGTGCATGTATGTACATTAAGAATTATTTACTTTCTAGTATTTCGTTTCACTTCCTCAGAATTTCAACATGTACAAAATTAGAAATAAATGTATATATTTGTACTTGGATTTGTAATTGTGTTTGTAGTGACTGTTCATTTATTATACAATATATTATTATTAGAATAAAACATAGCCAAATGTTTGATTGTCAGAATTGTACACTATTAAAATTATCTTAAATTACTTGCTTTATTAAGTAAATAGATTTCTTATTAAATTATATATGAAATTTAATATCCAACTATTTTGATTTTTTGTTCAATGATAATTGTACTGAATTATATTTTTCAGTAATTTACATTTACTAATTAAACATAGTACAAATATAGATCTTTAGTGTAGCAAAAATACAATTTTATTTCACAATCAATATAATATTTTTTATTAAAAAAGTAAATTTATAATACCAATTAAGTAATCAGGAATTATTTGTATAAAAGAGCATATAAAGACACTTACATTCGTAAATTTCAATATATGCAATATATTTTGTTCCTATTCTCGAGCATATAGTAAAATATTTACTATTGAAAGAAATTGCGTTTGAGTTTTGAAGGAAAAGACTATAGTAGAGGATAATTAATTGAGCACTGCCAATGCAAGGACAAGGTACTTTTTATGTTAAATATGATGTAAATTAAAATAGTTAAGAATTCATATCAACACCAGCACCAATGAGCATTTAATAACGATAAAACTGTGATGTCAGTATAAATACCTGAATTCATAATTACAAATATCGCGACTACTGTAAACAATATTCAGTCAAGAATTGACAATGAACTATCAGTTTTCATTCGCACGTATGTATCATAAGCGACATAATGACTGTCCTGAATTTTACTAGAGGAATAATAATTTTTTTTATACATAGAACGGTAAGGCATATGTAACTATGTATTCTAAACGCGCGATTAACATTGATATGTACCAGTATACATGTATTGCTTAGTGATTTCAATGTAATACTTGTTATTTGCAAAATACTCTGATATAAACGCAACTATACATATATAAAGACATAATAATAAAAATCATTTTTGAAACTCTTGTAACTTGTAAGTTTTTTGTCACTTGCTTGATATATATATATATACATAATAAACAATTACGAACTTATAAGTACACCAGTAACAATTACATAAATGACATTAACAAAGTATAATTAAATGAAATTTATAAATCGTACTCATCAAATGTACAATGAGCAATATCAACGCGCGTAAATCGCATAAAAATATAATTTATTCTTAGAAAGAAATTAGTCAAGCATATTTTAAGAAGATAAATATCAATTTCTTTTTTTCATTGTATTTATCAAACTTAAAATTAATATAAATTTTTCAAGTATATAAGTTTCACGAATGTTCTACATAAAAATTTATAAAACTTATTCACTAAGCAAAGGAGTTTTGTAATTTCGATGATTCTACTTTTTATCTGTTTTATCCGTTTTGACTTTATAAAGGCCTCTGTAATTCTAGACTGTAATCGTGCCCCTGTATGTCAAGCGGCTTCAATGACAGTAGTATCACGCCTACTCGTATTGACTATAATTGTTTATGTTTGTACAATAATACACACATGTGTATGTACATATACTGATACACATACCTATGTATATTTTAATACTTTAAAAATATATTCCCATCTACATCAAACATTTTGTTTCATATATAAAATGCTCAAATAATGGAAAATGTAAAGGATTCGTTTCTCCCTTACAAGATTCAGTCTCTGATACTCGCATAGAAGCCTGTAAGTAGTTTCACATCAAGTTTACAGTAATTGAAACAGAATCTGACATAACAACTTAATAATAAAACTTTCCAATCATCTGTACGATATATATTATTACTTATAATACATGTTCTATGAAAGCAATGGATTGCCTAAATCATTCATTCAAGAACACGTCTAAATATAAAATCAAACTTTGCTGCAAATTCTGAAATAATTTCTAAAATGTTCTCCTTTTATAGCATACATAACAAAAACTTAAAGTACCTATTATATTATATTAAAATATAACCGATACATAGACTTTACTACTAAGTATATAGTGTATATAAAATATGTATACTATTGCAAATAAAAAGTAACGAGTACAGCATGCAGACAAAATTTGCAACATCTTTTCATTAATTTAATACTCTATAACAAACCATTCTATAATGTATTTCAGTATCATGCAGCAAAGATTTATGGAATCATTGCTAATAAACAGCACACATAAAGGAAATATGACTTAATACTCTAATATAGGTAATACTTAAGTATTAATAATTTTTTTTCTCATCATGATAATTATGTAAACAATTATTCAGAAAGATATGCATTTTTTAATTGTTAATAACAAGTAACTAAGGAAGTGTTATTTAGTAATTTTTACTTTCTTCGCCTATTTTAAAAAATTTCTAGAATATCATTCAATCATAAGGATGATTATGTTATTACATAGTTACAAACTCCTCGAATAGTTTCATAGTTAACAATGAATCATAAACACATAGTATTATTAAATCACCATGCTGAGTGGAGCACTCATAAAGCGCAAAAACATTCTATTGCGCTGATTTTGTGCCTCTGTGCCTCTTTTTGTAAAGTAAGAATATCTCGTATCTTGCCACATGCTTTTCATATTCACCTATATCTTCTTAAATAGTACTAATTTCATATAGTTTTGATAAATAATACTAGGTTTTTTCTCGTGCAAAATTAATTATAATAGGGAAGCACTTATCATTAATGATGTTATTGCGTCTTCGGCTCTTCTTTATAGACGAATATCATCAACGTCAAATATCCATAATAAAAAAGTGAAACGATTTTTACATCATCACATTGATAATGTAAACACAGCTCTTTAGAGGCTGCAATAATTATATTTTAACTATATTCAACCTTTGTAAAAGTATTCTCCGCTCCCTCGAAATATTAAATAACGTTTAACAGAATTTCTCATATCCAATAGTAAATAAAAGTATTAGTATACTACATTTCCATAAGTTTCTATAAATCACTTTCATGCATACATTCTTATAATACATTATACACGTAAGGCATAATCCTGATTCGTCGTAAAATTCAATTTACATTATGTATAAAATGTGTAGGACAAGTCTGTCTTGATTTGTTCCCGCATAATTTGCAAATAACGTAAATATTCGTTAGAAAAAT